>CAMGYJ010000002.1:44965451-46165451 GCA_946122785.1 Linum tenue
TCAAAGAAATCCTAACTAGGCTACAACTCAAAAAGAACTCAAACAAACAATGAAACGGAATCAAAGTTCAAAACAAACTAGTAATCCTAATTCAAGAAGGATTCAGATTCCCTAATGGTAAGATAGTTTTGACAAGCTTCGTACGATCTTGTTTTCCTTTCCTTCGAAGCCTTCCAGGTATCCATTTCTTCATCCAATACCTTGCCTTTGTAGCATATTTCTTGTTTTGATGTGGTATGAAGCTTGAGACTCGATTCTCATCCATGCTTCTCGAAATGAGCTCCACAGTAGGCTTTATGAACACGCTTTCTGCCTTAGCCAAATTCTGGCAGTTTTCCTGTGTTGACAGAGGATTTTGGTGAGCCTTGAAAATTACCTTCTGGAATTCTTCTCGAGCTCCCAAGCATACCAATGTGTAGATGAACACTCCATCTTCAAAACAAGCCCTTAAACTCCCATTTCCATCCAATTCAAAGAACCAAGCATGCAAAGTCGACCACCTGAAACGTGAAAAACACTTGGACAATTTTTAGGTTTTTTCTTGCAATTCAACTTGACATCTTTGACGATCAATCCTGAATGGAAAATGTTGGATTCTAGAATTGTATCATCAACTCTTCAAAATCACATGCTTGTTCATTTTCAATTTTTATAGCTTTTCCAACATTCTTTTTACTAGCTTCTTTGTCCTCTTTATATTTCCAAAAGTAACTTTACTCCACTACAACCACTTCTTTTTGCAGCCCCTTATCCAATCCTTCAAAGTCCTTTTCTGGTCTTCATTCCAAACTTGTGCTATTAGTGGGCTACACTCTTTGTGTTTTTGCAAAAAGGCTCAACCCAAAAATTTCAGCCCAACTTCACCTTCCTCTTATAAGTTGAACTTTAGTTGAAGCAGTGAGTGATCCAAAATACCACTCTTTTAGAAACTTTAATCTATCTTCCGGTCAGATTAGAATATCCGGTATTGTCCTGCAAATTGACATGGATTTTTAGCAATACGAAACTGAACTGTAGCTACAGTTGTAATATAAAATACTCTATTACTGACTTTTCGATATGACCTCTAGTGCAAGTTCATATCCTTTCAAAATATCGCAAGTCCCAACTATAGTAGAAATCTGTAGAAAATATAGTTATAAATGTAAAGATAATTTCTAATTGTTACAAAACATTGAAAGTAATAATGTATGGTTTCGCCAATCCTATGTCAAAGTTACTAAAGGAATTGTACAATGTTTTAAAGCATTAAGTGTTATAGTTATTTGCTTTTATAGTAAAAAAATTTGAAATTGTACATTTAACATTATGGTAACATTTAAGGTTGTACTTATACTCCTATACTCTTTTGTAAAAATCTCTATATAGTACAACTTGACTTGTGCCTTTAACGTTATGGTACAATTTCAATTTATACCTCGAAGCACCAATTTTTAAAGCATATAGTAGAAGCGCTCGTAAACGTTACAATTTATGGTACAATTCCAATAAATTTATAAGGGTTGCCAAAGTTACTAATAATTCTAATAACTTGTAAACGTTATAAAATTGTCAAGTACTTACAAACTCATTAGGGCTCGTTCATAGAAAAGGATTTGGACCATAGACTCATTGAGCACATAAATTAAACATAATGTTATATTCTTCTTCATGCATAGTCTCATGAACCTCTTTCTCTAATGTGGGTGTTCTTTTCTCTAATTCATAAAAATGTTGTGATACGTGTACATCAATATCAGAAAATTGAGATTTGTTTCCCGCCCGGACCCATAAAGACACCCCTAGAGAATATGAATCCATTATTTTTTCGTTAGAAAGGGAGTATTGGGAGTAATGTTCCGTCTGAAAAAGCATAAATGGAATCCATTCGTATCGAACCCATTCAAAGAACTAAAAACTGGAATAGGTATCTGTCTAACGCATGCGCAAAAGTTGAATTCAACTTATCAAGTTTGGAGTACCGAGAATTGGTAGGTAACTCTATTAAAGATTTGATCTTCAATGGTCGATTTGATAAGAGACATCCGATTTGCTTACCGGAACTCTAGCACTTTCAGAAGCATCCCTTCCCTTCTCGTGATTCACCGGACTTCGTAGCTTGGTCCTTTTCCTTTCTTCTTAGCTTTGTTATCGAGTTCTCCCTTCTCCCTCTCCCCACTGGTCGAGCTGAAAGACCACTCTTTCGTCTAAGGATGCCTAAGAAATGAAGTTTTGTGAATTCTACCAGAGCTGGAAGAACATTTTGAGATCCTTGAACATATTTGAGGGTCCAGTGTGACTATTGTAACTTCGGCCAACACACAAAAGGATGTCGCCCTCCCCCTCGGGGCTACCAGTAGTGCGGCTAAGTATAGTTTAATCTTGTGCAAGTTAGGTTGTGGTTGTAATGGCTGCAAGCAGAACGTAGTCGCTTTAGGTGTGTGTTGCCCATGCAATCTCGCTTTCGTATGTATGATAGAGGTGGTGATTGACTTTAATGCTAATGGCTATCCCATCAACCTGTTTAAAATGACATAAGGCCCGAAACTCAAGACAAGGTCTGGCTCTAATGTCACATCATGTTCGTCAAAATCAATATTGACTACATAGGCAAGGCTTGCACCAACATGGTGAACCTCTCATTATAATTCAGTGCTCTTCGAACCGTGTGGGAAGGTTTCCCATCACACGGCTCAACAACTTGATCTTCCGCATTAATATAGTGTCCTTCCTCGTCCTTACATTCATATCGCTTGTCTAATTCCTTGTTTAGTTCTTATTATAGTGAGCCAGTGGGCAAGTGAGATAGAGAAATCACTTGGAATATAAGGGATCCCAGAATTCAATCCACCTCTACTATCGCTTAAGATAATAAGAGAAATAGATAAGCAGGCTTACCACTTCATCTATTGTAGCTGAATTCAATGTATATACATAAGACATGGAAAGTTAGCAAATAAGCTTCGTTACGGGCTTTAGAAGACCCGTAGTTGGCTATCTATTCCATTGAGTAAAGGGAGGATTTGCTACAGTTATTCGGGCGGCGAGTGGCCCCTTTGAGTCTGATGTAAAAAGAAAGCGGTATGACTATTTGACTATTTTATATGTCACTTTGAAGCAGTAAACACATCTATCTTGTTTTTCAGCTCTCGGCCCCCGGGGCTCTGTATTAGGTTCTTTATCCCGAGGATAGGAAAAAGGAAAAGGAGTGGTTGTTTCAAGCTACAAAGTCCGGTGAATCCTGAGAGGAGATGCTTCATACAGATGTCTCAGGGCTTCATATCGAAACTACGTGCTTTCAATCCCTTACAACTGTTGTCTTTCCTTCTACTGCCGAAATTACTAATCGCCCCTACTATTAGTAGTCATAGGGCTTCGGAATTATACTGAACGGGTCGATCCTCCCCATTGTTTTATCAACTTATCTCATCTTAAACATCGCCAAGAGCTCCCCGGCAACGACAAAGGAACCAACCCGCCAGCTGTGTCGGGGCAGCCATTTCTCCGAACTACGATATCACCCTGAAGCTCGTCTTCAAAATGGATCTTATTGCACTTCATGCCCCGCGTTCTTTACGTCTTTTGGTCCGCCATACTACTATTGTGCAGCCTTTCCTAGCGTTCGTAGAGTCGGGGTTACCATTTACCCACAACAGAGGTTTGTTGGATTTTGTATCACATATTTTAGTTTCAGATATTTCAAATTTTTAAAATCTATAGATATCAAATCTCTCATAATCAGAGAGATTATATATCTTGATTTGTGAGATATTTTTTGTTGGAACCCACATGCATGTGTGCAAATGTGTATGTCCAAGTTAGTTCTCTAATAATGTCGTCAATGCAATATTTTACCTGTTAATATGTCTAACAAAAAACTATATGTTAAGAGATTAAATAAGATATTTGAACATTTAAAGATTTTATTATACGAATATTTTACCTTGGAAATAAATACTATTGTCCAACGTTAATAGTAATGGGAAAAAGCTTTGGTTAGTGCTTATGGGGTCTGGTTATTTGGTCTTCATTCCACACTTCACTTTGCATTGAAGAAGAAAAAGACGAAAAAGAGATTGTTGACGAATTGACTAGAGAAAGAAGAACATAAGAAAAGAGATATATAGTTAGTGTGAGTGAGGTGATTTGGTACTCATTTCACATTCCACTTCGCTTTGAAGAAGAAGAAGAAAAAAAAAACTGATGGCTAATTGACCATTGATGTATTGACCAGGGGAAAACGAAGTGCGGGTGGTATAGCAAAAGTGCAATACTAAATTTGTGCTTACGCTATATTATTTTTAATCTAGGTAAAATTAAAAGAATGATATATAATTACAATTTATCACCAAGAATAAAAAAGTATGATATACCCTCAATAAGAAAATTTTATCTAGATATTGAATTGATTGGAGTTTGAAATATAATACTATATTTAATCTTTAAAAATTAAAATCTGTATTAATCCTATAAATCTCATACACTAAAATCAATTTAATTAGAAACAATAATCGAAGGTCATAATTTATTGAAATACATCCAACAATTTATATGCACCGTCTTAGGACTTAGTGTTTAGGGTCTATCAATTATGATAATTAAGACCTAGGGTTCACTCATCATGGATGCACTCACTTTTTTGGTGCGTACTATGCACTCACCTCATAATCATCATTATGAGCATACGATTTATGTCAAAATGATGTTAATCGTCATTTGTGATATAATGGACAAGTAAATGTTAGTGTTGCGGTATATGATGCATGATTGAACCTCTCCCAACAACTCGAGTTATTGGGACCAACTGGTTCTTGACATGGTATCACAGCCTTCTGTGACCGAAAGGTCTTGTGTTCGATTCCCGGTGACACCCATTTGTTAAACACATGGTATTCTTGTCTTCAGACCTGTGCAAACTTAGAGCCCTTGTGAGTGGCTTTCGTTTGAGGGGGGGCGTGTTAGTGTTGTGGTATATGATCCACGATTGAAACTTTAACATTTACTTTGATTTGAAGGATTTAGGGGTTTAGGGTTTACAATTTGGGGAATAGGGTTATGGTTAAAATTGAAGGTTTAAGACTTAGAGCATCCACATTGGTATTGCATTCTCAATTGCAAAATGACATGGCATAGGTGTTTGCAATTGCAAAACCAATTGCATTGATATGGCTACCAATTGCATATTTGCAAGCTTGCAACAAATGCAATTCCATATGCAAGTCAAAAAAACCTAAAAAAATGGGGATTTTGTATTTTATATTATTTTCTTTTCTCTTTTACTTAATTTTCTGTAATTTAAACATAATATATAATTATATATGCAATTGCAAGTTAATTGCATTGATGTAGGTGAATGAAATGAATGTGATGTGGATTGCAAGAAATTTGGGTTGACAATAAAAAACATAAATACAATTTCTTTTACAATTGCATTGATGGAGATGCTCTTAGCGACACGCATTGATGAGTTGTGATCTTATATTATATCATCATATTATACTAATTCTACCAACGAAAATTCAAATATTGATTTTTAAGACTACTTTTGAAGTTGGGTGCGTAGTATGTACTCAATTTTGTTAGCCCACCGGAAAAGGCAGCATATATACACTTACACAATACTTATTACTTAAGGCTAGGGTTGGCAACAGATTCGGTTAGAGGCGGATTTGCATATTCATTAGCCTACCTAAATTAGTTCTGTTTTACCCATACTCACACAAAAATCCGGTTGAACATCAAATTGATACCAGTACCAATCGGGTTTGGATATCCATGATTAGCTATGTGTAACAATTTCTAATTATAATTTCAACCAACATGTTAACAACTGCACATATACTGACATACATAAGTGAAAAAGTACACAATAAACTAATGGAACGATGAAAATGGGTTAAAATAATACATTTTCGTGAAAATATTATATATAATAAATTTTACTTACTGAAGAAAATAATGATCATTTTTAAACAAAATACATATGCATGTACATATTCACGCGGGTTCGAGCTGGATTGAGAAATTACATCCACTTATTAGTTATTACCCATAATATTAAAATTTGAATTTTACAATGCCCATTGAAAATTCTTCGAGTTGGAATAACGTACCTAATTAAGTCGGATTTGAATGAACATCCACAAATACAATACGGTGAATTTTTCATGCATACTCAAGTCGAGTCAAGTTACTAGTATTTACTAGTAGACTACTAGTCACTAGACCATGTATTAGGTTGGTTAATTATAAAACTATTTTTTTATTAAAAGTCAACATCACGTCAACAAATCTCAAACAACAAACTGAATGTTTCATTTTTATTGTACTAAAAAAATTATTCTATAAAATGAGTCAACTGGGTAGGTTCATTCACCCTGAAATTTCCATGCAAATTCTTTCTTGGCGAAGTGGGATTTCGATGTAAACTCACTGCAAGAAAATAATTTACGTGAACGAAAGTAAAGGGTGGTTGTGCAATGATTTCGTGGAAATTACGTTGGACCGATAAGCAGTGAAGTATACTAGAAAAAGATTCGATTCGGTAGTAGGGAAAGAATTGCCCAAACACATAAAACCAAATTTATCATCAATTGACTTTCATATAACTAGGTTTCTTTTTATTATTATTATTATTATTATTATTTTCCGGTATTCTTTGCTCTATAAGAACTATATAGATTTATTATTGTAAGGTAACATAACTTGAGACTTCAGGTGTATAAATCGGTGCTAGTAACACTAGACCAAGTAGTTGTTTATCATATTTTCTCCATATTCTACTGAAAGGATCTGAGAAAGGAAAAATCACTCTGAAATTTGAATATGAAATTTTCAAATTAAAATCGGTGGTGAAATCGCTAAATCATATTCTGACAAACACACACAATGAGGGGTCTGGAAAATACGCAATATAGAATTTAGGTATTTGAAAAACAATTATATTTTGTAGGTGGGATTGCATGTGAGAGCTCAAGTTTATATTAGAAGATATTATTTGGTTTGCATAAATTCATGGCAAGATCAACATAAATTGACATAAAATCTCAAACCCAAAACATTAAAGATATGATAATAACAAAAATAATAAAATTCCATAGTGTATTAATATCATTATATTTGCTCGAAAATCAAACAAATTGAACTGTTACATGTGATATATCATATATTGTACAAATCGAAGAACCAATTTCCGGCTACCAAACCACATTATATATTAATCAAATTAAATTATGTGTCAATATCATGATATCTAACCCAAAATCAAAACAAAGAACAATACTACCTGATATATTATATTTTCTAAAAAGGAAGAAGCTACAAATCGTGTGATTACAAATAGGGGTGTGCAACGATTCGGTTCGGTCTGGACGAGATCAAATTCATGAGAAACGTGGTCCATTAGTAAAAAACATCTTATGACTAAAGACTAAATCATCTTTGCATTCGGTCCATTTGATTCGGGTCGGCCCAGTCCAAATATTCGCTCGTTCATCATTTCTTCAGTAATTATAAACTTTATGCAGACCAAGGACCATACCGCATTATACTCAATTTGATGCGGTCTGGTCTTAGTATCGATAATGGTTCGATGCAGTCCAATACGAACAATGACAAGACCATTGCACATCCCTAATTACAAAACCATTCTATATTAGTTAAATCACTCTGAAATTTCCATGCAAATTCTATATCTTGACGTACGAAGTGAGAGTTCCATGTGAATTCATCGCAAAACAATTTCCATGAACGGAAGTAAGGGGTTGTTGCGCAATGATTTCGTCGAAAGTACATTTGGCCCTATTGCTGCCAATTTATAATTGGTTGGTTTCTTAAAATCTAGTCAACTTAATTAGTTCATGCGACTCCAAGTCAACCTCAACTAACACTCATATGATTTAAATTAAGAGCTTGCGTGGTTTGTTTTTAATCTATAACGAAATAAGTTTGACCATAATCATATAGGTCGTTAGTTTATTTACCTAATGTAGACATTATTCTATATTTTTTGAATTAAGAAGTTAGATAGGATGATATAGTACGGTAGACCTACAATCCATTCATAATATTTTACTTATAAGAAATAATATATTTAACTACTAAATTTTTTCTTTTCATTGAGAGAATCTCTAAAATTGTAGCAATTTTTTTGAAATGCCTATAATAAAAGCAAATCATACAAGGTCGTCAAATAGGTGGTTGGGACGTAATTTTTCCTTGAAAATAGAAATGACATTCTCGAGCTATTTGATAGCACTATGAAGATAAATCAGGGGATATTTCCAGAAATAGCACCTTTAAAAAAAAATTACAAAAATAGCACCCCGTCGAAAAAATTTACACTAATAGCACCCTTTTTTATGGACCACACCTTAGAGGTGCGTTTTATATATAAACCGCACCTCTATGGCGCGTTTTAAAATCCTGAACCAAAACCGCATCTTGGCCAAGCGGTTTTAGGTCTGACCTACAGAAACTGCTTGGCCGAGGTGCAGTTTTGGCCTGACCTATCTAAACTGCACCATGAAGCCCCGGTTTGCTTCTCCCAAACAAAAACCGCATCTGCATGGTGCGGTTTTGCCACTCAAACCACACCCCCAAGGTGCAGTTTTGGTCAATTAATTTCCGGCATTCCATGCAGAATAACAGACGTGGGTCTGCATGGGCCTGCATGGCAGACGAAAACCGCACCTCTAAGGTGCGGTTTTCATCAGTGATTTTGCCTATAAAAGGCTTCCGGAAAACCACTTCTCTTCACACCTCTCCTTCTCCCTTTTCAATTTTCTGTTGTAGCTCTATATTTCTTTAGTAGTTTTGCGATTAACGTTAACTCGTAAGTTATTTTGTATTACTTTTTAGTGTTATTTTTTATTTTTAAATTTTATGATATTAACTGAACTACGGTTTTTTCGCAGATGGCATTCCAAAAGTTCACGCTAGGCTTACGGTGGAATGGTTACACGGAAGAGACCGGAAAGGGGGTCACCTACGTCGGTGGCAATTTTCAGAAGATAAAGGTCGCTACCAGACCGCTGCTTGAAGACCTCCATCAAATGTGCACTAATGTTACTTGCATGGATGGCACGAGAAGAGTTGATCGTATGGTGTACCGATATCCAAACAGAGAAAGTGGGTCATTGTGGCATGAGGAATATCACATAACCACTCAGGATGAGGTAGATGCCATGGTCGAATTCTTGAGGTCCAACAATCTTTCCAAAGCCGAGATATTCTGATACAGCCAAGTAGACTGTTTGCCATCCTCCTGATGAATCTCACATCTTCATTGCCCAACTCAGTTCTCCCGGTGGTCATATCTTTGATCCGCTCGATCCCATCAGCCTAAATCACAAAAAAAAAGTTAGAAAAAGATTTAGGAACCAAGTAATAAATTTAATTGTTTAGACGGAATATACTTACTAATGCACCATCGGCCGCACCCTCCGGAGTCATGTAACGAACCGATGTTTGCCGATATCGATCCAAGTATGGGTCATGATACCTCATTCGGCCCACTTGAGTTGGAGTGACAATATCCTGGGATTTTCGGTTCTCCCAAATCGCGATGAAGTTTGCCAACTTCGTGGGCCAATCGCGAGTACCTTGCCAACCATCTCGGCCATGAAAGGCCCTTTGACTATCGGGGACCTCCAACGGAATGCACTGCTCCCGACCAAACTGACGGAGGCATCGATCCGGCAAGTGCCACTCCATGGTCCCAAAACAAATTAGAGGGACCCTCGTGCACCATTGCCCAATATGACCGGGGAATTGCTGGAGATGCCAATGAACGATGTTCTCTGGGTATGGATCGAAGACGATCTACAAGAAAGAAATGAGTAACGTAAGATTAATTAATTAGAAAAATACATGTAATCCCATGGAAAAAGATATAAATGGATCGAAGTATAGAAGTTACCTCTCCTTCCCAAAGTCGCTCAAACCTCCTCCGATACTCGTCCAACTTGTGTTGGGAAAGGTTGTCGCATGTTGTGTGTCCGAGCCACCTTATTAATAAGACAATAATGAAACTACAATAAGCTAAAACACAAGGGATAATGTGCATATGGGTTAGGATGGCGACATCCTTTAGCGTGATGGTGGCCTCTCCTTCTCTAAAGTTGAAACAATGGGTCTCCTTTCTCCATCTCTCGGCTAATGCGGTGATGAGTTGTTGATCAACTTTGATGCCGTTAAAATGCCTAATCGAGTCCAACCGTGCCCTTTTGAGAAAGGGCAAGATAGCTGGGTGGAATGGGAGCACATTGGTGGTACCCCTGTAGCGGAGTATTGTTTGTGCCTCCTAGCGAAAATTTACACGTTAATTATTATATATTAGTAAGGGTTTTTTCTTATAAGTAAATTAATTAAATTAAATTATTTAACTTCAAGCAGAATTTTATTATCATAAAAAGACATTTCATATTATCATAAAACAAACATCCTAAATTAATTAACATAATAACATTCTAAATGAATAATAATTTAAAGAGATACATACATATTATCGTAAAACAAACATACTAAATTAATTAACATAAATAACATTGTTAATGAAATAATTTAAATAGAAACATACATATTCAAATGTTTGAAATTAATAAAATTCTTTTTTTACACATAAAAATAAATCGTATTGGTTGTTTGGTAAATAATTTAATCGTATTGGTTGTTTTAAATAATTTAATCGAATACAGAGCAACACTCGTTAGACTCTTAGAAGAGGTATACATCTTCTTACAAACGCAGTCTTTTTGACAGAAAAAGGGGAGATCCGAGGATCTCTTAATACCCGATTTTCCCAGGTAATTGGAGGATATGATAATCGCTTAAAACCCCTTTTCCTTAGACGTGCATCTCTTTATAAAGAGTCGAAGTAAGTTGCGCTATGTATTCGATTAAATTATTGAAAACAACCAACACGATTAAAAAATCAACATAAATTTATTTTATATTCCACTAAATACATTAACAAAATAAAAGAAGGACAAATGGTGAAGAATTGTATGTACCGGGTGATCGTTCCAAATATCCCTTGACCGATGGTTGGGTTGGTCGTACAAGTCGGTTGGATCCAACGGTCCTTGCTCGAGATAATACCGTTGGTTGTATATATCCACGTCCTCCCCAACCTACGAGAAAATAACAACGAGGTTAGTACATAGATTAATTAAAAAGCTTATAACAACAACAAAAATTAAACCAGAATAATGAGTACATACCGCTTGAAATTCATCGACATAAACTCCCTCTCCTTGCCACCAATCGGCCATTTTTTCGGGAAATTCGGACAGAGGTTCGGCTCGGCTCGGCGGGTTTTGAGGAAAAAACCAAATTTCGGACAAAGATTCGGCTCGGCGGGTTTTGAGGAAAAAACCTAAGAAATATTTTCTGATGGCAGATCGGACTTAGCCGCAACCAACAGACCACTATTTCCTAGGCTTTTAAGAGAGGAGGGTTTAGAGAGATAAAATCTAGAGAGAGAAGGAAGAATGGGTTGTGGTGTGAAGAAATGAGAGGGGAAGGGGAGGTATTTATACCCAACAGACCGAACCCTCCAGGGGCGGTCGGGTAATTTTGCCCTCATATAAAACGCACCTTGCCAAGGCGATTTGCGCTTCCCCAGGTGTTGACCGCACATAGGCGATGCGTTCCCAGATCCGTGGCGCGGATCGCTCCCCTGACACGCGTTCAGCGCTCTGATCGTTCCTCCATCCAACGGTCTTCAAGATCGTTCCGCAGAATCTGAAGATCGCATCTTGGCGCTGCGTTTCTTGTGCTGACGTGGCTTGGAACACACCTCTAAGGTGCGTTTTACTTATAAACCGCACCTTAGAGGTGCGTTCCATTAAAATTAGTGCTATTTCTGTCAATTTTTTCGGATTGGTGCTAGTTTTATAAAAAAAATTTAAACGTGCTATTATTGGAAAAATCCCATAAACCAGGAGATGGATTGATTTTTTTTATTTTTGGGAAATTCTTGATGGCATTTTCATATGCATATGTTGCCGAAATTATCTTATCCTACCTGATGCTATGAGATGGTGTCTAATGCATAATTTTTTTGAATGTTTATTTTTGTATGTGGCGACTCTCAATTTCTCATCCGAAATGTTAACTCAGTGGAAGCTTTTCAGGCTAGCAATGGACGAATCCATTAGTTTTTTTTTTTAGTCTGTGTCACGTCCTAATTTTACTTCTAGAAGTTTCAATGTAGTTGCCCCTATATTATGATAAAACATACTTTTTCATCGAGAGTCTGGTTGCATATGAACTATCGCATTTGTCATTTGGTTATAGTCGATCTTATAATTGAGTCAGCTTCTATGCTCTCCTAGCTTGCCTTCAAATAAAATTTATAAGCGATATTTATTCCAATTCATACATATTCCTTCAGATTTTTATGCAACTAAAAGTTCGACATCATTTTTTTTATCCATCTAATGATTAAAAATGACTGATTATTATACCACACATCCAAAATTGATCAAAATTTTATTATCAGCGCGTATGTGAATATTTATAGGCAAGTGTGTGTGAAAAAAAACAATGACACTAAAAGAAACGCGTCCCGAAACAGACCCCACTTTCCTCCCAAAATTTGAACTATAAATATAGCTCCAATCCGTATGCCACATTTACAAACAACAAACCAAACTACTTTCTTGTAGCTAAATCAAACTTCCAAATCCCATACAACAACCATAACGTCAACATGACAAGTAACAATATTCTCATCGGCGATTCCCTCCCCGCCGCCGTCGACCCAATCAGCGGCTTCTGCCAATCCAACGCCGTCTTCTACAGCCGGCGCGACCCCTCCCCGCTCCCTCCGGCGGACTTCCTCGACGTCGCCACCTTCATCGCCGCCCACGCCCACGACGGCGGAAGAACAGCCCTCATCGACGCCGCCACGGGGACCCACCTCACTTACAGCCAGCTCTGGCGCGCCGTCGGCTCGGTCTCGGCTCGGCTCTCCGAGCTGGGGCTCCGGAAGGGACACGTGGTCCTCCTCCTCTCCCCGAACTCCATCCTCTTCCCCGTCGTCGCCCTCTCCGTCATCTCCCTCGGCGCCGTCATAACGACCGTCAACCCCGTCAACACCCCCGGCGAAATCGCCAAACAGATCGCCAGCTCCAAGCCCGCCCTCGCCTTCACCACTCACGAACTCCTCGGGAAACTCGCGGACGCTTTTAGCTCCGTCAGCTCCCCCGTTGACGTCGTCCTCATGGACGACTACGGCCGTCACCGTTACCCGTCCAACGTGAAAATTGTCACCACGTTGACCAAAATGATCACGTGTCCACCTGGCAATAGTAATAACATTTGTACGGATCGGGTCAGTCAAAACGACGTGGCGACGCTGCTGTACTCCTCAGGGACCACAGGGACCAGCAAGGGCGTTTTGTCCTCCCACCGAAGCCTCATCGCCGTGGTGCAGAACATTGTCAGACGACACCGTATCGCGGCCGCGGAGCGCCGCGTCGTCGAAGGCGGGAAGGCTTCTCCCGCCACATTCTTGTGCACGCTCCCTATGTTCCACATCTACGGCCTCACGATGTTCTCTTTGGGCCTGCTCGCGGCCGGGGCCACCGTGGTGGTCCTTTCGAGCTACTCGATGGACGATATGTTGTCGTCCATCGAGAAATTTGGAGTGACGGATTTGCCACTTGTCCCACCGGTTCTCGTATCTATGATTAAGGTATTGTCACGCTCATTTTTAATTGCGTTGGTATATCAAAATTCGGTAAAACACACTTCTACTAAAGAATATAATTCTATAAATTACATAATAATACTCGTAATATTACTTGTATGACTCATATTCTAAAAAATTGGACGTACATGATAAAATTGGATTTCACCTTCACAAAGCACAAGTGTATTATCTTAACCTAACTTGGTGTTCTACATCAAGGACGCGGATCGGATCCATGGGAAGTACGAATTGGGCACGTTACAGCGCGTGCTGTGTGGCGCGTCGCCTTTGAGCAAGGAGGTGGCGGAGGAGTTTTCGGCGAGGTACCCTGGGGTGACGGTGAGCCAGGCGTATGGGCTGACGGAGTCGCCGTGGGTGGCGTCGATGGACACGGCGGAGGAGGTGCGGCGGCAGCCAGGGGCGGTGGGGAAGTTGCTGCCGAACATGGAGGCAAGGATTGTGTCGCCGGAGAGCGGTGAGGGTTTGGGAGTCAACCGGGCTGGTGAGCTTTGGCTTAAGGGGCCATATGTCATGAAAGGTAATTAACAAACATGATTATCTAACTTTGTTTTAATCTTTGCAACGTTTCTTATTTAGAATCTTTTGTACGGGATGTAATATTACCACTTGGAAGGCAACAAGCTGATAGAATATATAATTGACGCTTTCCATGCAACAAGTTGTTGGTATCATATAAGTATATGGTCTATTGGAATTGCGGTAGTTAAGGTTATCAAAAAAAGGAATCGTGGTAGTTATGGTGTGAACATATGGTTTAAGCATAGGCATTATTAGCCTACTTTAGAAATATTGATTAGAGGGGATAAATAGGTTGGACTAGATTATGATAAAAAGTATGATTTACATTTTACAGTAAATTTGATCGAAATAAACAAGACCTAGTAGTTATTACTTGTTCGAATTATGGTGAGTCGGAGGTTATTGACGATTTTGTTGAGGATATGTAACTGAAGTATGGATGTGGTTACTTATGTTCATACTGCAGGCTACCTTAACAATCCGGAAGCAACTGCACTGACTTTTGATGTAAAAGGATGGTTGAAGACCGGAGATATTTGCTACATCGATGAACATGGCTTCCTTTACGTGGTCGATCGATTGAAAGAACTCATCAAATACAAAGGATATCAGGTCAGCAGATTGTTGCACAAATAATGTTCAAATTATAGCCATGTACAGTACAGATAGCTTATCAAATACATTATGGATTTTGCACGAGAACAGGTAGCACCAGCAGAACTAGAAGCAGTGCTGCTCACTCATCCACAAATCGCAGATGCCGCTGTCATTCCGTAAGTTTCATTCTTTGTTGCATTTGAAGTCTGCTAACCCCAGGATTAATTGCCAAGTTTGTCATCTTCTAATGGTTGTTCTTTCTTTCTTCTAGTGTTCCGCACAAGGAAGTAGGGCAATACCCAATGGCATATGTGGTCAGAAAAGCTGGCAGTAACTTATCACGCACTGACATAATGGCCTTTGTCGCCAAAGAGGTAACATTCAAATCCTATGAACATAAATGTATGCCAAAAAAAAGTTGACATTTTACTTCTATGTACTAACTTGGATGATGAAAAATGTATGCAATTATGTGTACAGGTTGCTCCGTACAAGAAAATCAGAGACGTGGAGTTCATATCAGCAATACCCAAAAACCCATCTGGCAAAATCCTGAGGAGAAATCTCATCAAGCTCCAATCGACCACCAGCACCCCCTCCTCCAAGCTCTGAATTGCAATTGCACTCATGGTCGTCAACAACATACCAGATTATTTTTGGACTAATAGTTATCACTAAACATAGAATCCAACACATGCAAGATACAGAAGTGGGCAATTTCTTCATCTTCTACAACAATGTCTTTTTGTGTTTAATTGAGTCAGTCGCATTGAGGAAACTACTTGGTCATCTATATTACACAACACAAGGGACTTTAAGAGTGTTAAAAGCTTCTACAAGAGTGTTCAGCTTCTGCACATCAAGCTTAACAACATGAGGGAGCGATGCCATAGAAATGCCAAGATTAGTCTTTGTTTCTTCTTCAGCCAAATTTTGTACTATTTTAAGGCACTAGTCTCGTATAGCATCTGCCTGTACTATAGTTCTGATAATCAGAAAGTGTGCAAACTGAAAACAAGTCCATTGAATGAAAAGCAAAGGTTTAAGTACATCAATTGCCCTCTCTCAAACCTCATTCGAACTCCACGATCAGCTCCTCTAATCCACATTCCTGGTTTAAAGTAACTCTCTAACAGACTCCTTGACAACTAGGACTCAGTAAATGACTCTTCCTGGCTTACAAGCATCTAAATAGAAACAGAATAGAAGAATGTACCTCTAGTGTTCATGGCGATGACCATCACCGTGGCCATCTCACGGGTGTCTCCAGCCCTAAAGTGCAGACCACGAAACAAAATCAAATCAAGGAGCCCAGCTCAGAAATCTCTATAGGACCATCATGCTTAGAATTGTACAGAGTCCAAAACCTGAATAGAAGAATCTACCTATCTGTGGCCACGATCATCACTGTGGCCATCCCGATATTAGCACAGACCACGAAACAGAATCAAATCAAGGAGCACAGCTCAGACATCTTGAGAGGACCATCCTGCTTAGACCTGTACGGAACCCTTAACCTGAAGAAACAACCAAATCCATCACAAATAATCAGGTAGCCGCATCTACCAGCTCCGCCGAATGCTTCCAACAGCATTAGATTCCATTTTATTGCTTATATTAATACTAATGTGCAATCAATTAGCCATGCTCAATACAAGAGTTCCTTCCAAGTATATCGCAATTCATCTAAAGTGATTGCCTCAACGGCAGAGATTCATTTCCAGCTCCATCCATCAATCAAACATCCATTTCGAAGGCCTTCAAATAATTCAATCGAGAAACTAAGCCTCACACAATAAATCCCATCCCAATTCAAAAAAAACCTGAAAATTTCGATCGAGCACCCAATCTCGAGTCCTCACGGATAGATAGGAATAGCATTCATGTCAGCTCCACTCACATCAATTGACACCCAAATCAATCTCCGAATTCAATAAACGGAGAAAGCTAAGGGGGGGGGGGGGGGGGGGGGAAAGAAAGTTCGGCGACCTCCCGAGAGGCGAAACAGCTTTGAAGGAAGAGCAGGAGAAGGAGAAGGAGAAAACGCACCACATGACGGCGCAATGGGCCTTTCCGGTGACCGTGTGTCACCGCTTGGGCATAGCCAAGTCCTCGTCATTTTTGGTAAATTGGCGGGGAACGAAATCGGTCTTGAGATTCGATTTCTAATGCAGTTCCTTCTGTTCTGTTTGGCGAACCTCTCTGTGGCTTTTTCTCCTTCGATGTCATTGTCACTTGTCAGCCTGCGCCTCACTTGATTCGCTCCTCAGTTTGCCGGCAAATATGATAATAAACTCCTGGGCCCTGGCCTGGGCCCTGGCACAATACATAGTTGGACTCGTTAAAGTTATACATCTGCCATCTTTTAGCCCAAACTATATGTACATTGTTGAGCGTGGGCTTTGTCGTTGTAGAGTCCATTAACCAGTAGCCTGTGTTTATAGTATTTTTTTTTTTTTTTTTACTATTTAGTAACAACAACCTCTCCATTATCCATGACAATAAACTTGTCTAGTTCAGCCAAGATTTTCCAGCTCACGAACTGAAGATTCATTTATACATGTGATTATATTATTATTCAGTTCCACCGCACTCAAACGGGATTAAATTCGTTATCATAAATTAGGAAGTCTTTGATTGAATGTAATTTGATGGTTGATATATTAATCTTATATACTTGGTCGTAGAAAGTATTTGAAATTTCACTATGCGAAATTCGGGCCACAAAGCTATCTTAATTTTCATGTAATTCTTTATTTTACACAAGTGCATTAAATCAAACAAAGTTTTTGAAAATATATTTTATATGATTACATGCAGGGGCGGAGCTAGGTGTAGCTTCGGGCCCCAGCACCATCGGCGGATTTAGGGCTGGGCCAACCCGAGTCATGGCCCAGCCCTCCGGCGGATCCAGAGCTAATATAGAGCTTATAAATTTTTCGATTTTAGGTATTCGGCCCAGTATTATTTAATGATCGGTCAAGTGCTATTTGATAATAAATTTTGGGTAGTTAGAAAAATGGTCTAGATGAACATATCCAAACCATTACTCTCAATTTAGTCTAGGAATTTTAGCCCAAATGATTTTCATTTGAAAAAAACAATAAAACCTAAAAGTCAAAAATGTTAAAGAGTGTATAAAGTTTCATTGAAATAAGAAAATCCTCTAAACAAATTGATTTGTTGGTTGATTCGTCTAGTGTTGACCTTAACCGTTTCAGTGGCTACCATGGAGAGAACATTTTAAGCAATGAAATATGTTAAAACTAATTTGCGCAACAAAATGCTAAGAATTTCTCGTTGATTGCTTAGCTATTTTCTTTGAGAGAGAGTATGCTATTGATATTGATGGAGATTCTATTATTATTGATGGATTTGGTAAATTAAAAAACCTTCTAGTACAATTGGCATTGTAATGAATGAAAACTATTGTTATCATATATTTTTTGGTAAATACAATTTATTAGTCAAACCTTTTAGACTTTCCAAATTATTAGTCAAACTTTTAGAAATACAAAATATTAGCTAAATCTTTTGTAACGCATCAAAATATTAGTCATTTGTCTGTTACCGTTGGTACATAATATTATATTGAAATGCGGCCCGGTGCTTTACTGCGTTCTGGATCCGCCGCTACCCAGCCCCCTGAGAATTTTGAAATCACGTACAAAACTATATCGAAGTTTGAAAAATTACGTATAAAATGAAGATTAAAATAAATAAAACTGTAAGCAATAATGAAGCATGTGACTTGCTTGTAGTCCAGCGGAATGGTAAGCGTGGCCGTATTTTATAAGTCTTGTAATTTTAAAGTAGCTTAATTATGTCCTTCAAATTTTAAATTTAAATTTCTACTAATAGTTTTGGTTGTATGGTTGATTTCTTAATTTTTGCAAATAATAATATTTTTCATTCCTTCATAAAAAAAATATTGTTCATTTTCCAGTTATAGAAATACCGAAAAACATGTTTAGTGTATGATTAATTTTTGTTTTTTAGTTTGTTCATTTGTTTGAATTCTTCATTTAAAAATTTTGGTTTAGATTCTTGTTTGAGCCATTTTTTATCATCTCAAATAGTACAAATAAATTAACAATTAATACAAATATTAATTATATTTTTATGATATATTTTCTTCTACATAATATACTTTCTAAACTTCGCCCCTCCTCCCCCCAGTGGCGTAGCCAGGATTTTATGTAAGGTGGGTCCGAATTTTTTTTAATATCCACGTGGTTCATTGAAAATTTCCTTTCAACACTTGCAGTGTAGCCTTAGTTTGAGTCTAAAACCTGATTTATTGAATTCATTATTAGGATAAAAAGGATCTAGTGAGTTTCAACAAAATGAAGCTTTGGCGATAGATAATGGATACATTAAGAATTTGAAGCTTGGAGGATGAAGTTATATTTTATGCTAATATTATTTATGTAGAAACTAAAATGTATTATATATAATGATGATAGCTAAATTCATGATATAATTATTGTTTGATGGTAGAATATTGATCAATATTGATGAATTTTAGGTGAAAAAACTCATTGTCACTTAATTATTGTATTAAAGAGCGAAAAACCGTAGCGTACTAGTGGTTCGATAAGAAAAATCTCATGCTGGAAGCGAAATTGATAGAAGATATTAGTGATATGAAATGGTTGAACCATGATTAAACCACATTTTCAGCATAAAATATCCTACCGTTGACTTGTCCGATACAACCTTCTACCACTATTAACCTAGACGTACATATTTTCTCCCGAACCAAGGTGGGTCCCAGGACCCACCTTGATATGCACTACCTCCGCCACTGCCTCCCCCAATGGTCGAATTCTAGCTCCGCCCCTGATTACATGCAAAATCAATAGAGTGATACGACGAAAAAAGATCAATAGAGTGCAATTGAGACATATAACATCATATATGACAAATTAAACACGTCAAAGAAATCTTATATACATAGGGCTGAAACTCGATCAGGCATGCTTCTGTTTGTAAGAACCCTATTTGACGCACTCGACCCATGTTTCCCTCCTTACTCTATCTACCCTTCTATGCTCGGGTTATGCTGAGCCAGTAGGCCGGCTCGAATCAATCAACACACTGATATTTTAAATTACATTTTGGTTTACAAATTTATTTTGGGCAATGTCTATTTTTTATCCAAATCATTTTCAGCTTCTTTTATATTATCCAAACCTATTAAAGTTCTATGAATTAGCAAAATTTTTCGTAATGCATCAAAATACTAGCAATTTTTACGTTATTGTTAATAATTTTGTAACTCTTTTCTTAGTTAAAATACTAAAATTTTGGAATGTTGACCTTCATGTGTCTTTTCCAAGTCAGTATCATGTTTCCAAGTCAATATTACTAACAAAATTGCTAACTGAAAGTTAGCATTTGACTAATTTTTAGTATTTCGATATATTTGAATAATATAAAAGAATCTGAAAAAAACTTGGATAAAAAATAGACATTACCCATTATTTTTTCATACAATTTATTACCTAAACATGTCAAAAAAATTTGGTTGTAAATTTAATTTTAGTATATTTATATCTTTTTAATCTTGCATTATAGTACCTGAACTTTTAAAACTTTACAAACAGATCTAACGCGTTCATATGAGGAATTCCATATAAGTTGCCAATGTAGTCAAATTCGCGATTCTACGTAGAAGCGCTGTGCTGACTTAGAAGCATAAGCTTTAAAGCGTAGATTTTGACTACACTTATAAGTGAAAAACACGATTCTACTCAAAAGCATTTTGGTGACCTAAAAGTGTAGAAGCGTAATCTTTGAAGTTTAAAACTAAGGTTGTCACCCGCGCGTCGTCCTTGATTTTGAAATTCGCCCAACCTATGATAATTTTTGTACCGGGCCAGCGAACTAAACCGGATTGACAACCTTAATTTTAAAATTTGCCACTTTATCACAACTTTCAAACTATGTTACCTAAATCATAGTCCTGTTCTAGCAAACTATACCATCAAACGAATGGTTCTTGAAAACAGCGGGAACAGAAGAAAGCAGTTATATGAGGTTGGCAAATAGTATTGGTGAGTGGTGACAGTAGTGCACGATACGTTTGGCAAATACATTGGCGCCTACCCGCCTTATCTTGGTCGGGCTTTTTTAGGGATCTCCCTATGCATATCTAGCTTTTCCTATTTCTACTGATCATCTACCAGACTGCCAACTCTATCAAAACTTATGCTGAACACAGATTCGATTCTCTGCAGTGGTTCAGCACTTCAGGATTTTGAGCTAGCCAACACGATATTGTCGTCTAGTGTTCAAAATTGTCATCCACCGAACGAGCTTGTCCTTTTCATGCATTGGTTATTTGGTTTGGTGTTAGGCTCGAATGGAGTGATGCCCATCTTCACCGGATTTCGACAATCCTACTGTTAATACTTAATAGTATAGTGCACGACGAATATACCTCATGTATGAGGTTGGCAATTGCATTCTTAATTTGTATATATTAATTGCGCTAAATGTTACAGTCTAAAGTCAGTGGCAAAACAGCGTAGGGGTGACATTTGGCTGGTTACCGGTTATACCGGTATTCAGCTAGCCGATTATTGGTAAGTCGATTAGTGACTATCGACTCCCGGTGCCGGGTGGCAGCCGGTTATACCGATTATCAGTTAGTAAACTGGTTATCGATTATTACAATCTCGGCAGACTTCTCTAGAGGCGGCGGAATCCCGTCAGCTCCAATATTGTCCCCTTGGCGGTGAGGTTGGGCCTCACATGAATGCTGGCAAAAAAATTCCTTATTGTTTTCGTCTTTAACTCGTTGTTAATTTTGTATTATTTGACGAAACAGGTTGCGACCTTCTCGCAAGATGTGCGTGTTTTGAATATCAGAACATCGATTAGGCTTCAATCGCTGTTAGCCTATCGATATCGGTTAAGTCGATGGTTATTACCAGTTACCAGTTAGCCGTAACATGCATTATCCCTATCGGTTACAGTTTGCAACTGTTATAACTGGTTAGGCGATTACCGGTAAACCGAAAATACCACCCGTGAAATAGCCTGTGTTACGTTAAGGTGGAGAATTCAGTCACTTGCATAAGCATATTTAGAAAGTTTTTACTGTAAATCTGTTGGGGGTATAGCTTGGGCCCCCAGAATTAAGGGATTGGGGGGCAAGGCCAAAGAAAAAGGATCCACCAGAAGCCCTTGGGCCCAAATAAGGGGAAGGCCCAAAGAATATAACACTAAAAGCCAAATGGAGGCCAGCTGTCCAGGGGACCACCGCCTGCGGGCGCCTGTCATGTGTCAGGTGCCTGTCGTGTGTCAGGAGCCTGACAAGGCGGTTGGGTGTCTCGCAGAAGGGACGCAGAGCATTAAATGAGGATAGTGACGGGGAGGAGATCAGCCTCGAGTTCGGTGAGTATAAATAGGGGCAGTTGGTAGCATTTACACAGGTTGGACTCTCTCCCACTAAAACGCTACTTGAGACACTATTCCCTCTCTAGAATACTAACTTGGGCATCGGAGGATTCACGGGCCGAGGCGCCCTCCTCTTTGTGTGTGTAGGTCGACTCCAGGCGGGGGGAGACATCCGAACAGTGAGGCGGGTATTGAGGCTCAAACAATTGGCGCGCCTGGAAGGGGAATATAACCTGAAGTCATGAGTGAGGAAATGGAGGTGAGCGACGGAAGGGAAAGGGAGGAGGTCACGGAGGACCAGTCGGAACGATTGAGAGGGCTGGCGCCGGAGATGGAGGAGAGTGATGACGTGTTTCGAGGGTCGGAAGACACCTCAATAACAATAAGAGAGCTGTTCAGAATCATTGAGGACCAGGATGGAGCAATAGAGGCGCTCCGAAGGGAGGTTGACGCCTTAAAGAGAGGAGGAGAGGTGACGCCCAGTCCGACGAAGAAAAGAGAAAGGGTTGCGGAGACGGAGAGTGAATCGGGATATCAGAGGCGCCCCCGTTTGTGGCGCTCACGAGAGTACGAGGGACTAGAGACAGGAGGATGGAATGGGGGAATCTTGGGGCGCCTGTCCCGTCACGGACCCGTGAGACAGCCGTTGGCACATAACATACTAGCGGAGCCTGCAGGGGCCAACATCCCCCCGCTCCCCGCCTATGATGGGGTCACTGATCCGGAGGACCACCTCAACGGTTATTTTACCAAGATGCAGCTTTACAACAGCACAGACGCCACCCTGTGCAAAGTGTTTCCGTCGACTTTCTCGGGCGTGGTGCTCGATTGGTACTATCAAATCGGAGAAGGGCGCATTGAGTGCTTTGAGCAATTCGCGGAGATGTTCCTGGCAAAGTTTGCCAGCAGGAAGCGGCGCACCCTAACTATAGGCGCCTTGTTCAAGATCAAGCAAAGAGAGGGAGAGGCGCTGCGGGAGTTTTATGAGAGGTGGTTATCTGTGGCTCTGGCAGTGAAGGACGTGCAGCCATCAGTGTTGGGGGTGTGCCTGAACGAGTGCACCACCAGCGAGGAATTGTGCAGAGCACTCGCAAAGAGAGATGTGGTGTGCACTGAAGACCTGGATCACCGGGTGCAAAAGGTAATCATGCTCGAAGAAACGTTGGCGGCCAGAAGGGCCGACCGACGAAGGGCGAAAGGAGAGGAGGCGGAGCCGTCGAGGAGGCCACACTTTGCAAGCGGACCGGGGAATGCGCCCGCAAACCCCCCTCCTCCCAGGAGAATGGATGTAGGGCGTCCGGCACCCAGGGGACCCTTTGCCGAATATACAGACACGCTGAAGAACATACTCCAGCACGTCAAGGAGAAAGGATATCATATCAGGTGGCCGGGCCCCATGAGGGGGCAGCCCAATGAGCGGAACTTGGATCGATATTGTGACTTCCACCGAGAGGTGGGGCACCACACGGCCGACTGCTACCAATTGAAGACCGAGTTGCAGGGCTTGGCTGACAGGGGGATGCTCAATGACTTCGTCAAGAAGCCCGAAGAAAGGGTGCACCGGGCCTGCGTGGCCGGTGTAGAAAAAACGGTGGAAAAGCTACCGCCGCCGCCATACGACCTCGACCAAGAAAACGCGCCCGAGCGGGTGCGCCTGACAATAGAGGCCATTTCGGGGACAATGGACTTGAGAGAGAAGATAGAGGCAAATCGTCGCTTGAGGGCGGCGTCGGCGGAGGTCCAAGAGGCGATAGACATCAGTTTCAATAGGGCGCCCGAAGAAGCGTGCATGCTCCCATCCATGGACGCCCTGGAGATACAAGTGTGGTGGCAGGGTGCCAGGTCAGGAGAATGCTCGTCGATACAGGGAGTTCAATGGACGTGCTATTCAAGGACACAGTGGTCCGCATGCAACTATCGCCAGAATTGATCAGGCCCTCAGAATCGGTGTTAGTGGGCTTTTCAGGGGAGCCCGCCAAGGTAATAGGGCGTGTACGCCTACCAGTTACCTTGGGGGATGGGGAGCAGAGGATGACACGTGCCATCGATTTTGGAATAGTGGACTGCCCGTCGCCATACAACGCGATTCTGGGAAGGCCCCTCCTGGCCTTGTTTAACGGCGTGGCCTCCACTTGCCATCAGACGTTGAAGTTCATTGCGCCACAAGGAGTAGGCGTCGCGGAGGGAAGGGGCGCCCCGCGCTACGCAAAAGAGATAGGACGAAAGCGGAAGGGTAACGAAACGGTTAATATGGTGGAAATCTCGGCGGAAGAGGCACCCCGAGCCGAAGCGGCCGACAAAGAATTTATGGTGGCACTAGATTTGGAACGCCCGGAAAGACAAGTGAGGATATCAACGGAGGCGCCTGATGAAGTGAAAGAGCGCATCATCGCTCTTCTGAGAGAGTTTGCAGAGCTTTTCGCCTGGAGTGCGTTGGAAATGCCGGGCGTAGCCCCCGAAACGGCCGTGCATCGACTGGCGGTAGAAGAAGGAAAGCGCCCTGTGCAGCAAAAGCGAAGAAATTTGTCGGCGGAAAAGGAGGCGGCACTCAGGATCGAAGTAGATAAGCTCATGGGCGCCAACTTGGTTGAAGAAACATCCTATGTCACCTGGCTGTCGAACGTGGTCTTTGTGCCGAAACCGTCAGGAGATTGGAGAATGTGTGTGGACTACACAAACTTGAACAGAGCGTGCCCGACGGACGCCTATCCGATGCCCCGTATAGACTTACTAGTAGACGCCACGGCCTATCATGAGATGTTGAGTTTTGTGGACATGTTCTCGGGGTACCACCAGATTCCGATGGCAGAGGAGGATCGACCCAAGACAGCTTTCATGACACCTTTCGGAAACTTTTGCTATCGAGTCATGGCATTTGGCCTCAAAAATGCGGGCGCCACTTATCAGAGGATGGTCAACAATGTCTTCCGTAAGCAAATTGGCCGAAACGTGGAAGCCTACGTGGATGACTTGATAGTCAAGAGCCGGAAACGCGAATACCATCTGGAGGACTTGCGGGAAACGTTCCAGGCTATGCGGGCGCACAATCTTCGCCTCAACCCATTAAAGTGTGTGTTCGGTGCTGAAGCGGGCAAGTTCCTGGGGTTCATGATCACCAAGCGGGGCATCGAGGCCAATCCGAAGCAAGTGGATGCCGTCCTCCAATTGGCACCACCAACGGCGCCCAAGGAGGTACAAGGTTTGGCGGGAAGATTAGCGGCCCTAGGGCGCTTCATCCCCAGGTCTGCAGACAAGGCGGCTCCGTTTTTCCGAACGCTCAAAAAGGGAACACGCTTCCAGTGGACGGCGGAATGTGATGCAGCGTTTGAAGAGTTGAAGCGGCTCCTGGCCGCCCCAACGGTTATGACGGCGCCCAAGATGGGAGAGACATTATACCTTTACATCGCGGTGTCAGAAGTTTCGGTAAGTGCCGTACTTGTCTCAAAGGAAGCCCACTCCGGAGAGGAAAAGCCGGTGTACTATGTCAGTCGGACCATGGTAGCGCATGAGAGACGATACGCACCCATCGAAAAGGCGGCGCTGGCAGTTGTGATGGCGGCAACCAAGCTAAGGCCATACTTTCAGGCGCACACCATCGTGATACTCACCAACCTGTCGTTGAAATCTACGTTGGGATCGATGGACGTGGCTGGGCGCCTTGTCAAATGGGCGGTCCAGTTGAGTGAGTTTGACATTAAGTATGCGCCCCGACCGGCGATAAAAGCACAAGTCTTGGCTGATTTCATCGCGGAAGGAGTAGCGGAGTCCGAGAAGGGCGCAAATGAATGTTGGCAAGTGCAAGTGGATGGAGCCGCCAGTCGTACGGGCGCAGGGGCGGGAATCGTAATGATAAGTCCAGGCGGTGCAATGCACGAAGTCGCGTTGCGATTCGCAAAGCTGAAAACGAACAATGCCGCCGAATATGAAGCAGTGATTGCTGGCATGAGCATGGTCAAGGAATTAGGCGCCCGCAAGGTACAAATCAGATCCGATTCGGCCCTGGTGGTCAATCAACTTAATGGTGTCTTCGAAGTTAAGGAGGAAGCTCTAGAAGGATACGTGCGAAGAGTGCGAGAGCTGGGGGCTTGGTTCGGGGAAATATCCTTCATACACATCCCACGGGAAGAAAATGCCCATGTCGACGCCTTATCCAAACTAGCTACGGCAATAGACTTCGAGGTGGAGCGAAAAGTCATTGTCACCTCTGAAGCACCTTGTGAACACCTGGTCGCCGTCATATCCGGTGGGGGCGCCAATGCCGGATGGATGGCACCCATCATCTCGTTTCTAACACAGGGTGTGGTTCCTGACGACCAGAAGGAAGCCTGGCGCCTACGCCGCAAAGCGGCCAGATGCTCCATAATAGAGGGGCAACTGTACAAGCGATCCCACACAGGGGCTTATTTGAGGTGCCTCAACGAAGAAGAGAGCAGACAGGCAATCGAGGAAGTGCATGGCGGGACCTGTGGAATGCACGCGGGCGCCCGAAGTCTTGAAAAAACTTTGCTGCGACAGGGGTTGTACTGGCCGACGATGAGACGAGATGCAAGGGCACACGTGGGCGCCTGCCACCAGTGCCAGATCCATGCAAACGACATCCACATCCCGGCAGCACCCATGCAAGGCAATGTAGGAGCCTGGTCGTTCGCCCAGTGGGGCATGGACCTTTTAGGCCCTTTCCCAAAGGCGCCCGGTCAAATGAAGTACTTGATAGTGGCAGTCGACTACTTCTCCAAGTGGATAGAGGCGGAACCTTTGGCCACGGTCACAGAGGCCCAAGTGCGCAAGTTCACCAGGAAGAACATTTTCACTCGATTTGGCTTACCTGAGTCCATTGTCACAGATCACGGGAAACAGTTCGATTGCAAAAAGTTCATTGAGTTTTGTGACGACAACGGAGTGGTATTGCGTTTCTCTTCGGTAGCCTACCCACAAGCAAACGGCCAAGCAGAGGCAGCTAACAAGAGCATTCTCCATGGCTTACACACTCGACTGACAGGCGCCAAAGGGAGATGGGTGGAAGAGCTGCCAAGTGTGTTGTGGGCGCACCGTACCACCTACAAAACTGCCACAGGAGAAACTCCCTTTGCCCTCACTTATGGGAGCAACGCAGTCATTCCGGTGGAACTCCACACACCGAGTTACCGTGTGGCCCAATACGATCCAAATGGCAATGACGAGGCGCGCTCAAATGACTTGGACATGGTGGACGAAGTAAGGGAAGTAGCGGCGATACGCCTGGAAAAAATGAAGAGGCAGGTGGCCCGGTACTACAACAAAAAGATGCGCGCCCATGGGATCACAGAAGGCGCCCTTGTCTTGAAACGGGACTTCCGACCCGACGCCCGTGAAGGGAAACTGGCACCAAAATGGAAAGGCCCATACCGAGTCCGAGAGATGGTAGGACCCAGCACATTCAAGTTGGAACATATTGATGGCCGTGCGGTAAAAAGAACATGGAATGCCCAGAACCTGCGACCTTACTCGGTGGGCGCCACACCAGGAAACGACGCCTCGGTTTGAGATGGATCTCTAAAAATGTTTTGTTTCGTGTTAAGACAAGTATGTACGCCTGTTTGTATTGTGACTAAAGCGCCCGAAAAATAGCGCCGTATTGTGACTAAAACGCCCATTCTTTAGCGCCCCAATGATAATTTTGTGTTCGGCTTAATGGTTTAGCATAGCAAGTTGTGCACCAACATCGTGCCCGGCAGTACTGAGTTAACTAAAGCGCCGCATCTCGCGCCCATATTGTGCAAAGCGCCCTAACATTGCGCCCTCCTGAAAAACGTAATTGCGCCCAACTTTGCGCCCGAAACCACACAGTGGTCTCAAGTCATACGCCCAAAAAAGCAGTTAAGTCGAACGATAGCAAAAGGGAAGACAAAAGATGGCAAAAAAGGTGCAGGAGTCTTTATAAAAATAAAATAAAACAAAACACAGAGGTTCAAGGAAAGGGTACAAATAATACAACTGTTAAAGCAAGGCGCCTAAATCCTAATCTGCCCCGGAAGTGGCATCTTCAGCACCAGGCGCCTTCTGAGAGGGGGAGGCTGGCGCAGACGTCTCGGGCGCCCCACTCGTACCACGAGGGGTCTCCATGCCACCAATCACGTACTCGGCCATCTCGGTGAGATCCCAAGTGTGATCAGGGTGATCCCGCTGCAGCTTCACCTTCAGGATTTCCAGCCCGGTTAGGATGGCATTGGCGCACATGCCCTTGCCAGTTTCGGACTCCTCAAAGTTGTCCAAGGAACGCTGCAACTCGGAAACCTCCGCCTGAGCTGCTTTCAAGGATTTTTTCGTCTCCTTGTGGGCGTCCTTCAGCATCTTCTTCTCCTCTTTGAGGATGTCGATCTCGCTGGCCTGGGCGCCTGCCTCCTTTGCCAGGGCCTCTTTCTCCGCTTGCAAGTCAGCCACCTTCTTGCGCTCCTCGTCCAAGGCGCCTTGCAGCCGAGACACCTCCATGGCCGCATTCATCTGGGCCTCCTCACACTCCTTCGCAAACTGCTCGCGGCGTGCAGTCGCGTTCTCCAGATCCAATTGCAGCTGGGAAGCAGAGGAAGAAGCCTCGAGCGCCTCTCGCTTGGTCTCATTAAGGCGTCGGGCACCCCTCTCAGCGAAGAGGAGAAGCTACAAAGTTCAAACATGAAGAGTCAGAAAATTGTACAAGTGATGAAAGCGTACAGCACACAATCCCAAGAAAACACAAGAGAAACGACATTTACCTTGGCGCCCACTTGGGCCAACTCGGCGAAGAGGTGATCACCATTCAACTCGGATGGCACCTGCCAGGACTTGGCGGCCGCGATCGCCAAGCCCATGGCACACCCTCGGTCGACGGCAACCAAGGGGGAGCAATTCAAGTTTACGCGCCCAACTTCAGTGCGTCGTGGCCGAAAAATGGGAGGACGCCCGTCCGGGCCAACATAACGCCCTTCTTCATTGAGGTGCAGGTGGGCGTCCTCCCCTACCTCCTCTTCCACCTCCACCTCGTCATAGGCGTCCTCCTCGGCGCCCACTTTTCCCTTGCCCTTGTCCGCCCTCTTACTGGCAGAGGCTATGGGCGAACCGGGCCTCTTCCCCCGCCGGAGCAGAGGCTCCTCCTCCGCTTCTTCCGCGGAGTTAACTTCCTGCTCCGCAGGATCGACGTTGGGCGCCTCCTCGCCCTCCTCCGGTGCAGAAGACGCCACACTAGCAGTCTTCGCACGAGCGGTGCCTCCCTTCACCGCCCTTTTCTTTTTCTTCTTTGGAGGAGCAGTAGGCGCCTCCGCTTGAACGGCGGCCCGATCAGGCGCTTCTGGTTGAACCGGTGGCTGCCCACCCGCGGCCAACGCAGCAAGCCGACTTTTCATCAGCTTTGCTATGCTTGAGTAGTCCGCCCCTACACAATGGAAAGAACATGGTTAATTAGAACATAAGGGAGACACAACATCAAAAGCAAGTAAATCCTAGGCGCCCACAAACCATCATTGTAGTACGCCTGAATAATTGGCGGACGATTATCCGCAGGACGTAGATCCACACTCTCCCCCGCACAGATCAGTCGGGCGCCGTCTTTCTCAGCCCTAGACAATGTCACGGGCGAGTTGAATCGATCAACAGTGCCCAACTCCCACTGCCTGAGAAAGGCGCCCCCACTCTCAAAAAACGAATCTTGATACGCCTTCATAAAAAAGAAGCCGTTGAACCATTTACAGTTGAGCTTGGGGCATCGTTTCACGAAGTGGTTTGGGCGCTTCTTCCGCTTCTGAAGAGATAAGCAGTTGTCGAGGGGCGCCATTTTGAAGAAATACCTGAACAGGTTGAAGGTGGGCTCCACATTATTTTCCCGACACCTCAACCTGAAGAGGATCACAATAGTAATGACGGAGGGGGACAGGCGCCCCAACGAACAGCCGCACCATGTTAGAATCCCCTCCATGATGTGGTCGAGGGGGAAATGCAGCCCAAACCGGAAGTACTCCTGGTACAACCCGATCCATTTGGGCCCACAGACGCCCACGCGTGAGATAGGTGAAGGAGGCGCATACCACCAGTCCCTCGGCAGCTGCAGACTTGTAACAAGTTCGTGGACGCGCGCCAACGTAACTGATGATTGATGATTCGGCCCGGCCACAGCGAAGGGCAAGTGGGCCGTCTCCGTCGGCAGATGGTCCGGGGGGAAGCACTTCTCCCAGGTTGTAATTTTGTAGGATCCATCAACTGGCATAAATCCGGGCGCCGATGAGGTGGATGGTCCGGCCGACGTCGATGCAGGCGCCCCCTCTAAACCAACAAACGATCCAGGCGCAACGGGGACGCGGGGTAAGTGGCGCCCTATCCTAAGTAACTAGAATTAACTAAGCAAAAGCAAAGAGAGGCCAAGGATTTCTTACCGCCTTGAGTCGGACGCCTGGGCCCGCCACTGATGCCAGAGGCGCCTGCTCCTGATGCACCAGACGCACCTGCATTCTGGGCGCCTTGATCGGCCGTTTTGTCTTTTGAGGAAGACGACATGATGAACGACTACGAGAGTCAAGGATGACGCAAACAAAAGCTGACAGGAGAGAGGACAGAGCGAAGTGTAGAGAGATGTCAGAGCAAAATCTAGAGAGAAGTCAAATTGAAGAAAGTGACAAGAGGGGAAGGAGGAGGAGGTATTTATAGGGAGCGATAAGCCCAGGTCAAGGGTCGCGCCAACATGCCATGTGTCAGTGTCACGGGCCGACTTTTGCGCTTCCCCCACTTTCCCTTTCCCGGAACTTTCGAAATTTCCCATTTCGAATCTTTCCAATCTCCACATTTGAAATTTCGAATTTTCCCGCCACGCGAAATGTGGGGTTCATTTCAAAACTCTTCCCGTGAGGGGGGCATAAGGGCAAGGGACGCCCGAACGGAGAAGGCGATCAAAAGGCGCCCACGAAACGCGAAGAAGAAATACGCATAGCAAGGGGCATTATTGAGAGCGGGACGCCCGCCAATGGAAGGAATGAGCAACAGCGCCTCCGAGCCGGAAAGGAGGACCAAGATGCAACACGGGCGCCCCATGACATGAGAAACGCCAAAACTGCGGCAAGGGAGTCAGCTAGGCGCTCAAAGGTGGAACCATGAGCACCTAACTGGGGGGGCAATTGTTGGGGGTATAGCTTGGGCCCCCAGAATTAAGGGATTGGGGGGCAAGGCCAAAGAAAAAGGATCCACCAGAAGCCCTTGGGCCCAAATAAGGGGAAGGCCCAAAGAATATAACACTAAAAGCCAAATGGAGGCCAGCTGTCCAGGGGACCACCGCTTGCGGGCGCCTGTCATGTGTCAGGTGCCTGTCGTGTGTCGGGAGCCTGACAAGGCGGTTGGGTGTCTCGCAGAAGGGACGCAGAGCATTAAATGAGGATAGTGACGGGGAGGAGATCAACCTCGAGTTCGGTGAGTATAAATAGGGGCAGTTGGTAGCATTTACACAGGCTGGACTCTCTCCCACTAAAACGCTACTTGAGACACTATTCCCTCTCTAGAATACTAACTTGGGCGTCGGAGGATTCACGGGCCGAGGCGCCCTCCTCTTTGTGTGTGTAGGTCGACTCCAGGCGGGGGGTAGACATCCGAACAGTGAGGCGGGTATTGAGGCTCAAACAAAATCCATCTCAATTGGTATTCACGGAATCATGGTACCGACTTGTCTTTAAACTTATGTATTCATGTGCAGTCATTGATCCGAATCCAACCGGATGGACAATACTATGTACAATATCACAAACCACATGGGATTATATTAAGAACTTAGGCATTACAGAATGGATCGATGGTGCCAATGGCCTCGGGACCGAATTGGAATTTTTAGTGAGAAATGATAATGAATGATTCTGAATTATCAAATTACATTTACATACTTGATATTTATATTAGAGTTTAGGTTTTTTTAGGAGAATGTATACATACTAAAAAATTATGATACAGTATCATACTAAAAAATTCTATTAATTCAAATGTTAGATACCATTTTTTATTTAAAATAGCTCGTACCCTTACATTTATCTTTGCATGATGGTAAAGAAGACCATATATAATGAGAGAACAGTGTTTGACGTTTCAATTAAAAACCAACGCTTTTCTCGGAGCGTGAGTGATAGACGATTACGTTTGCGGCTAGGATTTCGATAGCATGTCGGCGGACATTGAGCCATCGGCGGAGGGGAAGATACTCTCGCCACCATTGTCTGAGGCTGTCTCGGCCAACGCCGGCCGCCAAGCGAATCATCTTCGCCGAATCCCAAGGGGGATAGAGAGGTGCAACACATGAACAACAAACCGAAGCAGACGGTATCCTAGTACGTCGGGGAAGGACGATGCCAGACAGGAGGAAGCAACCGCGAAGTCACAGTCGATCATCCCCAGACCGAACGTGTGGTGACAGGAAACGGGAGCGACCCGGTGGCTTTTTAGCGAAGAGTTGCGACTCGACGAGTAGTATACTGCAGACTCTGACTGCGAGGATACGGCAACGACAATGCGGGAAGAAGGCCAAGAGGATGGTTTTGATGGGAAGGACGACCCAACTTGCCACCTATATATTTCTACGCTATGGAGGAGAGGAGGTACTGCCATCAGATCAACACTACCTGTGAAAGCTCTCGGTCGATCTGTATCCAATGTAGTCAAAAGCGAGTTTCTACGTAGAAACGTTTTGGTGATCTAGAAGCGTAAAATCGTAAGTTTTTTAGTTTTAATGCGGAGTTTTTAACTACATAAGCTATAAAAACTAAGATTTTGTGTAGAAGCGTTTTAGTGATCTAGAAACGTCAAATCGTAAGTTTTTAAGTTTTAAAGCGTGATTTTGACTACATTGTCTGTATCGTACATAGCGTTTTCAATTCGTTTGAGCGAGATATGGGCAAAGGGGGGGGATCCATTTCACGTCGATGAACAATAGTTATTATCTTGTACGTTTCACAAGTGGAGTCGACTATGAACGGGTTGTCACGAATGGACCGTGGATGATCGGTCCTAACTACCTGTCGGTACATATGTGGGACAAAGATTTTGACCCATACAACCATGAAGTCTCTTCAACTCTTGTTTGGGCACGCCTCCTTGAGATCACGATCCAGTATTTTCATATTGATGCGGTTATGAAAATTGGTCGTCGAATGGGTAAGCCTATACGCATTGACAAAGCTACTCGGACGACGACTCGAAGTGATTATGCATGTGTCTATGTTCAGGTGGATCTTACTAAGCCCCTGCTCTCAAAATTCTCTATTAAAGGACAAAAGTACATCCAGTACGAAGGTTTGGATAAGATATGTCTGAACTGTGGAACCTTTACCGAGAAAGGTGTTTGTTCCTGCACGAGATCGCAAACCCCTATGGAGGCAGACAGTGTCAAAAAGGAGCATGAATCGGCTGCTAAGCAACCTGAAGCCCTCTACGGGGAGTGGATGATTGCAAAATGCAAGCCCCAACCTCAGAGAAAGGAAACAGTGAATAGCTAAGACCACAAAACTACGGCCTCGGGACACCATATGCAAGTGGGGAGGTCGCGCTTTGCGGTGTTGGAGGTAGAAGAGGGTTTAGACATGGCGACATCCGAGTCTAGGGCAGCTGCTGTGGAAGTCCCTGTGTACCTGCAGCAAAAAACCAAGATCAAACAAAGGACTCACCCTCTATAGCAGCAGCCTCCTTTGAATGCTGCGAAGGAACCCACCATGCTCAAGGAAGTCCCAGTGACTACCACCAGTCCTCCCCGAGCCCAGGAGGGATCTCCTCGACCACTAGCGCCTATGAAAGTGGGACAGAAGGTAACGTGACTTCGGGGGATTCCCGTGCAAGGTAGCGACAAATTTCAAGACCCGATGGCTATGCTACTGCCTAGCAATGGCGTGAAAGGCAGGCCACCAGACACGCACCATGAAAGCAAGAAACCTCACCCAGTTCCAACCTAGGAGAACACAGAGAGCAAATCTTCGAGGATGAAAATAGACGGGGCCACCTCGTCGGCACTGTGACCAAAGGGAGCCTCTTTCTTTCCCCTTTAATATATGGATTTAAAAGTTTTTTCCTGGAATTGCAGGGGAGCGGGGAGCCAGTGTTTCCTACGTGCTTTTCGCGACTATCGTAAGAAGTCTAATCCTCATATAGTGATTATCGTGGAACTCGGGATTAGTGGGGGTCGTGCTTTAGAAGTTATTCGTGATATGGGTTATAATAAGGAATTTGTAGTAGATGTTGTAGGGTATTTTGGGGGCATTTTGTATTCTGGAAGGCATGTGATGTAACACCCCAATTTTTTGGTCAAGGTTCAACCTGCAATAAATTCATGAACTTGGGTCAATACCAACTACGAAAACGGAAACCAAACTCATATATAATTGGATCGAGCTATGGATAAATAGTGGCCATGCTCTTGGAGGAAAGGCCTAATTTAATTGGCCTAGACGGTAGCCTCTTTTGCATTTATAATAAAATAATCATTATAATTATACTAATAACGTTAGCTAAGTAATTGGGTTTACGTTCAATGGGATGAAAATAATTATGATGATGTTGATGTGACTTGAATCGGACTATCAGCCGCTACGACTGGTAATCGGGGGTCTCGCTGTTAGGTTTAGACCCACATGGAGAAGTACTATAAATACTTCTCATACTCCTCTGTAATCTGTAATCTCCTCGATATAGTGAAACTGGCTCTCTCTCGCTCGTGGACGTAGCTAACACACATCGTGTTAGTGAACCACGTAAATCGTGTGTATGTGTTTTTCGATTCTCGCTTTCGTATTCTTGCTTTGTCGATTCCAGCGATTTCCCGATACGTAGCAGTGCGTTTATAACAGATGATTATAATGATTATAACGTCGGGGTCTTGAGGGGAGGGTTAGGAGTTAAAAGGTTAGAAATCGTTTACACCATCAAAGGGAAGGATATGAATGGGAGAGATAGTCGGGTCGCGTTCGAGGAAAAAGGGAATGATGGTAGCAAAGGAGTAGCGGCTCTCTCCCTCCCTTTGAATCAGCAGCCACAAAGCATCCCTAACCCCATCTCATTCCCCATCGGAAAGATCTTTGATGGCAAAGGGCTGAATAGGGATTAGGGACGACAACGACTACGAACGTCATTGACACCGCATTGATGAGTTTCAATCGGGAGGATCAAGAACGATCAGTAGGACAAGCTCGCTAGCTGGAGGTTGGAAGTCGTTTCTTGGCGTGAAGGTGTCGCGTTGAGCTAGGTAAGACACTACTCGCACCCAATTATTGAGGCCGCTAGGCCTGTTAAGATGTGTGATGGGGAAAAAAGTAATTGTTGATTAACTGTGGATTAGGACAATTGGACTGGTGCGACATGGAGGTTTGGATGCTTGGGTTTGTAGGATGGGGTTAATAATTGGAAGAAAGCATTTGAGGTGCTAATAATGGGTAAGAGATAAAGATCATCATGTTTTTCATTCGTTAACTAGAAGGTGCACTCAAATGACGAGGATGCAGTGGAAAGTATGCTTGGAATTCATAGATAAAAGAGGAGGCCACTTAATAACTAGGTTTAGCTAGCCTATGATTGTTGCATGGGCATGGATAGATGAAAAGCTAATGAGAATTTCTAAGGAGGGTTGTAATGAATCACACATAAAGTAATTAATTTTGAATTGGCCTGGTGGGATGGTCGCATTAATGGCACTGTTGCAGTTCAAGGAGGGAGTTGAAGCGTGTGGGAGGTACTAAGCTGGGAATAAATCAAGACAATTGGTTTGGATGTAAGGTGAGTGTAAGGGGGTAAAATTTCCGTCGAGGTTTTTTAGTTTATGTTATTTTTATTTCATGTTATGTTCGTTAACTTCGAGTTTTGCGTGATTATGTGTGTGAGGCATCACACCTCCTACTTAAGGTGGAGGCACGCGTTGTGCTATGTATGAATGTGAATGTGTATGGTTGTATAGTAAGATGAAACCTCGGGCGATTGGGCCACTACAGGACGCACTAGATGGTCGGGTCACTGCTGGAAGGCGATATGTAACGCATCAATTGATTGGGCATGGTACTAAACAGCGAGACATAACGTAGACCATTGCCGAGTTGGGTATGCAACCGAATGGCGATTCATAACGCGGTGGTCCCTAATGTTTATGTGTATGAATTAAAATAGAAGTAGAAATCGAACTTCTATGAGTTAAGGATAGAAGTTGAAAACTTCTATGAGTTAACGTAGGAATAAAGTATGATGGATGAAAGCGAGAACATTTTTTGTCTAAGGCAGGAAACCCTAATAACGTGTTTTAGTAAGGAGATTTTCTTAGGGCAAAGACCTTAAGAAGTAATGACGAGACTGATCCCTTCTCACTCATCAGGTGGAGGAAGGGTTAGTAGATGTGGATTTCGAGGAGAGGCAAGACAAGGCGAGAAGCCGCATCAGAGTGGACGAGATCAAGGGGAGCTCAGCGAGGAGCTAGAGTTAGATTCAGTTAGTTATTTTATGTTTATGATAATGAGTATAACTGGAGGTTCAATGTTAAGTTGTTTTATTGGCTAAGTATCCAAGTGTTTAGGGCATTTTATTTGAAAATGATTCCATTGTATTCGTTTTAATGAAATTTTGAGTAAAGTTTTAAGCGGCTCCGAAGCCATGGTTATTTCGGTTTGGTTAAAATTATCGGGACGTTTCATGTGAACTAAATATTACGAGAATAGATTCTCACCAGCAATGTCTTCATGTGCAGGTGCAGAGCCTGCTATCCCAGGACGCTGCATGGCAGCTTTCTACTATTTATGGAAGCCCGATACCAGTGCAACGACGAGAGCTTTGGGATTTTCTTCGAGTGCTTGAGGAAGAAATGGAACACCCCTGGCTACTCGTGGGAGATTTTAACTCCATCTTGAGCCCTACGGAGAAGCTAGGGGGAGCCCCATTTGATCGATGCTAGGATTTGAGAGTTTCAGGAGATGGTGCAAGATGTAGAGTTAACCTATATGGGTTTCATAGGACCAGCCTATACTTGGTTCAAAACGGGACTTCGATAAAGGCTTGACAGGAGTTTGGCAAATAATCTCTGGGTCTCCTCTTTCCGGATGCAACGGTGAGGCACCTACCCAGCATGAAGAAGTCTGATCACTGGCCGCTACTGGTTTCTCTGGCAGAAACCTCCCGCCTGGCCAAAGCCATTCCATTTCCTGGCGGCGTGGCTTACTCACAATGAGTTCCAAGACATGGAAGAGGCGGCATGGGCAAAAGACGACTCCTTTACTGCATCAGCTGAAGCCTTTGTGTGGGATGTGATGGCTTGGAACAAGACACTTTTTTGCCACATCACTAGAAGAAAGGATAAGCTGCTTCGCCGAATTGAGACACTTGAGCAAGCTAGAGGAGGCTTGGCAGTGCCTGCACAATTGCAACAGGTTCAGGAGGAGCTGGAATTGGTCTTATTTCAGGAGGAGCTGCTTTGGTGTCAGAAGTCCCGACTGAAGTGGATTAGTTCAGTTGACAAGAACAAGTCATACTTCCATGCCAGGACTCTTCGGCGGCACCAGAAGAACCGCATCACCATGCTAAAGGACAGGGCGGGAAATTGGATTGACGATCAGAGGCTCTTCCTTGAGATGGCAAGGGTCTTCTTCAGTGGACTGTACGAAGATGAGGGCGTCACTTACCTCCGCCACAGGCCTACTTCCTGGTAGGGATGGCAATCAAACCCATGGCCGCGGGTACCCGACCGCCCCATACCCAGTCAACGCGGGGAATCCCCGCTTTGACCGGGTATGGGGCGGGTATGGGTAAAACCCGCAAAAGGTTTGATGGGTATGGGGCGGGTATGGTTTTAGCCTCCCCCGCCCCATACCCATACCCATACCCGCCCCACCAAGAGAATTTCTTCACATATCAAAAAATACGTGGATTAAATTGTAATCTATCAATGATGATGATGATAACTCGAGAAAATAAATAGTAGAAATGCAATTGAGTAACCACCTTAATCAAAACCTAATTCATTTCCCTCAATTCTCCTTCCACTCTTTCACTTTCCCCCTTGTCAACAAAATTATGTTAGTTAATTATTACTTAGTAAATGTATCAAGAGTTAGAGCATAATAATTTAAAAAATATTATAGTCTATATTATGTATTAATGGATGTTTTAGGATCATATTCTTTGAATCGTATTTAGAAAATGACCGTGTTTTGTTGACTTCGTGATATAATAGGTTTGTTTATGGTTATAATTAAAACTTGTCTTGTAAGTTTTAGGTATAATAATGTTGGATGTACGGGGATGGGTATTACCCATGGGTACCCGAAACCCACGGGTATGGGGATGGGTTTGCAAAACATTCCCCCGCATGGTTATGGGGCGGGTATGGGTTTGGGTATTTGAAGATGGGGATGGGGATGGTTTAGACAAACCCGCCCCATTGCCATCCCTACTTCCTGGCTATAGCAGCCTCTCGTTGGCAAGGCCTTAGTCGTACGTCGTGCCTGGAGGAACTCTATGATGTGATTCGGTCGATGGGTGGCCCAAAAGTGCCAGGAAATGATGGCCCGAACCCAATCCTTTTTCAAAAATGCTAGGAGACGGTCGGGCCATCTTTAATGAACTTTGCCCTGGAATGTAGGAACAACCTGGAGAAGATCAAGGCAGCAAACTTGACTATCCTCGTTCTCATCCCTAAGATACAACAACCGACTATGATCGAGCAATTCTGCTCGATCAGTCTGTGTAATGTGTCTTACAAGGCGGTCACAAAGTGTTTGGCAGAGACACTGAAAGGCCTTATGCCATCACTCGTCCATGAAACTCATATTTGTTTTGTCTCCGAACGCCACATCACTGACAATATTTATATCCTGCAGGAGGTAGTACTTTCGATGAGGGCTCGCAAGGGGATGCACGGCTAGATGGTTCTCAAAGTGGATCTGGCGAAGGCCTATGAAAGGATTAGACGGGGTTTTGTCCGAGATACTTTAGTTGCTGCAGGGGCTCCAGGACACTATGTGGAGTTGACGATGGCCTGCATTTCATCAGCTTCAATGCAAATCCAATGGAATGGGGGACTGACAGAGAGCTTTCAACCGTCCTGGGGCCTTAGACTGGGATGCCCACTCTCTTCTTATTTGTTCACTCTCTGTATGGAAAGACTGGGACATCTTATTGATGAGGCAATGAAGAAGGGCAGTTGGAAACTGATACGGCTAACGTAGACTGGTCCAACACTATCTCATCTCTTTTTCGCCGATGATCTTATCCTACTTGGCGAGGCGGCCCTATGACAGGTGCAGGAGATCAATGCTTTTTTCTAGAAGTTTGGGGTGTCGTCCGACCAGCAGATTAGCAGGTCTAAGTTCCGTGTGTTCTTCTCGCCCAACACCACTGCCAGACTCCAACAAAGTTTGAGCGCAGAGCTCCAGATCCCGGTGACCACTAACTTGGGAAGGTATTTAGGAGTTTTGATGATCCATGACAGAGTTTCAAATGCCAGATTCACAGAACTGATTGACAGGATAGACAACCGCTTGGCGGGATGAAAGGCGTCAATATTGTCTCTAGCAAGGCGAATCACTTTGGCACAATCTGTGATGGCGTCCCTTCCTGCTTACACGATGCAAACGACATTCCTGTCTGCGAGTGTGCGAGAATATATCGATAAGAAGATCAGGGGCTTCATCTTGTGGGAGCACGGAACAGGGTCGGAAAGTTCATCTTGTGGACTGGGAAAGTGTATGCAGACCGAAAGAAGAGGGTGGTTTGGGCCTCAGGGACGCGGCAAGAACTAATGAGACATATATGATCAAGATTGCCTGGAGAATCCTCACCAAGTCGGACGAGTTATGGGCTAGAGTACTCGTTTCCAAATACTCTAGGCAGACTGAGGATGGAAGGGGCTTTCTTACCAATGCCAATTCTCTAATCTTTGGCGAGGAGTGATGCGAGTGGCACATCTCATCGAGGAGGCGGCAACTTGGAATATCCAAAATGGGAAAACGGTCAGGTTCTGGAACGACCGGTGGCTGGACGGAGAAACTATCCTCAAAGACCATGCATTGCATCTACCACCGGAGCTCCTAAGCATGCCGATCATCGAGTTTGTCCTCAATGCTAAGTGGAATTCAGAGTTTCTCCATTACTACTTACCTCCTTCGCTTGTCTCACAGGTTTTACTTCATCCTATATTGGCAGAGGAGGAGGACGATGTGCGGGCATAGCGGTTTTCCCCAAATGGCGAGTTTACACTGCGAATGGCCTACTATCTTACGTACAACACGGGGAAATCGACCCCCAAACATCCTGTTTGGCGCTCGGTGTGGAAGACTCCTTCTATGCAAAGAGTGTAGGCGTTTCTAACTTTCTATGGCTGTTGAACAAGGACAGCCTGCTCATCAACGCAGAGCGGGGCTGCAGGTACCTCACGACCAACACAAGCTGCAAGATTTGTTGTGGGGAATAGAGACATCAATCCATGTAATCAGAGATCCACATCATCAGAGACTACCCCTACGCTCGCGCTACTTGTGCGGGATTTCTGGAAGACGAACCTGACTTGTGTTTCTTTGAGTCGGACGTTCACAGGTGGTCGCTCTATTATCTTTCAAGGCACAGTACTTTAATTGACAGCACGATCTTTGCAGGGACGTGTTGGCTCCTGTGAAAAAAAAAACAGAATGGTTTCGTGTTCCAAGGCAAGCTAAAGACCCATGCACAAATCCAGTTCCAATCAAAGCAGCTTAGAGACTAGATTTTTCACGCACTCGAGAAGGAGGGAATCATCTTCGAAGACAGAGGAATCCGAGACCAGTGCCAAGTTGGCTGGCAACCACCGGCGCAGGACTGGGTCTATGTCAATATAAATGGCTGAGTTACTTTCTCTTCTGAGAGCATGAGTTTCAGCAACATCATGCGGGGGAGTGATAGTGGTTTTCTTAAAGCGTTCACAACGAATCTTGGAGGAGGTTTGGTCACTCGTGTAGAGCTGGCTGGAATTGTGTATGGGTTGGATCTTGCTTGGGAACAAGGAGCCAGGAAAGTTATTCTGCAGACGGATTCGTCTACTGCGAAGGCCTTGATTGAGACTTCGACTCCACAACACCTTCATTACACTCAGGTTGCAGCGATCAGGCAGCGGCTCAACCGCGACTGGACTGTCAGGATATACCATGTTTTCCGTGAGGCGATTATTGTCGCGGACCACTTAGCTTCCAGAGGGCACTCCTACTCGATAGGGCTGCATGTGTTAGATAGTCCGAGTACCTCTCTTTTGTATTGGTTGTACTTTGATCGTGTGGGGAGTCAAACTCCCCATTTTGTTCGTACGCAATAAAGGTTAGGGCGCCCTTAGCGCCCTGTTCTTACCAAAAAAAAAAAAAGACCACCATATATATCTTTTTTAATGAAAGGCTACACTCAATATATTTGGACTTCGACAATTTGACCTCCAAGAAAATGGGGAAAGTAAAACCATAAATCAATCTTCTTTTCCGACTATGGATATGGTCAATAACCCTATGGTGCATAATCTTGCATAACTAAATCTGGACTCTTCATTTTAAGTGGGTTCTAGATTTAAGGCTTGAGCAATTAAAGGCTTTTTATTTTTCTTAGTTTTTTTAATCGCCTCTTATCTTCTTCGTTCTAACTTGAATTTCATTTTTTGCACAGATGGAACAACTTTGTTGTGCTCTACAAAATTATATTCATTTTCAATATACTTCAAGAAAAAAAATTCATACCACTCATACCACCTCCATACTATATGGTATCTCCTTAAGTCGATTTTGATAATTTTTACGCAGAAGGAACGAGTTTATCATGATCTATTAGATCTACAAATTTATGGAGGGAAATATAGGACCAAAAAATACCACTCCATACCACCCTCGTATAGAGGTGATATCTTGTGGTACACAATGGTGAAAGTTATAAATGACAGCTAGTATATTCATAGTATCATGTATATAACCATTCTACAGTCTGGTATGTTCATACCACCACGATACACTTCCATACCAAATGGTATGCTCTTATATAATATCAAACAATACCACCAAGGTATAGTCTGATAATAAATGTCTCAAAAAAAATTATTCAAAAAATATATCAAAGTGAATACCATTTTGATTTGGACAATTAATCTAATTTATCTGTGAAAAAAAACTGATTTAAAATGAAAGATATATAATTGGTTAAAATTTGGAGGGGAAAATATTAAAGCTTCTATACCATTACATATGCAATCAATCGAGGGAGCAATACATTATTCATTTACTTCAATATATTAGATTAATTAAAGAAAACCAAGTGACCGTTAATGATCATTAGTTGCTAGCTAATGTATAAAATATTTTAGCCGCTCATCGAAGCATAGTGACACATTCCGTTAAATAGAATGAGTTTCAGTATATCAGCATATGTGAGGCTAATGGACTTTTGACAGCTCAAACGTATTAAAGATTCGTTTCGTTCGGTAGGCAAAAAAATGCCAACTACATAAAACCAAACTCATTATTAATTAATTTCTATATAACTAGTGTGGGAAATTAGTCAAATTATGGACAAAGAATTGGTCTTGCGAGATTACCAGGGGCGGAGTATGGTTGACGGTAGGAAGAATATACGTAAAAGTGCTAGTAAAATTTGTGACAAATTTGAAAAAAATAGTAATTGATAAAGGTTTTAATCCCTTTCCAATTATCATAATTTAAATTCATCATTGAGTTTTTTTAAGCTCATCATCTCATTCAGATTTTGGCTCCACAACCAAGTATTCCTTCCATGCAAACTCCATTTAACATGTAAGAAAACTAGATTTGGAACCCTAAACACAATACTTCATTTGATTATATAAAAAAACCACACATTGTTGGGGAATCATATGGTACAAAACCCAAAACTGCAAAATCTACAAGAAAGTGAGTTTTGTATATTGGTGTGGAATGTTTCGTACTAAGGATGGTAAGATATACGAAGTTTTGAAATTCAATAGTCCTGAATTTTGTACCGTAAATCAATCCTTTAGAAAAGCATTTGGGTACAAAAACTAAAACTGCAAAATCTACAAAATTATGTGTCCTACGATCCCAAATACGAATCACCACCATGATACGATCATATAAGGAGGTGGTATGATTCGATCAAGGATAGTAAGATGTGTGTTTTGTAGGTTGTGTAACCTCTGAATTGTGTACCGTAACCCATTACTTAGTCCATTCATCCTGAAATTTCCATGCAAAGTTTTTCTTGACGAATTGAAACTTCAATGTAAATTCACCGGAAAACAAAGAATTCCATGATAAGAAGGAGGGGTTGTTGTGCAACGATTTCATCTAAATTATGTTGGGCTAATTGTTGCCTATGTTTTCTTAAAATCCAACAACTTAATCGATTACTTAAACCGTCCAACTCGCTGATGAAACCCACAACTTTAGACTAAAAACTTGGTTACGGGTGTGCATGGTTGTTAAAAACAAATACAAGATCATCATCATAGCTCCTTAATTTAATTACTCACTCTCTCGCCATTTTTATATATGTTGAACTTCATGAATATAGAAGTTAATAAGAAAAAATTTACGCCACAATTCAGACACCGTGGACAACTATCCTAGTTTTCAGGGCATAGTACTAGGAACCTACTCTATTTTGTGGTTCCTATTTGTTTCTAATTAATAGTCCACCTACCAGAATAATTTTGCAACTTGTAGTTGAGATGGGTTGTGAATACTGAATAGGGATGACAAACAGGTGGGGCGGCAATGTACCTTGCTCATGGTCGTGCTTAGGCCGGCATGATAGGGCACATTTCAGGTCCGTTTAATTTGTGTCGTGCTTGATATGGAGCGTCAACTTTCGTGACGTTTCAATAATAAATAATTATTTTTGTTCTATTTTTTAATTGTTGAACTTGTATTCTCTTTATATTTGTTTTCTATAAAAGAAGTATTTTTGTGTCATATCGTACTTATACTTAATAGGGCATCAAAAACGTTCATGCTCTTGAGGGATGGCGCACATATATTTCGTATACGTGCTCGTGTCGTGCTCTAACCGTGTCTTGTCGTACTAGCCCATGGGCGGCCCTGCCCAGTGCCCAAGTACAAGCAAGAAAGGTATCTCAATATCCATACTTGTCCCACATCAAGTGTCGGTCAGGTCAGTAATACTCGAGCATGTATGGGGTGCAGCGATCAACCCATTATCATACATTATTTCAAGAAAATAAATTCAGAAATAATTATTTTATGATAAATATAAAGAAAATGCTTTATGAATGAAAAATAATGTTAATAAAATGAGTAATTGAGTTTAAATAATTGAAAGATCAAATCTTGCACCTATTTAAAGTTTCATTGGGTGAAACTATTATTGGAATAGGAAATATACAAGTAGATATTGAAATATACAAGGACGGATCAAGTATGAGGCATGACAGAACGAGATAGGTCGGAAATAGTAACACGTGTCCCGCTCCATGCTACTACGAGTCGGATAATACTATCCCAACGCATGTCAAATTGGATAATCCCGATGGGTCGAGTTCAAATTGACATTCCTAATTGTGAGGTATCCTAACCGACTACTTCCCCTCACTTGTTAGTTTTTTAGTTTAATTAATGTGTATATTATTGTAGAAAACTCTAGCGTTCAACTTCATAATTTAACAATTTCAAACATATATACAACTAGCTTGGACCCGGCATAAGGACCGAAATGTTCAAATTTTGTAAATACATTATCTCAATAAAATATTTTATCACAAATTTGAGATTAGAGTTTCTTTATCCATTGTATATACCATTGTAGTGTAAGTTTAAAGACGAGCAGGTACGTGAATACCAATAAGATGAATTCTAGTAAATTGCATATCCGAAACTGTAGCTTCATAGGAGAACTAAGCAGTAAATACCTAGTGTTGGCAAAATATATTATATATATATATATATAAGGATTAATATATTTCTCTGGCCCGAACTTTCCACAAATTTAACATCTTGGCCGATCCTTTAGGTAATTAATATTGTGGTCTGAACTTATCATATACTTTACTAATTTAGTCAATCCCGACTGTTGACCGTTAGTTCTGACGGTCAAGCCCGTTGACTAACGGTCAACCCGCCACGTCATCGCCAACTAAGCATCTTTTAACCTAAAATAATCTGATTTTCCACATAATCTCATTTAACTTTTCATTTTAACCGAAATTAAAAAAAAAATAAAAATAAATAACCCTCTCTCTTAAATCGCAGAACAATTACTGTACTGGAGGCTCTGGAAGTCCAGATGTTCGGCTACTTATGATGGTATTCAGTATTTCTCCCATGTTTTATCACGTCATTATTACTCTCAGGTTGCTGAATGGGAGCTAGCACAGGCGCATCCGGTGAGATCTTTGCCTTTAGGTTCTTCTGCTTCTAGTGGGGTTTTACCTCGTCATCAACCCCCTCCTTCCATACCCCCCGGTGCAGTGTTGGTACACTTTGATGGTGCCACCAAATCTCTGGTCGGATGTGCCATTGGTTTTGTTGGCTTTGCAGAGGCGAATCACTCTATATGCTCTTGGGGGCGCTTTATTCCTAATATTGATGACCCATTTCTCGCAGAGCTCCTGACCCTTCGCGACTCCTTACGTTGGTGCATGGCTCACTCTTTCACTAATGTTTTGTTTTGTGGGGATGCGCAGGTGATCGTTCGGATGATTAATGCGAAGGACTCGGCGCACGTGGTGGGTGGAGCTCTCCTGCAAGAGATTCAGGTGTTGCGGGCTTCTTTCCTTCGTGCTACGTTCCATTTCGCTCCCCGTAGGTATAATAGGGCTGCCCATTTCGTGGCAAGACAAGCCCTTGGAGCGATGGTGCAGACACTTGTCGATCATCGTGTTTTATTTATTTAATTTTCCTAGCCTGGTCTTAGGAGGCCTTGTATTTTGTCGTATCTTCGCTGATTCCCTCTCGGGATAACTTTGCCAAAAAAAAAAATCGCAGAACGATTGCCCCACCCGCAAATTCGAATACCCTAATTCCCTCTACTCTCCAGTTCGTCCCCTACCTCTACTCTCCAGTTCGTCCCCGACATCTAGCATCGCCGTGGAAATAGCAGCGGCGGTCGGTTCCTTTGCGCCGTCGCCGGCCCGTCTCTTACGCCGCCGTGCCATCTCTGTTGCCGCCGTACCACCTCTGAACCCCAAGACGTTGAAGCATGTCGAGGAAAAGCGGTAAAATCGCTGGCGAGGGTTCCACATCTTCCGGATCGACTAACACAACCACGATTCTTTGTAACGTGCACAAAGCTCCGTGCGTGGTGAATATCTCTCGCACAAACAAAAATCCGGGAAGAATGTTTTACTATTGTCCATTTTGGAAGGTATGTTCTCAATCCTCTTTGCTACCCGAGTGAGAAAGTGACGCGCTGGAAGATCGCGAGGATGTGAGTGGCTTCGTGATCTAGGGATTCCGGGTTTCGACGAATTTGGGGATATTTTTTGGTGGGGGAAATGATTCGAGAAAGTAGCGGAGCTTGGTGAGGAAGGAGAAAGGGTTTTGGTCTGAAATGGCCACTAACCGATCGATTTTCCAATTTTGTTTTGTTAAGTGGGCTAGGGTTTGGTTCTGGGTCGAGTTAGGTTAAAGGGTTGGGTTGGGTTGGGTGTATGACGTGGCGGGTTTAGTGACGTGGCGGGTCAGGTTTGACCATTTTCGGTCCAAAATGGTGCTGACTAGGCGTTTCCGTTAGCCACGTCAGCACATAACGGACTCCATTAACGGAGTTGGATGGAGACTAACGGAGAGTGACTAAATGTGACCTGTTTCAGTAATTACAGTGACTAAATTTGATATTAATTTTTTCTAGTGACTAAACATGACACAATTTAGTAATCACAGTGACCAAATGTGGCATTAACCCTTTTTTATTTTGAATTTCAAAAAAGTAATGTAACGCTTGCAGTTCCCAATGCCTTCAGCCGTTTTTTCTCTTTCCTTCTTGTTATAAATAGTTGTTCTCTATTTCCAGAGAAACACTATGTGCGTTACATCTCTCTCTCTCTCTCTTCTTCTTGAGATTTCCTTCAAACTCAAAAACCTCTCCTTCGTTTGCGACCTTATTTCTTCCTCTCCTTTGCGACGCAACTCTTTTCTCGAATGGATGATGGTAGTTCCCGTGTTGAGATCGAGGTCGTTGCCGACGAAGAAGGTAATCTTTTTCTCATTCTTGTTTTTCTACTGATCCGTCTTTAGAACTTCGCGATTCCGGCGACGAGGGTAGTAGTTAGGGGTTGGCATGTGGGTGGTTAATCCGCAAATTGATATCGATCCACCTGCAAATAATTTGACCCGCACGCTGTGGGTGATTGTTGTGGGTGGATTGTGGATTGATAAATCTTCCACCCACACTTATATGGGTGGGTGGGTGGTGGGTGGATTGCGGGTCACCCGTATGACTCACATCCTATTTTTACATGAAAAATGTTATTTCTTATAGTAGCGAATATTCATTATATTTTCGAACTGCACTACAGTCTGACCATATACTTCAAAAGGTTAAAGAATAAAAAATAGATTTGACTACTATTATTAGTTATTGTGTTGTGCAATATCTATTAGATATTGGGATATTGGTATACAAATTATTGTTAATATCCATTAAATATTGGGATGCAAACTATAAATTATAAATTGTATCAAAATCACAGATTATTGATACAATGTTACTAATTTGCTAAGATCCTATTATAAATATTAGTCAACTTTCTTAATAGCTACTTGGAGAATTGCATTTGCGGGTAGACACGCGACCCAACCGCACCCATCTACCACCCACCCAACCTAATCCGCAGAGGTATGTGAGTGGATTGCAGGTCACAATTATTCCAACTCCCTAGTGAGCGGGTGGGTCGATTTGAGAAAAAAACCCACCCAACCTGCCCATTGCCCACCCCTAGTAGCGGTGGAGCTATGGTCGGAGGCGTTCCGGTGACGCCGTTGTATGACGTCAACGTCGACCTTGATCTTCTTCACAGCTCTTCAGAGGGAGGTCGGCAGCAAGATCGGGGGGGGGGGGGGGGGGGGGGTGAATCAAGCTCTAGTACGCGGGGGGTGTTGATCATCCGCCGCGAAATCGAGAGTGGTTCACAACCTTTCGCCGCCGCTCCTGTGGAGGTTTCAGACACTGAGTCTGATCGCTCGCTTGAGCAGCCTCCCGCATGTATTCCACACATAACGGAAGCTTTGAATCAACTTGGCCCGCATTACCTCAACGCCCAGTACACAATTGTGGAGTGGGCGGAGATGTTCGAGTCTGGTCTCGTGCCTAGTGACAACCTCGTGCGCGGACCTGATCATGTCTCCATTTTCGGGCAGAGAGAAGTGGAGGAGCTTGTGTGCGGGTTGGATCTGCCCCCCAATTGGCAGTATGCGGTGCCCTCAGAACGAAGCCGCATCGGGAACTGCCCCCTAGGTGTTTCGGGATATATTCGGAGTATTGGCATATGGGATTCAAGTTCCCATTGAACCCTATGTTATGCGCCTTGCTACGGCGGTTAAAGTGTTCAGTCGCGCGATTGTGTCTCTTCGTAATGATGCATGTGTCTATGCTCCGCTTCGTTTGTAAGCTGCGCGGAATCGAGCCAACATATGGTTTGTTCCGCAAGTTCTACAAAATGAAGGAGCCGACGAAGAAGAGTAAAAGTGATTTTTTGTCGTTGAAGCGCCGCGACAAGAGGCCGAACGGGTATGTTTATGGATCTCCAAAGCTGGACAAGAACTGATTCGAGCGGTTCTTCTATTTGAAGCCCATTCCTGGTGAGTGGGCCAGTGAATACGTGGAGGAGCCAACTTTTTGGAAGAATGGGAGCGTCAAGGGGTTCGAATCGGAGGTGGGCACGTATGATAGGTTGGAGGCGGAGTATAAATTTTTGTTGAAGGAGCCGATAGACTTATATCGTCAAGGAGTCCATGCAGCTCGTTTGGCGGAGCTGTTTAATGATGGCTAGTTATTCTCAATTTTTTGTGCATTCTATAATATTAAATGCCTTCTTACGACTCATTGTTGCAGGCGTTGACTATTCATCTGTGGTCAGCATGATGTCCATCAAGGAAGTTTTCGAAGTTCCCAAGGCATCTCACAGGGACAGGAAGAGGAAAGAGACTGATCGGCCGCTATAGATGAGAAAACCGCCAAGGTCGCGCGCACAACAGAGAGGGTGGGGAATAAGGTCATTATAAGAGAGTCGCGGGTTAACAAACCGTCGCGACCTGATAGAGCGGCCGAAGGGAGTTCGTCAGGACAAACTATCCAGCAGACCATGTCGGAGATGCTTGGGTTCGAGGCCCTCGTCCCCACGCATTTTTTCCAATGTGTGGATGCATTCTGGCGTTGCTTCATCATTGAGTGTCGTGCTAAATGCCTTGCATGTGGTAGGTCTGGTGTTGAATATCCCTCTGTGGCTGGAGAGCAATGACTTCCGCTTACTTCTTTTTCCTTCTGCTTAATGTTGATGTAGGGTTTGTTGGATACCTTCCGCGCTCAACAGGAGAGGGCTAACGATGTCGCGTCTCTGAAATCGGAACTGGAGAAGAGCATGCAACTCAAAGGTAAGCTTGCATGGGCTAAAGGGCGCGCTGTGCCGCAAAGAAAGCCAATATGGCGTTGGAGCAGCTGGGTGTGTTGCAGAGTATGTTGCAGGAGGAAATCCAAGTGGCGAAGGAGAATGCTCGGACAGAGGAAATGGATGCCATCTGCGAGGAACTGCAAAATGAGTTCGATGAGGAGCGGGCGCGAATGGATAATGAGCGCGCTGAGGAGAAGCGGCACCTTGAGGGAGATCACGCTGAAATGTTGAAGAATGTGCGCAACGAGTTCCAGCAGGAGAAAGAGGGTCTACTGCATGAGCACGAGGCAGCGAAGGCTGATAGTGTCTGCGATGCGCAGGCGAATGCCATTCGCCAGTACAAGACGATGGCCACTTTCCACAAGATCCTGGCGGATTGTATGACCAAGGCGGTCATAGTCGTCCGCAAGAAGGTACGGCCAATCAACCCTGGTGTGCATTGGAACACCGGTGCTATGGTTAGGCATGTTAAGCGGTGGCTAAGTGAAACGCGGTCATTGGACACTGATTCGGAGCCGGAGGATGAAGAGGATGAAGCGGGTCCGGCGGAGAAGGTTTTGATTGATTAGATGAAATTATCTAAGTGTACTCGCATTTTATGTTTCTGTCATGGGACTAAGTTCCATTTTCTCCCTGTCTCAAACAATCCAAAGCTTGAATCAATCTACGTAATTCATGATTACCACGTTAACTTTTGTACGCGCTTTTGCATTTGTTCTTGACTTTTGCAGTTCATGACTGTGCGATTACTTTTTTTTTGTATAAGTCATTATTAGTAGCGGAAATAGTAGCTCTGCTTTCATTACTCGTGGTGAACCGTTGTCATACATTGGTACAAATGCTAAGTTCTAGGGCATTATTTTCTCAGATTTTGTGTGTTCCAAATTCTTGGCACTTTGGCTCCACTTAGTTCCTGTAGTTTGAACGTATTGGCGTTGATGACCTCTTTGACCAGGTATGGTCCTACCCATGTGGGCGCTAGCTGCCCTTATCTAGGGTATGGGCGGAAGTTCTGCCTCAACACTTGGTCTCCCAGTTTCAAATTGTTGGGAACCAATTTCATGTTGTAGTACCTTGATATTTGTACCTTTGCTGTCGCTAACTTGATGTATGCTAACTCGCGTCACTCGTTTGCCAGCTCCAGCTCTATTAAGCGACTATCGTTTTTGCTATGTTCATCAAACATTGTGATTCGGTAAGTGGGAACGGACGTTTTGATGGGGATGATCGCGTCTGTACCGTATGTTAGCGCGAACGGCGTTTTGCCTGTGGCTATTTTAAATGTAGTTCGATGTGCCCATAGTACTGTGTGTAGCTCTTATGTCCAATTGTCTTTAGCTTCGTTTATGCGGTTGTGTAGTCTGTTTAGGATTGCTTTATTCTCTTCCCCACTTGACCATTGGTTTGGGGGTATTCTACTGAGGCGAAGTGAGCTATTGTGCCCATCTGGTCACAAAAATCAATTACTTCGGCATAGTCAAATTGCTTACCGTGATCGAACATGAGTGAATTGGGAAAGCCAAATCGCGTTAGTATGTTGTGTCTTAAGAAGCGAATGACTTGTTGCGCAGTAATCGATGCAAGTGCCCTTGGCTTCGATCAACTTGGTGAAGTAGTCGACCGCCACTATGATGTATTTTCGCTTGCCCCTTGCTGTTGGGAAGGGCCCCAAGAGGTCTTCTGATAAACCCCTAAGCAGGGTTTAAGGTCAAAGTTACGCAGCAAAGAGGTCTGGAACCTCGGATTGTGATCTCGAACAAGAACACCCACAAAACAGAGCTTGTTTTGTGGTTTGGATGAGAAGTTTCGTGCAACTTTCACCAGGGAAAGAGGCTCGATAACTATAAGTCGAAGCTTGGCCACGTTCAATGTGACTAATCGAACGATACAAGCACAGGATCGAACTAGAAAACCCTAGGACGATCTCAAAAACCCACAAGCAAGAAGCTATGGCGATAAACTCTCGGTTTATTCGATTAACTCTCAAAACTAACTAATACATCATAGACACGAACTTAAATAGGTAAAGTAACTTACAACACAAGTAAACAATGTCCTAAACAAACCAGAACTCAAAGGAAAACCAAATCTTACTCGAAACAGTAAGAATTCCTAAACTGTGAACAAATCCTAATCCGAATAGGATTCGGATTTCTTGTTTCTCCAGGCAGCAGCTTCACTGTCGACACGAACTTCTGCCTCTTCGTTCGAACCCTTCTATGCATCAATCAGCTCAACCAATTCCACGACGTTGCTCAAGAAAGTGTGTAGTTTCATGTGGTAGAGAGTTTGAAGCTCGACTCACGCTGGCCTCCTTCGCACAAGCCTCCAAAAGTGCTAACCCGAACTCACTTCCTGCCTTAGCCAAATTCTGGCAGCTTCTCGGTTTCAACATAGGGTTTTGATATGCTTCGAAAACCCTCTTCTTGGACTCCTTTTGAGCTCCAAAGTGTTCCAATGGAATCAGCAACTCCTCCTCTTCAATACAAACGCAAGAACTCGATTTTCTACCACACCAATAAGAAGTTATAACTGTCCAAAGTGGTGTGTCCGAGACGTTTTCAACACTTAGCCAAAATTCAGGCAACAAAGTGGTGAATATGATTCCTCATTGGGCAATCAAACCAAGCTTGTCAATGGCCTTTAATGGAATCATATCATCTTCTCCCCATTGCGCGAATGGCCATGGGCTCAACTTGCCCTGGAGTTCCGCGAATGGTAGGTGATGTTGTCGCGCATTGACTTGCCATTTGTGGCACCGGCCGACAAACTTCTTTGTATGCTTCTTGATCTGCGGCCAGTAATACCCGTGGAGTAGAATGGTGTGCTCCACAATACGTGAGCCACTGTGCATTGCGCATAGGCCTTCGTATACATATTGTACTATTCTTTGGGCTTTTACCGTCCCGACGCACTTGAGTTATACACTAGAATGTGAACGCCTATGCAACTCACCGCCGATCAGGGTACAATGCGATGCTTTCTGCCTTAGCGCCCACACCTCCTTTCGATCTTCTAACTAATTCCGTCATTTAAGTACCCTACTATTGGCGTGCGCAAGTCGTCTTCCTCTGCTACCTATGTGACGTTGACCGTGCCGACCTGCTAGGTTTCTTGGTCCTTTGTTTGTACCGATACTAACCACGATGACTCGAAGTCAGTGGCGGTTGCGAGCTTTGAGAGTGCATTCGCGTGGATATTTTCTTCGCGCGGTATATGCACATAAGTTACTGTTTCAAACAGCGCGGCTGTTCCTTTACTTGCTCGACGTATTGCGCGAGTGTATCTTCCTTCGCGTCGAAAATGTCGTTGAGTTGATTTACTGCTAACGCCGAGTCAGATAACACTCTAACGGTCTTCAAGCCTAGGTCTCTAGCAGCAGCCAGACCGGCCAAGATGGCCTCGTATTCGGAAGCGTTATTTGTTTTCAGTGTTCTAAAGCGGATAGCCATTTCATGTATTGCCCCTGTGGGCGTGCGCACAATGAATCCTGCCCCTGCTCCGTGTTTGCTGGCGGCTCCATTGACATATACTTCCCACATCCCATCCGGCGCTGTGTCTAGAACTATTCCTTCCGTGATGAAATCCACCAATATTTGCGCTTGTATTGCGGGTCTTGGCGCATATTGGATGTCATAATTTGATAACTCAACCGCCCACTTTGTCATTCTTCCTGCACTTCCATTGAGCTTAGTATCTTTTTGAGCGGGAGATTGGTGAGGACTGTTACTGAATGAGCTTGGAAGTATGGGCGCAGCTTTTGAGATGCGTTTACCAGGGTGATGGTGGATTTCTCGATTGGCGATTACCTTGTTTCCGCATTTGACAGCGTTCGAGATGTGTAGTATATTGGTATCTCTGTTTGAACTTCCCTTCTGGAGATTAGCACTGCGCTCACGGCTCTGGACGACACGGCCAAGTATAGGAACAATTTCTCATTAAGTTTAGGCGAGGACAATACAGGGGGATACAAGGTACAATTTCAGCTCATTGAACAAGCTTTCACACTCAGGTGTCCATGCGAATCGGGTACCGCTTTTCAGGGTGCGGAAGAAAGGAGCGCACTTGTCAGCTGACCTTGGAATGAATCTTCCTAGCGTGGCCAGCTTCCCGTTCAGAGATTGTATCTCGGTTGCGTTCCTGGGTGCGCGCAACTGTTGAACTATTGTGATTTATTTCGGATCAACCTCGATTCCTCGTTTGGTTTTCATAAAACCTAAGAACTTTCCTACTTCGGCGCCAAATACACACTTCAAAGGGTTGAGGCAGAGGCTGTGCTTACGAAGTGCCTCAAACGTCTCACGGAGATCTTGTAGATGCAAGCGTCCTTCCTTACTTTTGACGATGAATTCGTCAACGTAGGCTTCGATGTTTCTTCCTATCTGCCGATACAACACGGAATCAATCATTCTCAGGTAGGTGGCTCCCGCTTTTTTTGTGGCCGAAGGGCATTCCTACGAAGCACAAGTTTCCGAATGGGGTCATGAAAGCTGTTTTTTCCTCATCTTCGGGGTTCATCGGAATCTGGTAGTACCCTGAGAACATGTCCATAAAGGATAATGTCTCGTGGTTGGAAGTGGCGTCGATCAGCTGGTCAATGCGCGGGAAGAGACAAGGATCTCCGGGACACACCTTATTGATTGTGGTGTAGTTAACACACATCCTCCATGCTCCGGAAGTTTTCTTCACTAAGACGACTTTGGCTAGCCATGTTGGGTACTTGACTTCTCGTATTAGGCCTGTGGAGAGGATTCGTGTGACCTCTTCTTCAATAGCCTTTAGTTTTTCGCCTATGAAAGAGCGGTGAGCTTGTTGTCGTGGTTCCGCATTGATGGGCACTGCAAAGACTGTGTTGCACCACTTGCCTTGGCACACCGGGCATGTCTACGGTGCACCAACCGAATAGTTCCTTGTACTCTTGAAGTAGCTTCAATGGCGGTTCGACCAAGTCGTTGTGGACGTGAGTAGAGATGTGCATTTTTTTTTGTAGGTTCACTTGAGTCTAGCATGACCTCGAAATCGGAGTCCATGGACTCTGGGCGCGGTTATTCCGCCCTTGTGTCGATTATGTTTGTTTGCCTTGTTGACCTTTTTTCCTTGGCAAGACTCCATGATAATCCACGAGTCTCCCTTGTACCGGTGTTGGTGGGGAATTTCAACTTCTGATGGCAAGTAGATGGTAGGCCATGAATTTAGCCAGGAACAGGCGTCGTAGGATTCCGTTGTGCGGTGAATTACAGTCCACGATGGTGAACTCGACTCATTTTGAGATGCATGGTTCGTGGTTCGTGGTCGTTATTACTCCAATTACCGCGACTCTTGTCTCGGAGAATCCCACCAGATTTCCTTGCGTGTGCTTAATCATTCGCGACTCGATGTCCATTCAATCCAAAGTGTTCTTGAATAATATGTATGCGGCGCTACCTTCGTCTACCAACAGGCGATGATGCTGAGTGGATCCTCTGACGGAACTCCTTGTGGGAGCTCTGTGTCATCGAAGCTGATGTTGCACTTTGGTTGGGTGTTTTGTTGTCGCGCGCTCAACTAAGCGGGAATTTCGTCTTTTTCTTGGGTATGTCTCCTTCGATCGTCACGACACCAATTTCTTTACGCGCGACATATGCGCCACTGTTGTCGTCGTACTCAGGTTGTGGCGGTGGTGGGGGTACTTGCTCGTTGTTTTTTCGCCCCTCTGTCTCTTGGATACATTCATCCAAGTACCCTCTTCGAATGAGTGCCTCGATCTCGACTTTGAGGTTGAAGAAATATTTCGTCATGTGACCTGTTTCCCTGTGGAGATCACAGTGTTTCCTGTGGTCGCGCATGTGGGGTGCGGCTTTAACCGGGGCGGGCCATTTGAGACGGTAACCTTTCTCGCGTATGAGGTGGAATACGTTCTTCACTGTGTCGTTTATGGGTGTGAAGGTGTTTTGCGGACGTCTATCGGGTGAGCGTCTGCGCGTTGCTTATTTTGGTGGAACGAGCGATCTGTTCGCTTCGCTATGGCGTTGTGCGAGTTGCTCGAGCGAAATGGGGAGTTGTCACCGCGCTTGCTCTTCTCTGATTGGTCTTGATGGTTCGAAGCGTCTTACGGACCCTGCGCCGAGGGTGTCCTCCAATGTGATGGCTTTCTCCACCTTGACTTCCAACTCTGTAGAGAGTGCAACTAGTCTTTTTGCCAATGCTCGCTTAAACTCCATGTTGGTCGTAGCTTCAATGAGGTGGTGGGCGGCAGTTCCGGGTGTGAGGTCTCGCACTGTCATGGCTACTCTTGACCACCTGGCGTAAAACGCCCTTAGGCTCTCCCCATCTTTTTGCTTGATGTCGATTAACGCCTTGAGGTGGAGTGGTCTCCTTTTTGGGAAGAGAACTTGGTTGTGAATAGGAGCATGAACTCTTCAAAGGAATGGATTATCCCATTAGGTAGCATGTTGTACCAATTGAGGCAGATGCCGGCAAATGTTGACGGGAAGGTTCTGCAAAGAGTCGCGTTTGAGTTGTTCTGGAGCTGCATTCGGAGGCAGAAAGTGCTGACATGGTCCTCCGGGTTTTTTGTTCCATTATACGTTGGGAGGGCGGGTGGTATTCAGCTGAGGTGTTTCTCCATAATTTCGGCGCACAGTGGTTGGTGGAGGGTCACTTTGGGCTGGGGGTGGTAGTGTGGGGGTAGGTGTTGCTCCAGGAAGCTGAGGTTTGCTCTTGGCAGCGGCTCCACTCGTTGTTGTTCACGGATTGCAGGGGAGGGTTGTATCTCGACTGGTGTTGGCGGTTCTACGACAGGAGCTTCCTTCTTCATCATTAGTGCAATGACATGATTCATTTTGTTTTGCATGTCTGCAATCACTTCATTTGTATGGCCATCTGCTGGCGTATTTCCTTGGCGGTCAACTCTCGCTCCTCTTCTTCAATTAATAACGCAGTCAGGTTGTGGCTTCGGCTAACAGTATTGGGTTCGTCATTGCTTTGATTGGTGTCGCCTCGTCTGGCATGTTTGGGGTTTTTTTCCGCCATTGTACTGTTTCACTCACGGCCCAACGGTGAGCGCTAATTTTTTATATCTAACTAAGGGTAGGAGTGAGACAAGATGATTGTGGGAGCGAGTGAGATAAGGTGTACAATCCGCCTTATTCCTTTATTTCTTTTCTCGATTACAAGGGGTCTCAAGGAGAGAGAGAATCATTCTAGAGATAGAAGTTCTAGTTTTTCAAGAGAGAGAGGAAGAAAATCCATCTCCCATGCACCCACCATGCTCTATTTATAGGCTACCTTCTGGTGGGTGGGTTCCCGAGGTGACATGACATTTGGAAGGGACAGGAACCTAGAGTATGATGAGGTCTATGGGCGCAAGACATGATAGGGTGTCAGTGAAACGGTGCCGCAATGCGCTATTTGCCCGCAGGTAGTGTTGTTACGCGGGTGTGGTCTTTTTTAGTGACTCCGCGCGAGAAGACGTGTTTGCGCGGGGCTACTTGAGTACCCTTGGCTGGAGGTTGGCCGGCTCTTGCTTTAGTACTTTGTATCCCTTCGTAGTGGCGGTCGGTGTAATTACTGGCGTGACTTGACCCAAGCCATGCGCCCATGCCCCCAACATACACCAAGTTTATTTTACAATTTTTTAAGAATATGAAAATACATCATGGATTTTTTTTTAACTTGTACTAGTTGGATATTTTCTTATTTAAGAATTATTTATTTTTTATTAATTATTATTTATTTTTTATTAATTATTTTTTAAAAAGAATACCTCTCTATGTAAAATTCTTAGGTTTGGTATTGAATCAATCATCCCAAAAAGTTGAGCTACTATATATAGAAACCCAAGCTGCACACCACATTCACAAACAAACCAGCTTAAGCCAAAATTACAACAACATGCCAAGTGACAATCTCATCGGCGGTGCCGAGCCGGCGGTCCCCACCGCCGCCGTCGACCCAAACAGTGGCTTCTGCCAATCCAACGCCGTCTTCTACAGCCGGCGCGGCCCCTCCCCACTCCCTCCGGCGGACTTCCTCGACGTCGCCACATTCATCGCCGCCCACGCCCACGACAGCGGAAGGACAGCCCTCATCGACGCCGCCACAGGGACCCACCTAACTTACCACCAGCTCTGGCGCGCCGTCGGCTCCGTCTCCGCTCGGCTCTCCGAGCTGGGACTCCGGAAGGGACACGTGGTCCTCCTCCTCTCCCCGAACTCCATCTTCTTCCCCGTCGTCGCCCTCTCCGTCATCTCCGTCGGCGCCGTCATAACGACCGTCAACCCCGTCAACACCCCGGGCGAAATCGCCAAGCAGATCGCCGATTCCAAGCCCTCCCTCGCCTTCACCACCCACCACCTCCTCGGGAAACTCGCCGACGCCTTCGCTAACGTATCCGTCAGCTCCCCCGTCGACGTCGTCCTCATGGACGACTGCAGCCGCCGTTACCGTTACCCGTCCAACACGAAAATAGTCACCACGTTGACCAAAATGATCACGTGCCCGGCTGGCAGCAGCAGCAGTAGGGATCGGGTGAGCCAAAACGACGTCGCGACGGTGCTGTACTCCTCGGGGACCACGGGCGCCAGCAAGGGCGTTCTGTCGTCCCACCGAAGCCTCATCGCCGTTGTGCAGAACGTGGTGAGACGGCACCGTATTGCCGTCGCTGAGCGCGGCGTGGCGGATGGCGGGAAGGTTTCTCCCGCCAAATTCCTGTGCACGATCCCGATGTTCCACATCTACGGCCTCACGATGTTCTCCATGGGCCTGCTCGCGGCCGGGGCCACCGTCGTGGTGCTTTCGAGCTTCTCGATGGACGATATGTTATCGTCCATCGAGAGGTTCGGCGTGACTGACTTGCCCTTGGTCCCTCCTATCCTTGTATCTATGGTTAAGGTGTTCTATCTATTAAAAAATTTGTGCTTAGTTAAAAAAAAAATTTACCTTATTAATTAGGTGACTAGACCTTGTTACGTGACACATATAAATTTTGATAAAAAATGGTAATTTCTATTTCTTGTTTTGTGTTTCAAATATTCATTTATATTCTTATGCTCTAGAAGAAATAGACGTAATTTCAAATCATAGCTTCGCTTATTAGATGTAAACTCAGTCTATTTGCTAAACATTTTGTCAGGACGCGGATCGAATCAATATGAAGTACGAATTGGGGACGTTGGAGCGCGTGCTGTGCGGCGCGTCGCCTTTGAGCAAGGAGGTGGCGGCGGGGTTTGCGGCGACGTACCCTGGGGTGAGGGTGAGCCAGGCGTACGGGCTGACGGAGTCGCCGTGGGCGGCGTCGATGGACACGGCGGAGGAGGTGGAGCGGCGGCCGGGGTCGGTGGGGAAGTTGCTGCCGAACATGGAGGCGAGGATTGTGGCGCCGGAGAGCGGGGAGGGATTGGGAGTCAGAAGGACCGGGGAGCTTTGGCTTAAGGGGCCATATGTCATGAAAGGTAATTAATTAAATGCTGATTAATTCCTTAACACTTGACCTCTTCTTTTTTTATTTATTTTGTATGGCATTAATATATTTTCGTTCAATAAGCTGATGAATGAATAATTGTTTCTTTGCACTCAACAAGTTGTTAACAACTCACAATAATTGTTTCTTTGCACTCAACAGTTTGTTAACAAAATGTCAAGTAGTGTTGGAATTTTTGGCAAACGGCTGGGGGGAGTTTCTAACAAATTGTGAGTTGTAGCATTAAACTGTATTTTAATAATGGACGTGAGTCTTTATGGTTTGGTTGAGTTAGATTCTTGATGAGTTGACAAAAGGGGAAATTATAAAGTTTCCGAGTGAATTTGTTGTTATAAAGTAAGGTCATTCGTTTGATTTTGTTAATCAAATCGTTAAGTAGGAAAATCTAAAACTCAACACAATTAAGTCTTCAAAAATTGAAAGTGAAATTAATAAAAAAAATTATCGATTCGGTCTGAACAATTAAAAAAATTAATCTTATGTGCAACGTGCTTACAATGCTCACCATATGATTTTGGGATCTTTTTTTATGAGTTTATTTAGAATCCAAACCAAAATCATCAAGTTGCAAAATTATGTAGTAACAAAAAGCTAAAATCATTGACCTTCTTAGCGGTTAGGTTTCCGTTTAAATCAAAACTGAATGGTCGACACTAGTTAATTATGAGAAGCCTAACAAGCAACAAGAATCATGCAAACCAATTAATGGAAGTAATTTCATCACATCACACATCACTTCCCTCTAATCAAAAGTCTTGTTTTATCGGATTTTCCGAAGGGACTAATCAAGGTCTTATTGAATTAGGGGATTATGTCAACCATTACTTCTCTTTTCTTTATTCTTAATCAAATTTAGTCGACCAAATATGAAGCGTTCTTTATGTCATCGTACTTTCCTATTAATTAGTCATATTATTAGTCAACATCTTATACTCAAAGGGGTTGTCTACTTGTCTTACATTATTTGATTATTTTTTTTTTTGAACACTTGAGAGGCGCATGTTTGTGACTTGTATTTCACGAAGTAGAAAAAAGAGTGCGGTCAAACAAAGTAAATTTAGGCAGTCAACTAAAATCACATTTCATAAATATCATTCTAAAAAGTAAAAACCATTGAAACGAAATTTTTTTAAAATGAAATCTTACGTCAAACTTGAATGAGATAACTTCTTACTGTATTATGCGACAAAAGATTGTGTAGGTGCACCGTGCATGACCTCTGGTTATGTGTAGCAGTACACAATCCCTTTTTATTGTGGTGATACGATGTTTATGAATGTGGTACCATATTATACAATTATAATACAATATGGTATGATGTGATATGATGCCAGAAAGTGACTGTATTTTTACGGGTCTATGCAAATCATTATTTTACACCAAATTTGCTCTTTATTTTATCTTTACACTCTGTTTGGGAAGAGGGGTAAATGGGAGGAGGGTGCAAATGTGAGGGGTAAATACAGTTTCCAACACATTTGCACCTGTTTGGTTAATTTGGAACAGTAGGGGGGTGCAAAACGGGAGTGCAAATTTACTGTTTCGGCTTACCCCCCAAATTGGGGTGCAAGGGAAGGAAGGAAGAGAGGGGGAGGGGGAATTATGAAATTTTGTTTTTCTAATTGTGTTATATATAATTATATAATAATTAATATTATCAATTTCTTCTTTTTATAAATATCATTAATGTAAACATTATTCGGGGTTGACCATTTGACTCGGGAAACAAGTTTATCAATGTTCGTCAAGTCAAATCTAGATCTCTTGGTTGAATCGAATTTGCATTGAAAATTAGAGATACGAGGTGTTTGTGAAAAAGATAGAGAGAAATTGTTTGGTTAACTCAGTTTATTTGAATAAATAGTTAAAACTTACAAATTCGAACGTGTTTGACTAAGTTTGACAATTTAAAATTAAACTAGACACGAAAACCCTATATAGGATGACCAGTTACAAGTTGAGCTTCGAGTTTTGAGATCGCTCGATCAATGATTATACAATTTTCATAATTAATTATTATTTGAGCATTATTATATAATAAATATTTTTAGTAAAGTATATTTATTATTATATAATAATATTTATTTTATTATTTTATGATAATATTTTAAAATTTTAAAATCTATTTTGTAATCTAAAATTTATTTTTAAAATCTATTTTAAAATAATATAATTACTTACTTTTCACTCTATTTGCACCCCCTACTTTTTCATCCAAACAACAATTTACCCCTCCACTTACACCCCCAGCAATTTGCACCCCCAACAATTTACCCCTCAACTTGCACCCTCCTGCAATTTGCACCCCCTTGTTGCCAAACAGAGCGTTAATAACTTACCCTTGAGATCCACAATATACATACATAACATTTTCTTTTTTCCTTTATATTTTTTTCGGTAGAAACTTTCTTTTTCCATTTTATGGCATCGACCGTACGAACAATTTGGGGCCGGGGTTTCCTGTTTAAAGTTGCAAAATCGCGTGGTGGCACTGGCAGGCAGCAGCTTTCCACATAAATGATAGGCAACAATTATTATTTTTGACGTATTCCTTTTTTATTACTATTATAATATTTATTACTGTTTGATGAGGGTGATAGGCAACAATACAATTATTGAAGCTTTTAGCTTCAGCTTTGTTTTAATGGATGAAGGCCTTCGCTTTATTCACGATGTGTATCTTTCATGCGTTGTTGAGTTCAAACCACCACGGGGAAACGTAAAAGGTGAGCGAGCCATAGATATTATGGTTCCAATTTTATTGGATGTATTTGAAGGACGAGTTATAGATAGTATGGATATGTGATATTCCACTTTAATATAAAAATGTTCTTTGCATGGCAACAATAATTAGCTAGGGGATCGGATGATAAGCAAGTATGTCGATGGATGACAAATATTTGAAGTACATAAGCATGATCGATTTTATTGACACTGTAGGTTACCTTAACAATCGAGAAGCAACTGTATCAACTCTTGATGCAAAAGGATGGTTGAAGACGGGAGATATTTGCTACATCGATGACCAAGGTTTCCTTTTCGTGGTTGACCGGTTGAAAGAACTCATCAAATATAAAGGATATCAGGTCGGTAGATAGTTGTGCAAAAAAATTAATGCTTGTATGCTTTAATGTACAAACAAATTACCAAAATTACATAATGGTTTATCTTCTGTAGGTCGCGCCGGCAGAATTAGAGGCAGTGCTACTTACACATCCACAAATAGATGACGCTGCTGTAATTCCGTAAGTTTTTTTTTCTTCTCCAGTTTAACTTGCAATTATTATAAGTTTTTAATGGGTATTTTCCCCTTCCATTTTGGCTCTCCAGAGTTCCGCACAAGGAAGTAGGGCAGTACCCAATGGCATATGTGGTCAGAAAAGCCGACAGTAACTTATCAAGGACTGACATAATGGCCTTTGTCGCAAAAGAGGTAAGAATCAAATGTTATGAACATCAATTCTTTCTACATAATTTGACCCAAAAAAAAAGTTACGAGTGTCTGTTCCATAATATTAGATGATGAAATTGGTTAAGTCTCAATTTCAATTCACGGAATTTGCATAAAGATATTGTTTGCCTAAATTTGTTGAAATCAAATTTATCGAGTTCATGGAATTTTAAAGGTTTAAATTCGTGAGCCTGTTAATTTCAATGATTGTGAAACAATACGAGAAGTTATACTGAAAAATTAGTGACATGATGTACCAAAGTTGTGGTTTGAAGCGTGTTTCAATCATCGTTTCGTACCAAACCCGCCTACCATATTTGGGTTCGGTCTAGTATTTCCGATCAAACCGAATGATACAATAGAGTATCTAAAATATTGGTTAACTTGCTAATCTCATGTTAAAAAAGGTGTATCTAATCAAGTGGAAATTCTTAACAAAATTCAATAAGCAAACAATACAATTTCAAATCCATTGTGCATTAGCGGAAATTTATTAAACCGACAAATGAAATTATTGGTGTTTTTACTCATTTTTGGAATCCAATAAAACCTTATGATTGTTTTAACAACAATGACAACATATTTTTCTTTCTTTCTTTCTTTCTTTGATCACTTTTTTTTCCATACCTCTCTATATATATATATACACACGGGAAACACAAACACAATAACTATATATCCTGGCCCATGCATGCATTATTTTGCACTGGCAACTCGTTTTCAAGCCCTACGTAATTAGTTGACCCCTCCACCATGTATAATTGATCCATTTTGGCCACACTCGTTTGTTTTTAAAAAGCACCGTTAGTCCGTTACGCTTCTGGATACTAACTTGGAGAATGAAAAACGTGTGTATGCAATAACAATGATGGTGCTACAGGTTGCTCCTTACAAGAAGGTAAGAGAAGTGGAGTTCATATCAGCAATACCCAAAAATCCATCCGGCAAGATCCTCAGGAGGAATCTCATCAAGCTCTCAACCGACACCCGCAACGCCCCCTCCTCCAAGCTCTGATGAATTGCGATTATGCGTACAATTATATATACGTGTGTTGTTGTGAATGAATTATATATAAATTTTTTTTATTTCCATTTTTATTTGGACTCTTGCCGTCATTATTCGTGCGTATAGATTAGTAAGATAAGCAATATAAGACGTTTGTGTGATAAATGCCCATGCTACGTATGTTCGGAATGTAATGTAATAATAATGGTTTGCCTCCAATTCTTCCAACATGCATATGTGTCTATCATAACAACGCGAGTGCTTGGACGAGTTCTGTGAGAGCTCTGGGCAAAAAGTCAATTACACTAAGTCTAACATGTATGTCTCGCCCAATATCTGCCACGCTCGAGCCCAACGGCTAAGCGATAAAGCTTCTATCCCCTTGACGAAAGAGCTGGGGAGATATCTGGGAATTCAAACCATCCATGGCAGAGTCACCAAGAGTAGATACTAGGATCTTCTTTTGAAGTTTCGAAGGAAGCTCACCCCTTGGAAAGCTAGACGTTTATCCCTTGCAGCGCGGCTGACGGTTGCTCGCTATGTTTCTTTAGCTATCCCTACTTATACTATGCAAATTGAGATGATTCCTGTGAATGTTTGCAACTCGATTGACAAGATTAACAGGGACTTCATTTGGGGCAAAGAAGAGAACCAAGGGAAAATGCATCTGGTAGCATGGGACAAACTCACTAAGCCTAGGAAGCAAGGAGGAGGAGGCCTCCGGTCTCTCCGCCAAGCTAACCTTGCACATCTTGCCAAAGGTGGATGGCGCATCCTCCAGAAGAAAGAGTCTCTTTGGACTCAGATTATGAGGTCTAAGTATGGGAAGAAGAGGGAAGACTTGAACATTTTCCATTCTTGTCAGGGAAGTTCTTTCACTTGGATGAGTATCATTAAAGCGTCCAATTTGTTGAGGAAGGGTTGTGCTTGGAATATTCATAATGGGAAAATAACTAACTTTTGGCTTGACAATTGGCTTTTGCAGAAGCCGCTCCTTGAGGTGGCTACCCAACTTATTCGGGAAGAGGAGCGAGAGTTGGGATACCGGGCGTCTCTCCTCGTTGCTGCCCGCTGATGTCGTGCAGAAGGTGACGACAATTATGGTGGACCCGACATCAACTAAAGCGGATAGACTCTTCTGGTCCGCCTCGACGGATGGCCGCTTCACGACGAAAACCGCCTACCAAATGCTCCTGGACCAGCGCTTGGAGCAGGATGATTCATTCTGGAAAGGGATATGGAGGCTCCCTACTACTGAATGGGTGAGATGTTTCATGTGGCTGGTCTCTTTGAATCGGATTGCTACCAATTCACTTCAGTTTTACAGGAATTGTGCATGATCCCCAGCTTGCTACCGTTGCGAGGACAGGCCGGAGACAATTTTATATGCGCTTCGGGACTGCCCACCTGCACAGTTTTGCTGGTCGAGATAGGTGCCGAACACGAGACAGGCAGACTTCTTCTCCTGTGATCAGGACACTTGGATCCGATCCAACCTTAGCAACGAGGACACTATAGAGACCGGGATGGATTGGCGGACCTTCTTCAGTGTGGCGTGCTGGCTGATTTGGAAAAACAGGTGCAAAGCTTGCTTTCAAGGGAGTTCCAAGGCCTTCTCAGCCCCTACCCTGGCTCATGCGATTCAACACAAGACGCTACTTTGGCATAAGACCTGGCAGGCACCTTCCCTCTCACCGGGCAGGCCAGCCGCTCAGATTGAGAGGATTTCAGCTCATGTCTAGTGGCACGCACACAGTCGAGGGTGGCTGAAGCTGAACATCGACGGCGTGTCGGCAGGTAACCCAGGCATGGCGGAAGCGGGCGGAGTTATTAGAGACGAGAATGAGAATTGGATTGCAGGTTTTGTAGCCAAAATTGGCGAGGCTACGGCAGCTCAGGCAGAGCTATGGGCGTTCCATCATGGTTTGAACCTAGCATGGAAGTTGAGATGCGAGAACTTGATCGTTGAGACCGACTCTCAGCTGGCTATTCAGCTGATCAACAATCGGCGAGACCCTATTCATCCGTATGCTACGCTTCTGGAGTTTATGAGGAGGAAGCTTGCTCAAGACTGGCTAGTTAGAGTTGTTCATACATACCGAGAAGGGAATAGAGTCGCGGACTGGCTCTCGTAGCACAGTCTCGTCTATCCCTACGGTATGCATGAACTCTCTAACCCGCCAAGGGAGCTTCGGCCGATTCTTCGAGATGATTTTATGAGTGTTTCTTTTGAGCGCCAGATTGTGATGACTCCTTCTTTGTAACTCTCCCCTCACTGTTGTTTCTTGGTTGTCGCCTCCCTTTAAGCAAAAAAAAAAAACAACGCTACCTTTTTCGTTTATATATTGCAACTTGATCTGACAATTAATAATGTGTGAAAATGATATTATTATATCATTAGCAGGGGGAAAAGGAGCAATAACTTGCAAAGGGAGGACTGAGGAGAGTACACATGGGAGGAAAGTTGCACATTATATATGAACTCTTTGATTAAATTCTGAGGTTAAAATCATTCGATAAAAAATGTGTCGGTTGATTCCACTAATCATTTTCTTCGTTTAGAAATTTTGTCTTATTGACATTATTGTAAGAGTTGCGAGTTGCAGAAGCATAACAGCAGGGTGAAAAAAAAAAGCAAAAACCGACCTACCCGTTCAAACCCAAACCGACCCACCCGTGATATCCGTGAATATCCAATTTCATGGGTGGGTGCGCTTTTAATTTCTTTATAACCGTAGCCTTATAGTTGAGTTTGGGTTTTGATGACTCGATATTTACACATGTTTTTCCCCTTTGTTTCTTGATCGTTTAAGCTTGTATTATCGCTTCTTTGGCCTATTTTACGCTAGGTTGTGTTCCTTTGTTACGTTTCAGGTCCTAGCACATAAAGTGAAGCATAGGAGCAAGTTTCAAGTCAATCAGAGATCAATTGGCGATTCGGGAGAAGAAACTCTGGCATGACCTGAAGAAGAATGGATTTCTACCTCACTTTATGGAAAAAGAATCGTGAAAGCTTGTCATGAAAAGAAAGAGGACGAGACTACGAGCGTCTGGGATCAAACGGCGACTGATTCGGAGTCCGGACGAGGGAGAAACGAAGCATTGAATATAGGGGAACAGGTTCGGCAGTAAAAACACGGGCAGGAGGCCTTCAGAATACGGCCGTGTTCTGTGGCCGTGTAGTTAACCCTAGCCAAAGCACGGGCGGGCTGAGGCAAAGCACGGTCGTGCCCTCGACCGTGCTTTGGCCACTGATGCCCTTTTAGGCAGATTTTCAGCCAAAAGAGGGGGGATTCGAGTTTTAGAGAGATAGAGCGATTCCTAGAGAGAGAAAGCGACGAACAAGAGCCTCCAAGTGCCCTAGCTTGATCTTCAACACCATTGGAGCTTGGCTTGAGCTTGGAGAAGTGCCGATTCAACGTCCAGGAGCAGAAATCCATCTTCACAGTATGATTTCCGCGTCTGATTCTGCTTTTGCTTCTTTCTCCATGGAGTAGTTCTCCCATTCATCTGGGTGTGGGAAACCCTAGATCTGTATGTTAGGATTGATTGTATGAACCCAATTACTGTTTCTATGATTTGATTATATTCGATTGAGGTTTGAATGATTGAATGGCATGAATCCTGATCAAATTCCTGTTGTTTCTGCTTTAACCTAGAATGATAATATCTGCCTAGGTTGATAGAGTATCCTTAATCGAAGGTAGTGAATTGGTGACTTTAGTCGAGGAGCCAATTCACTATTCTGTACCGAATTCCATTCGGTAGTGGAGGTTTGGTTCGTTAGGGCCTCAATCTGTTTACTCCGGTGGAAGTTAGTCGCCCGCTAGAGACTAAGATTGAGAGGGTCTGAAGACCTTTAGTCGAGACTTCAGGCTGTTTGAGAACCTTCCGCGGTATAACTATCATAGAAATTGAACTTGGTAATTACAATCCAGCTTAACTGCAGTCTAGGGGGAACCATATCCGGGTGACCTCTCTTAACCTGAAAACAACCGTTTAGTTGCTTTGCTTGCTTGTTAGTTTAGATCTTCACTAAAGTTTCATTGCTAGATAACAAGAATTCACTGAGTAGTCATCACATCTAGGACCCGGGTTGACATTAAAACCCAAACCCGCTATACTACGCTTTAGGAAGTGGTTACACTTGGCCATTTTCTAGAGTGACAGTAGGAGTGAGTCAAGTTTTTGGCGTCGTTGCCGGGGACGGCTAGGTTGTTGAAGAAAAGTGATTTCTGTTACTTTAGCATTTTTATTTTTGCATTGGTTGTTTGTTCTTTCCCACTTGTGCCTTCACGGGTTTGCATTGCTTAAGTGTGTGCAGATAGTGCATGACCCGTAGCCAGTCAGGAGGTTTACTGCCGTTGGATCCAGAGTTTGAACGCACCTGCCGCCAACTTAGGAGACAACAGCGAGCTAGACTGGCTACGGAAGAGCGCAGAGATGGCCAATTGAGCAGCGAGTCCGAGAACGAGTACGAGATGGAAGGCGACCACAACCCACCTCCTGGGAACCAGTTCCTGGGGAACGACCCCAATCCCCAGGGAGCTGGGGTTCATCATCATCCACCACCACCGGGTCCCACCTTGGAGTACTACTACACTCCACGGATTGCTGACATCCGCCCAGTCATCCTCTATCCGCCCATTCCAGCAAACAACTTCGAGATCAAGCCATGCTGGATTCAACTCATTACATCCTCTATCCAGTTCCATGGCTTGAAGGATGAGGAGGCCCGAGTACATCTTTCCCGTTTTCTGCAGCTGACGAACGGGTTCAAGCTGAACGGTGTCCCGGATGACGCAATCCGCCTTCACCTCTTCCCCCATTCTTTGGCGGGGAATGCTAAGAGGTGGTTGGAGACCCAGCCCCCATTGTCCATCACTTCTTGGGATGATCTGGCAGACAAGTTCATGCACAGGTACTATCCGGCATCGAAGACCACCGAGATTCAGCGGGAGATCACTCACTTCCGCCAAGAGCCAGATGAGTCACTTTGGGATGCATGGGAGCGGTACATGGGATATTTCTGGCAGTGTCCTCATCATGGCTTCAGTGATGCTTTCACAGTGGGGAACTTCTACAGTGCCCTCACCCCAGACAGCCAGAGGGTGATCGAGTCTCTATGCCCAGGAGGGGATATTCTCACTAAGACTCCACCAAAGCTGAACCAGATGATCAGTACCTTGGCTGCCCGCGATCATTCTTGGGGGCAGAGCAGCATAGGCAGACATTCCCGGGACCGTGGTGTGCACGCTGTGAAGGCCAGGTCCGGGTTAAAGCAGCAGGTGGCTGAGTTGGTGCAGACATTGAAGCAGCCCAACAGCCTCCTTCCGGGCCGAGGTGTAGCTACGCCTCCAGTAGCTCAGTGTCAGTGGTGTGAGAGCCCGAATCACCGGGTGGAGGACTGTCAGGCGATGAGGGAGTCCTCTACTCCCCAAGAACAGGTGGACTTTATCGCAAATGCTCGGCGCCTGGACCCATACAGCAACACCTACAATGAAGGATGGCGCCAGCATCCCAACTTCGCCTGGAGCAGCAACACCACTAAACCACCCGGTTTCCCAGCATCAGCGGGTGGTTTTCAGCAGAGGCAGCCCTTCCAGGCTAGGCAGGGGCCACCACCACAGCAGCAGCCCTACCAGCCTAGGCAGAGGCAGCCATTTCAGCAGCCCCAGCGACAGTATGCCGAGCCAGCAGCAGCCCCAGCTCCCGATAACCAGATGACCGATCTGAAGAATATTTTGGCGGCATTCATGACCACCAGCCAGGCGAATTTCACGAGGGTGGACCAGAGCATAGCCTCTCTGGAGGCCGGACAGAGGAACCAGGGTGCTATTCTGCAAGATTTACCGCACCAAGTCGGTGCCCTAGCGCGCCAACTTACTGCCCGGGCCCCGGGGACTCTACATGCCACCACCATCCCCAATCCACGGGAGCCGCACGAGCAGCTGGATGCCATCTTCACCAGGAGTGGCAGGCTCACATCGGTTGTTCCTGCCCCGACCAGGCAGGAGGAATCACTACCTGCTTCAGCACTTCCAGTCGATGATGCAGAAGTGCGGGTGGAGAAGGAAGCCCCTGCTCCCAAGCCACAATCAGTGGTTAAGGAGCACGTACCCCAGCTTCCCTTCCCCACTCGCCTACACAAAGACAAGCTGGAGACTGAGTTTGCCAAGTTTATGGCAATGTTGAAGCAGCTCAACATCAGCGTACCATTTGTGGAGGCACTGTCGAAGATGCCCAAGTACGCAAAGTTCATGAAAGATCTCCTCACCAACAAGAAGAAACTTGGGGATCTCTCGACAGTGCTGCTGAGCGAGGAATGTTCTGCTGTCCTGCAGAACAAGCTGCCCGAAAAGCGCAAGGAACCAGGGAGTTTTACTATCCCTCTTACTATTGGCAGCATGCATATAGGAAAGTCCTTGGCGGACCTAGGCGCTAGCATTAATGTCATGCCATACAAATTGTTCAAAAAGCTAGACCTAGGTGAACTTAGCCCTACTAGGATGAGCATTCAGCTAGCTGACCGTTCCGTTGTGCATCCTAGGGGTATCATAGAGGATCTGCTTGTTAAAGTGGGTGCATTCACATATCCTGTTGATTTTGTTATTCTGGATATAAATGATGATGTGGATGTGCCTTTGATTTTAGGGAGACCATTTCTTGCCACCGCCAAGGCACTTATTGATGTGCATGATGGTAAACTGATCCTGCGTGCTGGGAATGAACAGGCTACTTTTTCTGTGACTGATTTCGATCACTGTGCTATGATTGCTATCACACCTGTGCATGCCATTTCTGATCAGGTACACGAGCCTGTCGTGTATCCTTCTGCACCTCTCATTTTGCAGGACCCTCCTATCATTCCTTCGCCGCCACTCCATCCAGCCTCGCCTCCGAACAAAAAGCTCAAGGAGGAGTGGCGGCTGAAGCAGCAGGTTGCTAAGCCTGCACGGAAGAAGGGTGGAGACCACTACGAGCTGGTCCCGCCCCCTGCACCACGACCACCATGGCCGTCCGGGTACTCACTTGCCTGCATCTTGCCGGATGGCCAGGTCGAGCTGACCGATGATGGTGGTCGCATCCGTCGGGTGCATGGCCACAACCTGAAGCTGTACCTCAAGAGCGACGTGGATCCGCTCTTGGAGGCACCTGTTCCTGCACCTCCCTGAGTATCCACCATGGGCGTCCAGCTAAAAGACGGTAAAGAAGCGCTTGTGGGGAGGCAACCCCACCACGGTTTGACTTTCTTTCTTGTGTTTTGAGTCGGATTGTAATCCAGTTTGGTTTTGGTTTGCTTTCTTTTGTTTTGGATGATGTCTTATTGGGCTGACATTGGACCTAACATATTGTGTTTGAGCTCTTCTGTTTCCCTTTAGCTGTGCTTTGTTCCAGACTGGTCTCTCTCCAGTCCGCTTCACTCCGACTGGTTCGCTTCCAGTCCCTTGCAGCCCGTGTTTAACGGTAACATCGTCCCCCTTTCCCTTCCTTCTTCTCCATTGAGGACAATGTCGATCTTAAGTGTGGGGGGATGTTTATCTTTTGACTGCATTAGATCTGTTTGTGTGCTTGGAGCCTAGTCCACTGTCCAAATTTTTTAAATTTGAGGGCTCCAAGTACGTGTTTCCTTGCAAATTGCCTGCTCAGTATGCTTTGAATTGACAGTCTCTATAGTAATGTGCAACCTTGGGAGGTAGTGTAGCACTATGGAGGATGTTGAAGTATAAGATTTTTCCTATCTAGCTCTCTGCTGTGTCAGTTGATTTTGTGAATTAGTGGAACTAAGACCGTTGAATTCATGTGGTAATGTGGACTCTGTTTGTATTGTGTTATGACTCGTGTATCGAACAGGGTGCTCATGTGCGAAATGAAAAGCAGTTGGTCCCCCATGTCGAAATCATTGAAATCTTAAGCATGGGGTAAGCCCAACGTGTGTGGCACCGTTCATTGCACAAAATCGGGTTTTGGAAGAGATTTTAGTGATCCTTAGTGGGGTACTCCTACAAGGTGAAGCTAAGCTGTCTCTAGTACAAGTAAAATCTTCACCCGTTGAACGGTTTGCCTACTCGAGGATGTGTTTTTAAGGGCACGTATAGAGATTCCGACCCCCCTTAATTTCATTGACCCTCCACACGAGTTGAGGAAAAGGAGTTAAAAGAAGTACTCTGGCGAGCGCCAAATGTACAGAAATTGCTCTTGCTCGACTAATAAGGGTCGACCGTGCAAAAGACTGCAATTGGGACCCCCGCCAAGTGAATGAAAAGAAAAAAAAAGTAAAATGAAAGTGAAAAAGGGGTTCCAACGGTGAACTGAAGTGAAAGAGCACCCCGGTACAACGAGTCCTTGGTTGTGAATGGTGTGAGTCCCTTTATCCATGAACTGACTGTCGTACTTCTACTTCTTCTCATGATCCTGGCTTGAGTCTAGTACTCGCATTGAGAAAGATAGGGGACGTCTTAGAAGATCAGTTGACCTCGTAAGCTGCTTTATGATCTAGAAAGTCCTCTACCGATGATCGGGGTTGTTTGTTGCTATAGAGGTATGGAGAGCTGCATTGGTTTGAGTTAGGTTTGCTTGGGGACAAGCAAACAGTTAAGTGTGAGGGGATTTGATGACTCGATATTTGCACATGTTTTCCCCTTTGTTTCTTGATCGTTTAAGCTTGCATTATCGCTTCTTTGGCCTATTTTACACTAGGTTGTGTTCCTTTGTTACGTTTCAGGTCCTAGCACATAAAGTGAAGCATAGGCGCAAGTTTCAAGTCAATCAGAGATCAATTGGCGATTCGGGAGAAGAAACTCTGGCATGACCGGAAGAAGAATGGATTTCTACCTCACTTTATGGACAAAGAATCGTGCAAGCTTGTCATGAAAATAAAGAGGACGAGACTACGAGCGTCTGGGATCAAACAGCGACTGATTCGGAGTCCGGACGAGGGAGAAACGAAGCATTGAATATAGGGGAACAGGTTCGGCAGTAAAAACACGGGCAGGAGGCCTTCAGAATACGGCCGTGTTCTGTGGCCGTGTAGTTAACCCTAGCCAAAGCACGGGCGGGCTGAGGCAAAGCACGGTCGTGCCCTCGACCGTGCTTTGGCCACTGATGCCCTTTTAGGCAGATTTTCAGCCAAAAGAGGGGGGATTCGAGTTTTAGAGAGATAGAGCGATTCCTAGAGAGAGAAAGCGACGAACAAGAGCCTCCAAGTGCCCTAGCTTGATCTTCAACACCATTGGAGCTTGGCTTGAGCTTGGAGAAGTGCCGATTCAACGTCCAGGAGCAGAAATCCATCTTCACAGTATGATTTCCGCGTCTGATTCTGCTTTTGCTTCTTTCTCCATGGAGTAGTTCTCTCATTCATCTGGGTGTGGGAAACCCTAGATCTGTATGTTAGGATTGATTGTATGAACCCAAGTACTGTTTCTATGATTTGATTATATTCGATTGAGGTTTGAATGATTGAATGGCATGAATCCTGATCAAATTCCTGTTGTTTCTGCTTTAACCTAGAATGATAATATCTGCCTAGGTTGATAGAGTATCCTTAATCGAAGGTAGTGAATTGGTGACTTTATTCGAGGAGCCAATTCACTATTCTGTACCGAATTCCATTCGGTAGTGGAGGTTTGGTTCGTTAGGGCCTCAATCTGTTTACTCCGGTGGAGGTTAGTCGCCCGCTAGAGACTCAGATTGAGAGGGTCTGAAGACCTTTAGTCAAGACTTCAGGCTGTTTGAGAACCTTCCGCAGTATAACTATCATAGAAATTGAACTTGGTAATTACAATCCGGCTTAACTACAGTCTAGGGGGAACCATATCCGGGTGACCTCTCTTAACCTGAAAACAACCGTTTAGTTGCTTTGCTTGCTTGTTAGTTTACATCTTCACTAAAGTTTCATTGCTAGATAACAAGAATTCACTGAGTAGTCATCACATCTAGGACCCGGGTTGACATTAAAACCCAAACCCGCTATACTACGCTTTAGGAAGTGGTTACACTTGGCCATTTTCTAGAGTGACAGTAGGAGTGAGTCAGGTTTGGATGGTTACAACTCGAAATTATTTAAACCGAGCCGTGATACTATATTATATATTTAATATATATTCGTCCATCATAAATTTTTTACTTTAATTATTATTCTTGTCATTTTTGACATAGTTAGTGTTGATAAATTAAAACTCAATTATTTATCTAGTATTTTTTTAACATATACACTTAATTATCTTCACATCCTTTCTTTATATTTTAATTTTTGATCACCATCATTCAACTCGAGACTCATGCGTTGGGTGGCTATGATGATGAAAACCAACCCACATACACCCCTAATAGGGAGCAATGCAGTCAAAATTGGGATTTTGATCGTAAAATCGTAGGATTTTACTTAGGGCTTCCGATCCTAATTTTACTATAAAATCGACCTTAAAATCGTTCAAAATCGGGATTAAAATCGTAAAAATCGTACCAAAATCGTGATTTTGATCCTATGTGAATAAAATATGTGGTTTGAGCCAGTTCAAAAGAAGCAAAATTGTTTCGGCGGAAAGGCCACTGACTGGGATCTTCTCATATATTTTTCCTATTAAAAGAACATTTGAAAAAAAAAACAAATTACGGTTCGGTCAACCCCTTTCCCTTCCCCAAGTTTAACTCGTCGATAAAACCGTTGTCATAATATTATAAATACGTAAGAATTAACATTATTATTAACAAACTAACTGATTAATGAATATATATCCAATGACATTAATTATTTTATTGGAGTTCACTTATTCTTAGTTTTAAATCATGCTTAGTAGATGATGTCGGAATACTATTTTGAGTTAAACTACCTAAAGACAACATGAAAACAAGAGCCAAACCCATTGAGCTCTATCCCTTTCTCATAAATTATTTTGAGTTACGCATTAAATAAAAATTAAAATAATGATTTTGGAACATTAATCTTGAAAACTATCATTTTAAATGTTATATGTTTTTGCATTATAAATTATTTACCTTATTAATATTATTATATGTTAATTTCTAAATGGTACTTAAAATCCTACGATTCTACGATTCGATTCTACGATTCCGATTTTACCCTAATTTTCGATTTTAGGTAAAATCTCGATTTTAACTGCTTTGATAGGGAGGACTCGAGGCGGGGGAGATTGTGCATTGACATAACATGTGATCGCAGGCAGGGGCGGATACATGGACCTCTAGGGGTGTCCCGGGACACCTCTAAAATTTGGGAAAACGATTATCCAACCTTCGGTAATAATTTCGTATGGGTATACAAAATATAATTGGTGATTCGGGACACCCTAACATTTGAAAAAATGATTATCCTACCCTCGATAATAGTTTGCTTATGATTAACAAAATATAAGTGGTAGTCCGTGTTATTCCAACATAGGACACTACTATTATCAAACATATTCTAATTATGTTGCTACTCATTTTTTATTCTATTTTAAACATCATGCAACAGTAAAACGCTATTTCCTTATCCCCAACTATTTTCAATACCTAATAATTAAACTACGTACACGCTACCCTTAATTTTGAATTGATTTTATGGGTACACGGCAAGTGTTGAGAGAGTCTTTTCTACTTTGAGCTACATTAAGAACAAGTTTAGAAATCGAATATGTGATAAGTTCGTGAAGTATTGTCTAGTAGGATATGTAGATTTTTTTTGAACAGTGCAGACACGGAGTTTATTTTATATTATTTTTTCAAAATATGAAAACACATCATGAATTTTAATAAAAAAATTTATACACGTATGATATTTTTAATATATGAATTATTTAATTTATTATTTAATTAAATTTAATTTTTGAAGAGGACACCCCTGTGAAAATTTTCTGAATCCGCCACTGATTGCAGGACGTCGAGCGGCAATTTTTTTTACCATTACCATCACTCTTAATAAAAGCAAAGTAAAAAAATCTCATAATACGTTATCAAAAAAAAATCTCATAATACAAAAAAGGGAAATAACTAACTACTTCTTAATGGCGAAATGAAGTCAAAGCCCAATTATAATCGAGACAATAAGAGCAAAAGGTGATAGACCACCAAATAAGCCACTCTACAGCTCCATTAATCTTAATATCTGATAATGAAGTCCAGCCTTCTTGTGCTGCATACAGTTCAATGTTGATTGATTCAAGGACCATGAAGAACTAGGAAGATCAGTCCAATTGTCCAAAGGATTCAGGATTTGGGCTTGACTATAATAACCCAAGGAGGAATCATGGAGAAGGAGTGGCTAAAGGTGTTTACCCTTAGGCCCGTCCATTTAGCTTGTTCGGCGGCAATACGTATGTTAATATGACAAAAAAAGCCCACCCAAAGCCCAATTAACTAAGGCTCTATTGAGTATTGACTATTCACTTTAATTTCCTTTTCCTATTTCATTTTTCCATAATTCCATTCCACTAACATTTTTTTTGGTGAAAATTCCATTCCACTAACATGGCAACGAAAAAATCTGTTTATTTTCATGTTTTTTTCTGTTTATTTTCAACTCTCAAAACGAAAAATAAAATAGCAGCTTCTTGTAATTTATGAAAACAACAAACCAATACATATATTTTTTTTTATCTGTTGGAAATGAAGTGTGAATAGCAAGGTTGTCAACTCGCGGGCTGATTTGGATCCGATTGAGCTAGTGGGTCAAGGGTTAATAGGTCACTCGTTTTAGCCCGGTTTATCTCGAAAATATGAAAAGAGTCATTATATTGTACTTATCTTGATAAATTATATCAAATCTCATCTAACATATGAGTTATAACATATAATATTACACCAAAATATAATGTCGTACTTAGATCCAACACATAGTGAAAATTAACACACTCATATAACATCAATATTCAAATGTTCAACTTAGGATTCCAAAGATTGAGTTAGGCGAAAAGAAAATCGGAAAATAGGCGCATTTCGCAAACAAAAAAAATGACACAATTTGACCTCCAACCCAGTACCTTGTAACAGTCGACCCCGCGGGCGGGTGTGGCCCATTTTTTTGACAGGACCAGGGTCAAAATGAGTCGACCCGCGGGTTGACAACCTTGATGAATAGCTTTAAAAGGTATATGTATTAAGGAAGGAATACCGCATTGGTGGGAGAACTCTAAACAAAGGGGGTATAAAATTGTGTTCTCTCACTTAGGTGTTGTTTGCTTGTTGGATTTGAGAGATGTATTTGTCACCCAAATACAAAACATTATGTATTTGGTAAAAAATATTGTTTGTTGAGGTATACAAATCCGTGGAGCCTACGAATTTGGACATTTTTATAGCTCCAAATCCGTGGATCCCATGTATTTGGAAATACCACATTTCATTTGGTATTTGGTCATGGAAGGCAATGATTTGAGACCCATGGTACAAAGATATTTAAATCCATGATCAAAATCAACTAAACAAATAGTGTTATCTTTCAAATACAAAATAAAACAAATTCATCATAAATCAAAAGGTTTTCAAAACAATAGAAAGTGACAACTTTCTGCTGTTTTCGGAAATGACAAAATATTATTTTCACCAGTTTTCAACATCTGTTTTCTCGAAAACAGGAAACAGAAATGAAAGTAAACAAACCAAACATAGATGATATTCGAAAGATATTATACATAATTATATTAAATACTCTGTTTAGTCCTCAAAATCCTTATTCAACACGGAAATGTCATATTCCAGATCATTACTCAGAATGACAGAATCCAACACGTGCAAAATACAAAATATGTCAAGTTCCTGGTTTCTTCAACGCCACTGCTGTATGTAATGTCTCCGCTCAACGTCCTTCACCTCCCAACACTCTTTTTTTTTTTTTAAATGTATTTGAAGCTCTCTTTTTATTATGTCTTTTTGGGAAGAAAACAAGAATGCGATTTGGAATTTATGCTCTTGGGTGGTCAGAGCCTGTGTCGTTTACCAGCGTTTCCACATGCCAATTAGCAGCAAAATAAATTAGAAACGAGTTTCATAACCTCAGATCTCAGTAACCACTCTCGTAATTGACCCATTGACTACGAGACTTGTTAGCAATGGAAGTTGGTCTCTGTTTAAAAAAAAGGACGACCAGCCGCGCTAGTACGACCACCATGACCATACACTCTCTGAATTCTGAAACGTCAAATCCCCACCACTAAGAAACCGTCCATTCACCACAACGAAAACGATCACGCCTCAATAAAGACCTTCCAATAGTTGATTCCGCCACAGCCAAATATCACTTGCAGAAAGTAACCCACCAGCTAAGCCCAGAAAAAAAAACCAGTCCTTCAATGGCGCCGCCGTCTAACCCCGCCGTCGACCCACGAACCGGGTTCTGCCCATCCAACTCCGTCTTCTACAGCAAGCGCGAACCCATCGCTCTCCCACCCAACCCGTCCCTCGACGTCACCACCTTCATCTCCTCCCAAGCCCACCGCGGTACCACGGCGTTCGTCGACTCCGCCACCGGCCGCCGCCTCTCCTTCCCGGAGCTATGGGCCGCCGTCGACTCCGTCGCCACGTGTCTCTCCGTCGACATGGGGATCCGGAAGGGCCACGTCGTCCTCCTCCTCTCCCCGAATTCCGTCTCCTTCCCGATCGTCTGCCTCGCCGTCATGTCCCTCGGCGCCGTAATCACCACCGCCAACCCGCTCAACACCCCGCGCGAAATCGCCAAACAGATGAAGGATTCCCGAGCCTCCCTCGCCTTCGCCACGCCGCAATTGGTCCCCAAAATCGCGGAGTCGAACCCTAATCTCCCAATCGTACTCATCGACGAAGTCGTTCAAGATCCAATTCGTCTCACTAATTTCAAAATCGTCTCGAAATTGAGCGAGATGGTGGCGGTTCAGAAAGGGGATCTGAATCGGCAGCGAGTCAGGGAGCGAGTCGACCAAAACGACACGGCGACTCTGCTCTACTCTTCTGGAACTACAGGGGAGAGCAAAGGAGTCGCGTCGTCCCACCGCAACCTAATCGCGATGGTCCAGACCGTAATCGGCCGGTTCAGTTCGATCGAACCGGACGAAGACGGCAGTCGGGACCAGATCTTCGTCTGTACGGTCCCGATGTTCCACATCTACGGCCTGGCGGCGTTCGCCACGGGGCTGCTGGCCTCCGGATCGACGATCGTCGTCTTGTCGAAGTTCGAGATGGACGAGATGCTGTCGGCGATCGGGCGGTACCGGGCTACGTACCTGCCTCTGGTGCCGCCGATCTTGGTGGCGATGATCGGCGGCGGGGATCGGATACGGGCGAGGTACGATCTGAGCTCGCTGAGGACGGTTCTGTGCGGCGGGGCGCCGCTGAGTAAGGAAGTGATCGAGGGGTTTCTGGAGAAGTATCCGACGGTGAAGATTCTGCAAGGGTACGGACTGACGGAATCGACGGGGATCGGGGCGTCGACGGATACGGCGGAGGAGAGCCGGCGGTACGGGACGGCGGGGATGCTGAACCCGAGCATGGAGGCGAAGATTGTGGATCCGGAGAGCGGGGAGGCCTTGCCGGTGAACCGGACCGGCGAGCTATGGCTGCGTGGGCCCTCGATTATGAAAGGTGAGAGGGTTATTTTGGGTATTTTGAGCTTTTTTATTTAGATTTAATTAATAAATTAATCTCTGGTTACGGCTTTTAAGATGAGCAGGTAATCAGAATATTTGTTCGGTTTAATTGTTTGGTTAGTTTATGATTTGTCATTAGCCAAATGGTTAGGTGACAGCACGGGTTGAAAACTTGAAATGGCGGGCGAAAATAGAGCGCGAGCCCGGTTTTCCTGAGTGTGTAGTTGACTTTTCTAGTTTGACCATAATGAGTTGACTTCTTTGTGGTAACCAAATTGCAAACAGAATTCAAATTTGGGCTACTATTAAAATGTAGAGAAGGGAATGCCAATAGATTAAAGGTTTAAATTTATAAGGTTTTATAGCTTAATGACATCTGAAGCAGGAATATAATATTGGGATTTCGCTCTAAAATATGAAATACTGGGTTTAAGACTGGTCAACTAAATTTTTGTGCTTAACTCCATACTTAGCAGTAGTTGTAAAAATATGTTTGTGCTTTTCCAGTCGTTCCGTCTAATTCACTGATAAAGGAATTTCGAATCAATTAAATCGTCGAGTAACAAAAACGTTTAGATGATAAATAATAAATTGCGGCCATCTTCGTAGTATATAACTATATATGAATTTTCATATAACTTCGTTTCGATAGCATGGATATTCAAAGACTCAAAGCCATCTTCATTTATGGTGTTTTTTTTTTTTTACTTTGACAGGTTACTTTAGCAATGTGGAGGCGACTTCCTCTACCCTTGACTCAGAGGGATGGCTGAGAACAGGGGACCTCTGCTACATTGACGAGGATGGTTTCATTTTCGTGGTCGATCGATTGAAGGAGCTGATCAAATATAAAGGATATCAGGTGCCAATTAGTGCTAACTTTGAATGTAGTAATTCAGGGTCGGATTCGTTGATTACTGAGTTTTAATTTCGACAAACGGTTGCAGGTTCCTCCTGCTGAGTTGGAGGCTTTGCTGCTGACTCATCCTGAAATTGCTGACGCGGCTGTAATACCGTGAGTAAATTCTTTCTTCCCCCTTCCAAATCGACCCCTTTTGGATATGGCTTGATTGTCTGTTCATACGAAATAAGATTCTGCAATAATACTTCAATTTCGCAGGTTTCCTGACAAGGATGTTGGGCAGTACCCAATGGCATATGTGGTGAGAAAGCCTGGAAGTGCCTTGTCCGAGGAAGCTGTCATGAATTTCATATCTAACCTGGTGCGTAACTTCAACTTTCGTGCTGATATCTTCTTGATTACTGCGTGTATGTAAGGATTTGATACAAATGTTCTTGTCGAATCTCCTCCAACTTCTCGAATTATTGTAAACAGGTTGCGCCATACAAAAGAGTAAGGAGAGTTGCGTTCGTGGCTGCCATACCAAAGAACCCTTCTGGGAAGATTCTGAGGAAGGATCTTATCAAGCTTGCCACCTCCAAACTGTAAATTTTTGGTGAAGAGGAAGTAGTGTCATCGCCATCATTATTACTTGTGTGTACCGAGATTAGGTTTCTGCATCATTATGCTTTGAAGTTGGTGGGTGGCCTGGCCTCCCCTCTTTGTCAAGGAGTGGTATGTGGATATGGAGAAGTGGGATATCGAGGAGATCAATTGTTACGAGTACTGGGTTTGACCCAGCTGCTCGATTGGGACCGCCACTACGCCGACCAACCTTGTTGAGGATTAAGACGAGCGTCAAGGACTATACATTGTAACTCTTCCACATTTAGTTCTGACTATGTAATAAACAGAATCCTGATAAACTTTTCAGTTTATGTCTCGGTTTTTTGCAAGCGCGCAATCAATAAGGCAAGAAATACAAAACCGAAACGTGATTTACTAACGTAATGTGTCAGCTAATCCACGAGTAGAGGAGAAGAAAATTCACTGATTTGAGAAGAGTACATGTTACAAACAGATTTCAGAATTGAGCCAAACAAACTAATTGACCTGACTAACCTAACTACATAATAAAGGAAAAAAAATCCCAGAATACTCTAGTAATTAAAAAAATTTACCAAAATACAGTACTTATAAAAGTATTTCCCAAAGTATAGCAGTTTGTTCATCACTGTCTTTGACGAAGACGGTGATGCCAATCACCGCCTTCAAGCACAACGATGAATGTATCACCGTTTAGAAGAACAACGGTTATGTATTCACCGCTGTTGTTGAAGACAGTTTAAGCATCACCGCGTTCCTTTATAACGGTGATACTATCACCGTCTTTCTCCAAAACGGCGATTACTTCACCGGCGTCGTCCAAAACGATGATATTTACCACGTTTTAGAAGCCTGGTAGGTGGGAAATTAGGTCACAACTACCTAGCTATCACCGTTTTGGTCAAAGGCGGTGATGTGTTCACCGCAATTGTTCACTACGGTGATTAGCCTGTATATTTCCTTATAAAAACCCAGCCCTCACGTCCCTCCAGCTGCCTTACATCAAATTAATACAAAAAATTGTGATTTTTTGATCGTTTTCTCAGCTGGTTTGAAGTTGGTTTACAACAACAAGAAACTCATCGGGATTCGATATGTTATAATTGTGTATTGTTTACATGTTGATGTATTAGTAATTATATGTCTGTATTTAGTGAATTGCGGTTATTGGCAAATATGTTATGTTAGAGATATTTAGATTAATTATGGTATGATTGATGTTAGTTAGTTAGTTATGAATTTAGATGAATTTGTTTAGTTTCTCATGATAGATCAATTAGTTGCGGTTGTTTATGGGTTTGGATGATATTAATTTTGTATCCCTAATGTACTAATTATATACTATACTAATCTTATTCGAGTTAAGCTAATAGTTACTTACTTATTATAAATTGCAGACATGGGTAAATTTAAGAACTTTTGGCTTATTATTCGGTGGAATGGTCGAGTGACAAACTCAGACATTGGGATTAACTATGAAAATGGCGAATCCACTATGCTAAAAATTGAGTCGAGATTCTCGTGGCAAGAACTCCGTGACATTTGTGCAGAAAGGACTTGTATGGGCGGGCAAAGGATAGTTGGTCAAATTACTTACCGGTATCCAAACATGAGTGCTGACGGAATAATGTACGAAAAAGTTGTCATAAATGATGATGACGCGGTTAACATGATGATACAGTTCCTATCTGACAACGGGGTGCGGCGTGCAGAGGTGTATGTCGAGATCGAGCCGGTCGGTGAAACTCATTCTCACCAGTATTCTTGTGATGATGGTTTTGCAGGAGGGTATGGCTGGGGTGGTAGTTCAAGTAACTACGGAGGAGGTACTTCTGCAGGAGGGTATGGTTGGGGTGGTACTTCAAGCAACTACGAAGGAGGTAGTTCTGCAGGAGGTGTTGGGTGGGAAGAATACCCGCAACATGCTGAGGCTGCCGTCGATATCGTTCAACCCGACGGTGATCAATGGCCTGCTTGGGGCCCTTAGAGGGCTGACATTGAGAACACCCTTCGATCTGAGCGTACTTCGCATGACCAAGAAGACGATGTTGGTTATGCTGGTAACGATGATCCTCCTGAGCCGAGCTATCCATTCGCCTCCAGTGACGATGAAAGTGAGGAAGATTTGAGATCAGTCAGCGAGGAGGAAGATACGGACGATATCGATGACAGAGTGGTGGCGTTCCGTGAGGCACCAACGCCTTACTACACAGAGGTTCCATCTCAATTTTTATATGGTCAGAACGATGCCCCTGACTTTCGGCCCATGCCTGTGTATAATCCGACTGCTAATTTGGGAGTGGGTATGGAGTTCATTTCGAAAGTCGATGTTCAAGATGCTTTTCGCGAAGAAGCCATGCGGCGCAACTTCGAATGGAAGGTAAAATATTCTGACACCAAACAACTACATGTCATTTGTAAGAATGCTGGAGAGGATTGTATGTGGCAACTTCGGGCTGCATATATGAAGAGAAAGGGCGTCTGGGTCATGCGGACAGTAGAGAACAACCACAGATGCTCCTCAACCATACTTTCACAGGATCACCGGCAACTTAAAGCAAAAAAGTGGCAATAACCATTAAGCACCTAATCGAGGCACAACCAGATATCAAGATAAAAGCTATCATGGCCGAGGTGAAGGATCGACATTCCCATCATCGTCTGTTCTGGACATTCAAGCCATGCATTGACGGGTTTTCCTTCTGCATGTCAGTGATCCAGGTATCTTACGGAGTCAACGCTGTTGTACTAGTTCATTTTTTTACTAAGTTCAATTTTTACTAACTAATTATTCATTTTAACAGGTTGATGGAACTTTCCTTACTAAGAAGTATAAAAGAACTCTTCTAATTGCCACTGGGGTTGATGGGAATTTAAGTATTTTCCCCCTAGCATTTGCATTAGTTGAAGGGGAGAACAACTTAAGTTTGGCATGGTTCTTTGACCAGCTACACGCCTACGTCACACAAAGAATGGGTATTACAATTATATCGGATCGACATGCCGAGATTAAACACGCCGTCGGTGGTTTTCCAAACGAATGGGGATGGACATGGCGCTGGTGTATTCGTCACTTTCTTGTCAATTTCCAGCACAAATTTGGCAAGAAGAAAGACATAAGAGATCAATTGTGGAGTGCAGGTACTAATGTAATTCACTGCTTGTCCATGGTTTATTGTTCAAATGAAATTTCTTATGCCTTAATTATTGTTTCTTCCGGTCTTGAAGCGGTTGCACATCAACCAAAAAAGTGCGAGCAGAAGATGAAGACGATCCGTCAGATACACTGGGCGGGGGCAATATGGGCAGAAGGTCAAGATCTACACATGTGGACATTCCACATGGACAACGGGGCTAGATTCGGCATTGCAACTACCAACCATGGCGAGAGCATAAATGGAGTATACAAGGGCGTTAGGGCAATGCTTGTATCTGTCTGACTCACTCCTACTGTCACTCTAGAAAATGGCCAAGTGTAACCACTTCCTAAAGCGTAGTATAGCGGGTTTGGGTTTTATTGTCAACCCGGGTCCTAGATTTGATGACTACTCGGTGAATTCTCGTTATCTAGCAGTGAACTTTTAGTGCAGATTCAAGCAAATAAAAACACAAAGCAAGTTAAACGGTTGTTGTCAAGTCAAGAGAGGTCACCCGGATATGGTTCCCCCTAGACTGCAGTTAAGTCGGATTGCAATTTACCAAGTTCATTTTTCATGAAAGTTATACTGCGGAAGGTTCTTAAATAGTCTGAAGTCTCGACTAAAGGTCTTCAGACCCTCTCAATCTGAGTCTCTAGCGGGCGACTAACCTCCACCGGAGTAAACAGATTGAGGCCCTAACGAACCAAACCTCCACTATCGAATTGAATTCGGTACAGAATAGCGAATTGGCTCCTCGGCTAAAGTCACCAATTCGCCACCTTCGATTAAGGATACTCTATCAACCTAGTCAGATATTCTCATTCTAGGTCAAAGCAGAAACAACAGGAATTTGATCAGGATTCAAGTCATTCAATCATTCAAACCTCAATCGAATATAATCAATTCACAAACTCTGTACTTGGGTTCATACAATCAGACCTAGCATACAAATCTAGGGTTCCCCATACCCAGATGAATGGGGGAACTACTCCATAGAGAAGGAAGCAAAAGCAGATTCAGACACGGAAATCATACTGTGAAGATGGATTTCTGCTCCTGGACGTTTAATCGGCACTTCTCCAAGCTCAATCCGGGCTCCAATGGTGATAAAGATCAAGCTATGGCACTTGGGAACTCTGGTTTGTCACTTTCTCTCTCTAGGAATCGCTTTCTCTCTCAAAAACTCGGAACCCTTGAAAGATGGCCTTCCTTTCCCTTAAATCAGCTACCAGATCGCGATACCCGGTCGGGTATTTTGGGTTTCGACCGGGTATAATTGAAGCGCACCGTTTCGGCCTCAAGGAAAATCCCCGGTCTCTTTCAATAATCCCCGACCGGGGATTTAAGCCTCCTGCCCGGGCCCCCTTCTGTTTCTCACGGACGCCCAAAGTGGGAAATACCCGACCATGGCCAGAAAATACCCGGTCGGGTATTCCTGCCTTTGGCCGGGTATTTTGGCTCTCCAGCACACTCCAAGCCTTACTTGCTTCTTTCGGCCCAAATCTCGTTCCTTTGCCTCGATTCCACCGCCAAGTCCTGAAATATGACAAAAACGTACAACCTCGCGTGAAATCGGCTTAAAACATGAGAATTCACATCTCAAACGGCTCCAGAAAAGGGGTGAAAACATGTGTAATTATCGGTCTATCAAACTCCCCCACACTTAACCGTTTGCTTGTCCCTAAGCAAACCAAGTCAGACACCAGGTAAGCTCAAAATGTTTCAATCAAGCAGGCTTTAGGGCAAATCGTATCGGCACAAAACACGTGGATCATACTGGCTTGTGATCATTAACACATGGCAACTCGAACGACAACCTAGACAACCACCACAGATGACATTCGAATGCAATAAAGTCGAGCAAAGGAAGAGTCCCCTTCTGTTCACCAACCAACATAGACTTGACTCAACCACTTGTTCAAAACAGTCACTTCATGCACAAAGCTCAAGATAGCAGAATTAAGACCGAGCAATCTAGGTCCTCACCGGGGTAAAGAGTATAGAGAATATGAGAAAATGAATCGCTCACTCTCGACCAGTGGGGTCAGGACAATTTGATGCGAAAAATGCGAATGCTTATTCTCTCAATCCCTAACGTCTCTTCACCATGAATGCAGCCTCTAAATGCTAGAGTTCACATAGGGGGTGTCACCACTAACCAATCCGGAGATCTTAGACACAGGTTCAAATGACTGGCTAGGGTCTAGGACATGGGGAAAAGGCCTTTTAGGTGGTGGTAGTTATAGCACAAGGTTCCACATTTCCCAACCCACAAAACCACAGTCAAGCAAACCAGCAACTTTCTTCTGCTATTCTGCATTACTCACTTCTTTAGGGTACAAGAGCGAAGGAGGTTATATAAATGCTAGCATTTCCAAGCCAAACTGCTAAGAAACACTGCTAAGAAACACTACTTAATGGGCACTATTCCCCGGCAACGGCGCCAAAAACTTGACTCACTCCTACTGTCACTCTAGAAAATGGCCAAGTGTAACCACTTCCTAAAGCGTAGTATAGCGGGTTTGGGTTTTATTGTCAACCCGGGTCCTAGATTTGATGACTACTCGGTGAATTCTCGTTATCTAGCAGTGAACTTTTAGTGCAGATTCAAGCAAATAAAAACACAAAGCAAGTTAAACGGTTGTTGTCAAGTCAAGAGAGGTCACCCGGATATGGTTCCCCCTAGACTGCAGTTAAGTCGGATAGCAATTTACCAAGTTCATTTTTCATGAAAGTTATACTGCGGAAGGTTCTTAAATAGTCTGAAGTCTCGACTAAAGGTCTTCAGACCCTCTCAATCGGAGTCTCTAACGGGCGACTAACCTCCACCGGAGTAAACAGATTGAGGCCCTAACGAACCAAACCTCCACTACCGAATTGAATTCGGTACAGAATTGCGAATTGGCTCCTCGGCTAAAGTCACCAATTCGCCACCTTCGATTAAGGATACTCTATCAACCTAGTCAGATATTCTCATTCTAGGTCAAAGCAGAAACAACAGGAATTTGATCAGGATTCAAGTCATTCAATCATTCAAACCTCAATCGGATATAATCAATTCACAAACTCTGTACTTGGGTTCATACAATCAGACCTAGCATACAAATCTAGGGTTTCCCATACCCAGATGAATGGGGGAACTACTCCATAGAGAAGGAAGCAAAAGCAGATTCAGACGCGGAAATCATACTGTGAAGATGGATTTTTGCTCCTGGACGTTTAATCGGCACTTCTCCAAGCTCAAGTCGGGCTCCAATGGTGATGAAGATCAAGCTATGGCACTTGGGAACTCTGGTTCGTCGCTTTCTCTCTCTAGGAATCGCTTTCTCTCTCAAAAACTCGGAACCCTTGAAAGATGGCCTTCCTTTCCCTTAAATCAGCTACCAGATCGCGATACCCGGTCGGGTATTTTGGGTTTCGACCGGGTATAATTGAAGCGCACCGTTTCGGCCTTAGGGAAAATCCCCTGTCTCTTTCAATAATCCCCGACCGGGGATTTAAGCCTCCTGCCCGGGCCCCCTTCTGTTTCTCACGGACGCCCAAAGTGGGAAATACCCGACCATGGCCTGAAAATACCCGGTCGGGTATTCCTGCCTTTGGCCGGGTATTTTGGCTCTCCAGCACACTCCAAGCCTTACTTGCTCCTTTCGACCCAAATCTCGTTCCTTTGCCTCGATTCCACCGCCAAGTCCTGAAATATGACACAAACGTACAACCTCGCGTGAAATCGGCTTAAAACATGAGAATCCACATCTCAAACGGCTCCAGAAAAGGGGTGAAAACATGTGTAATTATCGGTCTATCACTGTCCTAGTGGAGATGACATACTGGAAGGTAAACGAGTGGTTTGTGAAGAGATAGGAGCTCTCTATAGGGAGGGAGAGTGCTGGTCATTCAATAGCACATCATGTCTGTCATCACATGCAGAAGAACGAAGAGAAATCAAGTAAGCACAGAGTTGTTTGTTCAACCACAATGAAGGTATTTTTGCTGTGCAAACAGGTATTTGGGGTGGAGGAAGACGTGGGCACAATCGTCAATCCGTTACTCTACACGTAGAAACTCGCACCGGAGAGTGTACATGCCAAAAGTATCAAACTAGAAGAGTACCGTGTTCACATGCAATGGCAGTAGCTAAGTCGATAACCCTCAGCGCTTATTATTTGGTTAGTCCTTACTTCACGGAGCACCCGATCAGGAACTCCTACTCGTCAAGTTTCAGCCCCCTGTCGGATGAAGCTTATTGGCCTGTAGACAATGGGAAGTTGATTATCCCACCGTTGCACTTAAAGCGCACCAAAGGTCGTCCTAGGACCGAAAGGATTCACAATAAAATGGATCAATCACAACGTGCCCGAAGAGGTCCAAAGAGTTGCTCAAAGTGCAGACAACCGGGTCATGACAAGAGGTGTTGCCCAGGTCCACCTCTAGAGCAAGATTCGGGGGCAAATCCGAACCAACCTTGAGTCCGTTGTATTTAATTGTCATTTCGTTGTAGTGATGTTTAAGTTGGACTTCTTGTTTTAATCTTGTTGAGTGATTGTAATGATGATGTATGTTGTTTATCTTGGTACACATGGGTGGTAAAATAAAAAACAAGACCAAACCAAATTAAGACGACATAGATAGTTCATGGAAAACAACACAATACGAAACTAAATTAAGACGACATAGATAGTTCATGAAAAACAACACAAGACGAAACCAAATTAAGATGACATAGATAGTTCATGGAAAACAACACAAGACCAAACCAAATTAAGACGACATAGATAGTTCATGGAAAACGCAAGACATAACTAAACATGGATAGTTCACTGGTTGTCTTCATTTCCTTCCCCTTCCCCTTCCCCTTCTCTTCCTCTTCCTCTTCCTCCACGACGTCCTCGACCCCTTCTTCCGCCTTCTCTACCTTCTCCTTCTTCGCGAGTCCACTGGACAACTGCTCGCGAATGCCTCTTAACCCGACCCCCCACCGGAGTGTACATAGGTGGTGGAGGTAGAGGTGGCAGAGATGAACCAGAAGCATGGTAGAAGGTCGATGATGTAGGTTTTTGTTGCGGGGTCTGATACATCGGAGTCTGTTGCTGATGGTGGAATTTAGGGAAACCTTGGGGGAACATGTCATTTTCATGAGACGGGGCATAGCTTGACGACCCTCCGGTTCCCTCAGTACTAATTAACCACTCGCAATGTGGCCATGGTTCAGGAAGTTGAGTTTGTTGAGTCGAAGCTCTTCAATGTTGGGTTGAGCCCTTCTTTTGCTCCTCCGTGGGGGCTCTTGTGGGGGCACGATCCTCTCATTATCACGGAATGAAGGTCGGCCCGGAGCAGACATTGGAGGGTATAATACGACATCCCTCCTTTGCTCTTGGGTACATGAGAGCAGGTTGTTGAAAAGCCTCCGCAGAAAAGATGTCTTCCGCTCGTCCATGGTGGATGCACTCTTGATGGTGTGCTTGGCATGTTCCAAACCGTCAACCTAATAAATTTTTGTACAAAAATTAACTAAATTAAATCTAATAATGTTAAATAACATTCTATCTAATCTAGGCATGTAATCATACTATAAAAGATTAAGACAAAGAGGGTTGAATGGATTTCACTTACCACTGCGCCCACACAGCACCTTGCTTTGACACCCATCTTAGCGTGAATTTTTGATACCACTGCATGTACCCATCGTGGTACCCCATTGGCCTTGTCTCCGGCACCCCTTGGACCACCCACCGATCTCTATTCTCCCAGATGTTGATGTAGAATTCATGCTTGCGGACCCAATCCTTTTTGTTGTAGAGTAGGTCGATGGCGTGGAGCTCCCTGAACCCTTGAGGTGAGGATCCTGGAATTGGTTTCTCCAATCGATATTGCCTCAAAGATGGATCGGGCATGTGCCACTCCACGATGTGCCAGCAGATTAAGGGCACCTTGCACAACCATGTCTCTTCATCCTCGGGATTTCTAAGATGATGCAACTCGACCGCTTCATTTGGATATGGACCCCATATCACCTACACTCATTATAGTTCATGGAATTAGTACAAATTATATCCACTCCACCTACAAAATTTAAAATGATGAAATTTTATATTTTTACCTGGTTCCACCAAGGCTTATCAAATTCAGCACGATAAAACAGTAAAGAGTGCTCGGGCTGGTGGTCGTTTGTATTTGCTCCGATCCACCTAATTAAGCAAAAGTACGTATATAAGATATTTTTAAAGCATAGATGTTTACTTGGAAAGTATGATTTTATGGAAGCATCTAAGTTGAACTAAAATTTCTTAGAATAAATCTAAATTTGCTTACTTGGAATATATCTAAATTCACTAAAATACTATAATTGCATACTTATAATGAATCTAAATTCGGTAACTTAGAATATATCTAAATTCAGTAAAATACTATAATTGCATACTTAAAATGAATCTAAATGCCCTTACTTGGAATATATCTAAATTTACTAAAATACTACCATTGCATACTTAAAATAAATTAAACTTAAATTAAACTTACTTACTTGAAACCATATGGGGATTTGCTACACATCGTAGCTCCTCATTTGGCAACCAGAATTCCCGTAGGTCCCGAGGTGCCAAAACGGAAGATGCTCCCATGCCCAGAGCCAGAGTATGAACATTGTACCACCAGCTTGTTTCGCTCCCAACCTCGAGCAAGTACACAAATCTCGGTAGATCTCAGCCAAGACGGCCGACCCCCAACTCTTTCTCCCGATCTCGTCCTAGTCAACGATGAGCATTGGGAACCACATGCCTTGTCTCCACGGTTTGCCTTGTCGGGGAACAGAAATCCACCAACCAAGCCAATGAGGTAGACGCGTGCATACCACTCCACCTGATCTTTAGGAGTGTCTGGGCCTAAATTAATCTCCAACTGGATGTGTTCAACAAGCCACGGGATCGATACTTGCCTCCCATTCAGCGGTGGATGCCCAACCCCTTCGACGGGCGTTGGGTCGGCATGTTGAACCCCAAACGCTCTTGAATCAACGGCCCCCAACCATCTTTCGGTTTTCTCGAGTGTTCGATGAGCGCCTCTCCGATGATCGGGAGCCCGGTGAGTATGGTAACATCTTTGAGGGTGATCGTCATTTCCCCTTCGGGAAAGTGGAAGGTATGCAGCTCCGGGCGCCATCACTCTGCCATTACCATCAGCAGATCGTTGTCGATATCAAGCCTCATGAAGTGCCTCAGCATGTGCAATCCCGTCCTCTCTAGATAGGGCGCCAGACGATCATGTCAACGGGGCAATCGACATGTCCCTCAATGAATGATGGGAATAAGTGATTCCAACAAAACAAAAAACACAATGTTGTTAGTCAATAGAAAGAAAAATAAAAACTTTTAAACTAATGAAATAATTTTAAAAAAACGACGAGGAGTGTCTACCAGATTATTGTCCCTAATTGCACGGGAGCGAGGTTGATCTTGCCCCGTTAAATACCTTCGATCCCTTGGGCCGGGATCGATATACAATCGAGGGTCGTATATCTCAGCACCCATCTATAAAAAAATATGAAATCAAATTATATTTTTGCACCCATTTTAAAAAAATCACAAAAGAAAAAAATAAATTTACATACTCTCAGAGCCTCTTCGTCCATTTTTTGCCGAAAAACTAGAGAGAGTATCGACAAAAACTCTAGTAATTCTTTCTGATGTGGAAGATCGGACTTAGCCGCAACCACAGAGCATACTTAGAATGAAACTAGAGTGAAGTAATAGGGGGAGAAAGAAGTATAAATGGGGGTGTGGTTTGGAATGAGGGTGGGAAGTGGTATTTATAGGGGAAAAGGGCGCTGGAAATTTGTATTTCCCAATCATCGCCTTCCTCAAAGACTGTGAAGGCACCACTTTGGACGAGGACGATGATGGCCCGGATCTATGACGTGGCGAGCTGTGAGGCGTCGGATCGGGAAGAAAAACACAATCCGAGCCTCACCGCATCGGATGGTAACAGTGAAGGGCGCGGACGTGGACAGCGGGGCTATCACCGCTGTTGTCATTAACGGTGAAGTGCCCGCCCGTGTCCACGTCAGCGATCGGCGCCACTTCACCATTTTCGGCATCAACGGTTAATATCCTTCACCGTTTTGCTCATCAACGGTTAAAATAGCCCCGTTTCCACAAAAGCGGGGATCGTTTCCCCGTTTTTCTCTTCAGCGGTGATAGCATCAATGTTTAAGTCAAAAGCGGTGATGGTATCACTGTTTTAGTCTAAAACGGTGATTGGCATCACTGTCTTCGTCAAAGACAGTGATTAACAAATTGCTGTACTTTGGGAAATACTTTTATAAGTACTATATTTTGAGAATTTTTTTTTAATTACTAGAGTATTCTGGGATATTTCCATAATAAAGAGTATTTTATAAAACTCTTTTCCTAATACCATATAGAAACCAAACACTTTTAACAAATAATAAAAAAAAAACTCAAACAAAATAGCCCCAAAACATAAAAACAAAAGAACAAAGTCCAAACAAAAATTCAAGGTATATTCTAACAAATATACCGAACTCAATTCAAATTTTCAAACTTATGCAATAAAAAAAATTGCAAGATAACTGAACTCTCCAAATATACCAGACTCTCCCCTACCTCCAAATGCCCCTAAGGGTTGTCGACAACTCAAACCATTCAGCAACTCCAACAAAACTTGTCTGTATATAACCTTGTAGATTATACAAGGGATCATGCTTGATGCCTTTCAAAATTTCCTTAGAACCTTTATAGACATACAACACTCTAACAATCTTGAAGTTAGAACCATTGGCCATAGATACATATCCTCCATCTATCAGCTCATAAGGTGAAAAACACTTCCTACTTGGATACATGTGATAATCAACTATAGTATCTATGGTAATGTCTATTTTTTATCCAAAATATTTTCAGATTCTCTTATATTATCCAAACCTATCGAAATACTAAGAATTAGCCAAATGTTAACTTCCAGTTAACAATTTTGTTAGTAATATTGACTTGGAAACATGATACTGACTTGGAAGAGACTCATGAAGGTCAACATTCCAAAAAAAAATATTTTAACTAAGAAAAGAGTTACAAAATCATTAACGATAACGTAAAAATGGCTAATGTTTTGTTGCATTATGAAAGATTTGGATAATTAATAGTATTTCGATAGATTTGGATAATATAAAAGAATCTGTAAAAGATTTGGATAAAAATAGACATTACCCTAGTATCTAAATATCACACATCCTTATGATGTGCATGTTCATTCACTTCTAAGCCTAAATCATCTTTAAAATAAAAATTAATTTCTTGGGCCACAACAACAAATCTTTTCTTCACTTCCTATATTTCCTTAGCTTAGCTTAGAACAATTAAATATGATATTTTATTTGCCATAAATATTCCCATGAAAGGGAAATATCAGGTATAGAGTACAAAAGTAATGCCTTTTCATATTAAATTCAATAAACTAAAAAAAAAAAATGTTGATCGACCAACCACCGACCAACAAAAAGAAAACCAATAGGATGTCGAGCACCTCTATTATGCTATAAGTATAGGTGCTTTAATGTATAACTTAAAGTTGTACCATAACGTAAAATGTATAAGTTTGGGTTGTACCATACAGGAATTTGTACCCTTATGTTATGGTACAACTACACAACTTTAAGTTGTACAATCACTTAAATGTACAAGTTCAAGTTGTATCATAAAAGAATTTGTAAAATAGTATATGTACAAGATGAAGTTATACCATAGCACTAATGCTATATAACATTGTAAAATTTCTCTATCCTTACAATAACATAATTAAATATCGTCTCTCATAATTCTTTCTCAAACCCTCATGGTTCTCCCTTAATTCTCTTCCAATCGTTCTCCCGGGGAACATGCCACTCTTCACATCTATACAATGAGATTATTAAAATTAGTGCAACTTACTTGTTCACCCCTTTCTGTTTCCCAGCGAAACCAAATACCACCGCCGATGCCGAATTTGTTTCCGGCGATGTTGATTCGATGTTTCGGGATGAAAACTCTTGCGATGCCGATTGATTGGATGCACCGCTGATTGATGAGATCGAGACGAGCGTCAAATATCCACCGCAGGGCGTCGGGCGATGTTGATTTGATCGATGCACCGCTGAATGCCGAAATCAACGTGACCGTCAAATATCCACCGTCGGGCGATGTTGATCTGATCGATGCACCTCTGACTTCTAACCAACGCGACCGTTACTACGGTTCACGCCTCTCCAAACAATGTTTGAACGAGGGTGTTTGAGTTTTTAGGAATCTATGTTACCGCTACTCTTATGGAGATTCCTGTGGAGAGCTCCGCGACTACGCTACGACTACGACTATGGAGATCCTTCCTGGAAGGAGAGCTCCGCGAAAGAGTTACAGAGAAAAGGTAAAGTTTGAACATAGTTGATCTGTGTTGATTTGGTTGTCTCCTCTCTCTCCTTGCTCTGGTGCTTTTATTCGAAAAGCATCTTCGTAGTCTTCACGCTCCGTGAAACCGCTTCCCCAACTGCTCCGTGGTGAACTCCCACGTGTCTCAACCGCTTTGATCTCCTCCTCGCTCTAGTTGGCGTGAATCTTACGTGAAAGAACAAATCGTCGCTGCACCGTTGTAAATTGCCGACACTGCATCTCCAACCTCCGGTTTTATCTACATGAGACACACGTGTGAAGTACCTAAGCCTCGGACCGGTATCGCGGTTCGAACCGCGACGTTGTTATTTCATGGCCGCAATACCGTCATGGATTTGAGCCACAAAATTATTAACAAAACCGCATTATTAATTGAAATCGCGCCCTTGCAAGACCCACAACGGTGTTGGTAATTAAACTCCACGCCATTGTCGGACTCGAGACATTGCATAACTAACCTCACGACATCGCTGAGATCGGTGTTGTTAACCATCGCGATGTCGTTGAGCTCGCATCACTGTAAAATTCACAAACTGAATTTACGACATCGTTTAATCTTTCCGCTACATCGCTTTTCACAAATCGATGCCGACCTTGAACTCTCCGTCCTGGTCCCATCAAACAATGTCGTTTTTCATTCCACGACATTGTTCTCTACCAAACGGTACCGTTTTTCTCCGTCTTGCGGTGCCGTTGGGCTTGCTTGCGGTATCGTTTCCTTTCCCAAAACGGCTTCGTTTGCTTTTCCTTTCGCGATATTGTTTAAATATTATAAACACTGTCGTTTGCTAGCACAGCGGTACCGTTTTTAAATCCGCGGTATCGTTTTACTTCTCCGCGATGCCGCTTGTTTCCACGCGGTATCGCTTCTCCCCTTCCGACTAGGAATAAATAATAAAAATCCTTTCCCAACACCAACACTAACCGTGCGTCCCACCTCTTGTTCTCCGGCAAACAGTGTCGTTTCCAGTGCAGCGGTACCATTGAGCTTCCTTGCGGTGTCGTTTTAACTCTCCGCGATGCCGTTCAACTCCAAACGACACCGTTTTTTATCCGCGGTATCGAATTAAATGCCGAAACTAATTAATGCGGCATTTAATTGAATAAAAAATAATTTTAGGTGTAAACACCTTCAAAGTTTGTTTGTTTTTTTTTTTTTTTTTGTCTTTGTCAAGGTGATGTTTCCCACCTTACAAGTTGCAAGTGGGAATGAGAAAGTCGTGCACACTGCACAGCGATCACAGTCACAGTGCATTTCGGCAACAATGGGAAAGCGAAAGCAAAGTTGACCCACCAGTACTGTACAGTCGTCTAACTTGGATTGGATGGAGTGTGCTCAAAAAGTTGTTCGTCCTATGGGCCTCAAATTGTACTAGCCTTAGCCCAAAAATAAAGGACAGTGCCGAGTGCGATCCATTACTCTTTTCTTACAATTTCGTTCTTTGAACAAAAGACCAGGTGCAAAACTTAATTGTAATTTGGCCTGTATAATTCATGGGGTGATACAATTTTTTATCCTCAAAGTGATACGATGTTTCTTACAGTATTGGTAACTAAGAATTGTATCATCCCTAATGGATGGGGTATGCAAATGAGGATTATGAATATGAATTGTTCGTTCGCTTGCACTTCTTAAATAAAATTTAATAAAAAATAGTGTTTGACATGTTATTACAATTGTATTCAAATTAATTACCGAAAAATAATTATATTCAAATTAGCCACAAATCTGCTTAAATTTAGTAAGCGCATATAAAACGACCAAAATATAAACCTACATAGATCAGATTATCAGAATCTATCCGTTTTTGTTTTTCTTTTATACTAGGAAAACATGAGTTTCTTTCATATCTAACATATGAGCCTTTCAAAAGATCTTTACAAAAATATCACTAAAAATATCACTGCAGGTCGTTATAAGTATGAAAGCAGCTACATATTATCCACATGTATGGAATAGGAGTGGCCCCATGACCAATAAATATCATAGACCAAATCATTGTGAGCCACATACAAGCTAACGGGGAAGAAGATTTCCAAAAGCTAACCCCTGAAACCAACACAATATTAATCAGTGTTATTAAAGTCGGGCCGAGCACCTCATTATCAATAAATATCATAGACCAAACTATTGTGAGCCACATACAAGCTAACGGGGAAGAAGATTTTCAAAAGCTAGCCCCTGAAACCAACACAATATTAAGTTATTAACGCTATGTTTTGCAACAACGAGTGTAAATTCGAGCTAGTGCAAGTTGAGGGGTAAATTGTAGTAAAATGTAAATTGGTGGGGTGTAAGTGGAGAAGTAAATTGTTATTTGGATGAAAAAGTAGAGGGTGCAAAACTGCAAATAGAGTTAAAAGTAAATAATTATATTATTATAAAATAAATTTATCACAAAATAATAAAATAAAAATAATACTTTAATAAAAATAAATATTAATTAATAATGCTCAAATAATAATTAATTATAATTATAATAATCATTGGTCGAGCGACCACGAAGCTCGAAGTCCAGCCCGTAACTGGTCATCCTACAAAGTTCTCGTGTCTAATTTAATTTTAAATTGAATATGGTCAAACTTAGTCAAACACGTTCGAATTTGTAAGTTTTAATTATTTAGTCAAGTAAACTATACGAATAAACCAAGAGAACTCGATTTGACTAGACGAATATTGATAAACTTGCTCCCGGAGTCAAACGGTCAACCTCTAATAATGTTTACATTAATGATAACTATAAGAAAATAAATTGAAAATATTAATTATTATATAATTATCAAATAATTAAAAAATAAAAATCCATAATTTCCCCCATCCTACTTTCTTTCTTTTTGCCCTTGCATCCTAATTTGGGGGTAAGCCGAAATAATAACTTTGCACCTTTGTTTTGCACCCCCCTACTATTCCAAATTATCCAAACAAGTGCAAATATGTTGGAAACTGTGTTTACCCCTCACATTTGAACCCTCCTCCATTTACCCCTCTTCCCAAACAGAGTGTAAATTTAAGCCCGAAAGCAAATAAAGCTCGATAAAAGAAAAGGAAGCACATGCACTTGGACAAAGAAACCCTACCATTACTATTTACCAGGAGAAAGGAAGGAAGGAAGAAAGAAGGCAATGAAAGGTAGAGCTGAACGCGTGCTTAATTCGCTACTTGACATCTATTCAATTGCAAACACCTCAAATAACAGTAGGTGGGTGATTGACGTTGGTGAATGTCGATTGAGTTTGTTGGTCACTCAGATGACGTAAATCTCATTTTCGCATGACAATTAGTTATTTTTTGTTTATACTATTGAATAGTTATCATATTTTCTAACATGAGCACACACTGACCATCGACTTATAAATGATGAAATTTAAAGAATATTTTTGAACTACTACAATTGGTTACTGTGTAGTGTAATGTCCATTTGATATTGGGATCAATTGGATGCAAATAATAAACGGTTAATAATATCAAAGTCATAAAGAGCATCAATTATCTCTACCCAATTGTTTGATGGAGTAATGAAAAATTTGATACATTTGCCAAAGAATTTCAAATCATAAAGAGCATGAAACTATTATATTAATGCATTAATAATCACGTGGATCAATTTGAAACCGAAACCCAAACCCAACCCACCCATTTGCCACCCCTAATGAAAGGTGGTTGTCAGGTTCTGTAAATCATGAAAATCTTTATACGTTCACGCTCAACATGACACTCTTAATCCCATTGCCCATCATTAGCTTTCTTTTGCATCTCAGCGTCTACTTTACTAGGGAAATCTATGGAGTAAGCATACTTTTCGTGACCTTCGTTAAAGGAAAATTAAAGTAGAACGAGTGTTGGAAATACTTGAGAAGAAGAAGATATCAGATGCCTCAGTAATCATACAGAGAGAGGCCATTAAAAGGGAACTCAATGAAATTATGATGCAAGAAGAGTTGAGATGGAGGCAAAGATCCCGCGTGGACTGGCTGAAAGGAGGGGACAAAACACTAAGTTTTTCCACAGGAAGGCCTCGGACAGAAGAAACAGAAATACAATTCAAAATCTGACTGATGAGGAAGGGAGAACCCAAGAAGGCCAGCAAGAAGTTTTTGATTGTTCAACTAACTATTATAAATCTCTTTTTACTGCAAGAAACTCTATATCCTCATATAGAATCATTGAAGCTATCCGAAGGAAAGTAACGCAAGAAATGAATGAGGATTTGCTTAAACCTATCACTCAGGAGGAGATCTGGTATGCATTGAAGAAAATGGGCCCCCATCAATCACCTGGTTCGGATGGCATGTCGGCCTTATTTTTACAAAAGAACTGGGAGATTATTGAGGTGGATGTGACTAGAGAAATTCAAGGGTATTTCAGCCAAGGATCGTTCCCTCGGGAGCTCAACCATACTTTGTTGGCTTTAATACCAAAAAAAGGAGGTGGCTTCTCCAGTGGATTTTCGCCCTATCAGTTTGTGCAGGGTTTTATATAAAATCCTTTCCAAAGTCATGGCCAACAGACTTAAAGGAATCTTAAATGAGATCATTACTGAACATCAGAGCTCCTTCGTTCAGGGAAGATTGATTACAGATAATGTAATGATCACTTTTGAGTGTTTCCACTCTATGAAGGGCATAAATCAAGTAATGAAAGGGTTTATGTTAGCTAAGCTAGATATCTCTAAAGCATATGACAGGGTCGAGTGGCCTTTTTTGGAGGTAGTAATGAGGAAACTGAGTTTCGATGACAGATGGATTACAATGATCATGACTTGTGTCCCGATGCTGTCTTATTCAATAATAGTCAATGGACATAAGACGATAACCTTTTTCCCGTCAAAAGGGCTCTGACAAGGTGATCCCATATCATTCTATCTATTTCTCTTTGTGGCAGAAAGGTTATCAACACTGCTTTCTAAGGTTGAGAAGGATAAGAAGATGGAAGAAACATGAGTCAAAGGGGATGCTCCACCCATATGGGCCATATCTCATCTATTATTTGAAAATGATAGTGTGCAATTCTCTAGGGCAACAAGGTCAGAATGTGAAGAACTTCGCAGCATTCTCAACCTCTACGAAGAGGAATCGAGACAGAAAGTAAACATCGTTAAGTGTGAAATATCCTTTAGCCCTAATGTTGATGAAGCTTTGAGACATGAATTGGCAAATGTTATGGGGATGAAAGCAGAGGAGTACCATGCGAAATATTTGCGTTTACCTACGGTTGTGGGAATGCAGAAGAAGGCCGGATTTTTCAACTTAGTGGATAGACTTCGCAAGAAAGTGAAATTATGAAAAAGCAAGCTTCTATCTTATGGAGGTAAGAAAGTTATGATAAAAGCAGTGGCTCAAGTTCAAATGGCCTATGCTATGCAAGTCTTCCTGGTATCACAGAATGTTCTAAGTGAGGTACAAAGCTTGTTATCTAATTTTTGGTGGGGGGCAAAAGATGTAAGAATTCATAACACACTGGATTAGTTGGAAGGAATTGTGCAGATGTAAGGAAAAAGGCGGGCTGGGATTCAGAAATTTGCACGAATTCAACCTAGCCCTACTTGGCAAGCAGCTGTGGAAGATAATCCTGAACCCCTAGGCCCTGATTGCACAAATACTCAAGGCTAAATATCACCCTATTAGAGACTTACTAGAGGAAGAACTGGGATACAATCCGAGTAATGTTTGGAAAAAGCATTCTTGCTGCTAAAGGAATTCTGAAGGAAGGTCTTAGATGGAGAGTTGGTAATGGGAACAAGATGGATATCTGGATTGATAAATGGGTTCCTACTTCCCCTACACTAAAGATCATATCCCCAGTGACACAATTTGCACAGACCACCTCAGTTAGAGAACTCATAGATGAAGAGACAAGTAGTCGGAAAACATACATTCTACATACTCATTTCCTTCCACAGGACAAACAATACATTTTACGTACGCCTATCCCTAGAATCTCTATTGAAGATTGCAGAATTTGGTGTCATGAAAAATCAGGCATTTATTCCGTGAAGTCGGCCTACCATCTTTGGCAAAACAGACATGAATTGGAAATGGTTGAACTCTACACCCCTATCAACTAGGAAATGTATTCACAATATTCTTCCTCCAGGGGCAAACGTCCTGGATAGAACTCAGAAAGGGTGTGACGAATGTCCGGTCTGCGGACAGAGGGAAACTCATATACATTTATTTCAAGATTGCGGATGGGTTCGACGAGTCTGGCGTCCTAGTTCGTTAAACCACTTATTCGAGAAGGGAGCAGATCTTACCTGTGAAGAATGGATGGCATCGCTGCAGAATCGGAGCTTGATGATGCAATCGGTCAATTTTTGGTTTCCCTATGGTTTATCAAGGACGAGGGAAATAGCCAGATGTTGAATAAGAAAAAGGTGGAAGAATACGAGATAATCAATCGAGCTTACAGATGGCTTACTGAGTATCTGGAACACCAATCCCCTCCGGCATCGTCATTGACAATGCCATCTCCGTGTTGGGAACCTACGACCGGTGAAAATTTCAAGCTAAATGTCGATGCCGCCTATTTGGAAGGAGAAGGAACAGGTTTTGGGGTGGTGGTGAGGTACAAGAGCAGCAGTTTTTGTTTTGCAGCGGTTCGAAGAACTAGGGTTCAATGGAAACCCGAAATGGCAGAGATCAAGGAGATCTGGTTTGGGATTGAAATGGCGGAGAAATGGGGTTTATCGAAAAGAGAGATCGAGACAGACTGTCTTCGTGTTGTTCAACAGGTGGCAAAGGAAGAGACTGGAATAACAGAGGAAGGGGTGGCATGTGGCGAGCTAGCAAAGCGTATGAAAGAGTTTGACTCGTTTACTATTAGGTTCTCGGGCCGAACCAATAACCAAGCAGCCATATTTTGGTCCACACTTCATGTAATTGGGAGGATACAACAATTTGGCAACCCAAACATCTTATCTTTATAGTTTCTCAGTTACAAAGTGATTCCTATGCTATTTCATATTAATGGAATAATGCAGGTTATTTATAATAATAAAAACCCGCTCTTGGAGGAGCTAGAATGTAAAATCTAATCCTAAATTTTGACATTTTGATATTATATTTCATTTTCCCCTAATTCAAATTGTTATCGATAATCAATAATTTCCCCCAAATCACTGGACAATGTAAAAGAACCTCGGTCCAGGTAAATAAATGCATGGGGGCGAGTCAAAATAAATACTAAAAAACTTATCCTCGATTATAAATATACGGTTACTAAGCTTTGGGTTACTAAATACTAACACATTGTCCACTGAACTTCTATGTTTTACAAAGATTGGTAAATAATTTTGGAGAACTAATGTAATTAGGGTTGGATTATCCATCCCAGTGGTTAACCATATCCATCAAATTATAATTATGCTACTCACAATCCGCATCGTAGTGGTTAGTGGGTAACCACTACCCACGGTTTGGTGTGGGTTGGGTGTGGTTATCTGCAAAACAAATCATCTATGCGGGCACGGAGTTGTGGCCGTCACCAACGAATTCACGGTTCACAACAACTATAGTGATATACTGTTGTGTTATTCATAGAGATGCAATTGTCTATATCTTACTCAACGTGGAGATTTTGTCTTTCCGATTTTGGTATTCTACATTTCTGTCGAAGAGAAAAAGAGACTATAGTTTTTTTTAACATAGTTAAAACCAAATGAAAGCCCGGATACATAGTCAAAGAAAAGAATAAATCCACGACGGAAGTCGACTAATGGGCTGCTCTATCAACTCGACGAGTAACATGGAAGCAAGAACAAAACTCAAAGGATCTGGACAAACGATGATAATCTTCCAGGATCACACCTCCCGTCACATGATGAGAGTCACCCGCCAAGAGCCGCCGGATAACTATGTGTGAATTCCATGCAATTTGAGCAAAAGAAAACCATGTGTGATGCACCAATCCAAGACATCCCTCCATGCCAATAATTCTGCAAGAAAAAATCATGGATGCCTACATAAAACTTACCCATTGCGCATAGAAGCACGCCAAAAGGATCGCGCCCAACAAAAGCAGACCCGACACCTCTCCCCCGCTGGCCAAAGCCATTAATTCCCGCCAAAAGAGTTGTTGCTAGGTGCGGCGAAGAAGTTGGTAAGCGGGATAAGAGAGCCTAAAAATGAAATTGCCTTGCCGTCAGTCAAAAAGCCTCCCCGATGGTCGGAAAGACGTTGTCCGCTAGGCTGTAACCATTCTGAAGCCCCTGCAAAAAGTTAGACGGAAACTACAAAAGTATTGTATGGATGGAGGCAAAGCGGGACTGGACGCACGATGGCGTTAGGCAGAGAACTGCTACAACGCACTGTGGCGCGTGAAAGTGAATGAACATAGCAGGACAAGAAAGCCTATGCAATTCATGGCTAGTGGCAGGCCGGAAGTTTGAATCATGGAGGGCCGAATCCCTTTTCCTATTTGTGAAACTCCGAGCAAAATTCCCGACAACCCCGCGTCCAACTTGAAATCTCCACTGCCATGTCGATCTGTAGAAACCGCCACCGGCCACCGCAGCCCCTGCCGCGTAGATCTCCGAATCCCGCACGCCGGCACTATCTGAAGAATCCCTCTCCGCTGCATCGATCAGTAGAACCCCGTACGTCGCGTCGATGTCATAATTCCACCGCACGTAAATCTGCAGAATCCCCCACTGCATCTATCTTCAATACTGCATCTCCCGGACGATCTCCAAATCCCCAATCGCTGACAATGGAAGTTCTCAATTCCTATAAGACGGTAACCGCAAACCTATGACCGGTAACCGCAATCCCGCTGGTGATGGAAGTTTGTAATTCCACCTCAACCCTCCGTCGTACTCTCCTGGCACAAGGGAGAGGAAGCCCATCGACCGCTGCGGTTAGTGGTTAATTTCCTTTCAGTCTCAAACGTACGTACGTTGGTTAACCTATGCTGTTTTTTTTAAGAGACTATAGTTTTTACTTTACAAAATGTAAATTAATCTTACACGGCACACCCTATAAGTTTGCATTTTGACATTAAGTTATTTTAGCCTTTTATGAATTTAGTCATTACTCCTTAATCCTTATATCATAAAATATTAACAATAAGCATGATGGACTTAAATGTAAAGAAGAAAACTTGGTTATACTAACATGGATATAGTGGGTTAATCACTGTAATTAGTGGTTAACTACTAACTATAAGATTTTGCTAACCACACCCAATCCACTACCCACAAATTGTAAATGTGACTAACCACAATGTGTGAGGTTTGTGGTGTGGGTTGTCCACAAACCAAACTTCCATCCTTAATGTAATAGTGATTATGTTCAAGTTTGCTGAGAAGTCCCGCTCAGATTGTTTTTATCAACATGCCAAAAAATCAACATAATGATAGAGCATGTAATATAGCGAGTATAGACCCTAATTAGTAGTTTATATAGATCGAACACAACTTCATCTTAATTCGTCATCAATAGCCCTCCTCTGACCCTGATTGACCCATATCTGAAGGATTAAGATATATAAATGACTTGTCCCGTTTCTGTTTCCTTTTGACCCTGTCCGACTCCTTAGGGTCGGGGGGATCGAGGAGGGCCGGGGTGTGGGTCTGCCCTAATCAAACCACTAATTTTTTTATAAATTATATTTTGATATTCAAATTTGTTTTTCCTTACAATTGAGAACCTATATTTTATTTTTTTTTACAAATAAGTCCATAAATTTTGATGGTAAAATGAAATTTTGGTACCCAATTTTTTTTTTATAATTTAGTATCTAAACTTTTCAAACTTTATAAACAAATCCAATGTGTTGGTATGAGAAATTCCACATTACTAATTTTTGTCAAGGGTCACAAGGCGAAAAAGTGACTCGGGTATTCAACGGAAAAAAAAGTGACTCAACTCTATGTTGACCAGACTCTACCCAACCCACAGAATCTGGACATGTCAGTGGGTTTTAAGTTGTAGCAACTAACTAGATAACAACCATGTATCCTCTTAAAAAACAATAATTCATTTCAACTCATGACGGATCCAACAAAACCATTACTCGCACCTATTCTTTGATTGTCTGATTATGAAAGCAAGATATGGGGAATCTTGTGTCTGTGTGTTGTTTTTGTGTGGCAACTAGGGATGGCAATGGGTCGGGTCGGGGCGGATAGTGTATGTCCGTTACCCTACCCGAAGTACTTCGGGTTTTACCCATATCCATACCCACATGTGAAACGGGTAGAAAATCAAAACCATGCCCATACTCGTTCGGGTTTCGGGTATCCACGGTTATCCATGGATATTAATTTCTCTTCATAACTCCAATCAATATGTTAACATTCACACTTATTCTTATATTAAGTAAGAGAAAAAGTACTACAAGAATTCACTAGAATGAAGAAAATTAACTAAAACAACACAATTTCATGAAAATGTTATATTTATATGCTAAATTTAAAATATGTTAGAGAAAAATAATGATTATTTCTAGACAAAATACATATGCATATGTATAATTGGGCGGGTTCGGGTCGGATAGTGAGGATTCCATGCCCACCCATTACCCGCAATATTTGGGTTCGGGTTTTACCCGTACCCACTAAATGTCATTCGGGTTCGGGTTTTACCCTACCCGACTAGGCCGGATTCGGCGGATATCCACTGTTACGGATATTTTTGCCATCCACTCCACCATGTGGCTGTTGATCCAGCCGCATGAATCGGATTTTGGGGTGTGATACAGCAGATACCTCGGATTATCCATGGCTGCTTTTGGTGAGAAGCTGGGGAAGCTGCTGGCCTTTAGGGGTGGCAGTCGGTCGGTTTCGGTTTAACCGAAAACCGAAAAACCGGTTATCGGTTAAACCGAACAACCCTCTACAGCTGCCGACCACCGACCGTGAGAGAGGTCCGGTTAGCCGACCAACCGACCGGTCGGTTTCGGTTTTAGGCTCGGTTAGCCGGCCAACCGGAAAACTACATTTTCTTTACAAAAAAAAAAAAAAAAAAAATAAAGAATACAAAAAATCTGCACCACACCCACCAAACCTTATCTCCTCTCTTCTTCTTCTTTCCTCCCCGACCCTTCTGCCTTCTTCTCCCCTTCCCTCCTCTCTTCCCCTCTCCCCACCAACTCCTTCTTCAAGAACTTCACCCTCAACAATGGCGACAAGCCGTCTCCCTCTGCTACCCTTCCCTCGTCAAATCCTCCGGCTCCGCCGTCTCCCTCTGCTACCCTTCCCTCCCCCACACCTCCGATTATGTTTCCCAGATCTTCACCCTCGGATCTTCACCCCAGATCTCACCCTCACCTCCGATTCCGCGAATCGGGTACAGGAGAAACATTCAAGGGCAGGGCAGGAAGAGCGTCTCTTCATCAACCTCGACTTCTTCTTCTTCAAGGTCGTCTTCGAGAAAGAAGAGCCTTTCCGGGTGGTTGGCGGTGGTGAAATCATCGTTCGATCCACAGACGGATTTCAGGGAGTCGATGGTGGAGATGATCGTGGAGAACAAGCTCAGCGCCTCCAAAGATTTGGAAGACTTATCGGGGATGCAGAGGGCTGGAGGCGGCTGGGGATTTGCGGGATGGGGGCTGCTAGGGTTGGGGATGGGGTGTTTTATTTTGGCTTGTCGGTTAGCGTCGGTTAGCCGGTTTAACCGGCGTCGGTTTTTCGGCTAACCGCCTAACCACGGAGCGCCTCCGACAACCGACCGTGGCCAATTTTTTTCGGTTTCCGGTTAGCCGCTAACCGGCGGTTAACGGTTAGACCGGCCGGTTAGCCGCTAACCGGCAACCGAAATGACAGCCCTACTGGCCTTCTTCCCAAAAATGTACCTCTAAAGAAGAACCTGCTGACCCTCGCCATGTTTTAGGAAGGATCGATGGAGCTATTGATGGGATTTGCGACGTTCTAAATGGTGTTAGGATCGTGGGTTTGGCCTTCAAACGGCATAATCTCGTGCTGGAAATACAGGTAACTAATTATAATTACGGAGTTCATTGAGATTAATCCAGTTTGTGGATCAACTGCCTCAAGGTAGAAGAAAAGCACAGCCATTGTTAATACTTGGTTCAACAAGTTTGCTTATCTGATCACTGCCTCAGCTCCTTCCAGACTTACAAAATGCCAGCATTCGACAACCTAGAGCTAAGATTCTCGAGCAAGATGAACAAACCATGCCTGCGGTGGCTTTAGTCAGTGCTCCGACTCTTCTTCGGATGCCTGATGTGCTTCATCACGGTGGCTCTCCCATTCCTGCCAAGCTTTGCCGGACTGGTAGGAGGGATCGTCCTGCCGATCACCTTGGCATATCCATGTTTCATGTGGATTTTGATGATACAGTGGGAGCTGATGGCTGAACTGGGTTCTGGAGGTCTTTACTCACTCAACGTAGAAAAAGTAATGCGTAACCATAGTCTTCGTTGCTAGCTCGAGGTAAAGAAAGGGGAAGTAAGCACAACCATTTCCCCAATTGTATTCATGGTGAAAACTTGAAAACCCACATTCTGGCCCTTGAGTATTCCTCTTTACAGTAGTTGTTCATCAGTTCTTGTAAACAAAAACATGACACCCGTGTTCTGAGCAGAATTACACATCCATTCAGTAAAGAAGATTAATCTCTGTGTAAAATTTCTGCGTCTCCCTTCAAGTTATATCTACTACTACTTGCAAACTCCCGAGAACCGTCAACAAATGTTAAACCCTGAGCACCATGAAAGAAAAAAGAGTACCTCAAATCAAGTGATGCTTGCCGAATTTCCATGACGAGTTACTCTGAGAACCAGCATTTGTTGAATTCACCGGCTTGGCTTTTCGCTTGTGAAAATTGTGTAGAATCCAACACCAATAAACCTATAGAGAGAGATTGCTGGGAAGCAAAGACCAGCAGTTTTACAAGCTCTACAGAACAAACTTTGTTTTGTCTAATAACTCCCATAACAAGAAGAGTTATTACTTCTGTTTAGGTCTTTTACATGGATAGAGGCAGAAGCATTCTTCGTTTCTTCTTCCTTGCTAGCCTAACTTGCTTCGTTACTTTCATGCACAGCACCAATATTAACGTGAGGCAGACTAAGATGAAGGCGAGTCGCATGTGCCTAAAGTATAAAGATACGGCCGAGAAGACCAGGAAGGCTAGAACAACGAGTTCCCATATGACGAATATGACAACATCAACCCTGCACAAGAAGGGTACAACCAGAATCAGCAGTCATTCCCTTGTAAGAAAACAGAATAACAAGTCGAAAACATGAATGTAACCAAGGAATGATAAGACAATCATTTTATAGTGCTAACAGAACTATCTCCATGTCACGGGCCATAAGCAAGTGCAGACAGAAATGGAATCTGCAGAGGTTTCATATGCTCAAGCTCACCACTCACTACTATTTCCTAGATAAATGTTCACAAAAACTTCATTTTCCCAAATCAAGAAAACCATCTGTCATACTATTCCCTAACCGCATTCCATCGTATACTGGAAAACCTGGAATTCAAGGGTTCCGAATGCCAACATATCGACAACTCAACAATGAACACATCTAATCCACAGAGCAAGAAAAGGGCTGAGCAAAACACACTTCTTGAATGATATCAACGACGAAAGGCACATATTGACTACTTAGAGAATGACTAACCCCAAAGTTCTAGTCTTTCTTAACCTTCACTTCATCAGGGAGAAGATCGTAGAATCACCAACATACAACAGTCACTTTCGTAGTTTCTAATTGACATCCATTGGAAGACGCAAACACAATGGGAGAGGATCACATCACACAGACTGAATTTATTCTCGTAATACAAAACAGAAGCTTCCACCCTTCCATAGATACCCTAGCTACATAAATTACAGTCCGGAACTCCCTGCGGAAAAGTCCAATTTCGCAGCCTAGGCAAGCTGATCTAATCAAATCAGGCGGAAACCACGAAATTCAGTGCTTTACCGCCCCCGAAACTCATACGGCAAGCCGAAGCAAAGTTCAAGAACAAACAAAGAAATGGCGGTAAGCGACGGGGAATCAAGAGAGGAAATTACCTCGAGTGACTGAAATTATTAGAAGTGGAGGAGAAGAAGGAAACGGAGGCCCAATCATGCTTGGATCGAATCTGGTACTCCCTCAACTGCTCCGCTAGATTCGATCTCGTGATCATCGTTAACCTCCCGCGCCTTTTCCCTTTTTCCCTTCGTTGTTTCCCTCCGGAATTTCTCGCTCTGGTTGTTCTTGGTGAGCGAAGGGCGGAGAGAATTGCGCAGGAGGGAGCGCCGGAGATCGAGGTCGACGGCGGAAGGAGGAAGAGACGGACGAAGACAGAGGGAGGAGAGGAACAGACACGGAGGTTGAAAAGAGTTTAGATTGGTTTTCGCGACCTCTGCTGGTGTTCCCGTGGAGTGAGGAGTGGACCTTCTCCCACCCAAGGTTATCAAACCGGTTTATGCCGGTTAGCCGATTTTTTACAAGTGAAATGGTTTGACCGTTGTATAAGGAGGGTTAATCAAATATCAGATACATTAGAAAAATAAATACCAAATAAATTGGTTAAAAAAATTAATTAAAAGAGTTCGTTCATTCAAAATAAAATAAATTGATCAGGAAGAAGCAATTAAAAGAATAAACTCAAGCAAAATAATTTATAGTTAGGAAATGGTAACTGATACTCTTATAGTAAGCAATTATATATGTAAAAATATACGTGTATAAAATAAATTCTAGTAATGTTTACAATTATTTATGTAAATTTAGCATTAGTATATAATATATAAGATTAATATGTATAATAAAGTTTCCTGTAATTTATTGATATATAATTGAACTATTGAACACGAGGTACTTAATTCAAATTCCATGAAGGGTGTTTACTTTTGAAGGATATGTGTGAAATACTGAAATCCGGTTTGTGTCCTAACTTATCAGTATTCTTGATGTTGATCGGATTTGACCAAGGCTTAATACCGAACCCTTTCTTGTCCGTTTCGTGACCGAGACCCGTTGAACTAGTCGACGTAACAATCATGCTCCCATCCTAACTCTCCCCAGCTTGCTCTTTCGCAAAGTTGTCAAACCGGTTTATATTGTTATGTCGGTTTGGCGGATTTTAGCAGAACATGTACGAAAGTTGGAAATCATTAACACTGAATAAATTTAGGCATATATATAACATATTTGAATAAAATTTCTCTAAAATATACATTCATATTTAAATAAAGCATAACATTCCAAATAAAATAAAAATCATCATATTTAAATACAAGATTTAGCGCTAACATCCAATCGTTTATTATTCGAACCCAACAAATAACATAAACATCTAAACATCCATACTTTATCCAACAAATAACACCACATCAGTAATACAAGTGAAGAGACTCTTGTATATAAGGGGAAAGTTAATCTGCTAACTTGAAGATTCGTTAGCAGATACTAACTGATATCCAAAATATATGAACTAATATCCAAGTACTAAAGTATCTAGAAAGCACAGACTAGTATTCAAAGTTTGCTAACTGATATCCACCATGAATAAACTATTATCCCAAATTCACAAACTAATATATAGGCAACACAAAATAGTATCCAAACAGCACATAATTAGTATCCAGATAACACATAAGTGTATCCATATTAAATACTAAGTGGTTGATTGTGGATATTAGTTGGTATCTGCTATTTGGATACTAGTTTGTGATGTTTTGAATACTAGTCTGTGCTATCTAGATACTTAGCAGACTTGGATATTAGTTCATACATTTTGGATATTAGTGAGTATATACTAACGAATCTTCAAGTTAGCAGAATAACTAGACTGATAAGTGTCCACCAAACTCATTAGTATGAGACCTTTTGGGGAGGATACCCAAAAGTAAATCCAAGCGGGCTTGGCCCAAAGCGAACAAGATAATACTAATAGAGCTATCCGATTATGACAAAATGTGCCACACTGTGCCATTTTATTTAAAGCTAAAAAAATCAATCATATCAGTAATGTCAGAGACATTTTGGCCGGTTTTATGAACGATATCAGTTGAATATGGTTTTATCGGCCGACATGCCACTGTCATGACTATTATGCTCTTTCGGTCTTTCCTTTTCGGTGCCAACAATAATTTAAGTCAATAGAAACAATTCACTTTGAAGATTTTTCAATTTCAATGGATTGACTACAATTATTGTGGGGATTGATGACCCTATGGTCGTGGAGATGATGGTCCTCCGGGAGGCTGTTCTCTGCTGCTTGGCGAACGGGTTCACGAGTGTGAGGTTTGATGGTGACGCCAAGGTAATCATTGATAAAATCAATCTGGCGAATACCAGGGATAGTAGAATAGGAGTCCTTCTGGAGGAGGTTTTGCGTTATCTTGCGCTTCATGGTGGTCTGAGTGTGCAATTCGAAGGTCATCATAGTAATAGGGTAGTCCACTTGGTGGCTAGAAAAGCCCTTCACTTGTACCCGACTACGAGTCGTTTCTTTGATTTGTGGCCTGGTTAAATTTCATAATGTAATTGCCTATTTTTTCTGATCAATACAATGATTATCTTTTATAAAAAAAGACTAAATTATTGTGAATTTATAAAGAAAATGTTATATTTGTCATTATTAAAAATTAAGGAGGACACGCAAAATGGCAATTTTTCCAAATCGCATGTATTGGGAATTGGGGATCAGGATGATCCGTACCAGATGGGTGGGGATCAGTACTGCTTCATACCTGGTGGCAACGAGACATTCGTTAAGGAACTTGCGAAAAAACTTCCAATTTTCTACAACCCCGATAAAAATTAATTTAATATCGTGGAGAGCATATTCTACAACCAAGTAGTGGAGAGCATTCGATATGGTGTTGATGGCTCCCTGTCTATAGTAATGGGCAAGAATTTCGCAGTGATGCACGGTTCCTTTATGCGTGCTGAAGAAGGAAGTGATCGAGTTTGTGCCCGAGCTTCCACTCTTGATAGCACTTGTTGCTGGTGAAGCTGCAGTTTAGTTCGAGACTATTCGGCCATTTGTTGGGAGGGGAATCAGGAATTGATTTGGTTAGTTTGTATGGGTTGATTTCGAGGGGAAAAGCGACTAAGCTGAGATGATTGATGGTGGTGATGATGATGATAAGGAGCAGCTCGAATCGTTGAGTGACAAGTTTGGAGTGAGGTTAGTTGGGAGGAAAGGGTTGTGTAAGGAGGGAGAGTCCCTTGTTGCTACTATAAGTAGGGATGACAATCATACCCACCGTCGCTGGTACCCGACCGTCTCCGATCCAGTCAATGCAGGGAATCCCCGCTTTGACTGGGTATGGGGCAGGTATGGGTAAAACCCGCAAAGAATCTGATGGGTATGGGGCGAGTTTGGTTTTAGGTCTCCCCGCCCCATACCCATACCCATACCCACACCATCAAGCTTATTTGTTATATGCAAAATATACAAGTACCTATTTGTAAATTGTTAATGAAATGAAGGGTAAGAAAAATAAACATAGATGGCTGATAGACCGTTATTTACACATGTTTTTACCCCCGTTCTTACACCGTTTGAGGTGTTGATTCTCGTGTTTTAGGCCGATTTCACGCTAGGTTGTGCTTGTTTGTGATATTTCAGGTCCTAGTACGTGAATGGAGGCTTGGGAGCGAGTCTGGGGTCGATTGGACGAAGATCGGACGAATGACGAGGTTTCAAGGAAGCCGCACGGGCAGACCGGGGCATCACACGGCCGTGCAAGTGAGCAAGGTGGCCGTGTGATTTCCACCGAGAGCAAACACGGGCACAAGTAGCTTTCACACGGCCGTGCAAGTGAGCAAGGTGGCCGTGTGATTTTTGCCGAGGCCAAACACGGACAACCCATGAAATCCACACGGCCGTGCAACCCTGGCCGTGTGAGAAGCCTGAAGATCGAACTAATCCATACGCTGCGTTTTGACTCGCACGGCCACTTGGGTGAGCCATACGGCCATGTGGCCTGCTCGTGTGAGTCGGGAAACTCTGGTTTTTGAGCCAATTTCGAGCCAAAAGTGAGAGAATCGGATTTTCAGAGCAAAAACAGAGCCCTAGAGAGAGAAACTACGAAGAACACATCCTAGAAGCTATCTTGGAGCTGGTTTCATCGAATCGAGCCTGGAGATCGTCATAGGAGTGGAAATCATCATCCCGGAGTAGATTTTCCTCATCATTATGAGTATGACTAATCCAATTACTGTTTTCTCTTCTCTCTCTATGGAGTAGAACCCTTCTCTCACTTGGGTATGAAGAACCCTAGTTCCTTGTGTTATGGATTTGATTGTAATGACTTGGGATGATTATACTGTTTGATTTTAATCGAATGATGCATGTTTATTGAATTGATTGAAGTCTGATAAGCTTTTCTCGATTTCTGCTGCAACCTGAGATAGATAGAATCTGATTAGGTTGTTAGAGCCTCTTCATTCGATAGTAGGAGATTGGCTATACGAGAGTTAGCCAGTTTACTGCTTTGTAATGGAATTCAATTCCAGTAGTGGAGTTCTGTGCTTATTGCTTCAGCTTTCTATCCCGGTGAAGACTAGTCGTCTGCCGGGTAGTTAGACTGAGAGGGCTTGGTCAGCTTAAGAGATTCCAAGCTACTGTCGGATCTTCCGCAGTCTAATCAACAGTGAATCAACCCAGGGGAATTACAATTGAACCTAACTAAGGGGCTAGGGGGACTCATTCCCGAGTGACTCTTTCCTGCTTTTGAAAACCGAACCATTTCCTGCTTTCTTACTGCTTTTGCTTTAAACAACAATCACTCGAATTAGTTAGCTAGATAATAAATCATCACGGAGTAAGCAATAGATCTAGACCCCGGGTTGATAATAGAACTTGGCTGTTACTGCATTCCCGGACTGCGATTACACTTGGTCGCAGTTTGGTGTTGTGTTTTGGCGTGTCAAGTTTTTGGCGCCGTTGCCGTGGAACCTCTAGGTTATTGGGGAAATGTGAGAATTTGTTACTCTAGCGGGCTTGCAGGAACTTCAAGCGGGCTCTAAAGGCGCGACTGGCTGCGGAGGAGGAGCTATCACAGCTGCAGTTAGAAGAAGAAGAAGAAGAAGAAGAAGAAGAAGAAGAAGAAGAAGAAGAAGAAGAAGAAGAAGAAGAAGAGATGGCTGATCCAGAGAACCGTGATGTGATCCCTGAGGAGCAGACCATGGGATCCTACTGGACCGCTAGGGCTGCGGACATGAGGTCACCCATTCAACACCCTCATGTCCCAGCCAACAATTTTGAGGTGAGCACCTCAGTGATCACCATGCTGCGCGGTTCAGTGGTGTTCCGTGGTAAAGAGGGAGAGTGCCCCCGTTCATATCTCAGGCGATTCCACGAGCTCATCGATGGAATCAAGATCAATGGGGTACCAGCAGATGCCATCCAACTGAGGTACTTTCCATTTACTCTAGAGGGGCAAGCTAAGGAGTGGCTAGACACTCGACCTCCGGGGTCCATCACCACGTTCGCCAACCTGGCGGACAAGTTCCTCACCCGCTACCATCCTCCATCCAAGACAGCTGACCTGCAGAAGCAAATTACACATTTTGCTCAGGATGAGGATGAGACCATCAGGGATGCTTGGGAGAGATACACCAGTCTCTTTCTCAGGTGTCCCAATCATGGTTTCAATGATGCATTCAAGGTGGGCACCTTCTATCACGCCCTCTTCCCGGAGGACAAGCAGCTGATTGATTCAGTTTGTGGCGGGAACATGCTGACAAAAACCCCGCCACAGCTGAATCAACTCTTTGAGGAGATGGCGGAGAACGGGTACGACTGGGGCACTGCCAGGAGATCGAGACGAGCACCAGGACGGGGTGTGCATGCTGTGGGCACCCAGTCATCTGATTTGGTGCAGGTGGTATCGAAGCTGGTTTCGGCTATCGATCGTTCTGGTTTGATTGCAGGTACATGACAGCCGCAGGCGATGCACTGCCAGTGGTGTGAGAGCTCTCATCACACCGTGGAGGACTGTCAGGCGATGAGGGAGTCGTCTACTCCCCAGGAGCAGGTGGACTTCATCGGGAATGCCAGGCGCTTCGACCCCTACAGCAACACCTATAACGAGGGGTGGCGCCAGCATCCTAACTTTTCTTGGGCTGGGCCAAATCCCCGACCACCAGCTCCCTAGGGACCACCCGGTTTTCAGAGGCCTCCATACCAGCCCAGATAGGGGCCAGTTCCACCTCAGCCGCAGGCACGACCATTTCAGCAGACAGGGGCAGCACTTGCAGCTCCAGTACAGAGTGACCCGATGGCGGAACTGAGCAATTCATGGAGAAAGCTTCAGGCAAATTCTTGGAGCTAGAAGCTGGTCAGAGAAACACACAGGCTGTGCTGCGAGATATACAGACCCAGCTTGGGAGTGTTGCCCAGGCTGTTGCTCAGAGGACTCCAGGTACCTTGCCTGGTCAGACACTCCCTCACCCACAAGACCCGAATGCCAACTGCAGTGCCATCACCACCAGGAGTGGCAAGGTGACTGCCGATCCACCTGTTCGGGCAGAGGAGAAAGAGACCCCTGCTTCAGCACTTCCAGCTAATCAGGAAGAAATGGAGAAGGAGGTTGAGGTGCCTGCTCCTACACCGCAACCAGTGGTGAAGGAGTATGTACCCCAGCTTCCCTTTCCTACTCGGTTGCACAAGGACCGACTGGAGACTGAGTTTGCCAAATTCATGGCAATGCTGAAGCAGGTGAATATTAGCATGCCCTTCATGGAGGCATTATCGAAGATGCCCAAGTATGCCAAGTTCATGAAGGATCTCCTCACCAACAAGAGGAAGCTTGGGGAGCTGTCAACGGTGATGCTTAACGAGGAGTGTTCGCCATCCTGCAGAACAAACTACCAGAGAAGCGAAAAGACCCAGGGAGTTTCACTATCCCTTGCATGATTGGTAGTTTGCATGTAGGGAAGTCCTTGGCGGATTTAGGCGCTAGCATAAATGTCATGCCATATTCACTGTTTAAGAAGCTAGGCCTAGGTGAACCCAGTAATACTAGGATGAGCATCCAGCTTGCTGATAGATCTATTGTGCATCCTAGGGGTATAGCAGAAGACTTGATAGTCGCAGTAGGGCCATTTTCATATCCTGTTGATTTTGTGATTTTGGACATAAATGAGGATGTTGATGTGCCGTTGATACTGGGTAGACCTTTTCTCGCCACCGCCAAGGCGCTCATTGATGTTAATGATGGAAAACTGATTTTGAGAGCTGGGGGTGAACAAATCACCTTCTCTGTTTCTGATAATATGAAACATCCCCAGCTCCATGATGATCTAGATTACTGTGATGTTGTTGCTGATTTTGAGACCGCACTCGCCATCACGAGTGCGGGTACTGCTGATTTCCTTGAGCGTTGTCTTTTGCTAGGGGAAAGGGCATCACAGGATGTGCAGCTAGAGGAGCAGCTTGCGGAGTTGGACGCGGCTGCGAGCAAGGGGCGAGAGATACCATTCAAGCCGATCCCCATCTCGCCCCGGCTCGCTACATCATTGAAGGAGCCACCAGAGTTGGAGCTTAAACCCCTCCCATCTCACCTGGAGTATGCATTTCTCCGGGAGGGGAATAAGCTCCCGGTTATTATTAGCTCGGATCTGACACCCGAGCAGAAGAGCAGGCTGGTGGCTCTGCTGCAGAAGTATGCCCGGGCCATGGCATGGAAGATCACCGACATCAGAGGCATTAGCCCATCCTTCTGCTCCCACAGAATTTTGATGGAGGATGAGGTTAAGCCAGTCAGGCAGCCACAGAGGAGATTGTCTCCTAACTTGGAGGCAGTGGTCCGGGCAGAGATTGTGAAGCTCATGGATGCAGGGATCATCTTTGCTATATCTGATAGCAAGTGGGTCAGCCCCACTCAGGTGGTCCCGAAGAAAGGCGGGATGACTATGGTCCCGAATGAGAAGAAGGAGTTGATCCCGATGCGGACCGTGACCGGCTGGAGAGTCTGCATCGATTACCGGCGCCTGAACGACGCCACCAGGAAAGATCATTTCCCCCAACCTTTCATTGATCAGATGCTGGAGAGGTTGGCTGGCCATGAGTTCTATTGCTTCCAGGATGGCATGTCTGGTTACTTCCAGATTCCTATTGCACCGGAGGATCAGGCGAATACCACATTCACTTGCCCCTTCGGCACTTTTGCTTACCGGAGGATTCCATTTGGGCTGTGTAATGCACCGGCGACCTTCCAGAGATGCATTCTGGCGATCTTCGACCGACTGGTTGGAGAAATCATGGAAGTCTTCATGGATGATTTCTCGGTATATGGAGACTCTTTCACTCACTGTCTCCATAACCTGGAACTCGTCCTGAAGAGGTGCGAGGAGACTAATCTGGCACTCAGCTGGGAGAAGTGCCATTTTATGGTTCGTGAAGGTATTGTGCTCGGGCACAAGATCTCCAAGCAGGGGATTGAGGTAGATCGCGCGAAGATTGAGACGATCAGTCAGCTACCTCCTCCCGTCTCTGTGAAGGGGATTCACAGCTTTCTGGGTCATGCAGGCTTTTACCGGCGCTTCATCAAAGATTTCTCGAAGATTGCCCTGCCTTTGACCAAGCTGCTGGAGAAGGATGCGCCATTCCAGTTCACTCCCGAGTGCACAGCTGCATTTGAGACTCTGAAGGAGAAGCTTACCCATGCACCTATCATGGTGACTCCTTACTGGTCTCTCCCTTTTGAGTTGATGTGTGATGCGAGTGACTATGCAGTCGGAGCAGTTCTGGGTCAGAGACGCGAGAAACACTTCCAGCCCATTTACTACGCGTCGAAGACCTTGAACGATGCACATGAGAATTACACCACCATAGAGAAGGAGCTCCTCGCTGTGGTGTATGCGTTTGACAAGTTCCGACCCTATCTGGTGCTCTCCCATGTGGGGGTCTACACTGACCACTCGGCGATTCGCTACCTGATGAGCAAGACTGATGCAAAGCCTAGGCTTATCCGCTGGATCCTGCTGCTGCAGGAGTTTGATATCGAGATCCGGGACAAGAAAGGAGCCGAGAATGTTGCTGCAGATCATCTCTCACGGTTGGAAGCCCCTCCGGTGGACAACTTCGTGGAAGAGATCGACGACTCCTTCCCGGGTGAGCGATTGCTGGCGATGACCCTGGTGATAGCGTGGCCCCTTGGTATTCTGACTTTGCCAATTATCTGGCGGGCAAGCAGTTACCCAAGGGGATGGCTACTCATGCGAAGCGCAAGTTCTTCTCCGATCTGAAGCACTACTTCTGGGAGGATCCTTACCTCTTCAGAATCGGAGCAGATGGCGTGATCCGGCGCTGTGTCATGGAGCATGAGATGGGAGACATCCTGTCTCAATGTCACGAGGGACCTACTGGCGGTCATCATGGAGGAAACCGCACGGCGCGGAAGGTGCTACAGTCGGGCTTCTATTCGCCCTCGCTCTTCAAGGATGCAGACACCTTCGCACGACAGTGCGACCGCTGCCAAAGGTCAAGTAACATTTCTGCCCGGTATGAGATGCCCCAACATATCTCTGTTATTTGTGAAATTTTTGATGTTTGGGGTATCGATTTCATGGGCCCATTCCCTCCATCTTTTGGCAATCTGTACATATTGGTTGCAGTGGACTACGTCTCGAGGTGGGCAGAAGCTCAAGCCATGCCCACCAATGATGCAAGACGGGTCTGCTCATTTCTGAAGCAGCTGTTCTCCCGGTTCGGGACACCTCGCGCCATTATTAGTGATAGAGGAACCCATTTTCAGGGGCAATTCACTAAACTCCTCTCTCGCTATGGCGTTAAGCATCAGGTGTCGGTGGCCTACCATCCCCAGTCAAATGGGCAGGCCGAGCTGACGAACCGGGAATTAAAACGGATAATTGAAAAGATGGTGGATCAGTCCCGCAAGGATTGGTCCACCAAGCTCGATGATGCTCTCTGGGCGTATAGGACTGCCTATAAAAATCCGATTGGCACCTCTCCCTATAGGCTTGTCTATGGGAAGGCGTGCCATTTGCCGGTAGAGCTAGAGCACAAGGCCTTCTGGGCCATTAAGCTGCTAAACATGGATTTGAGTGTTGTAGGTACATAACGTAAGTTGCAGCTGCTGGAGTTGGAGGAGTGGCGTTACCACGCCTACGAGAACACCCTGCTCTACAAAGAGCGCACCAAGCGTCTCCACGACGCTAGGTTGAGGGGCCCGAAGGAGTTTCAGGTAGGTGATCGTGTTCTGCTCTTCAATGCACGCCTGAAACTCTTTCCGGGCAAGCTCCGTTCGAGGTGGTCGGGTCCCTTCACGGTCACCCAAGTTTTCCCGCATGGTGCGGTGGAGATCAGCAATGCTCAAACCGAGCCATTCAAGGTGAATGGCCACCTCCTAAAATTGTACTTGGGAGGTGCTGTCGAGCGCGCAGAGCTGCTGATCAAGCTCGAGGACCCTTAGTTCCTCTACTGGCGTCCAGCTAAAAGACGGTAAAGAAGTGCTTGTGGGGAGGCAACCCCACCGAGGTTTGCATTTTCTTACTTTTTTCCCTTTGATTTTTTTGTGTTTTTGAGTCTTGAGATGTTGATCCAGAGTCACGTGTCGTTTTTGAGTGAAAACAGGTTGAATTCGGGGCTCCAGCACTTCGCACGGCCAGGTCCTAAACTTGCACGGCCGTGTGGAATTTTTCCCCTGGCCGTGCAAGCTCTCGGCGAAAATCACACGGCCAAAAGTGCAAAATTGCACGGCCGTGTGGCTCGGCCGACACGGGCAAACCATTTCCTCGCACGGCCGTGTGGAATTTTTCCCCTGGCCGTGCGAGCTCTCGGCAAAATCCGCACGGCCAATTGTGCACATTGCACGGCCGTGTGGAATCCCTCGGCCAGGCCGTGTCGGCCAACACGGGCAAAAGTGCCCCTTGCACGGCCGTGCGGGCCATGCACGGCCTATAAATTCGGCCAGCACGGCCGAGCAGGTCAAAAATTCATTTTTCTCGCCGGAATCCTCTGTCCTCGCCGGAAAACCGACAAAAACCCCCCTTTTCGATTTTTTTGGCCACTTTGGGTCATTTTTTCACCAAATCAACAACAAACCCACCCTTTCTACACCCAAAGCGGCCTATCCCTCCATTTTGAGCGAATTTGGACGACGTTTTTGTCGCCGGAGGCAATTTCCGGCGAGGCTCCGACGAGCACTTCCGGCCACTTTTTTGGCGTTTCGTCGCTTCCATCGCCTTCCCCTCATCATCCCCTACACCTCTACTTGAGTCTCCAGGTTTGATTTTGCCCTTAACTATGTTAATTGTGGAGAATTGGGTGTGTAGGGTGTATGTTTAGAGAACCTTATTGAATCTTGTGATTTTTGCGCAATTGATTGAGGGGAATGCATGGAATGTGCTTGAATTGTGTTGGGCAATGTACCCCTTGATTGTTTGGGCCCTTGTGTGCAAGAATTTTGCCAATTTCATGTTTCACTTAATAGTGCACACAAGGTGTTCGATGAAATGCCTGTTTTTCATGCCATGTTGTGGCCACCGGTTGGGGCCCTTAATGATGTAGTTTGAGGGTGTATTTGCTATGGATGTGAACCTTAAGTTGCCTATTTTCTCGTGAATGTGCACCCCCACTCAGATTATGCTTGATTTATCGAGTTTTTGACCCCCGAACTATGGATGAAACCATGGTTAGGCTGTTTTCTGTTCTTAAGTGTGGGGGTGTGTTTGACCTTTTCTTTGGCTCTTTTGGTTCCACTTTGGGTTGTTCTTTTGCAGGACAATGTCAAAACCTTACCTCAAGCACCCGTTCATCCAGGATCTGCGGAGGGGCCCCGACGAGAATCGCTTCAAGAAGGTCCTGGCATGCCCGTTTGGACAGCACCATTGCTGGTCAAAACGGGAGTTTCGGAAATTGAACTGCTACGAGCAACTCTCCGCCGCCCTCACAAACCGCACATGGCGCCGTCTGCTCACCATCTGCGAGAAGGTCTACTACGAGCCCGTCCTAGAGTTCTACACGACCTTCAAGCACACACAGACGACCGATTGGAAAGACGGTACAACCGTCAGATTCAGGCTAGGCGGTGCCCCCCCGGTCGATGAGCTACCATGAGCTGGCCGAGGCTCTCGACCTCGACCTGGATGACGATGCGGACTACATCACCGAGGTCAACGACCCGCCGGAGGTGAACTTCATGAGGCTGTACACCCGCCTGGCTAAGCCAGGCCAGAGGAAATCCTTCTCGGCTGGGAGGACGAAGGCCACTACCCTGCTGCTCGACAACCGCCTGCTCCACCACCTGCTGGCAAAATCCTACACCCCAGCGTCCGATAGTGCCAGCGCCATCACCAAGAGGGCCATGTACCTCATCTCTTCGATGCGCCAGTACGACCATCCTCTCCACTTGGGATCGGTGGTGGCCAGTACCTTTGACAAGACTGCCACGGAACTGAAGAACCTCCACTGCGCCCCTCTCATCACCCGCATTGCCACCTACTTCGGGCTTTCGCTGCAGGGGTGCACACAGCAGGGAGACACCGTCGTCTTTGGCAGGAAGACGATCGGTCACATGCACCTGCTGCGAGAGAACCGCGGAATCCTATGGGTCGAGGGGTTTCCAGAACCTCAGATCCCCGCGGAGACCGAGCCAGAGGATCAGCCAGAGGGCCAGGAGGAGGAGGCTGCTGATGATGTGGAGCCCGAGGAGGTGGATGCTGCTGCTGCTGATGCTGCCCCCCGCCCCACCACCTTCGAGTACGGCGGTGGCAGCTCTGCTTTCCCGGGCCAGGATTACTTCTCTTACCAGTTCGAGCAGCTGCGGATCCAGAACCAGCAGATCCTCGACCAGCAGATGCAGTTCCCGCAGCAGTACGCGGAACACCAGGCCCAGTACCAGAACAGGATGGCTGCTTATGATGAGCGCCTGGACATACTCCAGACCCAGCAGGGAGTGACTCTCGCCCACATCGAGCGGGAGAAGCGCCGTTCACGGCGCATGCAGGAGGTCCAGCAGCACCTGCTCCAGCTGCTCCCGGGCGAGCAGCCCGTCTGGAGGACTCCCTGGGATGACTCTCCACTTCCCCATGCCCCAGCTGACGGTGATGATGGTACTGATGGAGCTGCTGATGATGACGCCTTCATGGCCGACATTGACTTGGATGATCTTGGCGACGAGTAGGCTGTACTTGTCGCCCATCTCAGTGTGTTTTGCTTTTCGTTTTCGACTTTGGTGTGTTTGCTCCATGTGTGAGGAGCTTGAACTTAGTGGCGTTTGTTTTTGTTTTTCATTTTCTTTTGTGGTTTGTTTATGATGTAGCCGTCTGGGCTAACACTTATCCCTAACGCACAGTGTGCTAGTGTGTTTTTGGTGTTCGATTCGTGCAGAACTGTCCATTCTCCCATTTGTTTCTCGCTGACTGGTCCACTTCCAGTCCCCCAGCAGTGTTTCAATCTGGTAACATCGTTCCCCTTATCTCTCCCTCTAATCCATTGAGGGCAATGTCGTGCTTAAGTGTGGGGGGGTGCTTTGTATCGGTTGAAATATATATTTGGGTGTTTGGAGCCTAGTCCGCTGTCCGAATCTTACGATTAGAGGGCTCCAAGTACTGCTGTTTGATCATATTGGCACTGTGTTTTGATGGATGAATTGATTGGTTTTCGGATTAATGCATGACAACTTGTTTGCGACTAGGACAACCTATGATGAGGACTGAGATGTGCAGTAAAATTGTGTAGGAGTTCAGTTTTTCAACTGTTTGCTTACCAACTGTGACTTGATTTGATCACTTGTTCTTGACAGTCGTTTATGCATCTAGTTCAGGGTATCAGAATGTGAGATAGAGCATCTAGGTAGCCATGTGAGATTTGAGCCTGCTCGTTTCTTTCTTGTGCGATAGATCCCTCTTCCATGATGTGTAGCATTCACGTTGTCACTAGCTAAGATGATGGGGGCATAGGATTAGCCCACTCCCAAAACTGACTGTCCTGATGTGTCATATCCCCTAGTCAGCCCCTTTGAGCCGTGTGTTATCCTTTCTTTTGGTCTATAACGAAAAAAATCACCCTTGTTGCATCTTTTAGAAGGTTCCACAGAGTGGTTTTTACATATTCTCTGCTGTTTCTGCTAAAGTTAATGTGAGTGTTGGAGGTAGTGCTTAAAAGTTGGGCAGGTATTTGAATTATGTGCAGAAGTGGTGGCTCTCTTAAGAAATGGAAAGAAAATGAAAGAAAAACAAAGAAAAAAAATTGAAAGCAAAAGAGAGCCACCACCCAAAAATCTGAATAATGCCCAGTAAGTAGTGTTTCTTAGCAGTCCTTCGCTTTTGTGCTCTTGAGATATTGAGTAATGCAGAATAGCAGAAAGAAAATACCGGTTTGTTTGACTGTTATTGTGTGGGTTTGGAAATGTGGAACCTTGTGCTATGAATACTTCCACCACTTAAAGACCTTTTCCCCATGTCCAAGACCCTAGCCAGTCATTTGAACCTGTGTCTAAGACCTCCTGATTAGTTAGTGGTGACACCCCATATGTGAACTCTAGCATTTAGAGGCTGCCATCATGGTGAAGAGATGTTAGGGATTGAGAGAAATAGCATGCGCATTTTTCGCATCAAATTGTCCCGACCCCACTGGTCGAGAGTGAGTGATTCATTTTCATATTCTTTACTCTTGTACCCCGGTGAGGACCTAGATTGCTCGGTCTCTGTTCTGATGTCTTGAGTTGGATGCATGAGTTGACTGTTTTGAGTGAGTGGTTGAGTCAAGTCTAGGTTGGCTGGTGAACAGAAGGGAGAATCTTCCTTTACTCGATTTTGCTGCACTCGAATGTCCTTTGTGGTGGTTGTCCAGGTTGCTATTGAGGTTGTTCATGTATTGATGTTTGAAAACCAGTTCGATTCACGTGTTTTGTGCCTTTATGACTTGTCCCCAATGTTGGTTGATTGAAATTTGTAAGCTTACCTGGTGTCTGACTTGGTTTTCTTGGGGACAAGCAAACGGTTAAGTGTGGGGGAGTTTGATAGACCGTTATTTACACATGTTTTTACCCCCGTTCTTACACCGTTTGAGGTGTTGATTCTCGTGTTTTAGGGCGATTTCACGCTAGGTTGTGCTTGTTGTGATATTTCAGGTCCTAGTAAGTGAATGGAGGCTTGGGAGCGAGTCTGGGGTCGATTGGACGAAGATCGGACGAATGACGAGGTTTCAAGGAAGCCGCACGGGCAGACCGGGGCATCACACGGCCGTGCAAGTGAGCAAGGTGGCCGTGTGATTTCCACCGAGAGCAAACACGGGCACAAGTAGCTTTCACACGGACGTGCAAGTGAGCAAGGTGGCCGTGTGATTTTTGCCGAGGCCAAACACGGACAACCCATGAAATCCACACGGTCATGCAACCCTGGCCGTGTGAGAAGCCTGAAGATCGAACTAATCCATACGCTGCGTTTTGACTCGCACGGCCACTTGGGTGAGCCATACGGCCGTGTGGCCTGCCCGTGTGAGTCGGGAAACTCTGGTTTTTGAGCCAACTTCGAGCCAAAAGTGAGAGAATCGGATTTTCAGAGCAAAAACACAGCCCTAGAGAGAGAAAGTACGAATAACACATCCTAGAAGCTATCTTGGAGCTGGTTTCATCGAATCGAGCCTGGAGATCGTCATAGGAGTGGAAATCATCATCCCGGAGTAGATTTTCCTCATCATTATGAGTATGACTAATCCGATTACTGTTTTCTCTTCTCTCTCTATGGAGTAGAACCCTTCTCTCACTTGGGTATGAAGAACCCTAGTTCCTTGTGTTAGGGATTTGATTGTAATGACTTGGGATGATTATACTGTTTGATTTTAATCGAATTATGCATGTTTATTGAATTGATTGAAGTCTGATCAGCTTTTCTCGATTTCTGCTGCAACCTGAGATAGATAGAATCTGATTAGGTTGTTAGAGCCTCTTCATTCGATAGTAGGAGATTGGCTATACGAGAGTTAGCCAGTTTACTGCTTTGTACTGGAATTCAATTCCAGTAGTGGAGTTCTGTGCTTATTGCTTCAGCTTTCTATCCCAGTGAAGACTAGTCGTCTGCCGGGTAGTTAGACTGAGAGGGCTTGGTCAGCTTAAGAGATTCCAAGCTACTGTCGGATCTTCCGCAGTCTAATCAACAGTGAATCAACCCAGGGGAATTACAATTGAACCTAACTAAGGGGCTAGGGGGACTCATTCCCGAGTGACTCTTTCCTGCTTTTGAAAACCGAACCATTTCCTGCTTTCGTACTGCTTTTGCTTTAAAAACAATCACTCGAATTAGTTAGCTAGATAATAAATCATCACGGAGTAAGCAGTAGATCTAGACCCCGGGTTGATAATAGAACTTGCCTGTTACTGCATTCCCGGACTGCGATTACACTTGGTCGCAGTTTGGTGTTGTGTTTTGGCGTGTCAATGGCTAAAATGTCATTTGAGTTATGAAAACCCTAACGAAACCAACATCATCGTAGCCGTTCCATTCTCCTCGTCTCTAATCTCCATCTGCTAGTCGACTCCCGCAGTCGGCGCCTTCTCCTGGAGCAGCTTTCTTCTTCCTTGGCAAATCGAATCGCGAGACCAACACCAGTCCTGCGCTGCTTAGCTACCGCCACCACTCCACATGACCACCACCAATGTTGTCAAAATCGCGCTTTAAAGCGTAAAAACATACGTTTTTACCATTTTAACCCACAAATACGCTTTAGTTACTACGTGAAATCGCATTTTATATAAAATCGCAAAAAAACGGTTGTAAAATCGGTAAAAGCAAAAAAAAATGTTAAAAACGCGTTTCTTGACCGTTTTTATACGATTTTGAGTGCAGACCGAAAATGGCCAAAATGAGCCAAAACGGAGCCGTTTTAAGGTGTTTAAATTATAAAAATCTGAACGGAATCGGTGAGAAGCAGAAGTTGCTGTCGACTCGGGTTTCATTTACCCTAATTCTTCTTCTCCACTCTCCAGCATCACAACCCACAACCCAGCGGCGCCGGCGGCGCCTTCTTCCTTCTCCCACAACCCAGCAACGCCGACTTCCTTCTCCCACAACCGAGCGCCGCCGTCGTCCTCCTTCCCCTTCAACCTTCACAGCGCCGTCGTCCTTCCCCTTCAACCTTCGCCGAGTCTCCGTCCTCTAGCAACTCTTTCCTGCCGCCGCCATCAGCTACTCCAAGCCTCCCCGTATTCAGCCTCATCGTGCTCTGCAGGCTGCTCGTAAGTCTTTCTTTCTTTCTTTCTGTTTGCATTTTGCTGTTGATTTGTGGCTTTTGCTGTTGATTTGTGGCTTGCTGTTGATTTGTGGCTTGATTAGTTATGGAGAAGATTGGTTAATTTCAGCTTAATGGTGGTATGAAAACCCACATTTCATCTGTATCAAAAGCAAGCCCACATTTCAAACGCTTGAACTCTGTTTTACTTTCAATTTCAAACGCAAACCCGCATTTCTAGATTGCCCTGCCGTGTTATTTTGTGGTAATGAAGTTTAATTATGTTCTTGGAATTGGTATTAGCAAAACTGAATTGCTTGGATTTGAATGTCTGTTTTCTTTTTGCAGAATTGTACTAATGTCGAGCGGTGGTGCCGGTACTAGTGCAAGTAATTCTGTGGCAAATAGTAAAGCAAAGAGGAAAAACGCACCGGGAAATTGTAATGATCCCGGTTGGCAGCATGGTGTAGATGTACTTGGCACTGGGCAGAAAGTGAGGTGCAATTACTGTGACAAGGAAGTATGTGGTCTTTCCCGATTCAAGCATCATCTTGCAGGAACAAGAAAGGATTATGTGGCTTGTGTTAGTGTTCCAGATGAAGTGAGGACAAAAATGCTAGAGCTACTCCATCTGAATGAAGAATGGAAGGAGGCTAAGACAAGGAAGCTGCATGATCTTGGTCTTGGTGGGAATGTAGATGATAGTGATGTTCCAAATCGAGATTCAGTTCATTCAAATGTGGGTGGAGGCAGTCGCAGTAGTAAACAAAAAACAATAAGTGCACTTTTGAAGAAAGATCTCCGAGAAAAGGCTTGCAAGACAATATCACAATGGTGGTATGAAAATGCACTTGCATTCAATGCAACTAGAAGTTCTAAATATAACCAGATGTGGGAAGATGCAGCTCGACATGGTCCTGGTTTTAAACCTCCTTCGTATCATGAGATTAGGGAGACTTATCTGAAAGAAGAATTGAAGGAAGTGGAGAGTAAATTGTAGGTGTTTAAATCTAAATGGAAGGCGGTGGGTTGCACTATAATGTCTGATGGATGGACAGATAAGAAAAGAAGAGTTCTTTGTAACTTTTTGGTTAATAGTCCTCGTGGAACTGTATTTCTTGAGGTTGTTGACACTTCTGAGATTTCAAAGACTGCTGAGAAGGTGTTTGAGATGTTGGATAAAGTTGTTGAGAAGGTTGGAGAAGAGAATGTTGTTCAAATTGTGACAGATAATGCTTCAGTTTATAAGGCGGCAGGACAAATGTTGATGGAGAAGAGGAAGCATTTGTTTTGGACACCATGTGCAGCCCATTGCTTGGATTTGATGTTGGAGGATTTTGAGAAGAATATTAAGGTGCACAAGACTACAATTCGGAAGGGTAAAAAGATCACAAAATTTATTTATGTCAAGACAATGTTGATTGCCATGATGAGGGGGTTCACTGAAGGGAAAGATTTGGTTAGACCTGCAGTTACTAGATTCGCTACATCATATTTGACCTTGGCATCTCTCCATGACAACAAAGGTTTCTTGATGAGAATGTTCTCTTCTGACAAGTGGAGGAAGAGCGGCTTTGCTAAGCTTCGAGAAGGGAAAAGAGTTCAAGCGATAGTACTTGATGGCAGATTTTGGCAAGATGTGTCAATTTGCCTTAGAGCTTCTCAACCTCTAGTCAAGGTTCTACGCTTGGTTGATTCTGATGAAAAACCAGCAATGCCTTTCTTATACTTTGAGATGATCCAAGCAAAGGAGAAGATTAAGAGTAACTTCAACAATGTGGAAAAAATGTAATTTTTCAAACTTAGTTTTCTTATTATATTATGAGACAAATCTCTATGTTTTTTATAATTTTAAGTTGTGAATTTATTGTCTTTTATGTAGATATAAACCTATCTTAGAGATAATTGACAAAAGGTGGGAAGATCAAATGAGTAGGGCCTTTCACTATGTTGCGTATTGGTTGAATCCCCAAATTCACCATTCTCATGGTATGGGATTTAACTATAATGATCCAAAGGTGAAAGTAGATTTGTATGAATGTGCGAGTAGGTTGCAAAGGATGACAAAGAGAAGTTTAGGATTATGGAACAGTTGCATGTATTTCATCATGCTCAAGGCATGTTTGACAAATATGGTGCAATGGCCTTAAAGGATAGGCATCATCCTGCTGATTGGTGGACTTCATCTGGAGATGAAGTTCCAGAGCTTCAAAAATTTTCCATCCGCAATTGGAGCGCAATTGGACTTGTAGTGCTTCTGGGTGTGAGCGCAATTAGAGTGCATTTGAGAGGGTAAGTAACAAATTGCCTCTACTTTATTTAAATGATATCAATTATCATGTTTGTTGGTTATAAGTTTACAAGTTTGGTTTGTTTGTCATTCATTATTTTTACATGTTAACTTTTGTTTTTTTAGATTCATACTAAGAAAAAGAACAGCCTTCAAACACAAAAGATGAATGATCTTGTGTATGTCATGTGCAACAACAAGTTGGTGGGAAGTAATGTCAAGAAAGCAAGAAGGCTTGAAATTGATTTTGAGGATATAGACTCCGAGAATGAATGGATTTGTGGTAGTGACAATGAATAAGAAACATCACAAGCTGAAGCTTTTGGAGTTGATGGTGGTGAGGAAGGTCATCATGCTGTTGAAATTGGTCCTACTATTTCTATTGGTGAGGATGGAGGTGATGATGCTATTCATGTTGATGGTGATGGTGGCGATGCTATTCGTGTTGATGGTGACCGTGGATTTGATAATCCACTTGATGATGGCGATGACGATGATGATAATGATGAATTGGATGCCAATGTTGAAGGCGATGATTTAATGTAGTTTTCTTTCTACCATTTCGAACTTTTGTGTGCTTTCATTTCAATTTCAAGAATTTGGATTATTAAACTTGTGTCATTATGTAAACTTAAACCAGCTTGTTGGATTTTTAAGATGATATCTGTGTGACTATGTCGTTTATGAGTTGCTTATGATGTATGTTTATCAACTTATGTTTAAGATGATATGAATCATGATTTATTGCAGGTAGTTATTCACTTCTATATAATTTATACACTAACATTTTATACAACACATGTCGTACTTAGCAAATTTTTAGCTATTTTACAGGATGGTTAAAAACTTACGCTTTTACGCTTCGATTCTACGCTTTACGATTTTACCCCTTTTCCGCTTTTAGGTAAAATCGCGGTTTTGACTGCATTGACCACCACCAGTCCACCGCTCCCCGTCGTCTCGCAGCAGTCGCCGAAGAAAATCCTTGTTCCCTTCTTTGTAGTCGACCAGCGATTCATCTTACTTCCCGAAAATCGGCGGCGGTAGGGCAACATCAGTCCTGCGCTGCTAATCCACCACCACCAGTCCATCGCTCCCCGTCGACTCACAGCAGTCGCCGAAGAAAATCCTTATTCCCTCCTTCGCAGTTGACCGACGAGGCATCTGACTTCCCAAAAATCGGCAGCGGCAGGGCAACATCAACAAGGTAAGAACTTTGAGTTTCCCATCTTCGAGCTAAGGCCTAAGAATGCTCCTGGTTAGGCCGAGTTCGCATATTGTCACTACCCGTTCCTTTTTCATTCAGAATATGCTATGCTTGTTTTATTAGAAGGGGGAAATAGTGGGGATAGTGTGGAGGGGAGATTGATGGGGCTTACTGTCAACAAAAATGGTCATGGGACTGTTTCTCCTACTGCTTTGGATGGATACTGTCAATTCTTTGTCTATTTGTGTCTTTTGTGTTTTGGGATCATCATTCACTCTACATTACCTAGGTTGTTTTGCTTTAGTGTTTTGGAACTTGGAAGTCGGTCATTTGAATTAAATGATTAATGGTGTTTGACCTTACAATTGATTTGCATTTCTATTCTTTCAGGAAGTCGGCTGCTTGTCGTTAGATGGCTAGCAACTCTTCACAATCTGATGCAATATCACCTGCAGCCATGGAGCAAAATTCAACTACTGCTGCCACCCAAACATCTTCTATACCAACAACGAATTCAACCCCCCCCCCCCCCTTATTGTTCCTGTTGTTGGTAATGTTGCCAACAATCCTCCTACAAACCAAGGTGATGCTGTAATGAGTGAAGGAGCTGATAGTGATATGCTTAGTAATAGATTTAAGAGTGATGCTTGGAAACACTTCACAAGGTATCAAGATGGTGAAGAGATAAAAGCTAAATGTCATTATTGCAAGAAATCTCTGAAGGCAGGTTCAAAAAATGGTACTAGTCATCTCCTTAAACATTATAAAAGATACCATAAGAAGAATAAAGATATTAGACAACCATTGCTAGTGAAGAATGTGACGGGTCAAATGTCTCAGAAGTCACTTGGAAACTTCAATGAGGAAGAGGCACGTAAAACTCTGGCTTCCATGATTGTGGTGCATGAGCATCCTCTTTCTATAGTGGATCATTTCTTCTTTAGGAAGCTTTTGTGTATTCTTCAACCATTGTTCAAGTGTCCAACTTGAAACACTATCAAGAGTGACATCTTGAAACTGTTTAAGAGTGAGAGGACATATTTGAAGAAGTTGATTGCAGCTAATGATAGTCATGTTGCAATTACTAGTGAGATGTGGACTGCAAGCAATAAAAAAAGGGTACATGGCAGTTACAGCTCATTTCATTGATGCATCATGGAAGATTAGATGTTTTATTATTATGTAAGTTTTATTTCTCAAATGAAGTTTATTTCAAATGCATAAGAAAACATTTCAAATACTAATTATTTCCTTGTTAATTTTTTCTAGGTTCTGCTATGTGCCATGTCCACACACTAGTGAGGTTCTTGCACAAACAATCTACACGATTTTGATGGAGTGGAACTTGGACAGAAAGTTATCTACTGTAACTTTGGATAACTGCTCAACTAATGATCTTCTTATGGAGCTGCTAAAAGATAAGTTGAATACTCGCCACTTAATGAGATCTGGATGTTTGCTGCATATGAGGTGTTGTGCACATGTGTTGAATTTGATTGTGAAGGATGGTCTTGATGTGATTAAGAAAAGTGTAGATAATGTTCGTGAAAGTGTATCTTTCTGGACAACAACACCTAAAAGGCTTGAAAATTTTGAAAATGCAGCAAAACAATTGCCTATCAACTTTGACAAGAAGTTGTGTCTTGATTGTCCCACTAGGTGGAACTCCACTTACTTAATGCTTAAAACTGCATTGGAGTATAAGGATGTTTTTCCTAGGTTGAAACATAGGGATGCAAAGTATAAGAAGGTGCCTAGTGAGGGTGATTGGTCTTTTGCTAAAGAAGTTTGTCTGAAGTTGCAATTGTTTTATGAGGTGACCGAGTTGTTCTCAGGATCACACTACCCTACCGCCAACTTGTTTTTTAACAAGATTTGTGATATCAAAGTGGGTTTATCAAAGTGGGCATCAAGTGATGATCCTTTTGTGTCTGAGATGGCTGCAAAGATGGTTGAAAAGTTTGATAAATATTTGGGGGGGGGGGGGGGCAAGTCATAGTATGTTGAGTGTGGTTGCTGTTCTTGATCCACGATACAAGATGACATTGTTGAAATTTTACTATCCAATGGTATTTGGGTCCAAATCTCGTGATGAAATCAAGAAAGTACGTGACTTGCTAGCTGATTTAGTCCATGACTATCAAATGAGGGTTGATGCAGCTAAAGAGGGTTCTAGTTGTTCACGTGCTAGTTCTACTTCAGATGGAGCAAGTGTAGGGAGGATGAGTGAGTATGACTTGTTTGTGGAAGAGCTTCTTTCACAAAGTCCGAGTGGCAAGAGTGAGTTGATTCTTATCTTGAGGAGAAAGTTCTGCGCAGAAGTCCTGAATTTGATATCTTGCTTTGGTGGAAAGCAAATGCATCTAAGTATCCTACATTGGCTTTGATTGCAAGAGATGTGCTTGTTATTCCTGTGTCTACAGTTGCTTCTAAATCTGCATTTAGTGCTGGCGGTAGATTGATTACCTCTCAGCGAAGTAGACTTCATACAAAAACGGTTGAAGCCCTTATGTGCACTCAAAGTTGGCTATTGAACCATATTGATGAGAAAGGTAATCTCATACTATTTATTAAAAGGTCTCTTAATACTGTTACTATTGTTTTCATTCATTTCAATAAATGTTTTCTATTTTGTAGAGGATATTTCTGAACTACCTTCGGACAGTTTGACTATTGTTAATGAAGATGAGGATCCGACTTTGATTGGAGCCTTAGATGGTAATGTTTCAAGATGTGTATTGCCTATTTACATAATGTGACTTGAACTGTATCTAAATATATTTTATCTTTGTTGAGGTCTTGCACTTGATTCAGATGCCGAATCTGATGATGAATGATGTCCAAATTTGTCTTGAAGTTGTTTAAAGTATGATCACATAAGGACTCTTTCTTAGTGCTTTGTTTTTAATTACTCTTTTCATATATCTAATGTTTGATGTTTTTATTTTTGTGTTTGTAGGTATGGAGAAATGAAGAAGAGATGTTATTTAATGCTTTTGGAAGAGGCAACGCAATTTGACTTTATGTGTTTTAAGTAATCTAGTAGACTTTGGTCTTTTAGAAACAATTAAACAAAGGATTGAATGTTTTTTTCGTATCATGAATTATTGTACTTTGTTGGTTTCATCAAATATTTGGTTGTTTTAGTGTTATAATTGAAGAATGTATGTTGATTATTAGGGGTAGAAGTAATTCATACATGGGCATGGGTATTACCCATGGGCACCCGAAACCCGCGGGTTTGGGGATGGGTATCCAAATCCTCCACCCGCATGGGTATGGGGCGGGTATGGGTATGGATATTTGGAAATGGAGATGGGGATAGTTTAGGCAAACCCGTCCCAAACCCGCCCCATTGCCATCCCTAGCTATAAGTGTCAAAACAGAACTCGACCCAATCAACCCGACCAGCAACCCGAATTGACTAAAAGTCAAACAACCCGTAACCCGCCCGACACCCAACTCGATTGACCCGTAACCCGATTAACCCGAAACCGATTAACCCGAACACGATTGACCCGCAATCCAATTAAAACTGCAACCCGATTAACCCGAACCCAATTGAACCGAACCCGACTAACCCATAACCTGACCGACTCAACCCGAACTTCATCTAATCCACTTGAATAATTATTATATTATATAATACCTAATTTTTAAAAATAAAGTTTCTCATTTTAAACTTAGGTAAAATTATTTTTTCATTTCGTATAGGAAATTTAAAAAAATATGAAACTCACTTGATATTATGTATTTTAAGAAAATTACAAAAATTGAAACATAAAGGTCACTTGAACACTACGTTTTTTAACAAAATTAAAAAAGTTAATATGACAAATAAAATCAGCACAATGTCAATATTAATAATGAAGAATTAATGATTGAGATCATGGAGAATATTAATATAATATATAAATTAAATTGTGTTAATTTAAGGGTTACTACCTTAGTTTAGCCCGAACTATAGACACACTTTCTACTTTAGCCCGTGGTATCGGAAATTGCTATTCTGGCCTAAACTATGTAGCATACTTCCTTATTTGGCCCGAATGCAGTTTGACCGTTAGTCAAGGTCCGCCTCACTTGCCACGTCAGCTATCAGAGAATAATTTTTTTTTCATTTCTGGATTTTGTTTACTTTCTAATAATAAAAATAATAAACCAAAAAAATTAATTAAAGAGACAAAAAAAAAACTAGACCTGGCAAATTACAACCCGACTCGAACCCGACCGAAAAATCAAAATTTTTATGACCCGAACCCGATACCCCGTGATTTTTTGGGTCGGGTTGGGTGGGTTAGCAGGTCAACGCGTTAGACCCGTTCCATTTCATATGTAACTCTCAAAATGATAAAATCGCGCATAAATTGGCGAGACGTTTAAAAAAATTCACAAGGATTTGAAAGACATGTTTGGAGTTTAAAGATAACAAATATCATGTGTTTCTTGTAGTAGTACTCTTGTGATTGTGTTTTGATGATTTGTGCAATTTGTATTTCATTTCATTACCATATGAAGATTTGAGAATATGTTAATTGACATTTGTTAGATAAACTATTGTCATGCATATGTGAAGATGAAGATTTGTGTTCTTTTAAAAAATATGAAGTATGTTTGATATTGTTACTGAGAACGCTCATAACCCGAAACGACCTGCTAGAAACCGATTTCTTTAGGGTTTCTATTATTATTATTATTATTATTGTAATCATTATTAGGGTAATTCTTATTATGGTTAGTAGTCTTTTAATCAAATTAGGTTTATCATTAGGGTTTCCCAGTAGTTCTTTATATATATGTACTTTGGATCTTTCGCCATATAAAGTAGAAGTTAATAAAGAATTATCTCCCTAAATTCATATCCTAATCCTCTCAATTCTCGATCTCAATCCCTCTAAAGGCCTCGCCCGATTCCCTACCTTTCTCTTCTTTCCCAAATCTCAATCCCTAATTCTGTTCGTATAAATCCTAATCCCCAAATATCAAACCCGTTAGAAACTTTGTTTCTAACATTTAGTATTAGAGCTCGGTTCGAGAATTGAGTTTGTCACAACTCTCAACCGGGGACGAGTTCTACAACTGGTTTGACGATGAGATCTTCAAAGCTCTCGGACCTGTCATGGGCAGAGCTGCGTGAACAGGCTCGGCGCATCGGCCATCGTTGGAGCTCCGAGGAGCTGCCGACCGCGCAAGCAGAAACGGTGACCAGAGCAGCCGACAGCGAGCGCCTACCACCGCCGGTCGAAGCCGACCCGTGTGCTGGCGAGCGGCGACCCGAGCAGTGCGCCGCAACAGTTGACGCCGGCGAGGAGCGCGTACCCATCGAACCAGCATCGACCCTCTCGCTGCACTCGGTGGCTGGATTGTCCTCCCCGGTCACTCTCCGCTTCAAAGCTCAAGTCGAAGAGCAGCTGATCGTTGAGGAGACACCAACCCCAACAGCCATAACTGTCACTGTGACAGAACTACAACATCCGATACGAGGTGACCAGAAAGCACCATCAACCGCTATCATTATTCCAATGACGAACACAACTATAGCAGTACGAGAAGTTGTCTCACAGCCAATCTTGTCGTCACCAGCAGCAATCGCCGCCACCAATGAAGCTACAAAAATCGCCCCTGAAGAAAAATTCCAGGCTGAACATCAGGAGAAAAGATCGTCACCGAGATGCTGTACGAACTGGCGGTACAGGAAGAAAGAGAAGTCGACGAAGAGGGAGGAGGCGGTGATGGGCTGCCTGGGTGTGTCTCCGGAGAAGCTAACAACGCAGGAGGCACGACGTTCGTCGGTGGCTGCAATCGAGGTGCTGACGAGCGGGGAGAAGAAGCCATCGCTGCAGCTTCGAATCGCGCGAGGAACACGGAGATTAGCTACAGTTTCCATTGCGATGCTAGGCGGAGGAGGAACAAGATCGAGGTTGGATCTGCTGGCCTGCTGGAGGACTCTTCTTTGGAGATGGACACACCAATGGCGGCGGCCGGAAAGGCGGAGACCCGCCTCAAATGCGAACCCGAGCTGGCGTGGGTACACAAGATTTCTTCGCCGATAACGCACGACGGGCAGAAGGCGCGGCGATCGGCGTTTCTATCACTAGCGACGTTGGGTGGAAGAAATAAAGGAGTGACGTCGAGATTGGCGACCACTCTAGCCACGGAGACGTCGGACTAGACCCGGGTCCTGGGTATCACGGATTCCTGGTCGCCGTCTAGCCACCGGTGGGATCGCTCGGCGTCGAGGAAGAAGCAGACAAAGGTGGATATTGGTGGTGAAGGTCACGTTGATGATCGGGCCCCTAGTTCGGGTGGACCAGATGTTGCAAACTTTGAAGAGGAGAAGAAGAGGGTCACTTGGTTTTATTTGGGTCGTTGGGATGGACCGATGTGGGGCGAGCAACATCAAATGAACGGGCCGGAGCTTGGCCGAGGAGGATCTGAGGTGTTGGCCGAAAAACCCAAAGGAGGCAGTGGGGTTAATCACCAGTCATGGGCCACAAGAACTGGAGAATATTGGGCCAATAAAAGGTGGGTTGACTGGAGCTCTTGGATGGGAGTACTCAATGAAACTATGTGCTAGTTGGAACAAGGAATTGAATTTGTCGCTTCAATGCAATTGGAAGAAAAGGAAGCGGATGATACGGAGCAGTCGAGATGTTGGTCGCGTGGGAGAGGCGAAGAATTGGGTCAAATCGGTCAACCTTGAGGGCAAGGTTGGTCTGTAGGGGGAGGAGATTTTAGAAACCGATTTCTTTAGGGTTTCTATTATTATTATTGTAATCATTATTAGGGTAATTCTTATTATGGTTAGTAGTCTTTTAGTCGAATTAGGTTTATCATTAGGGTTTCCCAGTAATTCTTTATATATATGTACTTTGGGTCTTTCATCATATGAAGCAGAAGTTAATAAAGAATTATCTCCCTAAATTCCTATCCTAGTCCTTTCAATTCTCGATCTCAATCCCTCTAAATGCCTAAACTGATTCCCTACCTTTCTCTTCTTTCCCAAATCTCAATCCCTAATTCTATTAGTATAAACCCTAATCTCCAAATATCAAACCCATTAGAAACTTTGTTTCTAACACGACCTGTAACCCGATCCAAAACCAAATGGGTTGGGTCAATATTTAACCCAAAATAAGCTAACCCAACATTACCCGACCCGTAACCTAAAACTTCAACCCGAAATTACCCAACCCGACCCGATTGCCTAAAAAAACCATCCTCTTTCCTCGACTCCTTCGCCTCCTCACCTTCTGATTCTCTCTCATCCTCCATCCTCACCCTCACCAATTCCGGCGACTCAGGCTCCCCCTCCTGACGTGACTTCGACAATTTTGATTTCAATTCGTTTCGCTCGATTCCCGCTTCTTCCTTGAGCCACAACCAAACAAAAACAACAAATTAAACGAAATCTCCCCTTTCTGCAGATACGTTTTCGCGGAGAATGCGATCGTGGTGGTGTACTCTCTCCTGGAAGTGGCGGCTTCGCCGTGGGAATTCTCAAGAGCGTGACGATTTTTCCAGAGGTGCTCCAAGTGTGGTTCGATTTTGGGCACGACCAGATTTTCGCTTACCTCCTACTATCGGCGGGCTTGGCGGCGATGAAGCTTGCCTATACGCTCCGGGAAGGAGAAGGAGGAGACACTTGTCGATCTTACGGCGCTCAAGGGAGCCGGAGCCGCCAGAGTTGGTGAGAGTAAAGATGGAGGATGAGAGGGAGAAGCAGAAGGTGAGGAGGCGGAGGAGTCGGGGAAAGAGGATGGGTTTTTTTTTGTTTCTTTAATTATTTTTATTATTAGAAAGTAAATAAAATCCAGAAATTCAAAAAAAAAAAATTCTCTGATAGCTGACATGGCGAGTGAGGTGGAAGTTGACCATCTAATTTGACGGTCAAACCCGCATCCAGGCCAAATAAGAAAGTATGCTACATAGTTTAGGCCATAATAGCAATTTTTTATACCACGGGCCAAAGTCGAAAGTTTGTCCATATTTCGGGCCAAACTAAGGTATTAACCCTTAGGGTGTGCCTATGGTGACATATATGTCACAGTAACATGGACATTTCGGTCGACCTAATCCTAACAGAAGTCGACCGAATTGACTAATTTGGGCACCTTGTTGTAGTTTAAGTTGTTATTTTTGGTCGACCACAATAAAACCTCGGTCGCTCTTTTCGTTGGCGTCAGAAGCAACATGGCTTACCGTAAAGGTATATAGGTCGACCACTTGATGACGGTCATTAACAAAATGGTCGACCATTTACAAAAAGAGGCCGACCAGATTGAAGAGAAGTGTTGTATTCATTTATCCATAATATTTGACGTAAAATGAAGATCGTGTTGGTTTCGCGATCGACCCAATCCTGTACTAGGTCGACCGAATATAGGTAAATCAACCTATGTCCTGCACTTTTTTGCTTATGTATGTCGATTTGGGTGGTTCTTTTTCTCGTACAAATTATGTTTCAAACCAACAGAATCAGTCATAAATAATGATAATAAGGACTCATAACTTCATAACATAACAACTAAACAAACTAACAAGAAATACAATAAAACACAAATTAGAATTCTTCACACATAACTAAAATCTAAAACCACGGAATAACAATCAACAATCATTTTTAACACTAAACAATAAAAACACACAATCTAAAATCATCGATTTCCTACTCCTATCCCCTCTCTCCCTCATCCACATTTTCTTCATTGTTGTTGCTAGCATTATGGTTTTCGGATGTGGTGGGATGCATGTATCTTCCACTAAAAGATCGAAACTCATCTCGCATCTCATTCACGGTCACCTGCAGTATGCTCATCTGGGGTGGTCATTTGCCCCATGTAGTCGTACATGCCAGTCATCTGGGTGGACATCTGGCCCATGTATTCGTACATGCCAGTCATCTGGGTAGACATATGGCCCATGTATTCGTACATGTCATCCATGCGCTTCGACACACGCTCTAAGGTGACCGGTGGAGTTGAACTCTGTGCCTGCGATATTGGATCGTCTCCGGCTCCTTCATCAGAATCACCATCATCATCACCACCATGGACACCATGAGCATTGTTTGTTCGGACATACTCACCATTACGCAACTGATAACACTAAATTTGCACATGTTTTTACCCCTCATTTCTTGATTATTTAGCTTGTTATTTATCATACTTTGGCCTATTTTATGCTAGGTTATGTTCATTTATCACATTTCAGGTCCTAGCACGTAAAGTGAAGCATAGGCGCAAGTTTCAAGTCAATCGGAGATCATTTGGCAATTCGGGAGAAGAAACTCAAGCATGACCCAAGGAAGAATGAATTTCTACCTCATATAATGGACTAATAATCATTGAATCTTGCCATTAAAAGAAATAGGACGAGACTACGAGCGTCTGGGATCAAACGACGACTGATACGGAGTCCGGATGAGGGAGAAACGAAGCATTAAGCAGGAGCGGAGGAAGAAATACGGACAGGAGAAATACGACCGTATTTTTCCCTCCCATGCCCGTATTTTTAGTGCCGAGAAGAAACAAGGGCAGGGCTAAAACAAAGGCTGCGAAACACGACCGTGTTTCCGCCCCCTGCTCGGGTATAAGTCTGTTTTTTGCAATTTTTTAGTGGGAGAGCAGGGTTTTGGTTCCCAAACACCCAAGGGACGAACCCTAGAGAGAGAAAGAGTGACTTGGGAACATTCTTGGAGCTATTTTGGAGGATTTATTCGCCATTGGAGCTCGGGAATCAAGCTTGGAGATGGATATTGAAGATCTAGATAAGATTTCTGCATTCTCTCTCTTCTCTATGGAGTAACTTCCCCTCACTTAGGTTTTGAGGAACCCTAGTTCCATGTGTTAGGATCTTTCTTGTATGAAGTTTTGGATGCTATATTGTTTGATTATAATCGATTGAGGCGTGATTTATTGAGTCAATTGAATCCTGATCAAATTCTCTTGATTTCTGCTTTAACCTATGATAGATAGAATCTGATTAGGTTAAGAGAGCTTCCTTGATTGATAGTAGTGAATTGGTTGTGCGAGAGTCAATCAATTTATTGCTTTGTACTGGAATTCGTTCCAAGTAGTGGAGATCTATGTTAATTGCCTTATCATTCTATCATGGTGAAGGCTAGTCGTCTGCCGAATAGCCTGTCTAAGAGGGCTTGGTTAACTTAAGAGATTCCAAACTATTTTCGGATCTTCCGCAGTCTACTCAATAGTGAATCAACCAAAGGGAATTACAACTTGGAACTAATTGAGGAGCTAGGGGGAATCCTACCTAATTGAGTTCCCAACCTGTAATTAGTAGAGTAGTTAGTAGAGTTGTTTAGTAAATCAATCCTTAATCTAGTTTGCTAGATAATCAACTGAAGCTAAGTAATAGTAACTCTAGAGACCCGTGGATTCGATATAGTATTACTTGTGTCACTATACTGCAGTCCCTTTTATTGGTTACACTTGGCCATTGTAAGGAGTTGTGTTTTAGTGAGTCAAGTTTTTGGCGCCGTTGCCGGGGACTTTCTAGATTATTAGGAAAGACAGAAGTTTGTTACTTTAGCATTTTTCTTTTCTTTTCCACCATTGCTTTTCACTTGGGTGTTCTGTTTTTGTTGATGCAGATCTGAAACATGTATCCTCATGGCTTCTCCAATCATTGGGGGTATCCACCACCACCCCAGTGGTATTACCCCGAGACTTCCTGGAGCAACCAAGGAGGAGAAGACTATGGAGTCGGGTTTCAGTACCAACCCCCATCCTACGAATAAAAATCAGACCCTTGGGCATTTCAAGAACAATCCCCTTTTCAAGAAGAATTCCTCCACAACCAGAAGGGCCATCAGATCTTGAGTTAGCCACAGCCTTCATGGGCCATCCAACAGAGCCATGCTACACTCCACATCCATACCCAAATTATCACTTGAGGCTTCTCGTGGAGCAGATTGCTCGAGTACATGAGAGATCCTTTTCCGAGATGGATCCTCATATCAAGGCAATTGCCCAAACTAACTTCTCCTTTCCCCGTGAAATAGAGGAGACCATTCGGAGCATAAAGAAGCACATAGAGGTCATTGAGAAAGCTTGTACACAGTTTTCTCAAGACAACCTTTATGCTACAATATAAGCAGAGAATGAGGAAGAAGAAGCCAATCATGAGGAGGTCGTGGAACATACAGAAGTTGTCACGAAGAGCTCTCGTGATGATCATGATCAGGAATGTCATGTTGTAGCCGACCACACCTTTCCACATCCCACACCGAGCTTTGAAGAGGCAGACATGAGTGAGGAGATGCGAGATGATGTCATGAAAGAAATTGCTTGGTGACTGGCTTTCCAATCCATGCTAGAAGAAGAAGAGCACGGAAGGATGAGGAAATAAGTTGTGGAAGATGAAAGAAGTGAAGTAGAAGGAGTTTTTGATCTTTTCCAAGGGGAGATACCAAATATTGAAGAAGGAAGGGGGTTGAAGACGTAATTGGAGTCCAGGCTGAGCACAAAGTTGTGGTGGAAGAGGCTTGCACCTTCTATGAGTTACATGAGATATCTCCACCAAACTTCAAGGAGATGCTTGGCAAGGACTCATTTGTAGTGTCTCTTTGCCAGACCAAGGCCACATTGACATTGGTCCCTCTTTATGGACGCGATGGTGGTCAGTTGATGTTTTCATATATGGTTTGGGGCAATGAGACGAGAGAGGACGAAAAGAAGAGGTATCGTGGGTGGAGACTTCGTATTCATCAAGTACACGAGCCTACATCACTTGTCACACCACATGCTCGTGAATTGAGACTCCACCTCGCCGACGAGAACCTCAACTTCAAGGAGGTTCTAGCAAGGACTGAAACTTAAGAGCCACCGTCTGGCTCACGACGTGAAAGAAGCGCTTGTTGGGAGGCAACCCAACCAGTCGGTTTTCACTTTCTTTATTTCTCTTCGGTTGAGTCAGTTTGTCTTTTGTTTTTAGAGTCAATAACTCAACCTTTGTGAGATTTTGTGTGGTGTTTGTGTTCCGACTGCTCTTTCTCTACTTTCCTCCTGGAATGCACCGCCTTCCCCATCATTCACACTTGATCTGGAAACTTCGTTCTACCCTCCTTATCTATCCTCCATTGAGGACAATGTCGTGCTTAAGTGTTGGGGGGGGGATGTTCCATTATGTTTGAGTGTGAATGTTTGGTTGTTTTTGTGTGCTTGGAGCCTAGTCCACTGTCCAATTTGATGAATTGAGGGCTCCAAGTACTGTTCCATGAAATAACCTGCTCAGTATGCTTTGAATTGACAGTCTTTATGGCGATATGCAACCTAGGGAGGTAGTTGTAGCACTATGGAGGATGTTGAAGTATAAGATTTTTCTTATCTGTCTCTCTGCTGTGCCGGTTGATTTTGTGAACTAGTGGATTTAGGACCGTTGATTCCTGTGGTATTGATGACTCTCCTTATGTTGTGTTGTGGACTCGTGTATCGAAAAAGGGTGCTCAATTGTGTGAAATAAAAAAGCAGTTGGTCCTCCATGTCAAGCAAATTTGAAATTTTAAAATATGGGGTAAGCCCAACGTGTGTGGCACTGTTCATTGCACAAAATCGGGTATTGGAAGAGATTTTAGTGATCTTTAGTGGGGTACTCCTACAAGGTGAAGCTAAGTTGTCTCTAGTACAAGTAAAATTTCCACCCGTTGGAAGATTTTCCTACTTGAGGATGTGTTTTTAAGGGCACGGATAGAGCTTCCGACCGCCCTTAACTTCATTGACCCTCCGCACGAATTGAGGAAAAGGAGTTAAAATAAGTACTCTGGCAAGCGACAGATGTACAGAAATTGCTCTTGCTCAACCAATAAGGGTCGACCGCGCATAACTGCTGTTGCAACCCCAACAAAATATTGAAATGAAATAATAAAGAGAAAGAAAGAAAGTAAGAAAAGAGGTTTCAACGAATGGAATGAAATGAAACGAGCACTCGATACAAGAGTCTGTGTGTGCGTGTGTTGTGTGAGTCTCTTTGTCCATGAATTATCCATCCTAGTTCCACTACTTTGCATGATCTTGACTTGAGTCTTGAACTCGCATTGAGAGAAATATGAGACGTCTTAGAAAACTGGTTGACCTCGTAAGCTTCTAAATGACCTAGGAAGTCCTCTACCAACAATTGGGGTTTTGTGTTGCTATGAAGGTATGAAGAGTTGCATTGGTTTGAGTCAGGTTTGCTTGGGGACAAGCAAACGGTTAAGTATGGGGGAGTTTGATAACACTGAATTTGCACATGTTTTTACCCCTCATTTCTTGATTGTTTAGCTTCGTATTTATCTTACTTTGGACTATTTTATTCTAGGTTGTGTTCATTTGTCACATTTTAGGTCCTAGCACGTAAAGTGAAGCATATACGCAAGTTTCAAGTCAATTCGAGATCATTTGGCAATTCGGGAGAAGAAACTCAAGCACGACCTGAGAAAGAATGAATTTATACATCATATTATGGAAAAATAATCATGGAATCTTGTCATGAAAAGAAAGAGGACGAGACTACAAGCGTCTGGGATCAAACGACGACTGATTCGGAGTCCGGATGAGGGAGAAACGAAGCATTAAATAGGAGCGGAGGAAGAAATACGGGCAGGAGAAATACGACCGTATTTTTCCTTCCCATGCCCGTATTTTTAGTGCCGAGAAGAAACACGGGCAGGCATAAAACACGGGCTGCGAAACACGACGGTGTTTTCTCCCCCTGCTCGGGTATAAGTCTGTTTTCTACGATTTTTGAGTGGGAGAGCTGGGTTTTGGTTCCCAAATCGAAAATATTAGGCCTGACACGGCCCACTTATATATCGTGCCGTGCCCGTGCTCGTGCCCGTGCCCATGAAGTTTAGGCCCGGCACGGCCCATAAATTATTCGTGCTCGTGTCGGGCTGGCCCATTTATTTCGTGCCCGTGCTCGTGTCGTGCTCTAACCATGCCTTCTCGTGCTATCCCGTGGGCGGCACGGCCCGGTGCCCACGTACAGTATCGGGTATAGCTAGAGAAGACCCACGTCCTATTTTCATCAATGTCATGCTCCCCAAAGCCGAGAGGTATGAGTTAATTAATTTGTTAAAAGAATTTAAGGACGAATACCCCATGCCAGTATCTGACATGTTGTTTGATGCAGTGACAAGGCGTAGGATCTTTTCTTTCATGGATTGTTACTCAGGCTATAATCAAATCCACTTACCCGAGGAAGACATCCACAAGACCGCATTCAGATGTACATGAGCCATAGGATGCTATGAGTGGCTAGTCATGCCCTTCGGGTTGAAAATGTCGGTGCCACTTACCAACGAGCCATGAATGTTATCTTTAATGACTTGATTGGTGAGTTGATTGAGGTTTACGTGGATGACATTGTTTTCAAGTCTAAGGTAACAAGTCAACACTTATCTCATCTTCTCATGGCCTTCTTATGTATGAGAGGCCATAACTTGAAGCTAAATCCACTCAAGTGTGCATTTGGTGTGTCTGCAGGTGACTTCTTAGGGTTCCTTGTGAGCCTACATGGAATTGAGGTTCATAAGATCAAAACCAAGACAATCATTGAGACCATTCCACCAAGTAATAAAAAAGAGCTTCAAAGGTTCCTCGGCCAAGTTAACTACATTCAAAGTTTCATCTTGAACTGTGCTAACCGAACCCAAGTCTTCTCTCCTTTTTTGAAGCAGGAGGAAGAAGATGAGTTTGTATGGCGTCAAGAGCATCAATAAGCCTTTGATGACATCAAGAAGTACCTGGCAACCCCGCTGGTACTCAACTCTCCAATCCCGCATCGGCCATTGAAGTTGTACCTTTCAGTCACTAACACCTCTGTAGCGTGTCTGTTGGCTCAAGATAGTGACTCTGGCCATGAACAGGAAGTGTACTGCTTAAGTAGGCTGTTAAACGAGGCAGAACAAAAGTACTCCCATGTAGAGAACCTATGTTTAGCCTTATATTTTTCTTGTATGAAGCTAAGGTACTACTTGATGTCTGTTCAAGTGCAACTCATATGCAAGACTGATATAATAAAGTATATGTTGTCCCCACCAATCATCCATGGGAAGATTGGTAAGTGGACACTTGCCCTATCTTAGTTCAATTTGCAGTATGTGCCTCAAAAGGCCATAAAGGGCCAAGCATTGGCTGACTACTTAGCTGACCACCCATGTGTGGATGTGTCAGCTGAGCTGGTAGACATAGACATGGTGGATGAGGCCGCTTGGACCTAGTACTTTGATGGATCAAAGACACAATCTTGAGCGGGTGCTGGCGTGGTCCTCGCTTCCCCATCACGGCATGCCATGCACTTTGCCTTTACACTTGATCTCCCAAGCGCTAAAATTCAAGTCGAGTATGAGGCTTTAGTGGTGGGGTTGGAGATTCTTGTTGACTTGAAAGTCAAAAGTGTTAATATCCAAGGGGACTCCCCACTGGTAGTTTACCAAGTACTTGATGAATTTCGATGCATCAATTACATATTGGAGACATACCTTGATTATGTCCAAATATTAATTACCCACTTTGACAACGTATCCATCAAATATGTTCCTCACCAGGACAATGGCAAGGCCAACTACTTAGCACAACTAGCTTCGGGATTCAAAGAGTTTGCTCATGAAGGGGGGAGCAGAATTTTGTGCGAACACTTAACCCACTGCAGGAGAGATTGAAGCAAAGGGTAGATGTGTTTACAATTGAAGAGGCTGCCGGTGACTAGTGTACCCCCTTGATAGCATACATGAAGAATCCAACAGGGGATGTGGATCGGGCCATCAAATTCAAGGCAAGGAACTATGTCTTGTTGGATGAGGTCTTGTACAAAAGAAGACCAGATGGTCTGCTATTGAAGTGCTTGGGGGACAAGGAGGCCCTACAATCCATGGGTGAGGTTCATGAAGGGATATGTGGTGCCCATCAAGCAGGCCCTACTATGAGATGGGTACTCCATCGGTATGGGTACTACTGGCCATTCATCGGAGAAGATTGTGTCGCTTTTGCTAAGGGGTGTGAGGCTTGTCAACGACATGGCCCAGTGCAGAAATCCACGACCATCGACTTGAAGTCTATCATCAAGCCTCGAACTTTCTTTGGATGGGCCATGGACTTGATTGGGAAGATTTATCCACCATCTTCTAATAGACATACATTTGTAATCTTGGCAACTAATTACTTCACCAAGTGGGTGGAAGCCAAGTCAATGACAGTGGTTAATCAAGGAGAAATCATCAAGTTCATCAAAGAGAATATAATACACTGGTTCGGCTTGCCAGCCGTCATAACAGCTGACCAGGTTACCATGTTCACGGGAGGGGAAGCGATGGGTTTTGTTGAAGAACACAGCATCAAGATCATACACTCCACTTCTTATTATGCTCAAGCTAATGGTCAAGCTGAAGCATCCAACAAGGTGGTAGAAGGTATATTGTCTAAGATGATTGAAGATAACCCGAGGAAGTGGCATGAAGTCTTGTTGGAGGCCTTATGGGCTTATCGGATGTCATCACGTAGTAGTACCAAGGTGACCCAGTTCTCTTTGACATATGTCCATGAGGCCTTCCTGCCACTCGAAATAACAGTCAGGTCATTGAGCTACATGAAGCAACATGATCTAACGCCCTCATAGTACTATGAGTCCATGATGTTGAAATTGTGTGATCTTGATGAGTTTCAACACAAAGCACTCGATAACATAAGGGTTCAAAAGGATAAGGTGGCACGCTCTTAAAACAAGAGGGTTAAGCACAAGTCTTTTGAAGAAGGAGAGCTAGTATGGAAATTACACTTACCCATTGGGGATAAAGATCCCAAGTTTGGAAAATGGTCTCACAACTAGCATGGACCCTTCATTGTTCATGCCACCTGGCCCAATGGGTCCTACTTGTTAAAAGATTTAAATGGTGTGTTTCTTGATCGATTGATCAATGGTAAGTACCTCAAGCCTTATGTCCCTTCTCTTTTACTCTTTGGGACGTGGGGTGTCAAGGGGTTCAATGTTAGTCGGCCACCATGGTGGTCGGCATGCCAAACCTCCCACACCCTAAGGCATGGGATGATACCCTCATGATGGAGCATGGATTGAGTAGCTAGCCATGACATGGAGGGTATATTGAGATAAAATTATAACACTGATAATGGAAGCGGTGAAGCTAAGTAGCTAGGTTGGTATCACCCTTCATTAAGTGAAATTTATTACTAAACTAATGGGGGAAAATACCTCGCAAGATAGTAGGTAGACCGAAAGAGATTATTTATTAATTCGACCACCATAGCCGAAGGGAAGGTGGGTTTAGTGTCTTCGCCGCCCTCATTGCTATTGGATGTACAAGCTGCCTGGAATAAGAAAAAGTAATAACGTGGCTTGCGGATCGGCATCGTAGCTAGTAGGTAAAGGCCAGGCTCTGGTGCTAGACTGTTACGTGATGAAGTGATTAATTGGCCATGTAAGGAATGGGGCCAATTTGATTTCCTCATTATATTCGGCTATTCGAGTCGAGTAAAAAACTACTATTTAAGTCTTAAGTTTTGGCCTCCTAATTCGAATGGGAAACGGATTAGTTTTGCTGGTGGGTTGTGCAGGCCGAGTAAGACAAGACGCAACAACACAATTATTTCCCATTTAGACCGAGTACTAAGGAAGATTGCAGGCCATCTTGGCCGCAACCATGAGAAGGAGCAATTATTTTGCTCCAATAGAGCTCACGCTATCTTCGTTGCAGGTTTGGTGTTATGGGTTTATTTTGTGATTAATTTTCCATTCATTCCTCTCTGTTATGTAGAAACATGTGGAACTAGTTTGTAATATATTTATTGTTGAAGGACCTCTTTAGCATTTAGCCTCTCTAACCCTATTAGCTCACGCCGAGTATAATAGGATGTGAGGTTTTCGTTTGATGTATGCGGAAAGAACAGTATAACTGCAGCTAATAATAAACCTGATAACTCACGTTCTCCGTGGAGTAGTCTCGTTCATATTGAACGGGGAAACCACGTAAATCCGGTGTCTTGTGTTATTCTCCATTCTCGCTTCTAGATTTTACATGGTATCAGAGCGGTGATCAGTCACTAGCTTGAGATTTTATCATGGGTGACGAAGACAATAAGCTCGGCAAGGGAGCTATGGCTTCATCCTCAGACGACGTGATACAGCTCACGTCTCCTCTCTAACTTCATCCGTCAGAGAATCCTGGCCAACTGTTAGGAAGTGATTTACTCACAGATTTGAACTATAGTGAATGGGTTAACGATATGACGGAAACCCTAATCGCCAAAAATAAAATGGTGTTCGTCGATGGGTCTCTTCCTCGCTACAAGGCAGGCCCTGGGATCTGTGATGAGGTGTGGTGTCGCTGCGACGCCACCGTCAGGGGTTGGTTAAAAGCTGCCATGAGTAAGGAGGTACGGAATAGTGTGAGGGCTGCTCGCACTGCCCGAGAAATCTGATCCGATTAGCAACAACATTTTGGCTCTGGCTCGGCCACGCGTGCCCACAAACTGCGACGGACGCTGGGATCACTTCTCCAAGGAAAGCTCAGCTTCTCGGCTTTCTATACTAAGTTGTGCACGCAATGGGATTAGTTGTGTGTTGTTACGATCAATCCCCGCTGCACCTGCGGGCTTTGTACGTGCGACATGGCTAGGCAGACGCGCGAGAAGGAAGAAGTAGAGCACCTGTTTGATTTTTTGCTTGGCCTTGATGACGCGTTTGCTGTCATCGGTTCTCAGATCCTCAGTATGAAACTGATCCCTTCCATTGCTGAAACTTATCAGCTAGTAGCGGCGGAGGAACAACAACGACAGATCACGGGTGCTCGGTGTCCCGTTGTTGAAGCTGCTGTCTTCCAAGCGCACAAGGACAAGGACGTCGATGATGATCGTGTGCATTGCACTCATTGTAACAGGATTGGGCACACCAAAGAGACCTGCTACAAACTTATTGGCTACTCCGGTGATCAGAACAAGCCTAGACAAGGTGAGCATGGCGAACGTGGTGACCGTTCTCGGGATCGTAGCGCAGGAGCTGATCGCAGGCAGCGAAGGGAAGCGAAGCCTAGCCTGCGAGCTTCCAATGTCGAGACTGAAGAGAGCCCCATTCCTGGTCTTTCCACAGCCCAGTTTGTGCACCTGAAACAATTCCTCTCTTCTACACCGACCACATCCAGCGAGCCGACAGCTCACATGGCGGGTAATACATCTGAACTTTATGAGTGACTCATCGATTCCGGTTGCAACGAACATATAGTTCGTGATTCCACTTGGTTAAATACAATTGATAGGACTGGTCCTCTTTCCCCATTTTGTATTCCCAATGGTGCTAGTATTCCAGTACAGGGAGTTGGTTCTTTGGTTTTGAATGATCGACTTACACTTGATCGGGTCCTTCATGTGCCGTCATTCAAATGCAACTTGCTCTCTGTTAGTCATCTCACTAAAGACCATGATGTGCCTTTACTCTTCTTGGCTGATTTCTGCATTATCCAGGACTTACGGTCCAAGACTATGATTGGACTGGGCCAGCTCCGTGATGGTCTATACTATCTCCATCGAGTCGGGGACATCGCGCGTCCACATAGCAGGGTACCTTCTGTGTTCGCGGCTGCTGGGAAGGCTTCCATGGATTTGTGGCACGCTCGCTTGGGACATCCGTCTATGGAGAAGTTATCGGCCTTACGGGAGCGTTTGCAGATTTCTGCTTTTACTCGGGATTCTCATCATTGTGATTCTTGTTTACGTTCCAAACAAACAAGAGCACCTTTTGTTTCACATTCTATTAAGACTCGCATGTGCTTCGAGTTAATTCATGTGGATATTTGGGGAGGTTATCGTACCCCTTCTATGGATGATTCTCGTTATTTCTTGACAGTGGTGGATGATTTTAGTCGAGCCACATGGGTCTATTTACTCAAATTTAAGTCGGATGTCGAAAGGTACCTTCGACAGTTTTGTCAGATGGTGCATACGCAGTTTAATTTTCAGGTTCGGCGGGTGCAGGCCGACAATGGTCCAGAATTCCAGACTAATAGTCTCCGTGATTATTATGAGACGCATGGAATCATTCTCCAAACTACATGTGTTGATACTCCCCAGCAGAACGGTTTCGTTGAGCGCAAGCACTGCCACCTCCTCGAGACTGCTCGAGCTCTGCGTTTTCACTCCGGTTTACCTGTCAAGTTCTGGGGTGATTGTGTTGTCACAGCTAGCTATCTGATCAATCGGCTACCTTCATGTGTTCTTGGCAATCGTACTCCTTATGAAGTACTCCTGGGCCACCAACCCTCTTATGCTCACCTTCACAGTTTCGGGTGCCTAGTGTATGCCAAAGTCACTCGTCACGGCCTCGACAAATTCGTCAAGAGGGGGAGACCTTGTGTGTTTGTTGGATACCCGGCCTCACGGAAAGGTTTCCGGGTGTACGATCTTCAGTCTCGACGAATTTACTCGTCCCGGGATGTCCATTTTGTTGAAAATATTTTCCCTTTTCAGGAACAAGAGACGCCAAACTTAGATGGGGCCAAGAAGCACACCTTGGAAACTCGATGTGAGCACGAAGAGATACCTGATGCCGAGCTGCCAGCGAGCATGGAGATGGCGAAAATCTTGATGCTCATGTGGAGCATCCTCATGAAGAAGTCAATACACAGACAGGTGGCGAATATAATGATGAAAGCCAAGAGGACGAGGGAACCCCTCAATCTGAAGAAGTTGGCACCCCCGAGGAGCCTCCTTTGAGGCGTGGAGATAGGGTACGTCGACCACCATCTTCATTGATGGACATTTATGATGTTGAATTTCCAGGACAGTCCCGTGGGAATGCAGCGACAACGTATCCCATGGCGAATCACTTGAGTTATGAGCACTTCTCACCTCAACATCGGGCATACCTGGCCGCTATCACCAAAATTGAGGAGCCCAATACTTTTGAGGAAGCAGTCAAGCATGTTTGCTGGAGAGAAGCCATGCTACGAGAACTGCGAGCCTTAGAAGCCAACGGGACGTGGACCTTAGAGTCACTTCCATAGGGCATGAAGGCAATAGGTGCAAAGTGGGTATACAAGGTAAAATACAGGCCTGCTGGTACTGTGGAGAGGTACAAGGCCAGGCTAGTAGCGAAAGGATTTACACAGCTTTAGGGAGTTGACTTTCATTATACGTTTGCACCAGTAGCCAAGGTGGTTACGGTGCGAGTTCTCTTGACAGTGGCCATCAAGAGAGACTGGGATCTACACCAGCTAGATGTGAATAACGCCTTCTTACACGGCGATTTGGAAGAAGAAGTATATATGCAGATTCCACAAGTTTTTGCTAAAGCAGGAGATAACAGAGTGTGCAGGTTGAGAAAATATATTTATGGACTAAAACACGCCTCACGAAACTGGTACCAGAAGTTCACTACATCACTTTCTGAGCTAGGCTTCAAGCCATCTCGCCCGGACCATTCATTGTTAATCTACAAGCAGGGTGAAGACTTTGTGGCAGTACTCATATATGTGAATGATGTAATTCTCACAGGAAACAACACTGCCTTCATAAATAAGGTGAAGCACTTCCTGGATCAACGTTTCAGCATCAAGGATTTGGGAAGTTTGAAGTATTTCCTAGGGATAGAAGTGGTAAAAGTCGCGGATGGTGTAGTCCTCAGTCAGAGAAAATACACCTTAGACATTCTTAGTGATGCCGGAGTGACAGGAGCATGTCCAAGTAGTTTTCCCAAGGAGCAAAACCACGAGCTCACAAGTTCGAGTGAAAAAATTGCAGATGACATCAGCGGATACCGATGCCTAGTTGGGCGCCTCCTGTATTTGACGGGAACGCGACCTGACATTTCTTATTCATTCAATATATTGTCATAGTTTGTTCATTGTCCAGGACAAGAGCACATAGCGGCCGCAGTTTGCATCTTGCGATACCTGAAGAGGTCACCTGGTCAGGGCCTGTTCTTTCCTAAGTCTGGAGACTTAGAGCTGGTGGCATACTACGACGCAGATTGGGCAGGATGCCAGACAACCAGGCACTCAACTACTGGATATTATATTCAGTTAGGAGGAGCACCCGTATCGTGGAGAACGAAGAAGCAGAAGGTTGTCTCAAGGTCATTTGCTGAAGCAGAGTACCGGGCCATGGCGAGTACGGTTAGCGAAGTCCTTTGGCTGCGGTTCCTTCTCAAAGAGTTAGGTGTTCGGCAACAGGGTCCCACACCGCTTTACTGCGATAATCAAGTTGCGTTACACATTGCACCTAACCCCATTTTCCATGAGAGAACGAAGCATGTAGAAATGGACTGCTACTTCGTTCGTGAACGAGTTGCAACCAAGGAGATTGAGCCAAAGAAGATTGGAACTGCAGCGCATCAGGCAGACATTTTCACGAAGGCCTTGGGAACATAACAATTCCATACGCTGTTGTCCAAGTTGGGTGTTCGGGATCTTCACGCGCCAACTTGAGGGGGAGTGTAGAAACGTGTGGAACCAGTTTGTAATATATTTATTATTGAAGGACCTCTTTAGCATTTAGCCTCTCTAACCCTATTAGCTCATGCCGAGTATAATAGGATGTGAGGTTTTCGTTTGATGTATGCAGAAAGAACAGTAGAGTTGCAACTAATAATAAACCTGAGAACTCACGTTCTCCGTGGAGCAGTCTCGTTCATATTGAACGGGGAAACCACGTAAATCCGGTGTCTCGTGTTATTCTCCATTCTCGCTTCTAGATTTTACATGTTAAGAGGCGGGTTGAATAAAAAAAGATAATTCTAAACTTCTCTACCGGTTGGCTACTAGAGGAGTGTGTGTCCAACAAGCCGGTTGTGACAAGGAGAACCAGACTTGTTTAGTCTGCTTGGTGGTAGCGTGAGAAAAAGGCCGGTTGACATAATACAATAAGGAGTAGGATTTCATGATCCATACCCACTTAGGCTGGAGCTGACTTTGAAAAAATGAACAAACGAAGCATGGGCAAGATTAAGGAAAAATCCCAAAGTACACTAGTTTGTAAAAAAAATTCTCAAAATACATAAGTTATAAAAATAATTCCAAAAGTACACATGTTTCACATTCACCGTTTTTGACAAACGCAGTGAATACAATCACCGTGTTGAACAAACACGGTGAACATTTCACCGTTTTAAATTAAAATGATCGAGCTCGAGCTGACGTGGGACGCTGTGAGGCATCGAAAGACGGTGAACAAGTCATCGTTTTAATTTAAAACGATGAAATGTTCACCGTGTTTGTCTAACGCGGTGATTGTATTCACTGCATTTGTCAAAAACGGTGAATGTGAAACATGTGTACTTTTGGAATTATTTTTATAACATGTATTTTGGGAATTTTTTTTAAGAACTAGTGTATTTTGGGATTTGTTCCCAAGAATAATGGAATGCATTTTGTTTTTAGCCAAGTTAGTTACGAGAAGGAAAATTGAGTTAATTAGGTGGGTTTGTTGGCTTTGTGTATAAACCCAAATTGTGGCTCAGGAAGTGACGACGGGTTATGTTAAATTTTAGAAGTTATTGTTGGATTCAACAACTTAGTGCATAATCCTTATACATTAAGTTGTGGGATATTTGTTTGCCTAGGAAAAAAATCAGTTTGTATCACATCGATTAAGTATAAGAGATTTACTGGATTTATAAGACCAGTTCAACATTAATAATTAAAAGAGCTAGCTGGGCCTTGTTGAGTTGGGTTTTTGGGTCTAAATGGCCAAGCTCTTCTTCATACATGGTGGTTGACCCGTCTCATTGGCCCGCATATCCGGACGATGCCTCCACCTCATGGTATAAAATTTGGGCCCCAAAAACTAAGTCTGAAAACAAGGCGGCATAACGGGGTGCCAAACAGCCGGGTACCAAAAATGGGGTCATCCAAAAACTAAGTCTGGAAGCAAGGCGGCACAACGAGGTGCCAAACAACCAGGTGTCAAACGACCGGGTACCAAATAGGGGGTCATCCAAAAACTAAGTATGAAAACAGGCGGCACAACGGGGTGCCAAATGATTGGGTACCAAGCCGGGTACCAAATAGGGTACCAAGCCGGCAAGGCAGACCTGGTACCAAAACATATGAAAATTGGCTAAGTATGAAACCAACAAGGTACCAAGATCACTAGAGGATATCAAGCCGACAAGACATACTTGATATTAGGTTACCAAACCTCCCAAAAAACTAAGTATAGAGATCAAATGGTGCCAACCCGATGAGGAGGTGACAAGGTGGCCATCTAAGGTGACTACCCGGATGGGTACCAAATCATCATGAACATGATGTAGGGCCCTTAGGGGGTTATATGGAGACTAAGTCCCAAGATGGGCATGGTGTACCCCTAACGGAGTACCAAGCCAGCAGGGTGCAAGGTACCAACTTGATAAAATTACAGAAGTTAAGTATGGAGACCAAGCCGCTATGGCTGGCTTGGTAGCAAGGGTATCGAGCAGACAAGATTGGCTTGATACCAAGATGACAAGTTGGTACCATGACAGTTTCTCTAATACTAAGTTTGGAGTCTTGGGGGGTAAAGGGGCCAAGTTTTCATCATGTCTAGGTGGGTAATATGGCCTAGCTATCAAGACGGTTCATCGAGTTGGCTAGCAAGATGAAGAGCGTGGAGTCGTCTGGGATGTTGAGGATGTGATCAAGACTTCATCATGGAGGCTAAGGCAAAGAGGCTCAACCCTATCTAGTCATGACAGGGCGACAAGGCTCAACACCAACCCTGCCCGGCATCTACATCAAATACCCACCAGCCCCAAGACAGGACAAGGGCCCACAAGCCGACGGTTACCAACTAGTCACCAAGGCGGCGACAAGGGGCCCCGAGGCGGGTTGGAGCAAGAGGCCAGCTAGCAGTTACCAAGGCAGTTACACCTAGTGGCTATAAATAGGAGAAACTAAGATTGTAAACAGGTTCCATAACCAAACATTTGACACCACATGTCAAACTTTATCCTTTTCTCAATGTAGCCATAGTCGTATCTTTTAGTTTTTGGAGCTCTCACTGAACCTTCATAGGAGTAGAAGTAACGTAACTTAGTTTTCTTAGCCATCAAAATCATCGAACACCTCCTTGTCAAAAAAAAAACATCGAACACCCTCGTTCGAACATTGTTCGGAGAGAATTGAACCGTGTTATTTTTCGTTGTTCAAAAGTCAAAGGTACTTTAGGGGTCGTTTGCTTGTTGAATTTGAAAAATGAGGGTTTTGGCCAACAAAAACCTTGGGATTTATGTTGAATTTATTTGATTATGGATTTGAAGAGTCTAATGTTTGCATGATAGATTTGATGATGGATTTGTTAAATAAATAACTAACCATCAAGGATTTGCAAATCCCAAATCAATATGTGGGATTTACAAGTCTGTGGGGTCCACGGATTTGGTTCCAAAATAAAGACCAAATCCGTGGACCCCACGGATTTAGCACCCTTCAACAAACAATGGACTTATGTTAAATCCATCAAGCTTGAGATTTGGGTACCGAATTCATAACCCAAATCCAACAAGCAAACGAACCTTAATTGAATTCAAACGCAAGAAATCAGAATGGATTGTGGTGAATTAATAACATGCGATTTTTTGTAAGTTTTCATCCTTCATTAGTTCTTACCCCATGAATAAGAAAATCTACTACAAAACTACTTTTACGGGAAACATAGATGAAATTGACATAAAGAGTAACAATTGTTGTAGTACTATCTAGAGGTGAACAAACACACTCGCAAATCGATCCATTTATCCAACCTGACTCAACCCATCCGTATTTATTGTTAAAACGAAGGTTTTGGGTTGGGTGAAGATTTTCTTTTGTAAGACCCGCCTTTTTTGGGTTGGATTTGGATTTTAGATTTCATAACCCGTAAAACCCGACTCAACCCGTGTTACAATTATTGGTATGAATTCGTATCCAAAAAAATATTTATGTCGTATATAGTCATACTTATGAGAAAATTAAGATATTTCACCATGGTTTTTATCTCATGGTCTCCCTAATCTAATGCATTTTTCGGCTTAAAGTTTACACATAAATTTAATATAGCTATGATTCACGTAATTATTTTTCTTGTGTACAATTTTAATAGAATAACATATTATGGATGCGTTCATTTATAACCTGTTTGGCCAATTTCACCAAATGTCGTGAAAAAAACTAGACATAAGTTGAAGAAAACAAATTTTATTAAAATTCAAACAATATTTATGAATTTTGATACCTTTCACTTTGGTCTATTCGTTTAAATTTTTAATTAGTTATAAAATATTTTTATGGTGTAGACTAATTACATATTTTGTGTTGGGTTGGGTTTTTACTTAAAAATATCGCCAACCCGATCCAACCCAATTAGAAACAAACTGTAGGGTTTAAATTTTGTTGGTGGGTTTGAGTTTAATATTTTTCAAACCGTAGTGCATGAGTCGGGTGATTAAAATGTCTAAATCCGGACCACCCGACCCATGTACTCTGATACTATCACATTGTTACAACATCGTTGTACCATGATTCCATGAATGAGCCGATGACTTAGATTGCTACAACGATATTTATTCACGAGATGATCTCTAATTATTAATAACTATAATGAACCACCCAAAGAAACTGAACGGTGAGCTAAAGAGCCACGAATCCATAATTTCAATCCTTTCGTTTCATTTTTTGTGGCTATTTCGTCGTTTTCTTGTCGACTGGTTAGCCAAACGATCAAAGAAGGTGGAACCGGTGAGTTGCTTTCCAGAATCCCATCCACACGTACGTATCGTATTTTCAATTTAGCTAAAGGAAGAGACGTGGGTGAGTTGGAAAAGAATTTTAGTGACGATATCACAAAACCTCAACTAACTAAATCATTAGTTAAAGATATTATAAATATATTGAGAAGCAAAAAGGGAAAAAGAAATGGAAAACAATATATAGCTTTGGGGGGAATGGTATTTTTATCAAGCACTACACCGACCATCTGTCCCCAGAAACAAGCCAGCCAGCCAGCCAAATTCCAAAGCGCCTACTCGCATCTTGAGAAAACGACGTCGCCTTGGTCGACATAAAACCTCAAACCAAAAACTCGAGTAAATCAACACTTGTATCTATTCATCCACCAGGAACACCACCACTAATTGTCATCATGACTCATGAGGCTCGTGGCCGTACGAGGATGAAACTTTGCTATTAACCATGACCTTTGCCCACACTTTCATCCTCAAAGTCTCAGCATCGACAATCTGGTCCTAATGACTACAAAACCAAAATACGAGTAAATCCGTGATCCAGTGAGAACGTGGGATTCGATCTCTATGTACTATTTGCATAATTATAAGTGTAGCATGAGTTTAGGTAATATAAACTAGGGGTGGCTATACGGTCCGGTCCGGTTAAATTGGCCCAAATTGATCCGGTCCAGTCCGGTTTTTTGAGAATATAAGGACCGAAGATTGGATTGGATACAGTCCGGTCTTGATCCGGTCCGGTCTTGACCTGGTCAGGTCCCAATTCGGTCTTGATTTTATATTGAGATTGTGGGAATTTGAGTGGCCTAAGGCCTAAAAGGGTGAGGAGTTGGTTAAGTTTTGTACCAAGTGTAAAGGTTTGTGACCGTTTATGCAAATTACCCTTAAGTTTTGGGTGTTGAGCTCTCTTATCCGGTCTTTATCCGGTTTTTTACCTCAATCTAAGCCCAAAGATTGGATTGGATTGTTTACTATCCGGTCCCGGTCCGGTCTCGGTCCGGGTTATACGGTCCGGTTTTCGGTTTTTCATCCGGTCCCGGTCCAAATAGCCAGCCCTAATATAAACGTATTACATGTGATAATTTTTTTTAGAAAACTCACACGGTACTTGAAAAATTAAAAGCTCAAACTAAACTATATCTCGAGTTCAAAACTATAGACAAATAGTATATGATTTTGTGCACACACTCAGAAAGCATAGCAAATAGAATCATGGAGATAATTTGAGTTATGATGAAATAGTATGAGGAGCAAGGATGAGTTTAAAAAAGAACTTCGACAGAAGACAAAAACGAGAGTGGGTTCTTATTCAAATCAGATTGTTCTTGAATTTCGATCGATGTGAATGAAATAAAACCGAGTTTTGCGCTATCAAGTTAAGAAAAAAGGGGTAGCAGATTGATGATAATAAGGAAAATTACTTGATTCGAGTTTCGAGTTACACATATTACCAATACTAAATGTTTAAGGACTATAAATGGAGAAGGATCAAACTAAGGGTACTTTATGGCACCTTTACCCCGGCCCCCCGTGACGCCAATCTCGAGACCTAGGTGGTTCGGGCCTTTAATTAAAAAAAAATTGAAGCCCGTTACCGACGCCAGAACTAATGGGACCAATTAAAACGTGACCCCACCTGATTCATCACCCAACCGGACAGCTCGTTTATTGGGCCCCCACACCGACCTTTGCTGTTGCTGTTGCTGTTGCTCCCCTCCACCTCCATCGTCGTATTTATCCTTTCCAGACCGACACTTTCGGGCCGCGTAGGACAGCCCCTTCACGTTGCACACATCCACGTGTCCTCCTTCTTATTGGCTTGAAGCCGTACAATGTGTCTCCCTCTTTCTCTCGAACTTTTCCTTTTTGACTGCCTGCCTCGCATACGTTTTATTAACACAATTTATTACCACTTACTACGTGTAGGATCTTCTTAAAATGAAATTCTAATTGAATCGTATTAATTGGCTTATTTCATAAAATAAAATTATTGGCCAAATTGTTTCAATTTTTATTTTATCCATCAATATTACTATTACTAGGGCTGGCTATTTGATCCGGACTGTTTGGTTTACCCGAAATCGGACCGTATAATTCGGATCGGGACCGGACTGGGACCGGATAGCAAACAATCCAATCTCATATTTGGATTTAGATTTGAGGTAAAAAAATCCGGATAAAGACCGGATAAGAGACCCCCAACACCTAAAATCAAGATCAAATTAGGACCGGACCGGATCAAGACCGGACTGTATACAATCCAATCTTTGGACCTTATATTCCCGAAAAGACCGGACTGGGACCGAATCAATTTAGTACAATTTAACCGGACCGGACCGTATAGTCACCCCTAAACATTACCCCTAATAATCTATTATATCGTACTTGTAGGAAATTCAGTAGAGAATTGAACTGAAGTGGGATTGAATCAAAACTACTTCATCTACTTTGGCTCTTTGTGTTATCTTTCATAATCACTGTATCGATAATTACATGAAGCAATATATTATTTATTAAGAGGATAAGTTGTATTTTTTATGTGCAGACCACTCATCAGTCATCACAAGAGCAATGAAACGAAACGACCAAGATATGACCACTTTTTTTTCCCCAATGAATAACATGCTAATAATAATATTATTATCTCTTATTCTGAATGAAAATTAAGCTCAGATATCTCATATTTAATCAAAAGGATGAAGAAACTTGCCGACTCCCCCCACTTGTCAGAATCTGGACGGCTACCACACCGTCCAAAAACACTATTCAATTCCCCCCATTTCCCCTTCCAACACACACAAATCAACGGCTCAACTGCTCCACGTCCGTTACAACCGTTACCATTGGATCCTCCTCTCCTTCTCTTCCCTCTTCCATTTCCCTTCCTTCCACGCGTCAAGTCCGCGTGGCCAAACTTGTATAAAAGCCCACCCTTCTCCACCCTTCCATATTCATCACCCACATCAACAAACTACTTTACTCTCTTCACTATACAATTCGAAACAAAGCCCCCCCAAAAAAAACCCCTCAGTGTATCTTTTTTTTCCATATCTTCTCACAACAACAATGGCGGAAGAGTTCCAGAACAAGAGCGGCCACGATGACGTAGAGGTCAAGGACCGCGGGATGTTCGATTTCTTGGGGAAGAAGGACGACGTGGAGACCACTAAGGCGCCCCACCACCAGGACGAAGTTGCTGCTGCTGCGATGTCGTCTGAGTTCGAGGAGAAGGTTCAAGTCTCCGAGCCCGTGAAAGAGGAGGAAGAAATCAAGAAGGAAGAAGGCGGTGGTGGCTTGTTCTCCAAGCTTCACCGATCCGGCAGCAGCTCCTCCAGCTCCGTAAGCCTCTCTCATATTTTAATTAAGTATTAATTGTTTTTCTTAAATTTGGTTAGTGTAATTAACTGAGGAAGATATATGTTAATTTATGGTTGGGACAGTCGAGCGAGGAGGAGGTGGAGGAAGACGGAAAGAAGATCAGGAAGAAGAAGGAAAAGAAGGAGAAGAAGAAGAAGGAAGAGGACACTTCGGTCCCCGTGGAGAAGTGCGACGACGTCGTTCCAGAGGAGAAGAAGGGGTTCATGGAGAAGATCAAGGACAAGCTGCCCGGCAAGAAGAGTACAGCTGAGGAGGAAACCCCTGTTGCGGTGGCGCCGCCGCCACACCACGAGCCTGCGGAGGCGGCAGCTGCTCATCCGGAGGAGAAGAAGGGGTTCCTGGAGAAGATCAAGGAGAAGCTGCCCGGATACCACGCCAAGGGAAGTGAGGCCGAAGAGAAGGAGAAAGAAAGCCACTAGATCAAAATTTGGAAGAATTGATGGGGTTTTTCATTTCTCTAAATATGTTTTCGGCATTTTGAAATTTGTGGGTTTTGGTTATAGGATGATTATGAACCGTCCATGATGCATAGTTTGTGTAACTGTGTAATCGTGTGTCGCCTTCTGGAGATTTCTTTCCTTCTTTGCGTTTTGGAGATGCTGCTGTGGTTTCTCTTTTGGAAATTGAAAACTTAAATATGAGTACTGTTGATCGTGCTAGTATGTAAGTTTGTTTGATATTAAGATAATTACTTTTTTCTTATATAATGTGATTTATATCTTTATGTTATTTGAAGTATTAGTTAAAGTTATCAAAACGCTTAATATATTGGATGAAATATGTGTCTCTAATTATGATTTGATCGTGTTCATTTTTACTCAAACTAAAAACGTATATGATCGTGTATGAAATTTACTTCTAATACACAGAAGGTTGTGTTTCTTATGAAGAGAGAGAGCTATGGAAGGAGATGGAAGAGATCAACAAGTACTACTAGTGTGTATGCAAATTTAAGAATCATGGAGGTCTCTAGAAACGGGGGAAATTGCTGAATTAACCTTTTTGGTTGATGAATTGAATTGAAGGCAAAAGGTGTAGGGTGGTGGTTGCAACTTGCAAGTTAATCGACACAAGTCACTGCATGTGCCCTGTCTTGTCAAATATATATATATAAGTGCCTGCGTTTTCTGGTTCTTCCACATTACCAACGGGTTGAGCTTTTATTTTTGGAGAAGTACCCAAATGCACGGTTCATTTTTCTTTTTAAGGGGTGGTTTGGAACCCTTTGATTTTGGAAACGATGTATTGCAATAATGTGTATTAAAGATCATGTGTATGCTAAGAAAGTGTGGTTGGAAAATTCATTGTTTGGAAACCATAAAAGAATGTGTGGATTAGGATTATAGTTTAAATAAACTATGGATACTAAAATCTCACCAAAAAGGTAAGATTCTCTATACATAATTTTCTATATATTAGGAATACAACATGGATTATGAATACATGCATCATGTTATTACATTAAATCAAAAAAATATTGTATTTTATAGAATACATGTATACTGAGAATACGTCTGGAATCAGAGGTTCCAAACAAGGCCTTAACATATCACCCATGAAACCGAGTTAATTTGGGTCAAGTAAATTTGTGGGTGTATATATGAGTGGATGGATTAAACGAGAAAACCGTGAAAAAAACCAAAATCCGAGGAATATCCAAATAAGAATAATAATTAATAAACCGAAAAATGCACTCCTGCAGCCCCGCCGCGCAAATGCATCAGCTAGAATACTCAACAACACAAGAAAAAAGTGACGGTCATAATAATAATCTCCTTTTCAACGAGTAATCACATGTGATTTGATTTACATAAAACTTATAGAAACAATGTACAAAGAAATAACTATGTGTGTTACAAGGAAGGAGTAGAAGGATCCTTTTCTGGAAAGCTTACGAGTCTTCATAAAAAAACAAAAACTTGAACTTATTAGAGGAAAAGAATAACAATTCTTTTCCATTTATTAATTCCCCTCCACGTCTCCACTCCTCAACTCCCCTGTAGACTCTCCTTCAATTACTCAAGAACCTCTCATGTATCCTCTGTAACAGTGTATAAATATTGCTGTAAATGTCAAATACAAATCAAGTCATTGATTCACAATAATCCTCTTTCTGCAACCGATTCTCCTCCTAACATGGTATCAGAGCTAGCCAAGTTCAGCTAGTCGATCCATTAGTCTCTTTCCTCTGCAAAATAAAAAAAAAATTCCCTCAATCGAATCCTCCATCTCCCTCACAGTGCCCTCCCGCTCGGTTTTTTGGCAGAGACTTTTCCTTCTCCAACATACTGCCTTCCCCATTCCTTTCCCTTCCCCTTTTCTCCCATTCTTCCTGTCATCATGTCCGGCAGCTCCAACGTTGACAATACAGTCACTTCAGCCGAGGTTCCCACCGTTATCACGTTCAACCCGGCTACTCAGCTTCCCCTGAAGCTCACCTCCACAAACTTCGCTTCCTGGCGATCGCAGCTCGACACGCTGCTCATGGGTCTTGATCTCTTTGGCTATATTGATGGCACCATTGTTGCCCCTCCTCGCACACTCGTGATTGACTCTGTCGAGATCCCCAATCCCCAGTATCATCACTGGTTCCGGCAAGACAAACTCATTCTCCACGCCCTGTGCTGTTCGATTTCTGAATCGATTTACTCTTTCGTCTCTGCTGCTTCTACGTCGCGGGCGGCGTGGTTAACTCTGGAAAAGCTCTATGCGAGCAATGCTCAATCTCGAATCATTCATCTCAAGGGGAAATTGGCCAAAACTTCCAAAGGGGATCGAGATATCCTCTCGTTTGTCAATGATCTCAAGAGCACCGCTGAGGAGCTCGCTCTCATCGGGAAACTTGTCTCCGATCTCGATCTTGTTGTCTACTGTCTTCGCGGCTTAGGTGAGGAGTATAATGTCTTTGCCGCCGCTGTTCGAGCTCGGGGTCCTGGACTCTGCCTCGAAGATTTGGTCGACTCGCTGGTGGAATATGAGTCTGATCTCAAAGCCCAGGTCCGCCAGACCGTTCCGACTGCGTTCTATTCGCAGGGCCACCGTAATTTTGGCGGCGGCGCTTCCTCTGGTGGGTCTTCACAGTCGCGCTCCTCCAGAGGGTTCCCCTCCCAGCGGTCTTCATCCCCGGGTCCAGCAGTGGGCTTCCAGCGGCCCTTAGGCCCAGTCCATCCCTCTCCCTCTGGGCCGCATCCTCCTGTCTCCAGCCCACGTCGGCCTGCTGTCATTTGCCAATATTGTGAGCGCCCCGGACACTCAGTTCGTCAATGTTTTCGTTTATTTCCCCAGGCCCGTCAAGAATTTCAGGCCGGTCAAGCTCAGGCCCATCATACTTCGGCTGTTCGGGCTCCGTCCCCTGGCCCCTGGCTCCTTGACTCTGCGGCATCTCATCACGTTACTTCCGATCTAGGCAATTTGTCTCTTTATTCGGATTACTCTGGCCCGGATGAAGTGCTCGTTGGCGACGGGACAGGTTTGCAAATCACCCATATTGGGTCTACTACGCTGCAAAATTCCACTTCTGCTTTTCAATTGAACGATGTGCTATGTGCTCCTGCTATCACACGTAAACTTATCTCAGTTGCTAAGCTTTGCCGTACTAATCCCATTTCGGTGGAATTCTTTGCTGATTGTTTTGTTGTGAAGGATCTTCGCACGGGGGCGCCGTTAATGAAGGGGGCAAATAATGGGGACGTCTATGAGCTGCCTGGTGATGTGGACAACGTGCGTCTTGCTCTTGTGACCACTCGTACCTCTTCCACGTCCTGGCACGCCCGCCTTGGTCATCCATCATCCTCTTCCCTCGCCAGTCTGCTTCGCACTCACTCTCTGCCAGTATCATCCTCTACCGTCAGTAGTCATTGTCATTCCTGCCTTTCTAATAAAAGTCATAAACTTCCATTTGCTCATTCCTCGTTATCCAGCACTAGACCATTTGATTTATTGTATACGGATGTTTGGGGACCGACTCCGGTCACCTCCATTGATGGTTTTAATTATTATTTAATAATCGTTGATCATTTCTCCCGTTATACTTGGTATTATCCGTTAAAACGCAAGTCTGATGTTCTTTATGTGTTTCTTGCTTTTCAAAAGATGGTTGAGAACTATTTCTCCACCACCATTCGTCGTCTCTACTCTGATGGTGGTGGTGAATTCCAAAAATTATGTTCCACGCTGATTCATCATGGGATCAGTCATCTCCTCACCCCACCTCATACACCTGAGCACAATTGCTTGGCTGAACGTAAACATCGCCATCTTGTTGAAACGGGTATCACTCTCCTGCATCATGCTCGCTTGCCTACATCATTTTGGTCTTTTGCATTCTCTTCTGCTATCTATCTTATTAATCGTCTCCCTTCGTCTACCTTGCGTGGTCAAATTCCATACACTACTCTGTTCAACCTTGCTCCTAATTATCATAAACTTCGTGTGTTTGGTTGCTTGTGTTATCCTTGGTTGCGTCCTTACTCGTCGCACAAACTTGACCCTCGTTCCCGTCCATGTCTCTTTATTGGGTACTGCCCTCAACGTAGTGCCTATCGTTGCTTTGATCCCGACACTCATCGTATATTTCTGTCTCGTCATGTTCGCTTTGTCGAACATTATTTTCCTGGTTTTTGTTCTAACCCTCCTGCAGATGCTTCAACTGCTGCGTCCTGGCCTCTGGACCTCGGCCCGCACATCGTCCACATCCCATTACATGGGCCTCGGCCCACCATCGCGTCCCAGCTCCCTTCATCAGCCGCCCCCCCCCCCCCCCCCCCCGCGTCCGATTCCTCCCTTCAAACGTCCGCGCCTGGGCCACCCACTCCGCCTGGGCCGTCTCCTCTGTCTGGGCCCGTGCCCCCCTCTTCTCCTGTCCCAGGCCCATCGTCTTCTCCTGGGCAGCCAACACAGGTTGGGCTTGAGATATCCTCGCCCAGCCCCAGCACTGCCCAGCCATCTGCACCACCTCCGCTCCTTCGTACGCACCAGATGCGGACCCGAGCCCAGGATGATATTTACAAGCCCAAGAAGCTGTTCTCTGCTGATTTCACTACTCGCTCCCCACCGCTTCAGCCTCGCTCTGTTCGTGAGGCCATGCAGTATTCGGAGTGGGATGCCGCTCTCCGCAAAGAGCACACCGCCCTTCTCCACAATCACACGTGGGATCTTGTACCGCGGCAGCCCCACTTTAATGTCCTTGGTAACAAATGAGTTTATCGCATCAAGCATCACTCTGATGGCTCTCTCAACCTATTCAAGTGTCGCCTTGTTGCAAAAGGCTTCCATCAGCGTCCCGGCATCGATTTCCAGGATACTTATAGTCCGGTGGTCAAACCTGTCACTGTTCGCACTATTTTCACCATTGCTCTGTCTCATAACTGGCCGATCAAACAGTTTGACGTCAACAATGATTTTTTTCAAGGTCCACTAGATGATGAAGTGTATATGGAATAGCCCCCCGGCTTTGTTGATCCTGCTCATCCCACCCATGTCTGCCGCCTACGCCGCGCCATTTATGGTCTCCGTCAGGCTCCACGTGCCTGGTACATCGCCCTCAGCACCTTCCTTGTTGACTTTGGGTTCCGGAAATCACAGTCCGACGAGTCTCTTTTTGTCTATCATCGCTCCGGTGTCACTCTATATTTTCTGGTCTACGTGGATGATCTTTTGCTGACTGGCAATGATACAGCTACTCTCTCTGTCTTTCAACAGGCGTTGGTCTCTAAATTCTCCCTCAAGGAACTTGGGGATGTGAACTATTTTTTGGGCATTGAGACCATTCCCACTTCCACTGGTTATCTTTTATCTCAACATCGATATATGGTGGACATCCTGTCCCGGTTTAATATGCTGGATGCTGCTCCTGTTTCTACACCTCTCGCCGCCTCTGCAACACTCACTCTCTCCGATGGCACTCCTCCCACCGATGCCACTCGATATCGCCAAGTCCTGGGGGCGCTGCAGTATCTCGTCTACACTCGTCCCGACATCGCCTATGCGGTAAATAAGCTGTCTCAGTATATGCATGCTCCCACAACTAATCATTGGCAGTGTCTTAAGCGTTTACTTCGCTATATTTGTGGGACGCTCTCCTACGGCCTGGCTATTCACCGCACTTCGCTACCTCTTCGTCTCACTGCCTTTGCTGATTCCGACTGGGCTGGCAACCAAGATGATCGCACTTCTACTTCTGCATATCTTGTCTACTTGGGTTCCACTCTCATTTCCTGGAAATCTCAGAAACAACGGACAGTGGCTCGTTCCAGTACTGAAGCTGAATATCGCGCTATCGCCCACGCCACGGCGGAATTGGAATGGGTGCAGAACCTCCTCACCGAGCTTCATCATCCGCTGCTCTCTTCCCCCACTCTCTACTCCGACAACCTCGGCGCCACCTGCTTTAGCTCAAACCCTCGCTTTCACTCACGCATGAAGCACCTAGCTCTGGACTATCACTTCGTTCGCCAGGTTGTGCAAGCTGGCCGTCTACACGTCCATTATGTTCCCACTTCCCAGCAATTGGCAGACGCTCTCACCAAGCCTCTCCCTGCTCCGCGCTACTTGCTGCTCCGATCCAAGATTGGCGTCGTTGATACCTCCTCCATCTTGCGGGGGCGTACTAGAGGAAAAGAATAACAATTCTTTTCCATTTATTAATTCCCCTCCACGTCTCCACTCCTCAACTCCCCTGTAGACTCTCCTTCAATTACTCAACAACCTCTCCTATATCCTCTGTAACAGTGTATAAATATTGCTGTAAATGTCAAATACAAATCAAGTCATTGATTCACAATAATCCTCTTTCTGCAACCGATTCTCCTCCTAACAGAACTCCTATCTAAACTTTCATTAAGTTCTCAAAACCTAAATGATCATCAATTTTCTACGTGATATTTATTTTACCTGCCGAATTCAAAAAAATATAAAAATTTAAATGGATCCAATCATCATGAACTCCTTTTAGTTATGTAAAATTAAGGCACACAACCATGAATTTGCTTTCCATGTCAGCTTTAGGCTCTCCTTCCTTTCCTTTTCTTCCCCCACCCCAATCGTTTGGTTTCTTTTTCTTTCTTTCGGTTGCTTTTTTGGGGCAGCCCAACTTTTACGAAAAACTTGCTGACAAGTATGGGGTGTGGGATCTCGCCATTATACCGACCGAGTGACTTGCTAGCTTCTTCTGCCTCCCAGGCCCCAGCGACGAAGAAGAATCATTAAGACAGCAGGCATGCATGGTAGGCATTCATTAGAAGAAAGCTGAAGCTTGAATGATTAGGTTAAAGGACTTCAAGGGGAAGCTACCATTACCATATTGTACGTACTTCGTTGGAAAAACCTTAAAATCTGTGGACTTCTTGGAAGATTGAAAAGTGGGGAGTTTTGATGCTTTTACTTTCGACTCAATGGATCCTCCTATGGGCATCACGGGGCTGGCACCGTGGTTTCAATTTGTGAGAACGTACTCACAGGGGTGCATGACTATCAGATTGCGCATTGGATGGATGCTCTGTGGTCGGTGAATGGATGTAGTGACAATTTGTAAATAAAATGTGACGCGTCCATCCAACGTTCTCGGAGAGATCAACGCACGCATCGATGGCTCAATGACTCTGTGAGTAGGTTCTCAAAGACGCCCTGTAAGCACGATAGTCGGATTGGTTAAAATTGATGTAATTCTAAAATGTTATTTTGATGTCTAAATGCTATTCGCATTGTACAGACAAATTGAATTCTACGAATGAACCTACACTAGCAAGAACACTTGTGATTACTTAAAGGGCAAGTACTCTGTCTGGGCTTCAGTTTGCAGACCGCCCAAATTCCTCGATGAGCGGCCAGCAGTACCAAATTCCAATCCCTAAGAAATATGCCCTGGGGGGAGGCCGGAGGGGGAACTTCTTGCTTACTCTGTTACTGAGAGCGATTTACTAAGCAAATCAAAACCAACGTTAGTGTCAATGGCTCCCCACTTAGGAATTCTCAGCCACTTTGCCACCATGCCTACTAAAACCATAAGTAGAGGCAATCGGATCCAAAGCAATCATATTACAAAACTGCCTCTTTATTATTAGTATGATGCTTAAAATGTCACCACGGCTGCTGCTGTTGTTACTTATCTTCGCGGGCTTCACTGAAACGGAACTCGCCAGTGCCAATGGCGAGTACTTGATCGGCACGGGCAGCCACGATATGACCGGTCCCGCTGCTGAGGTTAACTTGATGGGTTATGCGAACATCAAACAGAACGCTGCCGGGATCCATTTCCGGCTACGGGCTCGGACCTTCATCGTTGCTGAAAGCGAGACGAACGGGTCTAGGTTTGCTTTCGTCAACCTAGATGGCTGCATGGCGTCCCAGCTCGTTACCATTAAAGTGCTCGACAGATTGAATTCCAGGTATCGGTACACATATTCACTTAATTTTCGGATTAATAGTAGGATGTGTGATAAATTAAATTAAGGATTTGAAAATTGTAACACTATTCTAACTAGGACAAATTTGACAGATTAGTTGCTCCATCTAAGTGGACATTAATCTATTTGACACTAGTGTCCGACGAATACCTTTAGATTTGAACTCGACTTGCAAGATTAGCTCCGTACTAACTAACGAGCAAACCCGCGAACCCAGATTCCAAACTATTCTCGAATTGGAAAAGATTAAGTAACAAACTAGATGCTCGTGATTGAAGGTTTGGAAATCTATACACCCAAGAAAACGTGGCGATCAGCGGCACTCACACCCACGCCGGCCCAGGTGGCTATTTGCAGTACGTCCTTTACATCGTTACTTCTCTTGGCTTCGTCCGACAATCGTTCGACGCTATCGTCGATGCAGTTGAGCTCAGCGTGGTCCAGGCTCACAACAATCTCAAACCCGGCTCCATTTTCATCAACACAGGCAAAGCGCCTTTTCATTCAGTCATTTCATCGAACACAAAGACCACAAAATCAAGTTTCCAACTCTTCCAGCTTTTACTTTGTCCTCAGGGGACGTAGAGAACGCGGGAATCAACAGGAGCCCAAGCGCTTACCTCGCCAACCCACCGGAGGAGAGAGCGAGGTACGAGTCCAACGTCGACAAGGAGATGACCCTTCTGAAGTTCATCGACGCGGCTACCGGGAAGAGCGTCGGAGCATTCAGCTGGTACGCCACCCACGGCACGTCGATGTCCAGAGACAACAAGCTCATCAGCGGCGACAACAAAGGGGCCGCCGCAAGGTTCTTCGAGGATTGGTTCGCCTCCAACTCCTCCTCGACCGCAGCCGGGAAACCAAGCCCCTCCGCAGCCGTGAACATCGACAAATTGGTCGCCAAGGCAGGAACAGTCAAAGCCACCGGCGGGGAAACTTGCCGGGAAACGACCAGCCAGGGGTTCAGGGTGAGGAAGGACAGGGAATTCGTCGGAGCTTTCTGCCAATCGAACGTCGGCGACGTGACGCCGAACGTTCTCGGAGCATTCTGCGTCGACACAGGAAAGCCTTGCGATTTTAATCGCTCTTCTTGTGGCGGGAACGACCAGCTCTGCGTTGGCCGTGGGCCAGGGTAAAGTCAAAACCCTGAATTCCCAATGAGCTTAGCTCGTTGCTACTTGCTTTGCTTGTGCTAATTTGGCGCCTCTTTTGTGTACTTCTTCTATGCTCTCAGGTATCCGGACGAGACTTTGAGCACTAAGATCATCGGCGACAGGCAATTCAAGAAGGCAGCAGAGCTATTCACGTCGGCGAAAGATGAATTACGAGGTAAGATCGATTATCGTCATGTCTACCTGAACTTCACGAATCTTGAAGTTCAGGTAGAAGGCAAAGGCACGGTGAGGACGTGCCCGGCTGCTGTTGGACCAGGTTTTGCAGCAGGGACGACGGATGGACCTGGAGCGTTTGGGTTTCAACAAGGAGATACAGAGGTCAGGAAATGAGATAGATCTTGTATCATTTCTAAAAGTGAAGCTCATCAATTATACAATGTGAGTCATCTTTTTGCAGATCAATCCATTTCTGAAGATGGTGAGAGACTCCATAAAAAAGCCAAGCCAATATCAGGAAGATTGCCAAAAACCCAAACCGGTTTTGCTCTCCACGGGAGAAATGTTTGATCCTTATCCATGGGCGGTAAGCCGACATTGCTCTCATTTGCTACTGCAGAAGGGAAAGATACCTCATTTTCTAAGCACAAACAAAACACAGTCTCATCCAACATCTAATGGGTGCATAGAAAAGATAGTTCCTGCAACCCTAGCTGAAAATGCAAATGTGCAGAGACTATAGGAGAACCGAGTTTAACTAGTCCTCATAAGCATTAGTTGGAACTTTAGAGTAAAGAGAGCTAAGATTCTGAACTACTTTCATGATGCAGCCGGCAATTCTTCCTGTACAGATACTTAGGCTAGGGAAGTTGATCATACTCTCAGTGCCAGGAGGTTTGCATCCTTTCTAATCTCGTAAATTACACCGTTAAGATAGAAAGAAGCAAAGATAACTTAAGAAAGGGTTCTGAAACCTGCAGAGTTCACAACAATGGCTGGTCGGCGACTAAGAGAGGCGGTAAAGGCGACACTAATAGCCAATGGGGGAGGAGAATTTGATGACAACACCCATGTTGTGATTGCTGGCTTGACCAACACTTACTCCCAGTACATTTCCACTTTCGAGGAGTATCAACGTCAGAGATACGAGGTACGATTCAATTACCAAACTCCTCAGTCTTTATAGTCATTAATTATCCTATCATTTGATTGCATAATAAAATCATCGAAAATGTGTGCAGGCAGCATCAACGCTCTACGGGCCTCATACACTATCTGCATATATCCAGGAATTCAACAAACTTGCAAAACAAATGGCTAGAGGCGAGAGGAATAGTAACGCATCCACGTTATCCCCACCTGATCTTTCGTCCGAACAGCTGGGTTTGTTGATTGAGCCACTAGGGGAGTCACCACCAGATGGTATTAAATTTGGCGACATGAAACAGGACGTAGCTCAATCAAAAGATGGTCATTTCAAGAAGGGAGATCGAGTCAGGGCCATCTTCTGGAGCGCCAACCCTAGGTACGATCTACTAACAGAAGGAACATTTGCTGTGGTGGAGATGCTTCAAGGGGGAGGGAAGTGGGTTCCAGCATTTGATGATGATGATTTCTGCTTGCTTTTCAAGTGGGGAGTTGATAATAAGACTGGTTCTAGCTTGGCAACTATAGAGTGGGATATTCCTAATGAAGCGAGTCCTGGTGTCTACAGGCTAAGGCACTTTGGTTCAGCAAAGGAGACTGTAGTCTCTGCTGTTGGCTACTTTACTGGTGCTTCTAATGGATTTGCAGTAGCTTAAACATGGCGTGAAAGAAAATGTGGACCGTGTAGTAGGTAAAGAAGCACCCAAGAATCCATGTATTTTATATGTAAAGAAAGGGTATCGAGTTCGAGCATATGATAAAATCAAGACTCTCTCTACAAGCAATCTGGAACTAGACAATTAAGTTAACATGAAGAGCCCTAATTAGCTCATGTAAACATGCTTATTGGGGTTAGGAAACGCTTTATTATGTTGCTTCGTTTTATGTTTTGAACATCACCAATCATATTACAAACGTTTGAAAAGTAGGAAGTATGAAAAATTCACTTACTGAGACAAATAGTTTGTTGCAGAAAGGAACTGGTGAAAATCAAGCCTTACCTGTCCATCCACATGACACAACGGAGAGACTTGCCTTCGATGAGCAGATCGAAGGCTGTGTTGATCTCTTTGAAATCCAATTCATGTGTCACAAATTTATCTAGCTGAAGATCCTGAAAAGAAATGCACAAGTATAACCTTGTAAGTTCTTGTCAAGTTCCAACACGGTATTGGAAATGAAGAGAGGAGGATCCAAATCAAATTGAAAAGTCATCCAATCAGATATGATCTAATCGAAACCGAAAAATATTATGAAATTAGAGGATGGAACCCAAATCTAACAATGCATCCATCCAATCTAGTCTATTCCAAATATCAATTTAATCCAAACCGAATCATTCCCAACCCTTACGATCAAGTAAAACCATATATGAATCTCAATCTACTTAGAAGGGAAAGGGGTAAATGCAACTTTACCTTATCTATAGAATGTTTTAAGAGCATTGGAATATCAGACTTGGGTTTAAGACCTCCAAAAAGTGACCCCGTAAGTATTTTCCCAGAGCGAAGGACATCGAAGCATTGGAGCTTCATCTCGGACATTGGTCTCGCAACTCCCAGGACAACTGTTTTCCCCCATCCCTGTGTATTTACCACAAGCAACAAAAGGACTCTTGATGAAAAACATTGGTAACACAGAAAGGAAAGCATGAAAAAGAGGAAAAAATACATGGTTTTGGCAGACCTTTTGGCAACAAGCATATGCTTCCTCCATTAAGGATGGCAGACCAACACATTCAAAGCAATAGTCTGCTCCTCCTTCTGTCATCTCATTAATCACCTGGTGGTCAGTTAGAAGAGCAAATGAGATTGACCACGTCTATACATCAAAGCATATCGTAAACAAAGCAAACGGAGAGAATGACCTTTTCGAACTCTATCTGTAACTCACTATAGGCTCGGGAAACAAAGAGAATAAATTTGACTCCTGTTATTACCCTTTGAATGTAGATACGATGTTGGATTTAATGTTAACTAGGGCTTAACAAAAAGGTAAATTTTTCTCAATATTACATAATAATATTTCCAAAGAGTTGATGGTTGTTCTTCTAGTAACGCTAAGCATGTAGGCATCTACAGTGAAGTCCTTACAGTTCAACCTCAAGATAGAAATAAATGGTCAGAGATCAACCTGGCTCAAGGGTTTGTCTCCACAATCTGCAGGATTGACAAACTCTGTGATTCCAAACTTTTTCCCTGAATGAACACAAATTAAGAAAAGGTAAATGACACACATCACAATCCATTTCTATGCAAATGAAAGTCCAACATCTTAAAACTTTGCCAAGAAGTTTATCTTAATAAGATCTCACCAATTTCAAACTTCTCAGGCTTCATATCTACGCCTATGATTCTAGCAGCACCACGTATCCTTGCACCCTCAGCAACCTAAAAAAGGTTCGAGCAAAAAAAAGAAAAACCTAAACCAAACTCGTCTACTAACTCAATTGATGAAAACTTATTCCCTCCTAAACAATTACATTACCGCTAATCCAACTGAACCAAGCCCAAAGATCGCCACCGTCGATCCTTCTTCGACATCAGCAGTTCTCCATGCAGCACCCACACCTAAACATCCAATTCGCCACGGATTCGTTAGATAAATCGGAATAAGCATCAAACTGACTTTTTCTGAATGGTTCGAGCTACTCAATTGAACTGAACCCCAGAACAGTAATTGAACAGGACATGAGAAAGGGAAACCCTAATCTTCTTTGATTGCATTTTTAGAATTACCAGTGGAGACGCCGCAACTGAGCAGGCACGCACTGCTCATCTGGATGCCGTCGGGATCGATCTTGGTGAGATGAGCGACGTCCACAACCGTGTACTCGCTGAAGCTGGAGACGGAGAGGAAATGGTAGATGGTGTTCCCGTCGAGGTCCGTGAATCGGCTGGTATCGTCTCTCGGCATCCATGGAGAGACCTTGAACGGGAACTTGGAGCAGAGATTGCTCTTCTTCGATCGGCAACCCGAGCATTCCCCGCAGTCGGAAAGGAAGACGGGGATTACTGTGTCGCCTTCGCTGAACTCGGTTACTTCAGCTCCGACGCTCTCCACGATCCTGTAGAGATTAACTGGAGAGTTCAAAATTTTGGGGTGCCTTTCACTGGGATGCTGAAATGTTTGAACTTTCCCGGGGCTTTTTTCTTCTTTTTTATATCATTTGTGGGCTTCTGATCCGCTAACAACAGAGGGAACCTTGGGCTTATCTTTGGTTCGCTAGAAAGACCGATGGCCCGAGTTCTGAGTGTGACCCAATTAAGGAATTACGCATCTTGACCCCAAATTATCATTTTTGTCCTAACCCAAATTGCAATAACGTGATATTATTTGAATTGCTCAAATGTTTTTTTTTTTCGAATTAACAAAATCCTTCCCAAGTCAACGTTTCAATGTTTCTCTGGCAAAATTTCATTCAATAACTATATAGTGCAGGTCGTACTAGATGCATTAAAATTCATGTTCTTGTTCTATAATATAGTCATCTGTTTATTTGATATTTATGTTCTATAAAAAAATTCAATACGGAAATAAATTGATAGTTCTATGGTACCCAGGGTGAAATCCAGGGTACCGTATACCTTGAGTAAGAAAACGATATCCAGAACCTGAATTGACTGATCTTTCGGACATGATACTATAATCTTTTTTTTTTTGGTCGAGAACGGGGCGCTTAAAGGGCGCCCCAACCTTTATGCATTAAACCAACCGGGGTGTTTGGACCCCAACTCGATCAAAGTACAGCCAGTACAGCAACATAGTACTGGGAACATCAAAAACATGCATCCCCACAGCAAGGGAATGCCCCAGAGAGGCTAGATAATCCGCAACAAAGTTCGCCTCACGATAAACATGCTCAATCTTAACCTGCCAAGGCCTCTCTAACCAGCGACGAATCTCAGCAACAGTCGTATAATGTGGGTGGTTGGTCGTCGCAGACGCAATCAGGGTGACTGCCGTGTTGGAATCTGTCTGAAGAAGCACCTTCCTAGCCCCTTCTTCCCAGGCGAGCTTCAACCCATGCACAATTCCAGCCAGCTCTGCTCGGGTAATAGAACCCCCTCCAAGGTTCGCTGAAAATGCTTTAACGAAACGGCCATCGTCCCCTCGTACGATCCCTCCACAAGATGTGCTTTCGTTCGCCTGTATAACCGAGCCATCGGTATTCACACAAAGCCAGCCCGGTTGCGGTGGTTGCCAGCTGATGAGGCGGCGTTCCCGGAGTCCCCCGGCTCCGAAAATGCGCGACTCTTGCTCAAAGGCATTGCGGATCCGAGTCTTGAGCTGCTTTGTGTCAAACTGGATATGTACATGGGTCTTCTGCTCACCTTCGAAGACGAGGCTATTCCGGTTCTTCCACAGTAGCCAACACGTGCCTGCAAACAAGGTAGGGTCAACCACATTACTCCGACTAGACAGGTAATAAAGAGACCATCGCTTCATATCCGGCTCGAAAAATCTACTGTCGGGCTCGCCATCCAGAAAATCCGCCCACACTGCTCTCGCAAACGGGCAATCTCTCACGACGTGCATGGCACTCTCGCTAGGTCCGCCGCACATCTTGCAGCTGCTATCTTCCGTCAGGTGTCGTCGGTGGCGCTCCGCATTGGTTAGCAACCTGTCATGAACCATCAGCCACATAAATGATCGGACGCGCTGCATCGTAGGGGTTCTCCAAATCGTCCGCCAGCATGGGTGTCGGTCGCTGCTGCCGTCTCCACTGTCCAGCATTTCGTACGCCGTCTTCAAAGTGAATTCGCCCGATTGCGAAAGCCGCCAGACTCGGATGTCATCTTCCAGCTCCACCGGGACAGGATGAAGAGTAACCTGCGAAACAACATGGGGGGGGGTAAGAATACATTGAGAAACTCCCTGTTACACTCACCATTCAGCACAAAGTCGATGACTGGCATCTGTAAGCAATCCTCCGGGAGATTAGGGGCGAAGTCTTTAAGGATCAGCTCATCCGCCATCCACCGATCGCTCCAGAATTTGGCCACCCGCCCGTTTCTAATGTTCCAGCTAGAGGCCTCTTCCACTCGATGCAACACCCTCAGCACCCCCCGCCAGAGATTCGATAGCCTCCCCGTCGTTCGAGCTACCAACCCCTCGGCAGTTTGTCTGAAATATTTCGAGCGGATTACTTTGGCCCACAGCTCGTTCGGTTTTAGGAGCATTCGCCAAGCAATCTTCATCATGTAAGCCTCGTTGGTCTTGGTGGCATCTCTGAGCCCCAATCCTCCTTCCGGTTTCGGTCTACAAAGGGTCTCCCAATCAACAAGGTGGATTTTCCTTCCTTGGTCAGTGCTCCCCCAGACAAATGCTCGTATCTTCTTGTCAATATAATCGCGCACACTCGCCGGGAGGAACACCGTTTGCATAGTGTAAGCTGGGAGAGACGAGAGGACTGAGCTCGCTAGTGTAATCCTTCCCGCCAAGGACAGCGTCGAAACTTTCCATCCTGCCAGTCTCGAGTCAATCTTGTCTATCAACTCCGTGTACGTAGCTTTAGATATCCGATCATGAATCACCGGCACCCCCAAGTATCTTCCCAGATTAGTAGTCTCAGGGATCCCCAGGGCTTCACATAAGCTTTGCCGCGCCTCGGGTAGCACATTTGCTGAGAAATACACCCGGGATTTCGGTTTGCTAATCTGCTGGCCTGACGCCCCACCAAATCTCTCAAAGCAGTCTAACATTGTTCCCACCTACTCCAACGTGGCCTCCCCAAACAGAATTAGGTCGTCGGCAAAGAACGAGTGGGAAAGGCACGGCCCTGAGCTCACCAACTTGATTGGTTTCCAATGGCCAGTAGCTACAGCATCATCAATCAAATGCCCAAGCCTCTCCATACAGAGTGTAAAGAGGTATGGCGATAGCGGGCAACCTTGACGGAGTCCCCTCGACGGGTAGAAGGGTTCGGTGAGCCCGCCATTCCACTGTATTTGCATGGCTGCCGACGTTATACATTCCATCGTGAGCTCCACAAATTTCGGCGGGGCGCCTGCTGCCTGGAGAGTATCTCGAACAAACTCCCATATGATCCGGTCGTAGGCTTTAGCAAGGTCAATTTTTAGCGTCATCCACCCTCTCCGTCCCTTTTTCGCCCGCATAGAGTGAACTACCTCTTGCAAGATGCAGATGTTGTCTGTTATATGTCGGCCAGGCACAAAACTCGTCTGCGTCTCATGAACTAGCGATGGCATCAGTTCCTTTAGTCTTTCCGCCAAGCACTTAGTCACCGCTTTATAGGCCACATTACAAAGACTAATGGGTCGGAACTGCTCAATAGCTGTTGGTTGAGCCACCTTTGGGATCAGAACCAGAATGGTAGAATTCACTTCCTTAATCTTACTCGGCACCTCCCAACATTCCTTAGCCAGTTTACCCAAGGATTCTCCCACCATAGACCAGCATTTCTGAAAAAATAATGGGTTTAGGCCGTCTTTTCCCGGAGCCTTTAATGCCCCCATAGACCGGATGGCCGAGTGAACTTCCTCCAACGTCAAATCTTTGCTCACCTCCTCCCATTTTTCGGTCTCAATGGGCGGGAAGTCCGCCTGGATGTGCTGCAGCTCTCCCCCTTCCTCAGTATAAAGCCATCCGAAAAAGGTGACAGCCATGTCTTGTAATACTACCGGGTCGTCGATCCACTCACCTGCTGCATTTTTTAGGAGAGTTATTCGGTTTCGCTTGCGTCGGTGGAGGGTACGGGTATGGAAGAATTTTGTGTTGCGATCACCCGATATAATCCACTCTAAGCAAGCTTTTTGGCACCAGGTCACCTCTTCTTGTAATAGCACTGCCTCGAGCTCTTCTCTGACTTGGATTAATTCCTGGCTGTCGAAGACCCCTCCCCTGTTGCGCTCTAGTCTTTCCAATTTGTTCATTAGTTTTTCCTTTTTCCTCTGAATGTGGCCAAAAACAGTGCGGTTCCAAACCTCCGCATCCCTGGCCAGAGCTTCAGCCGATTCAGTGAAACGTCCTCCCTTTGCCCAAGCACTAGCTACCATAGGTAAAAAATCTTCATGCAACGTCCAAGCCGCGAGGAAGCGAAAAGGTTTACGACCCCCCGGCTGTGCGTGCACCTGAGATGACAGCAAAATCGGTCGGTGATCCGATTTGAGCCGAGGGAGATGGCGGATAGTCGAGTCCGGGAAGACATTGACCCATTCAGTGTTCGCCAGGCCTCTATCTAACCTTTCCCACAGCCCCCGGCGAAACCAGGTGTACGCTGGGCCTGTGAAGCCGACATCCACAAGGCCCGCGTCGCTTACACAGTCATGGAAATCTCGTATCCGTGAAGCATCAAAAGGTGCTCCACCCAGCTTCTCTCCCGGACTGAGGATAGAGTTGAAGTCACCCATTAGCAGCCAGGGGTGGTCTTGATCAAGCGCTAACTGCCGAATCTCTTCCCAAAGTTGTCTTCTTTGAATCGGCGCCGGGTTCCCATAAACCGCGGAAAGGCACCAGGTCGGCCCGCTTGAGTTTGAGCTCTGTACCTGCACATGGAGACATTGATGGTGGTTATTCAGCCGTGTTACTACAAAGTCTCCTGCGTTCCACATGATCCAAATACCCCCCGAGAACCCTGCCGCATCAACAATAAACTTGCTATCGTAACCCATCTTCCTAACAATCTCATTCACTCGATCCCCACTAATGCGAGGCTCAACAATAATCACGATATCCGGACGATGTCTCCGACGATATTCCTTAAAGACTCTCAGAAAACTCTTGCTACCCGCCCCCCTACAATTCCAAGACAGAATCTTAAAATCCATAAAAAGGTAAGAGAAAAGCGACTCCCTGGTTTAATTCCCGGACGGAGAGACTCCGTCAGTTCCGCACATTAGTGTCCCCCTCAGCTCAACTCCACCATCCGAAGCATTATTATGCCGCGGTACGGTCCGATCGTCTGGAGGCCGCCCCAGATGTTGCACTGTCTGCATGTTACTTTGCTTGCCATGCAGAGTCGTATCCAGGCCGGCGGTTTGGGTTGTCACTTGCACCTGTGGCAACGTGGACTTCTCTATGGACTCCTTTATAGAAGAAGTCTGGGTACTCGTTCTCTGTTTCCTCGTTCCAGAGCCGTCATTTTGCACAATGTTCGTCTCCAGGGCCCCACTAGGTATATCTTCTCCAGTTTGCACGAGTCTTGCTTGGGGTGTTGTTGGGCTCGGCGAGTTGGTATGAGCTTTCCCGCCATGCCCTTTTTCTGGTACCTCCTTACCCTTACTCCGTGGCTGGAGCCCAATTTCTTTTTGCACAGCACCTAATGGCTCCTCAAGATCCTCCTTCGTTAGTCCCTCGATCTCCTCATTTTGTAGAGCTTGGAATCTGGACCCCGAACTGTTCTGCTCGCCCTGAGTTGCTTGCCTCGTAGGTGTGGCCATCGCACCGCGAGCCGTAGCGGTTGCTTCGGGTCTACCATTTCGAGGTTTACGCTTTGCGATCATCCATTCCCCATAAATCTTCTCTGGTTGTGGTTCCTCAGTCTCTTTGGGACTACTCTCAGTCTCATCCTCCATGGGCTCAGCTGGTTTCGAGCATTGACAGGGTCCATGAGACGTGTACCTTCCGCACTGTAAGCAGATCCTCTCGAGGCCTTCGTACTGTATGAAGTACCTTTTCCCGTTAATTCGAAATTTTGATAGAAGCGGCTTCGTTAGGTCCACCTGGACACACACCCTAGCATAGTCACTTCGAGCACCTGTCCGGGTTGCCTGGTCCACCCTGATCGGTTTCCCCATTCGTTTTCCAATTCTCATGACAGCCTCAGGATGAAAATATTGTATTGGGATCTCGAGAAGTCGTGCCCAGACCAGGGTCGACGAGATTTCATGTTCATATGGGTTGAAGTTGCTATCCCACATGTGAACGGTCAAGTAATTCTCGCCCATCATCCAGGGCCCCCTGTGATCGCCCGCTCGTAGTCGATGCCGTTGGAGAAACGCACCAGGTAGTATCCCTTCTTAGCTGACGTCACCTGAATGCTACCAGCCCTAGCCCAGATCGAGTTGAGGCGTTTGGATATGGCCGTATATGAAGTCGAACGTCCCTGAGCTTTAACAACAAGAGCTGACCTCCACGGGCGACAGAATTGTCTCTCTTCCACAACAGAGAAGTGGATCGGCGGACAAAGCGGGTCGTCTTCCTCCTCTGGTTCCGCTTCCCGGCCATCCGCTCTCATGGCCTCCGCGATGTCCTCCGAGTCGGAGTCTGCAACATACCATTCATCGGTCCTTGCGGAGTCGCCAAAAAGGCGGCGTGCTGCCCCCATACCATGACTCCATGCAGAGGCTTTTGGACTTTGAGTCATAGGTGATGTCGGAGCGTTCGCAGCAGGTTCCATATTGACATCAGTATGACTATCATCAGAGATATCCGCGTTCACCGTCGGCTTGGCTCTCTTCTTCGTCTGTTGCGCTTCCCTATCCCCCTTCGGATTCGGGGACGAGGAGTCAGTTGGAGGTCGTCTTTGACCTGAGAGGAGGTCTGCGTTGCTATTTCCGCCTCCGGCCGGCGGTTCAGGCACCGCCGCCATGGAGGCGATAGGACGGCGTAACCCTACGAGCTCAAAAAACCCTTCCTAGTTTCTCGGAGCTCCCTTTTTCTCAATTTCACATAACCCGTTTCCACATGATACTATAATCTAACCCTTAAAGATCAAAATCTAGGTCTTTAATTCTCTAAATCTTATTCGTCAAGATCAATTTAATTAGAAATAATAATCGATGGTTATGATTCGTCCAAATATAGGCCAAAAAATCAATGCACCATCTTAGGGTTTATAGTTTAGATTTAGATAATTAGGACCTAGGGTTCACTCATTAAGGGTTAGGGTATAGTATCATGCCCAAAAATCCTGCTAATTCGAGTTCTAGATAGCGTTTTCATAATCAGGGTATGTGGTACCCCGGATTTTATCTGGGGTACCGTAGAAGGCACCATATAGTTTTATTTTCGGTGCACTCAATTTTTTTAGTACATTCAATGCAATTTCCCCATAATCATTATTATGAGCAGACGATTCATGTACAAATAATGTCATTTGTCACTTGTAATATGATGAACAAGAGTGTCAAGAAATACATGAATGTGCACAAATATCATTCAAGAAATACTTTGATTTGAAGATTTTAGTGTTTAGAAATTTAGAATTAGAGTTAAGGTTTATAATTTGAGGGTTTTTTGTTTGTCTTCCAAAATTGAAAGTTAAAGGGTTAGGGTAATGAATTGGTTAGTTGTGATACTATATTATCATATCAAATTAATGCTACAAATTTAACTACTTTTAAAATTGGGTGCATAAATGCTAGGGGTGGCTATACGGTCTGGTCCGGTTAAATTGGCCCAAATTGATCCGGTCCAGTCCGGTCTTTTCGAAAATATAAGGACCAAAAATTGGATTGGATACGGTCCGGTCTTGATCCGGTCCGGTCCCAATTCGGTCTTGACTTATATTGAGTTTGTGGGGATTTGAGTGGCCTAAGGCCTGAAAGGGTGAGGAGTTGGTTAAGTTTTATACTAAGTGCAAATGTTTGTGACCGTTTATGCTAATTACTCTTAAATTTTGGGTGTTGAACTCTCTTATCCAGTGTTCATCCAGTTTTCGATCCGGTCTCAAACAGTTTTTTACCTCAAATCTAAGCCCAAAAATTGGATTGAATTGTTTACTATTCGGTCCCGATCCGGTCTCGGTCCGGGTTATACGATGCGGTTTCGGGAAAAACCAAAAACCTGTACCAAATAGCCCGCCTAATAAATGCGAAGCTATATATATTCACTTTTAGATTTCTAATATTTTATTTTATAATTACCGTCCAACTTTTAACTACTGTTATATTAAAATTCACGTTCAGCGGACCTTCTTCTTAATTTCGTCACTCTTTGTCATTATCCAGGGGTAGCATTCAGCGAACAATGTCACACAAATTATGTTAATTCAATTATATAACAGGTATGTTTTCGTCCACATTATAGCACTAAAGGACGAGACTAATCTTATATTGAATAAACAAAAAAACGTGAAGGATAATGCGACGCTCCAAAACTCGTCAACGCGCAGGGGAAATCCCGCCGGCGGAAGAAAAGGCGCAAGTCGCCGGCCGGGTAAAGAATGATAACGTACCCGATCGCTTCGTGGCCGAGAATCCTGGGCGTAATCCCAGGGAAATCCTTCCTCTTCCACAAATTGATGTCGCTCTGGCAAAGCGACGTGCAGACGATTCGAATCCGAGCTTCGTGCGCTCGCGGCGGAGCCACCATTACCTCCTCCATCACCAGCGGCGCTCCCGCCTCGCGACAAACAGCGGCTGCGTTCACGTTCACAACCGTGCTAGTCAGTAAAATTGATTAATTAACTGAATGATTTAGAGGATTGGGCGGGTCGGATTCTGATGTACCTTTGCATCGAATAGGTTCCCCGGAGGTGGATGGTGGAATCTGGGTGCCCATTGCCGTTTGCCGCTTCAGTTGGAAAACTCGGACTAACGCTACAGAAATGTATTTGGAGATTGAGAGAAATAGCAGTGTCTCGCTGAGAATGACAGAATATGCATTGACCCAGAGGGAGGAGGAGTAGACAAGACTTGCAAATGTGGGATTAAGTACATACAAGTCATCCATTTTATTCTTCATTACCGTTTCAGTCGCTTGGAAATAGTTTGTTTGATGTTTTGCGCGGTGTTCATAGGGTTATCATGGTAATTACCAAATTGAATAAGTCTAAATTCTATCAATTATCAAACATAATATCAAAATCAAACTAACCAAACTAATATAACAACAAAATTAATCGGTTTGGTTGATTGGTTAACAACGGCCGATCCAGGACATAGAAGATTATTAGGCCGCATTTCATTAGAAAATTATATACGTAAAAAAAATTATAGTTTTTTTATAATATCAATTTTACACGTCGATCTTTTAAATTTTAATATAGTGAATTTATCAAAAATGAAGTCTACATCCATTACCAATATCATACTATCTTTAAGATAAAATAGTTAACTTGGCGAGAAATTCATCACTCATTTTGTTGCGCAAATAATTTTTCACCTATTTCATTGCTGAAAAGGTTCTCTCCATAGTAACTATTGAAACGAGCAATGTCAATAGTAGACAAATCAATCGACTAATCAATATATATTTCTTTTAGTCTTTTACGTTTTAGACTTTTAGAATTTAGGTTTCATTGTTTGTTTTTCTTTAGACGAGAATTATTGGAGCTAGAATTTTTTCAAGCTAAATTTAGAGTTGTGATTTGAATATGTTCATCTGACCCATGTTCCTAATTACATACAATCTTAGTATAAAATAACGTTGGGCTGAATGGCTAAAATCGATAAACTTATTATAAACTAACGTGGCCCGGGGTGGCCACCCCCTAGATCCGCCACTGTTGGTTAACTAGATTAACCAATATAAAATAATATTATCATTAGGTGAGGAAAATATCCTGTAATTAATTAATCCATAATTTATATAATGAGTAGAGCATAAAGACTAGCACATATTTAACTCTTATTTTTTTTTATTTCTGAGTGATATCAATGGAGAAAAATAGTTAAACTTACAATTCTACCCAGGATCCCTAAAAGACTCTAAAGAAGTCACCCCAAAAAATCAAAAGATTCTACCTCTAAACGAGACAAAAGCAGTGCTTTACGCGCCACTCTATGGGCATCACTGTTGGCGGATCTAGGTACCGCCCTAAACTCTATACAAACAGACAAAGAGCTAAGGATTTGAAGACACTCTCGTAACACCGGACCACCAATCGAGTCTTCTATGATGCCTTGACGAACTTGTTTGACGATCACTTCGGAATCACCTTCGACTATCACGCGGGTCAAGGATCTTGAGGCTACGATGGAGATAGCATCTCTAAAGGCTAGAAGCTCTGCCAGGAAAGAATTGACTAATCCTTGAAGCTGCAGCCCGAACGCCAACACCACATGCCCGTCTGACCCACGGATAACAAGCCCAGATGAACACCCGGTGGCACAAACAGCAGCGTCGAAGTTGATCTTCAAAAAGTCTTCTGGCGGAGGGACCCAAGAGGTGGCAGGATGGTTTGGGAGTAGAACTGCGGGGTGGAGGAGGAAGGAGAAGATAAGAGACTCCGAGGACCTGGTTGTAGAACTGGCTGGCTAGGGAACGGACATGAGGTTGGTAAAAATCGAAGGTCATTTTATTTCTAAACTTCCAGATTCTCCAAAGTAAACATATGCATTGGAGAATGTGGAATGGGGCGGTCTCAGAGACCATGACATGTCGCCACCAAAGACTAAAGTTAACAGTCTGGGCGGTCTCAATAAAGTTGCTCAATCCCACTAAAGTCCACAATCTAATGGCTAGGGGGCATCTGAAGAATAAATGTTCAATACTTTCTCGATGTCTTCAGCAGACAGGGCATCGGTTAAGGCAGTTTATTCCACGAGTTTGGAGGGTCGATTTCAACTATAGTCTGAAACAGTTAAAATCCTCCCGTAACTAACGTTTTGGATAGTCAAATGCACATAAACTCATTAAAGTGATGACCATTAAAAGCTTTCTGGCGAAATCAATTGCCGGCAATGATGTATAATTACCGAATTGACTCAATTGCTGGCCAATCTGTTCTAGTATCGAATTGTTGGATGATTGCACTAATTAGGCATTGGGAGCATATTTATTTGCGGGAGCCCTTTGAATACGCCTCATTATGCAGGCGAAAGAATCTCTTTATTAGAGTTTTAAAACACTCTATCTCGTCATTAAGACGATTTGAAAGCACAATTAAGGCTTTTCCGGCGCTAGCCGTTTCTGGCCATAAAGCCTTGTAACCGACTTGAGAAAAAGTGGTTACTAAACCCAATAACTATTGTATTAAATGAGCATAAAGCCTTGTAACCGACTTGATAATAAGTGGTTACTAAATCCAATAATTATTGTATTAAATGAGTTTTGTAGGAGTTGGCGATTCCGGAACAGAGGATAGATTCCGACGAGCCTCCGGTAACCGACGAGCCTCCGGTGAGCGAACAAGTTCTTATGCTTATTCAAAAAGGGGAAATCCGTAATCAAATCAGGGGAATGATAGGAAGACAGAATTTTCTCGGAAGCCAAACAACCCATATGAAACTCACTGACTCGGGAAAAGAAAGGAAGGAACTTTAAAGGGGAAGATCTATGTACCAACCATAACCCATGAGCACGGAATTGAGAGAGGCGAAGATGGCACAGGCAAACACGTATTTCCTCGTATCGTTTTTCTTCACGGCAATGGCTTTCTCCGACGACGGCGTACCCGCTTCGCTGCCGGCGTAATCTATCCTCGAGTACTTGGTATCTACATTGCTGCCGCCGTCTCCGTATCCATTTCCTTCCCCTTGCATTCCCATTTTTTTTCCCCCACCTCTCTTTCTCCGAGAGTTGGGAAGCGTAGGGAAGGACGAAGATGACGGTCAGCTTAGTCGGAATGGCGGAGGCCGTGGGCGGGCGAGGCTTCATGTTCGCTTCTTGCTAGCCAATATTTTCGCTTGGACGCCGCTGATGTTCGGGTCCTTCTTCTCCGCCGGCGGCGACGGCGGAGGCCTTCTCGCCGCAGCATCGGCTCCCTCCGGCAAAACAAACTTCAGGCCCACTAGCCCACCCATCAAATGGTGAGAAATTGCTGATGCTGAACAACACATACTTGGATCTCTGAACAACACATACTTGGATCTCTACCCTTCCTGTATTCCTCTACTGATGGCACTTTCCCGTCAGGAAACCAACTTGCTTCGGCGAGGTACGCTATCCCTTGATTCTTGTGCTGCAACGAAATCGACCATTCTAGAAAAAAAAAATATTAATGTACATTAATAAACCTAATAAAATAATATTACAACCATTAGAAGTAGCCACCTAGAAAAAAAAAAATATTAATGATATGGGGTTGATGAATTGGGTGTGTCTTGTGAATTGTCTTAGTCTCTTAGCAATTATCGAAGGATAAAAATTCTCACCTAAAAGTTTTACATCCAACATAATGTATGGAGATTAATCTAAATTAGGTGTCCATATATCGTTGTCTAATATCCATAAGAACTATATAAGACAAGAACAATAGTTATCTTTATTTTTTTGGCGAAATACACCTTGATAACCATAAATATGCATTTTCTTACAATAATAGCCACTTTTTGAAAAATATACGGATATAGCAATTTAATCAATAACTTTAACGGCATTATAATAAATGCTGACTAGACTAACTTTTTTTATGACATGTCAATTTTTCATCAAAATTCATGCCACGTGGAAATTATCATTTTTTCTTCTAATTAACTGAAAACTCCAAAAGCTATTTTCTTTCCGCCGCTTATACTTCTTTCCCTTCCCTCTCTCAGATACGTACCTCAACAGCCACCACCGTACTCCGCCCCGCAACTTCTTCTCCCTCTCCGCTGCCGCAGACACTGCTCGATTAGATCAGCAACGTACTCTCCATTCTCCTCGTCTCCTCCCTATTTGTCAATTCATTCGTTAGCCGAAGGAAGGTTGTCCAGTCTAAGCTAATTTCCCTCCAATCATCTTTAGCCTCCTCTCTGATTCCCTTTACCGGTCCCCGCTATATTACAACTCACTACCTATTCCCTCCAATCATCTCTTGCCTCCCCCATCCACTATTAGAAATTGAGACAGAAAACAGTACTCCCACCCTATTCAAAAGTTCAATCTCTAAGACAAAACATTCTTTGTCTTGCCTCCCCCACCCACTATTTGCAACTACGGTTGGGAATCTGGACCAAATCATATAACAAATCGCGATTTAGACCGTACCATATGGTTTGGTCTAGACTGTGAGACTAGGAACACAATTTGGTCTGGTTCATGGTCTGTCCCTTTAGCTTGCGATTTGTGATGGATTGGTTTGGTCTAGACTATGATTAACCATACAGACCATGAGCTCAATTACTACTAGTGTGGGGTTATGTGGACTTGGTGCGATCTCCGTCCATACCTTCTTCCTCGGAGAAATTCCGACGAAAGAGAGCAGCTTTGATCTGAAAAGCTAAGTCACCCGAACAAACTTTTGAAATATGTTGTGTTAAACGTTGTGTGGAATGATACTAGTGAGCCAACACAATGTCATACTGTATATTGTGTATTTCAGATACAATCGGCGTGCTTTGATAATCTTGGCCTCCTGATTGTTGCAATTTTGAACACATCATCCAAGAACATTAATCCTTTACATGTCTCGTGCAAACTAATCTATCATTTACACCTTCCTCCATCTTCCTCTATTTTGTTTACATTTCTGCTGCACTTGAGAATGAGAATTTGTGGATATAAATTCATGCTTATGAATTTGTGCAATTATATTGAAAATGATGAAATTGGAGTGTTACTACTTTGTATATATGTGTTGGTGATTTTTTTAATATGATCTATGGACTAGTCCGGACCGCAAACGCACAGGCATGGTCTGGTCCATTGTCTGTGTTTTAGTCTCTCGGTCTAGACCATAGACCGTATATATGATCCGGTCTGGACTGTTTCCCACCCCTATTTGTAACAGAGCCACTAAAACCCCCAAATTTGTATACACATATATTATGATTCCCTAATCTCACTTACCCTTCTTAGATGATACCGCTTACCACGATAGATGGTTAGAAAACCCAGACTATTTGCATACCCACCATCACATAAATAATAACAACTTTCAATACAGGAAATTTTTTATTTGTTATTGGGGTAGTTCATTTATAAGCATTTCGTATCTAATTATTAAACATAACCATGATTACCTTCTGTCATGATAAGTCCATTTTCCCTAGTAAGCAAAATTCATGCATCATGGGCATACCCCTCCCATCCAGATAAACAATAGATAAATTCTAAGTTGGGTGTGCAAACACGCAACACATTAATGGAAAGATCACCCTTCCTATCTCGGTACCTAGTTTGATCATCTTTTAATGGTTGGACATTAATATGAGTTCCATCTAGAGCTCCAAGACATTTCTAACAAAAACATTGAAAAAGACCTTTCAAAGGTTCATTGATGATAACACCTAAATTAGTGTTATTTAACCCTCATATCAAGGTTTGTTTCATGCCAATTCATGTGCATAATTGCTTGAACATTGTCGATTACATCCATATTTTGTTCCTATGTGAATTCAATGTGATTTTAGGGTGTATTAGACGATACATGCGAATTAGGTACAAAACAAGGTCACAAGTGTAGCAAAGGGGCGGGAAGCTAAAGATCGTGGCTGGAAGCTTAAGATCACGGCCGGGAACATAGCCCGCGAACTCAAGCTGAAGATCGCAGACTGGAAGCCCCAGATTGCGGCCGCGAATTGGAGGGCTCAAGACGCGAACTTGGTGGGGAAGGAGCCAGGGAGAAGCAGAGACTTTCCTCAATTGAATCACGACCACAATGCTATCAGACAACAAGGAAGATCACGACCGCCACTAGTGGATCGCGACCACGAAGTCAGCCTGCGATCTCCTCAAATTTTGAAGGCCATAACGATGGCATTTCAAGATCGCGGTGTCTTCCAAAGATCACGACCGCGATCTCAATGCTTCTGGACGCGAACTTATCCATCCGCAGAATGCTTATAAATAGAAGACCCCTTTCCCCCTTTTAGATGAGCTTATTTTAAGAGAAATTTCTACTTTTAGCGAAAGAGAAGCTGAAGGAAAGAGAATGAAGGAGAAGAAGGAGAGGAAGTTAGAAGAGAGGGAGCATCTTCCTCAACCCAAGTCTTCTTCAATTTCTTCTATGTTTCTTCTTCCCTGATTTATGGAGTAGTCCTCTAAGATACTAGGGGTTATAAACCCCAAACCCTAATTTTAGGGTTTATTATGTATGTATGAATATTTTAGGGTTAATACCTTATTTTGGCCCGAATTATGACCATATAATCAACTTTGGCCCGTGGTTTCAGAAATTAACATCCTGGCCTTAACAATGCAGCATATAGACTCAATTGGCCCGACACATAGTTTGACCGTTAATTTGGACGGTCAATTCCGTTGACCGTTAGTCAACACGCCATGTCATTGCCTAGTCAGCCTAAAAATCATTAAAAAAATGCAAATTCAAATTATTTTTCTAATTTTTCTTATTTATTATCAAATTAACCAAAAATAAATTATAAAAAACATAAAATAAATTTGATTTTTTATTTTTTGGATAATTTGAAAAATGATAAATTTTATAAGTTAACCAAAAATTATCAAATAATTTTATATTTTTAAAACTTCCCACATAAATATAATTTATATCATAATTTTTAAATTTATAAAATTTAATTTGATAATTTTTGGTTAATTTATAAAATTTATCATTTTCAAATATCCCAAAAAAATTATTTATATTTTTAGAATTTTATTTTTTGGTTAATTGGAAAATGATAAATAATAAAAATTAGGAAAATAATTTGAATTTAAATTTTTTTAATGATTTTTAGGCTTATTAGGCAATGACATGGCATGTTGACTAACGGTCAACGGAGTTGACCGTCCAAATTGACGGTCAAACTATGTGTCGGGCCAATTGAGTCTATATGCTGCATAGTTGAGGCCAGGATGTTAATTTCTGAAACCACTGGCCAAAATTGATTATATGGTCATAGTTCGGGCCAAAATAAGATATTAACCCAATATTTTAGGGTTTGAATGAATGAATGTGTTTATCTAGTTGATTTTATTGCTATTCTATCTTTGATTGTGTTTGCGTAAGTCACCCTAATCTTCTCTATTAGCCTACTTTATGCTTCTATGCCGGGTATGGAGTTCTAGGTTAGACAGGTATGCATCATCAAGCAAATCGAGATAGATGTATGAATAGAGACCTATGATGGTTGAGGCGACCGAACCCCTATCCTAGGTTAGCTTTCCTATGTAGAACCTGAGATGAAACCTCAGCGTGGACGATGGATAGTGTCCATTGAAATGATCCATGAACTTATTGCCCCATATACGATAGCCTAGATCGAGGTGACTATGTATGGGTTTAGGGGAGGCGTGTGGATAACCACGAAAGCCCACGGAAAATAGCCCACTCACCACATTCGATAACCCTAAGTATTTATGCATGCATTGTAACCCTAAGCTAGGGGGAGGATTAGTTCCCTGAAGTACATGCTTTTAGCTTTGATCAATCTCTAGTCTAGTTGTCTCCTCGAGTCCTCCACTCAAACCTCCAAAACCGATTAACTAATTATCAACTAGATGGGAAGTAGGCGAGGGTACCAGAACCCAAGTAAAATACGACCTTGATCACCACTATACGATAATGACATCTTAAGTTAAACTTGGCTTAGTATGGGATAGTTGTTGACACGTGCTAACCATTGACAATAATCTGCACGGATTGAATCGGTCAATTGACAAAAAGCAAAACAAAGGAAGGAATTGATAAAGTTATGAATTTAGAGGTTGACCTTGAAATTTTTTCACCTACTATTGGTACACGTGTTGGGAATAGGAAGCGGCTTCTTCATTAGTAAGTTGTTGAGCCTAAGAACAGTCCACAACACACAATGGATCATTCAAGAGATTGTCTCTCCCGAACAACGTAAATTTAGTCTTAAGGTTCTATTTTTCTCATTTTGTGAAATTCGAAGAAAGATATAAGACTTTCTCGTCTATATACACATTTTGAGTTTTTACAGACCGCCTTTAGCAACAAGAAGCTCATAAAACTTTCTAAATAAGTAATGATTCATCCTAACTTGGTCGAAAGTATCAATGTCGGTCATTCTAGTTGAATTCCTAAGATGAATGTGTCTATCATAGTGCCTCTGCATGTAGGTGTCCACCGTTTTCTTACCAAGTCTTCAACTCATGTAATGTTTTCGTACAAGCTAAACTAGTTCGATACCTAAACTAACATAAATCATTAGAATGTTGGAGAACGACCCAATGATTGCAACCACCTGGCGTCTACGAGCTGGAGCTAAACTTGAAAGTCGAGACATCCTTTATAAAATAGTTAAATTTCATAATCAGTTGATAAAGCAAAGATTACTACATACTACTGCTACACACACAAAAAGCTTTCTTGCAAAGCCGACTAAATTGCAAGTTTGGTCATTTGAATTACTGATAAAGTTCATGTTTGCCATTAGAATTACTTTATTTCCTCCGTAGTCACTTAAATTAGTTACACAGTCCACGTACTCATTATTCTGGTCAATTTTTGTTGTGTTTATAAGCGTTTTAATTATTATATGTACTAATCTTGTTGTTATTCTATCGTAGGTTGGGGACGACGTGGATATATACAACCAACGGTATTATTTGGATCAAGGACCTATTGATCCAACCGAGTTGTACGACCAACCCAACCATCGTTCAAGGGATGTTTGGAACGATCACGAGGTACATACAAATCTTCATCATTTGTCTATTCTTTTTATTTTGTTAATGTACTTAGTGGAATATAAAATAAATTTGAAATAATTTAATCGTATTGGTCGTTTTCAATAATTTAATCGAATACATAGCGCCACTTACTTCGACTCTTTATAAAGAGATGCACGTCTAAGGAAATGAGGTTTTAAGCGATTATCATGATCCTCTCATTTCCTGGGAAAATCGGGTATTAAGAGATCCTCGGATTCCCCCCCCCCCCCTTTTTTTGTCAAAAAGGCTGCGTTTCTAAGAAGATGTATACCTCTTATAAGAGTCTAACGAGTGTTGCATTGTATTCGATTAAATTATTTAAAATAACCAATACGATTAAATTATTTACCAAACAACCAATACGATCTATGTTTATGTGTACTTAAATGAATTTTATTAATTTCAAATGTTTGAATATGTATGTATCTCTTTAAATTATTATTCATTTAGAATGTTATTTATGTCAATTAATTGAGTATGTTTGTTTTATGATAATATGTATATATCTTGGAAAAAACTATCAATTACTTAAATTTGATTGTTAATAATATAATTATAATAAAATTATGATCCAAATTAAATCATTAATTTTAATTAATTTAGTTATAAGACTAAACTGTTACTAATATATCATAAATAACGAAATTTTTTTTTGCTAGGAGGCACAACAGATACTCCGCTATAGGGGTACGACTTGCAGACACCACATTTTGTTCGGATATAAAACGAAAAAAAAACTTGTGACTTGAATTTACACAACAGAAGAGAGTTTTGCTATTCAAGAGTGATAGTCCAATCTTTCGTTTCAATTTCGTGTGAGAGCATTTGAGTTCGATAATGGGGATTGAATTCGAAAGGAAACTATCCCAAAGTATATGATTCAAAAATTAGAAATTTGGTACAATCATTAAACATCGTTACACATTTTACCATACTTTGGTATAGAAGAATTTTGAAATTTAGCCTATAAAGGAAGCCCAGCCCAATGCTTCAAAGACTTTTAGACTTGGATATGCAAAAACAAAGGTAGCAGTTAGTTGAAGCACAAGGGCTACTTTCCAGATTCAAACTAAAGCCCAGAGCTCGGCCCAACAAACATCCAACCCAGCTCGACCCCTTCTGAACCCAGGTGATTTCCTCATCAGCCCACAAGTCTGCAAACCTGAGTCGGCCCAACCTTATCCGTCAGCCCAACCAACATTGAATTGTGTGCCAGCCTATCCTGAACAGGCCCTGATCAGTCAGAACCGACCATGCAAGGTGGAGGCTATTGGCACAGCCTCAAAATTCGACCTATCAGAAAGAAACACAGCATTTCCAAGTCTTAACAAAGACTAATGGCGAAGCAACACGTGGCATACGATTTAGCTATAAGTAGAGCTCTTCCGCTCTTGATTTTGGGGGACGGAGTGGAGAATAAGAAAAAGACACGAGAGAAACATAAAATTAGAAGACTTTCTAGTTCTTTCCTTTTGTTGGGAGAAGTTCATTTCAATTCGGAGGTTTGCGAGATAGGAGCATAAAGCGGGAATTCTTAAGAGTCAGAAATCCCATCAAGGTTAGTGTTCGTAATCTCGATCTTCGTTTTGCTAACAATCCATCTGCTTTGCTGCTTTATCTCTATCAGCTTTATTTACTTAATTGAGTTCGTTTAAGTTCAAGCCATCGGTATAGTTTCTATTTAAGCAATATACTACTACCGCAATCTGCATATATCTAATTTATTTCAATTGAGCACAGTTTATGCAGCAATAACTTGTACCCGCTGTCTAAATCCGTTTGCTCTAGTTACCATCATTAGCCTAATCTTTTGGTAAAGATCATATTAAACCTTAGTCAAATTTAAATTTCTTGTAAGAACATGTAGCTTAAACCAACATACAGCTTTCAATCGCCAAGATTTTCGTTTTAAAACCAAATCCAACAAAAACACCATAAACACACTAAAATTTCAGATTTCAAACCCTTGCAAAATCACAAGCAGAGGCAGTGATTTACAATTACCGAAAATAGTGATTCTAGAACTTCTTAATTACTTTCCCAGAAATTATTTTTTTAGCAAATTGTAGCATATTAGGAGTTATTTCTAAAACCATCCACCAAACAACCAAGCATGAAAATATTCGAGATCATCAAACACGCATACAACATATTTCCAAGCCATAGATCTGTAAACCAAATCTAAACCGAAACACAATCCTTCCCTTTTTTCTAGTTCAACCACCCCAATCATATTAACCCGAGTTTAGGACAACCTTACCCAGATCGGTCCATTTCCAATAACTGCATCAAAACCAAAGTAGAGGTCAGAATAGATTAAAGAGGTGATAAACCGAAACAAAAAAAAGATCTCACCCGCCTTAGCTGTCGTCAAACCACCGCCACGTTCGTTGCCGGCGGATTTTGGGTCCGGCGACATCCTCTGTTTCTCCTCCCCATCGAAGCCAGAGACCCGAAAAACCCCAGAAATCCAAAACCAACACCAAATTCAGAATAGAATCTCAAGTAATACAAACAGAAAGCCATGAAATAACATGCAAGCAAAATCCCTACCTGGATCCACATGCATCCAGCCGATTGAGGTCGATTCTGGTCGCCTTTCTCGCTGTCGTCTTGCCGCGGTCGTACGCGGCTTGTCGTGAGCTTTTTGCTCTCGTTTCCTTGAGGCAGAGGCGAGAAACAGAGAGGTCGAAAAGAGGAGAGGATGTCGGCGGCAAGGCTTGGCTAGGGTTTCGCTTCTCTCTGTGAGTGAAGAAAAGAGGCGAAAGTTAGAGAGAGTTGAGAGAAGAACGAGAGAGAGAGAGAGAGAGAGAGGTGAGCGGCGGCCGATTTGGTCTATTAGGGTTAGGTTTTGCTTTTTTTCGTGTAAGACGTTTATATATCTTTCCAGAAGACCGAAATGCCCTTAGGCTTTTCAGCTTATTTCGCAGCCATGCCACCGCGTTTTTGTGGAATTACCAAAATACCCTTCCCCTTCTCTGCATTAAAACGAAAAATCCTTAGAGCAGGTTTCGAACCCGCGTCCGTTTGATTGAGCGCGATGTACTGCTGGCGTATTGGCCAGTTGAGCTGCCGGCTATACATTTACAAATAAATCATTCTAGTTCATTTTATCATTTAATATCCTTAATACGAAATGTAGAATTGCGGATTAAATTTATCTCGTTTCTTTTCTAATACATCAAATCTCATCTTAATAACTGATATCCTTATATTATCTTTTCATAATTTCATAATATCAACTTAAATTTTATTAACAATAAATTTTGATAACGAAACCACGATCAGCGGAACGTGGTGATACTTTTATTTAAAATTATCAAAGTCCTAACGAACTACGCGGACTTTGATCCCTTCTAACGGGTACGTAGGCAACCGATAAGGTTCGAGTCCAACTAATCAACCAGCTTTATCTTTAAATTTTTACGTCAGTGGGCGTATAATTAAATTACAACTAATACGATAAAATCATTAAATGGTCCAGTGGGACCCCAAAAATACAAAATCATTACTAAAATACACCCAACTCGCAGAAACTTATCAAACTTAAGTAGTACCGATTTACGGCGTTGTGGGGGTGTTGCTTAACTTCCCCACACGTAACCGTACTCCCGAACCCATATCTCTTAACCGCAGACCATATCTCGGTTCTGACCCTAAGGTTAGAGCCGATTCGAAGAGTGTTCGATCCACTCCAAATAAGATCGATGGCGACTCCCAAAAATGCCGACGCGACGACATCGGGCCCCCGGAGGGACGGTTGCGACACGACCAATGTGCTCCCATGGAATCCAGTTATCTTGCCATTTCTCAAAAGGGCACAGTTGGATTTGATTAGGTATTTTGTAGGCATAAAAGTCGATCGCCAACTCATCACCGCATTGGTGGAGAGATGGAGAAAGGAGACACATTGTTTCAACTTTCGCGAAGGAGAGTGCACCATCACGCTAAAGGACGTCGCCATCCTAACCCATCAGCCATCGACGGCAAAGCGGTGTGTGTGAGTGATCATCCTCCCGAGGATCGTGACGGTATGTCCGGTTGGCAGCATTTCATCCACAGTGTTTTGGGGGTGAAAGTACCAACCAAGGGGAGCATTGATGCGACGGATCGCTTGCCACCATTGAGGAAACACCAAGTATCAATCACTTGGTTGACGAAGTATTTTAGGGACCTTCACGATCCTGCCAAAAATGTGGTGCCCCTAACCGAGGAAAGTCCGGAGCTAGAGAAGGAAAGATATGCTCGTGTCTATCTCATAGGCATGGTAGGAGGAGTGTTCTTCTCCAAAAAATCGAGCAATTTAATTATTTGTGGATGGCTTAGGATCCTCCTTGGTAGTTGGGATGAGATGGGGGGAGTTGAGCTGGGCATCCGCTTGCCTAGCTAATATCTACCACCATTTGTGCAATGCATCTCTCAAAGCTGTGAGGGAGGTCAGCGGCGCAATGTTCATCGTCCAATTTTGGGCTTGGGAGCATCTGCCATGGATTGCACCGCTTTAAATGTCCTGACAGGAATTGGGGTCCCACTCAAATGTCCCCACTGGAAATCAGGAGAGTGCCCTTGTACTTGTCGGTAAGGAATGTACCATCCACTTGGATCACAGGGACACAGAAGTCAAAACCATCAATAGATTGCTTGAATGCCCAAAAAAGTCGTCTGAAATGGCATTTGTTACCTGGCTCTAGCGGTTGTAGCTCTTCATCTTGGCATCGAGGGGAGAAAACAGTGTCAGGGTTAGACGCCTCCAATGCCAAAATCAACCTGGGAAGGAATGCATATGATTCTTCCCAATCACCAAATACGGCGGCCAAAACTTTCTGCTTTCCATGCCACGCCTTCTTATAGTTAATCATATAACCACAACGACTTGCAATGTTAGCAGTTATGACTTTCACCTTCAGGTCAAGATCTTGCTCAATTAGATGCTTGATAGCCGCAGCAACCACGCTGGATTTCAACTGTCAATGACCTTGGGATGTTATGGATGACACACATGTGTGTGTGTTCACCGCACGGGATATGACCCAATGGTCGTGTCTCTTGCTGTTGATGGCCCGAATCCTAACATTGCATCCCTCGTTATGATTACGACATCCGACTATGAGCCTTTTCGTGTTGGAATGAGTTGTGTGCCATTCAAAATGCCGAGTCATTGCTTCAGTATCAATGGCGTGCCGCACCTCCTTCTTCGAGCCAAATTGTTGGCCCTTCATACCCAGTGAGTGGACCCCATACTGGAACCTCTGGGGGTTCCATGTCGCTGTCGACCATCCAATTGCCGTCTGGAATGTGATTGTAGTAGGGGACTGGTACACGGTCATGAGCCACCTCATCATCATTATCTGACTCTAACTCTGGTCCTGAATCATCAACACCTTCAAGAGGGTCGGAGCTGTCTGCACTGACGTTGTTCTCTCCTTCTTCATCGGAGGGGTCACTAACTGGTGCTGGCAGGGCATCTTCCATCTGATCCAGCTCATGAAAGGCACCTTCATCAGCTCCATAATGGTATTTGTAAAAACTACCGCTGCATGATTGGAAGTTGTACTGAGGTTGGTTGGCATGGTCCGGTTGAACTTCTTCTTCATATGACGGGAAAGATTGATGATGACCTTCACCTTGCTCTTGGTACTGAAAATAGGAATGCGGATCATGGTAACTTTGGTAGGGATGATCTCCATATAATTCACCTCCACCATGGATACCAGATGTTTGACCGTCTCCAGAATGACCTCCAACGCCTACGACCGCCTCGGTGTAAACGAACATCTCGGCTTTGGAAAGATTGTTGGACCTCAAGAATTCGAGCATGGCATCTACTTCATCCTGAGTGGTTATGAGATATTCCTCGTGCCACAACGACCTGCCTTCTCTGTTTGGATATCGGTACACCATACGATCAACTCTTCTCGTGTCATCCATGCAAGTAACATTAGTATACATTTGATAGAGGTCTTCAAACATCAGTCTGGTAGCGACCTTTATTTTATGAAAATTGCCACCGACGTAGGTGACCCCCTTTCCGGTCTCTTCCGTGTAACCATTCCACCGTAACCCAAGCGTGAACTTTTGGAATGCCATCTGCAAAAAAATCGTAGTTCAGTTAATATCATAAAAATCACAATAAAAAGTAATACAAAATAAACTTACGAGTTAACGTTAACTGCAAAAACACTAAAGAAGTAAGGAGCTACAACAGAAAATTGAAAAGAGAGAAGGAGAGGTGTGAAGAGAAGAGGTTTCCCGGGGTGTCGTTTATAGGCAAAATCATCAATGAAAACCGCACGAGGGTGCGGTTTTCATCTGCCCTGCAGCCCCACGTCTGCCAACCTGCATGGCAAAATGTTTGATGTCGGAAAATAATTACGACACACAAACCGCATGGGGGGAGGGTGCGGTTTGTGTGGGCAAAATCGCACTTTGGGGGTGCGATTTTGCTAGGTCAGGCCAAAAACCGCACCTAGGCCATGCGGTTCTGTTAGGTCAGACCTAGAACCGCATGGCCAAGATGCGATTTTGGCCCAGAATCTTAAACCGCACCTTGGGCGTGCGGTTTACATATAAGAAATTACAAAAATTAACACCCTTTTTAAAAAACAGTGAAAAAATTACATATAGATTGGATGATTTTTTTTTTATTTGTTTTTTTTTAAATGTACTATTTATGAAAAAATCCTCTATGTTTTTCTTTTTAAGACCGGTCGGTCTATGGAGCTGCTGGCAGAGGAGCCCTGATAGAGGTGTTGAATACGCGGTCGTTGGATGATTCCTACGTCAACTCACCGTTTGGTCTAGATTATTCTGGAACCCCGACGGCAGAGGCAAATCCGGCTCTAGCCTGCGCGCCTTTTGCTGGAACGCTATTCGTGGTCGCGCGACCTTTAACCCCCTGGGAATCTTGTCCCTCTTTCCTCTCTCGTTTTCCATCCGCCTCTCCGCCGACGAATCGCAAACCAGGCGGCGAGGTTTCATCCGCTCCCGTTAAAGAATCAATCAGGTCAGGATTTTTCCTTTCTCTCGCGACCGATTCATTTGGAATCTCAGCGGAACCCATCTCGTTACCCATCGTGATTGCTGGGTTAATTATTGCTTCGATCTCAGCAATCATGTCTGTATATGGTTTTGTTGGCGGAATTTCCTCTAGATTTAGGACTAGACAGCCTTTGTTTGGGATGATGATTGAAGTTCAGACTGTATGGCTTCTCTTCCTTGGCTGTGAAGATTTTGAACGAAGGCTTGAGCTTCGAAGTGTATGTGCTGTATACCTTTCGTGTTAGGAAACCCTAGAAGGTGTACTGTTGAGATGTCATTGGGAGCTTTACTTAGGTTCTATGAAAATGGAATCAAGTTTTTTACGCATGAACTTGATTTGGCCCTGAGGAAATCTTCTTTGAAGGAAATGGCGGCTTGTGGATTCTTCTTTATCCTGCATGCTATTTCTTGTCTAGTTGGGATACATATTTGACCGAAGTCAATCGACGAGGGTTGCAGTTAGAGGATTTGATGACTGATTTTGACATCCAAATGTCTTCATGTTCTTATTAAATGTGCTCAAGGGAGTACCTGAAGCTCAGTAGGCTTTATAGCTTTTTTGTGCTGGTAAACTGCATTCTATCTGTGCTGATTTTGATTGTCTGTTATATTATTTTTAATTTTTAAGATACCTGGGCAGAGCCAGCATATCATGGCAGATCACCACCCCAACGAAGGACCTTCCACAAGCAATGTTTCTGGGGAAACATCTGATTCAAGTGTGCAGCTCAATGTGAAGACTTTAGATTCACAAATTTACAGTTTCCTGGTGGACAAGAAAGTGAGTATTATTTGCTCATGTCTAGTTCTTCATGTTGGGCATATTTGATTTGCTTCGTGCAATATATGGGGCATGTTCATTTCATTCCATCATTATCTGATCTGCAATTAAAGTAGCTGGTTTTCTCAAAGAGTTGTCCAAGTCATTACATTCAAATTCAGCTGTCTAAACTTTGTCAGTAATGTGTAGTTTGTGTTCTTGGCTTGGATGTCTTCAGATGCCAGTTCTAGCTTTCAAGGAGAAAATAGCTAGTCAAGTTGGTGTTCCAGTCAATCAGCAGAGACTGATTTTTCGAGGAAGGGTGTTGAAGGATGAACATCTCCTCTCTGAATATCGTATCCTGTCATCTGTACACTTCAGTTCAGCATGTTACCTTTATTCACAAAAAGTGTTGCGCAGTACCCTTTAGAATTAACCTATATAATGGATAATCCAAATATTAAAGGGTTTCTGGTGTATGTGTTAGGCTTTATCAATCATCTACTGAATTTTTTGAGGTGGTAAATGTTTTAAACATCTACTTGGTTGAGGACTAAAGTAGCTGATACCATTGTTATGTGAAATTGTTTTCTATTTTCATCCACTACGATACAGAGTTCTGATGAAGGTCCTGTAATGAGGGCGATTTTAGTCTTTTGTGCATACAAAGATTGCAGTGCTGTTATTCTGATTTTGCCAGGCAGGGATAGGGTATCTATTATGTGGTGAGTTATACATAGATTGGGAGTATGTTATGTGGTGCATCATTGTTCATATTAGTCATCCATCTACACAGCAAGTATTCTCTGTCTCCCTTGACTGCATTTAGAGGTTGAGAATGGTCATACATTGCATTTGGTTGTGAGGCAGTCAGCACAAACACAACCTTCATCCGAGACAAGCTCCGGAGACGCAAGAGGTAATCCTTATGGTTGATCTTTCTGTGTCGAGGTCTGTTTCTCGGCCTGCTTTGTTGTCAATTGTAAGTAAGTGAAGTTTTGCAGGGAATGATGCTAGTTATGGTGGCCTCGGAAACCGCCCTGGCCAGATTCCACACAGTGTTTTGCTGGGGACATTTAGCGTTGCAGATCAAGGTGACGGTATGGTTCCAGATCTAAATAGGGTATGCAGTTAGCATCTTGCTATAGCCAGGTTCTGAATGCAAATTGTTTGGTACACTCGGGCACAATTGTAGAAACATTTATCTTATTTGTGCTTGAAATGTAGGTTATTGGGTCTGTGTTGAACTCAATAGGGATTGGCGGACTGGCTGGCACTGCTGGCATGGGCAGCATGCAGTTCCCACCTATGGTGAGTTTTATTGGTGCGCTGTAGAAGTACCACATTGCAGGTCTTGTATGCATAGGGTGTAAATGGAGGTTTTATTTTGAATAGTGTGATTGTTTGCGCTTACTCCTGGCACAATTTGAGGGAAGTATTGTATGCAGCCTAATGCTACTAGCCAGACTCATCAAGGTAATGGAACCAGTGGAAATGTTGGTGGTCAGAATCAAGCCGGAAATCCAGCACAGGCGGGTAATACATTCCAATCCCAGCCTCAAGTTGTGCAGATTCCTCTTGCTACATCAGTACCCATTCCTTCATTTCATTCGGTATGCGTTTGACTACCAGGTTGCCTATTTTTTGTTTTGGCAGTGAGATATATCTGCTATTAAAATGACGTCTCCTAATTGGTTTTCTTTTTGAAGCCAATTCCTGATTCTCTGAATACCATCTCTGAATTTTTGAGTCGGATGGAGCAAGTACTTGCCCAAAATGGTAATTGTTGGAAAGCCGTTGCTGTATTTCCCAGCATTAAAATTGTATCCAGAGTAACTAATTTTCTTTTATCTAGGGTCTCAGCAGGGTACCGCTTCAACAACTTCAGGAGTCCCTCCATGGGTTGAGTCACCTTCTAATGTGCAGGGGCTACCTGCACTTGAAGCTTTAAGCACCGTCTTGCGACAAGCCGAAAGGCTTCTTAGTGGGCATGCGGTTTCTTCATTGTCTGTAAGGATCATCTTATTAGCATGTTAAATTTTTCCACTTTGTTGGCTTTGTTACCCCACATTTTTGGATGAAGTTAATGAAAAAAGTTATGTGGCCAGAGAGGTCGTTCAGAGGAACATAAGTTTTCACTTCCTTAGTTTTTCATTCGATAAGGACGTTCTAAATTTTGTGCAATGCTCTAGAATCTTGCAGGACGCCTGGAAGGAGAGGGGACTTCTCCTGATCTCAGTATCAGGAGCCAAATCCAAACAGAAACTGTGCAATCTGGTCTTGCAATGCAACATCTTGGTGCACTGTTTTTGGAATTGGGCCGCACATTGTTAACATTCCGTATGGGGCAATCTCCTGTAAGTGTGTTCTTTCTCTGTTGCTTTCTTCAGCTGGTATATGTGCGTTCTCCTTAAAACATATTTGATGAATTGCAGGGAGAGTCCTCTATACACTCTGGGCCTGCAGTTTATATATCTCCATCCGGGCCTAACACCATAATGGCCCAGGTTCGATGCTCTACCCAGTTTATGTTTATACTGTGCATGATGATTGAACTAGCTTTTGCTAATGTGAATTCTTTTACTTTCTATCCAGCCATTTCCTCTGCAAACTCAATCTCTGTTCGGTGGCATTAGTGGCCAATCAAGTGCTGTTCCATTTGCTCCTGTTGGTGTTGGAAATGCCCCAAGGCATGTAAATATACACATACATGCTGGTAAGCAATATAGGATTTGGCATTTCATATCAGACTGGTCCTTTTTAGTCAACTGACACACTTTTCTTAGGCACAACAATGGCATCTGTTCTACCGACAATGGGTGTCAGGGCAAATAGTGGCGAACCTGGAACTGCCCAAGGGAGGGTACCTGGCAGAAGCGCTGCTGCTGCAGTGCCTGCACAAACTCGTGGGATTCCAGTCTCAGATACTGCACAACCAGATAGAGGTGATGTAGCACCTGATTTGGGACACATGTCTTCTATGGTTTCTTCGATCAATTCTAGGTTGAGAGATCTTATGGCAAATTTTCCAGGACAGCCAATAACTGTACCAGGTAAGCATTCTACTGGACGGGAACAATTAGAGTTCAATTTCCTCACTGTTATAACTGAAATTATCTGAAATACTTGTAGGATCTGAAGAACCTGCTGCTGGTACTGCTATTGGTGGAGAACAACAACCTGCATTGGCCACTGATCGAGCTGTTGAGTCAAGTGGGTCCTTGCCTGATCTCGTATCTGAAGGTGACACTAAGAAGGTATACTCTTTTTTGTGCACAGTTTAGGAATCTTTCTCTTGCTCTTTTCCTTCTATTTCTGGTCTTGTGCTAAATAATTAGGGAATCACAGATGCAAGATGAAAATGTGCAAATCAACAAGAATGAGGAGAAAAATGATCTTAATACTTCCGTTAAAGATGTGTCCTCTAGTTCAGTGGGATCTTCACTGAAGAAGGAAGAAGCTTCTGAAAATGTTCCAAGTGCTAGTGCAAGACATGATCCTCCAGAGGGTGCTAAGGCTGCCCCTCTTGGGTTGGGTTTGGGGAGTTTGGACCGTAAGGTATGACAACATTTTTTCTAATTGTCTATCGTCAGTAATCTTATCCATTCTATTCGCATTGGACTTCTTAGCTTTAAATAGAACACGAGAGAGATAGTAATATCGCTGCAAGCCTAAGACTAACTCCAACTCCAAAAGCTATATTTAGCCTCCCAAGCTCTCAAATGTGCATATTTGCCTCCCCAAAACACCTTTTTGCTCCAACTCTAAAAGCTTCCAAATTTAGCTTCCCACATTTTTTTTGATTTAATTTCCATAATCCATACTTATTTACAATATCATTCTTGTAATTCACTTTAATTTTTTTATAGTTTGTTATTACTTGTGAAAACAAAATTTTCGATGTAATTTTTTTTTAATTCCGAGATAAATTTTTTTTTTGCAAAATTAGTCATTTTTTATGGCCGTTAAAATGTGTCCGTTGCAATGTGACCGTTTTATTGTCACTATATTACTTCTTTCAAACTAAAACGCAAACACACCCACACAAACTAAAACGCAAACATACCCACACAAACTAAAACGCAAACACACCCACACAAACTAAAACGCAAACATACCCACACAAACTAAAACGCAAACACACCCACACAAACTAAAACGCAAACAAAAAAAAAAAAAAAAGCAGCAGCAGGGGACCACGCGTGCAGGCGAGGCCCAACCGCGGGAGGCGCGCCTGGGCCGCACGCGCGCGGGAGTTTTCCAGCTGCTATATTTGCCCCCTTTCCCCCTTCCAGCTGCTACCTATCCACCCCAACACCCCAATCTCCAAATTTGGAAGCTAAGTTATTGATGGGTTGGAGATGAAAAAAGGCAAAATATAGCCTTTCTCCAAATTTGCAAGCAAGGGTTGGAGTTAGTCTAAGTCTTATATATTCCCTGTGGGAAAAGAAGACACCTTGTGGTTAGAAACTCGTTTTATGCTTTAGGATTATGCAAATTGACCACGTTCCTCCAAAAGGCTGAATGGTAATCAGGTTATTAGGTTATTCAGTTGCTCTGCTTTACACATTTATATGTATATTTCCCTTGCCATCTTCATATGTACAATTTGTTTCAAATTCTGAAACGTGAGTGTCGATATTGTTTGTGATCCTAGAAGCGAGTTAAGCAGCAAAAACCCTCAGCCACTACAGATGGCACCCAAATAGCACAGCAACTCTTACAGACACTTAGCTCCCGAAGCTCCGCTCCTATCTCAGCTTCAACAGATGCGCCCTCAGGTCAAACCACTCTACCCGTTGTCGGGATCCGTGAGGGCGTAGCAGACCATGACTCTGATGTACAGGTCGATGCTGCTACTGCCATGTCGCAAGCTCTACGAAGCCCTGGTTTTGATAATTTGTTGGCAGGGGTCTCTGAGCAGACTGGTTTCGGTTCTCCCGATATCCTGAGAAACATGATGCAGGGGCTCACTCAGAATCCCCAGATCATGAATGCTGTCAGTCAAATCGCTCAGCAGGTTGACACCCAAGATATTGGGGACATGTTTTCTGGTGCCGGGAGAGGCCAAGGTGGTGGCGGTTTTGATCTCTCGAGGATGGTTCAACAGATGATGCCTGTTGTTTCCCAAGTTCTGGGGCAAGGATCTGCTGCGCCACGAGCATTCCCAATCCCACAGCCTGTGCCTGAAAGGATTACGTCTCGAGAACCCAGTGATCAGAGTGTTCAGGTATGCTCTGTCTAACTCTCTCTGGAAGGTAAAACCTTAATCTGAAATGCTCATTTTCGCTATGTTATCCTGTTTTACAGATGGACCTGCATGCTGTGACTCAGAGAATTGAGCATGGTGATGCACCTGAAGACATATTTCGTGCCATGGCCGAAAATGCATCTAGGTTGAGTGGCAATGATGGTGCAAGTGCACAGGATTTGAGCAACAGTGAGGATCTAGTCAATGTAAGTTTCGATCAGAATTTAATTTTATTGCATTCTGTGTATCCATGGATTGAATTATTGGTGTCTTTCTTGTTATCATCTGTCAAAGCTCGTTCTTTTTGTTCTGGATGTGGTGCAGGAATATTTGGAGTTACTACGCCGGGACATAAGAAGGCGTTGTGAGGGTGACTCTGATTGAGGCAGTTGTTGATCTCGTTCGTTAGGCAAGGAACCTTGAACATATCTGTTTAGGTTCAACCAAAATCCGTGGCCTTGCTTTGCTTAACTGAACTAAACTAGAAGCCTTTTGATGATACGGTTAGGCTCCAGCCCCCTGGGTATTTAGTTTATTAGATTCCAGTCGTGGTATGCTTTTGGATTGGCTGTATAATTTCAGCACGATACAAGGTGGAGAGGGTTGGCAGCCATTTCGTTTTAAAAATGCTTGAAGCTGTTTGTTTGATAGTATTTTGATCGATCTTTTGCTGCAAATTCTTTTCGGTTGTGACGCAACACGAGAACTGGAATTCGATCGAATAGACTCGAGCTTCCTTGTATTCACTACTACTTTTGGTTCCAACATAACCTGCCTTTTGGACACCAATTCAGCCATGGAAATAGATTTCTTCACATATATTCTTAGCCACCGAGTTGATTTCGAAAATTGGAATCAAACTAGATTATAATCTCAGATCATGTTTGTCTAAAATTGAGCCGAAAAGCACTTCAGTATTGCTGTGGTAGCATTTGTCCGGTTAAACCAAAGCGGATTCATCGCCATCCGATCAACATTCCCTTACGTGGCAAAAGATAACAGCTGCGTCCTCATGGGATAATAGTGTGCCGCCGTCGCACCCGATGTAGAGGAGCAAACCGTCTATATTTACAGGTCCGGCCCACAATGACAAAAGGGGATTTTCGATTTTCATCCCCTCAGCTCTCTCTCACAGCAGCTAATCAGAAATCAGATACCGATGGCTTCCCATGGTTCGGCCGTCGACGCCCAAGGCTCCAGACGACCACTGGGGTTTCTAGCCAACGCGATCAAGAGGAAACACAGCTTCATCCAGCTCGGCGCCATGACCGGGATTCTGCTCCTGAGCGTCAGGTCGCTGGGGCAGAAGTACCGCATCCACGACCTCGAGGACGACACGGCGGCTCTCAGGGAGGAGCAGCAGACGCTTGCCGACCGTATGAAGACCATCAAGGAAGCTTTGCTGCGGGAAGCGTCGCTCGAGCCTTCCGGCCGCTTCGCTTCTCGACTCCGCAGTCTCTTCGGCGATGGAGATTCGAACTAGCGTCGCGACTATACACGGTAGCTCTATCTCGCGATCCTCTGCTGTGAGTCTTTTGGTTTCCTCGGTTCTCTTATTTTTGGATTGGTGGTGGAAATGGAGACTAGTTGAGCTGGAGTGCTGGACTTCTTTTTTCAAATAACAGAAAGTAGTGGAATGCCTATTATCATAATAATGAACAACTGTTAGGCCAGACTTATGTTTAGTAGGAACTAGGAAATGTGTAGTTGCAGACTCGTTAAGACATGTGGAATTGCACTTTTCAAGCTTGTGTGGTGTCAGCTGAATTCGGCCAAGAGTTGTAATTGTTTGGCTCATGAGAATGATGAACAAACGCTAGGACAGACTTCTGTTTGATGGACTTGGTAGAAAATTTGTTGTTGCAGACTCTTCAAGATGAGTGAAACCGAAGTTTTCAAGCTTCCGTAACTTGAATTCGATAAAGAGTTCTTACTTTCTGTTCTTTGTTTGGCTCCTTGAGCTTGGGATATAACCATTTTGTGGACGGAGATGGTGCACAATGTGCTGTTTGGTTTCACTTGCAATTGTCTGATTACATCATTTTCTCATAATTAGCATCCAGTCTATGGGTTGGATGCACCGACTGTGGTAATTTCTTTGCTGCATGTTATGGAAATGGTACTCGGTGGATGTTTTTCGGTGTGCACAATGTTTTTCTCATGGTTGTTCTGATTGAAGCGATTTGTGAATCAAAAGTATTTCCTCCCATTAAGAGCAGGATATAGAGTTTGCAAGACTGTTAGAGATGAGAAACTTGGTATAATAATAGGCATTTCTTTGTGGATCACCAACTCATGCTAGGAGCTGATTGATATATAGTAGCCGTTCTTCAACTGAAAATACTTTCAAGGAACTTAGATTTCGAGCTGTGGTTTTTAGTTCCGCTTCTCATCTTGAGTTCATTTGGAGTTGCTTGAAACTCGCTTGATATCTTTTGTTGACACAGCTCGCCACAACTACCAGACTCTCGGGATTGTTTTCGAGTTATTGATCTAGCGAAACGATTTTGTAGTGTGTGTAACAATGCTTGCATGCTGGATATGGTTTGTTGTTGGAAGGTCTTAATCAGTCAACATAGGAAGGATTCTCATTGCTCAACTTTGACTGTGAATGTTAGAGGCCATAGTCTGATTCTCTTCACGATTCGTGAAATGAAAACCACTTACTGGATAGGTCGACTTCAGGTAAGGTAAGGGAGAACTAGACAGAGCAAAATTATCCATCCATTACGGGGCATTAAGGTTGGAGAGATGTACACACAAGTAAAATCTAGAGTTCGATTGACACTGCAAAGTAGGGATGGCAATTTACCCACCCATGGGTAATTTTGCCCAAACCCAACTAGACCCATTTATTATGGGTAGGGTTTGGGTGATGTGAGTATGGGTTTGGGGTTTGTATATGGATTTGGGTTAGATATGGATATTATCTAAATGGGTATGGGTTGGATATGGATATCCATTTACTTGAGGGTGTTTTAACTACACATGCAAAAATTGGACTTATTTGTAAAACTTGAAAATTTTAGGTACCAAAATGTAAGACCAAAAAATTTTAGGTACCAAAACGTAATTTTCCATCGATATTTTGAGGACTTATCTGCAAAAAAAATTAAATTTAGGTACTAAATATGCATATCTATTAAGTTTAGGTACCAAACTGTAATTTGTATTTGGGCATGGGTACAAACCCAAATCCATTTGTTATAAACCCAACCCAACCCAAAGTAAATGAGTATGGGTACAAACCCATCAAACTTTACCCATATCCATATATTTGGATTTCATACCCAACCCAATTGGGTTGGATAGTAAAATACCCATGGGTATGGGCAAAATTGCCATCCCTACTGCAAAGTGCGGAAGTAGTCTATTATGTCTGCCTAGTCGAGTATCATCTGACTCGATCGATTTGTGCTAGGATGTGTATTAATCGAGTTGCAGTTCTGTGGGAGCACAGGTATTATTTTTGACTTGCACCTCTCCGCCCTGCCTATTTTTATTTTTACTCATCCTATCTTGATTTACCTCAATATCTATTTAGATGTCTCATATTTTAACTTTCTTCAATCATATTTTCAATGAAACTTCTAATAGATGCAAGACTTTAATTTTCAACTAATTATATCAATTATTCCTCTATTTCCCATTTTTCATTCATAAGTGTTCTCATTTGCTCTATTATAACAAAATAATTTTTTCTTTTAGTTTCTTCAGATAACATGTGAAAATGAGTCAACTTGTCCCGATCTCTACCTGTACGTGTATTCTTGACCCGATCCGAGCTTGGTGTGGGGCAAGTATGGTTATTAAGATACCCACCCCCATTGCCACCACTGCTTACGTCGTGTTGCTAGTGTTGCTAATTGTTCGGACTTCCTAATACTAGCCAATTAATCATCAACCCTTGATTTCCATTATATGGATTTGAACTCTCAAAAAAGGATTTTAATGGAAGTGGCTATGGAGTCTCATACTACACCAAAGATGAAATTCTTCATTTGGAGATGTGCTAAAGAGCTCCTACTACCAATAAAAAAACCTCCGTAGTCATGGATGCTTTGTGACAACTTGGATGAAACCATTCACCACTGTTTTTTCCAATGCAACTATGCACAAGGAAGCTTATAACCACCTTTTTCTGTCCATACCCACCTCAATGTCTCTTTTTGATCCCCCTCAACGGGCTTTTCTTCCTTGGTAACACGATATCTGTGCAATCTATTCAACCTGTCATCTACTTATTTCCTTATGTGAAAGACATGAAACAAAAAAGTGTTTCGCAACTCTCAGCCTTGGCCTCTGTCCACGTACAGAAAAAAATCAAATGACCTACTCCGATGGACCTCCTACCCCAAACACATACAACATCACACTCCTCGTTGTCGGCCCATGACATCCTAAACTCATTCTTCTCCACCATCGAGCAATCTCTCTTTAGAAATTCATTGTGATGAGTCATTTATCAATGAGTTCCATGCTGCGGTTTATTGCGTTGTTAACTTGTTATCATGAATAGCCAGAAGAAATTTACGATGGGATGACTAGCACCCTGCTTTGTTTTTCGCCTATCGAAGCGGAAGCAAATACATTGCTTGAAATGCTTTTTCTGGCTCAACAATATTCTTCTCAATGTTTGATTCACAATAAATAAAAGTCAAATGTTCTAAAAAAAATAAAAGTCAAATGAGAAAACTTGAAGCCACATTTTAAATTTTCCGCATCCAAAGTGAAAGTAGGAAGGGTATATTCGTCTTCACAGTCATTTATTATTTTCATATTTACAAAAAAAAAAAAAAAATACATCAATAATGAGATTTGAAACGTGGCCTCTTTGAACAAAGATAAGAAACATAATCAGTTACAATAAACACATTTGTGTGATCTTTTTCAATTAAAAACATACAGGAAATTTAAATCTGAAAAATCATAGGACTTTTCCACCACGGTTAGCAACCGAAATGTTATTGATTCAAATATTGCATATCAAATTACACTCTTGAATGTGTAGAAGCGATATAGAATTCTTAACATAGACTTAATTGTTATAACTAACATAAAACAACGATATTTTTAAACACAGACTTTGTGAGTGAATATGGGGCACATGTGTCTTTAAGATGGGTAAATATGGAAAGGTTGAGTGATGTTGGTTTTTTCAAACGCGGATGGAAAATACACTACTAATGTAAACGGGCCCAAATAGTGCCCCGACCCACTAAACGCTCAACCATCGCCATCCCTCCAAACTTTCCATCAGACTCAACAACCGGCTAACCTCCTTTACCTCTATTTTTACGTCAGAGCAATTTTTGGAGGGGTAAATATGGAAAGATTGAGTGTTGTTGGTTTGCCCAACGCAGATGGAAAAGGCGCTACTAATGTAAACGAGCCTAAATAGTGCCCGACCTACTAAACGCTCAACCACCCGGGTTACTTTCGCTAGACCAAATATAATAGTGAAATGGAAAATGTGCTTCCCTCATTACAAAATCCTTGCATCCATAGCAAAAGTAGAAAGGGTAGATTCGTCTCACAGATATTTATTATTTTCTTATTAATAGGAAAATACATAAGTGATGAGATTTGAATTGTGATCTCTTTGAGAAAAGACAAGAAACATAATCAGTTACACTAAACAAATTTGTTTAAAATAAATAAATTAAAAGCATACAGATACAAGAAGGTTAAATCTGAAAAATCATAGGAATTTTCCATCACAGTTAGCTAAGCCACTAACTCTTCTCTAAATATTTTTTGATATTTGATACTTCTATTTTCATACTTTGATTATTTTAATTCGAGTTTAATAATTAATTCTATTTTTATTTATCTTATAAAAAGAGAATAATTTTAAAATCGCAAGCCTAATGTCATTGTTGCAAATATTGCACATCGGATTGTAGTATCGAATGGGTAGAAGCAATGCAGAATTTTTGGCATAGACTTAAATAATATAACTACCATAAAGCAACAATATTTGTGAACACAAAAGTTTTGAGTGAATATGAGGCATGTGTGTCTTTAAGAGAGGGTTAAATATGAAAAGGTTGAGTGATGTTGGTTTGTCATAACTAACGTAAACGAGTCTAAATGATGTCCTGACCTACTAAACGCTCAACCATCTCTGTATCTCCAAATCTTCCCACCGGACTCGACAACCGCCTAACCTCCTCCTCCTATATTGTTACGCAAAACAATATTCGGAGGGGTATATATGGAAAGATTGAGTGTTCTTGCTTGGAGAGCTGGCTGGTGGGTAATGTAGCTTCTTTGACAGTAATGTGTGATCACTAAACATCAGTTCATTTGGTTGATCTTCTAGGTTGACTTTTGAGTTGATTAAAGATAAACAGTGTCTCGGGCTCTCGGCCTACTAAACTCTCAACCATTGCCGTCTCTCCAAACCTTCCCATTGGACTCGACAACCGCCTAACCTCCTCCACCTATATTGTTACGCAAAGCAATTTTTGAAGGGGTAAATATGGATAGGTTGAGTGTTCTTGCTTGGAGAGCTGACTGATTGGTTATTTAGTTTCTTTGACAGTAATGTGTGATCTCTTAACATCAGTTCATTTGGTTGATCTTCTAGGTTAACTTTTGAGTTGATTAAAGATAAATAGCTATACTTTTTGTTGCTTTTGTTATGATACTCCTTTTCAGCATCATCATTTTTCTGATTTGAAATGTTTTTGTGGTTAGTTTTCAGTAAACAAAGACTATTCTAATTAGTGTTAACATAGGGAATAGCTTCAATCATACCACCTTTACACAAAATTTATATGTAAGAGTTGAGATCATTGATGAATTGAACTATTCAAGCTATAATGTTGATCTTTAACATATAAAACATGGTAATTTTAGTGAAATAACCTCATGATTGCAGATAAGTTTTACAATATGATGTTTTGTGATAGTGGTCACTTGCTTCCAGAATTAAAAGTGGGGTTCTAATTACTACAATATAAAAAGTACGAGTGATAGCGATAATTGGAGCAGATACAAGATGGATTGGTATCCTTCTCTCGACAAGGAATAAATACATAGTGAGCATATGTTGTCATGGGAAGTACAAACCAAACTCTTTGTGTTTGTAGTATAGTATGTTGATATATACACATGTCTAGACCCGATCGATTGGACATCTCCACCTGGAATTTATTGACGGAATTTTTGCTCATCAAAACCGCGTGCCAAGTAAACTCCCTCCTTAATCCCTATATTTTTCTTAATCTGCACATGCACACCCTCATAGTTAAGATGTACAAAATTGTAACTTGGGTGCTTCATTAGTGTTGTTTCCATAAGATTGTATTATATGAGGTGGTTGTTCTAGAATTGTGAATCGTGATTGTATCTCCTCTAAGAAATTGTCAAGTTAAGATATAAAAGAGGCTAACCTGAGCTTCCTCTTTAATTTAGATGGTAAGAGGGTAATCACCCATGTCAAATTGATTGGGGGTTGACAATGCCCGAGAAACAGTTTACCTTCTTCAGAGTATCACTAGATCCTGATAGTATCTCAACCAATGCAATTTTTGTTTTCATACATGATGTTGATACAAGTTGTTTACCTAGAGAGGAGAGCCCCCGCAAGTTAGCTCTTGGAGTTGCGATGCAAAAATGGGCAAGGCAGAAATGGTTTATACAAAAAGCATTACTATGATCATATAGAATGCGAGATTTCTACAACATATTGCATGTTTTGTATTTCTTTTTTTTTCCCTGTCATTTTAATTAGCAAAACTATTTATTAGAAAAAACTAGCCAATGCATTCCATCTACATGATTTGAACATTGATGGTTTTTGTTTTCCCAGCAAGGGATTCATCGCCTTTGGTTTCATTTTGGTTTTTGGTCTAAGGGCAATCCAAATTGGGTTTTTCTTATGAAATCTCTTGGTGACTTCCATTTTTACCATCGATAATTGGAGCCAGGTAAGCATTCATTTGGTTTTTTCATGTTCACTTTAGGGTAGGGGTGGCTATACGGTCCGGTATGGTTAAATTGGACCAAATTGATCTGGTCCCAGTTCGGTCTTTTCGGGAATATAAGGACCAAAGATTGGATTGGATACAGTCCGGTCTTGACCCGGTCCGGTCCCAATTTTATCTTGATTTTAGGTGTTGGGGGTCTCTTATCCGGTCTTTATCTGGTTTTTTTACCTCAAATCTAAGCCCGAATATAAGATTGCATTGTTTGCTATCCGGTCCCAGTCCGGTCCCGGTCCGGTTTCGGGTAAAACCAAACAGTCTGGGACCAAATAGCCAGCCCTACTTTAGGGGCATCATGGTGCATGGTAATAGTTTTTATATTTAAGGCTAATTACTTGGTTTGGATTGTCCATTATAGTGTTTATGTTTTACTATTTTTTTATTTGTAATGCAATGGGATAATACTTTCCATTATATTACTATTTATGGTGTTCTTGACCTACCTCCGGCCATCGCCGCATACATGTTAATGGATAATATCAATTAGAATCAAAGAGTCAATTTTCGTGACTACATTCGGCCAAGGGGTCGGGTAATAATCTAGTTTAATATTAGAGCGGATTGAGTTTTTTGCAATAAAACTTAACGGGCTATATATTTCATTCTTTTCAAGTTGGAATTTGAATTTTTTTTACAGAAATCAATTCAATCATGCTCTAGAAAATTATGTCTACTTAGATAGATTTTGAATAAAAATTGAGACGTATGTCACTAGTTGTTTAGGTCCTAATTTTCTTAGGATGGAAGGGATGAGTTGGAATCAAGTTCGTGACCCAACCGATATGCACTCACGACTTATGCACTCCTTGAACCCTGCAACAAGGTCCTCATGCGGGAAGCTTGGGACACTCTCCGGAGATCTAGTTACTCAGAGAAAGGATATTAGGTTTTATGTATTTTCTAGAGAAAGAGTAGGTAGTTGAACATACCATTAAATGAGAATCAACCTTGCTATTTATACTTGTTCGTTAGTAGCCAAGTGCATTTAATGCAAATGTCAGGCGTCTGTTTTACCTCGACCAATGAGGTCGCAGGCCGTACGGGAGCCTGGGAAAGAAAGATCCGATGCGTTCCGCCTCGGGTCATGCCCCGAGGTTGTCTCGAGGAATGTAACTGACCTAGTCAGGCTTTTACCAGTCAGCTTTCTTCGATAGTGACAGATCAATTGCGGGGCTGGACCTTGATGCGTCTCGCCCAAGGTCTTTCTTTGCGAAGACCTCGAAGTATGTAGTTGACTGGCGCAGCTAGGGGTGAACAAACACACCCGCAAACCGACCCATCCGTCCAATCCGACCCAACCCACCCTTATTTATCGCTAAAACTAAGGTTTTGGGTTGGGTGAGGGTTTTTGACACGCTAAAACACAACACCTAACAATGGCCAAGTGTAACCAATGAAAGGGACTGCAGTATAGGCAAGTTTAATTATCAACCCGGGGTCTAGATCTACTGCTTACTCCGTGATTCTCTATTATCTAGCAAACTAAGTCGAGTGATTGTTGTGAAAAGTAAAAGCAACAAGAAAGCAGTAAATTGTTCGGGTTTCTAAAGCAGGCAAGAGTCACTCGGGATTGAGTCCCCCTAGCCCCTTAGTTAGGTTCAATTGCAATTCCCTGGGTTGATTTACTGTTGATTAGACTGCGGAAGATCCGACAGTAGCTTGGAATCTCTTAAGCTGACCAAGCCCTCTCAGTCTAACTACCCGGCAGACGACTAGTCTTCACCAGGATAGAAAGCTGAGGCTATGAACACAAAACTCCACTACTGGCGCCAAGAACACCTTTACAAAGCAGTAAACTGGCTAACTCTCGTATAGCCAATCTCCTACTATCGAATGAAGAGGCTCTAACAACCTAATCAGATTCTATCTATCTCAGGTTGCAGCAGAAATTGAGAAAAGCTGATCAGACTCAAATCAATTCATTAAACATGCGTCATTCGATTAAAATCAAACAGTAATATCATCCCAAGTCATTACAATCAAATCCCTAACACAAGGAACTAGGGTTCTTCATACCCAAGTGAGAGAAGGGTTCTACTCCATAGAGAGAGAAGAGAAAACAAGAATCGGATTAGTCATACTCATAACGATGAGGATAATCTGCTCCGGGACGATGATTTCCACTCCTATGACGATCTCCAGGCTCGATTCGATGAAATCCAGCTCTAAGACAGCTTCTAGGATGTGTTCTTCGCACTTTCTCTCTCTAGGGCTCTGTTTTTGCTCTGAAAACGCGATTCTCCCACTTTTGGCTCGAATTAGGCTTTAAAACCGACTTTCCCGAGTTGCACGGCCAGGTGCACGGCCGTGCACAACACCATTCTGGCCGTGCACCCTCAAAACGCACCGTATCAATTATTCGGCCTTCATCCACCTTGCACGGCCAGGCGCACGGCCGTGCAATCTTCAGGGTCTGGCCGTGCATGGCCTCGACATGAGGTGCACGGCCAAATGGCTCAAGTGCACGGCCGTGCAGCCTCCTGGTCTGCCCGTGCACTCCCCAAAAAGGCTCGCCATTCGTCCGTTCGTCGTCCAATCAACCCCAGACTCGCTCCTAAGCCTTCATTCACGTACTAGGACCTGAAATATCACAAACAAGCACACCCTAGCGTGAAATCGGCCTAAAACACGAGAATCAACACCTCAAACGGTGTAAGTATGAGAGTAAAAACATGTGTAAATGACGGTCTATCAAACTCCCCCACACTTAACCGTTTGCTTGTCCCCAAGCAAACCAAGTCAGACACTAGGTAAGCTTACATATTTCAATCAACCAACATTGGGGACAAGTCATAAAGGCACAAAACACGTGAATCGCACTGGTTTTCAAACATCAATACATGCACAACCTCAATAACAACCTGGACAACCACCACAAAGGACATTCGAGCGCAGCAAATCGAGTAAAGGAAGAGTCTCCCTTCTGTTCACTGGCCAACCTAGACTTGATTCAACCACTTACTCAAAACAGTCAACTCATACATCCAACTCAAGACATCATAATAGAGACCGAGCAATCTAGGTCCTCACCGGGGTACAAGAGCATATAGAAAATGAAAATGAATCACTCACTCTCGACCAATGGGGTCAGGACAATTTGATGCGAAAGATGCGCATGCTATTTCTCTCAATACCTATCATCTCTTCACCATGATGGCAGCCTCTAAATGCTAGAGTTCACATATGGGGTGTCACCACTAACTAATCAGGAGGTCTTAGACACAGGTTCAAATGACTGGCTAGGGTCTTGGACATGGGGAAAAGGCATTTTAGGTGGTGGAAGTATTCATAGCAAAAGGCTCCACATTTCCCAAACACACAAACACAGTCAACAACCCGGTATTTTCTTTCTGCTATCCTGCATTACTCAATATCTTAAGAGCACAAGAGCGAAGGAGGCATAAACATCAGCATTTCCAAGCCAGACTGCTAAGAAACACTACTTACTGGGCATTATTCAGATTTTTGGTAGTGGCTCTCTTTTCCTTTCAATTTTTCTTTGTTTTTCTTTTATTTTTCTTTTCATTTCTTAAGAGAGCCACCACTTCTGCATAAATTTCAAACACCTGCCCAACTTTTAAGCACTACCTCCAACACTCACATAGACTTAAGCAGAAACAGCAGAAAATATGTAAAAACCACTCTGTGGAACCTTCTAAAAGATGCAACAAGGGTGATTTTTTCATTATAGACCAAAAGAAAGGATAACACACGGCTCAAAGGGGCTGACTAGGGGATATGACACATCAGGACAGTCAGTTTTGGGCGTGGGCTAATCCTATGCCCCCATCATCTTAGCTAGCGACAACGTGAATGCTACACATCACGGAAGAGGGATCTATCGCACAAGAAAGAAACGAGCAGGCTCAAATCTCACATGGCTACCTATATGCTCTATCTCACATTCTGATACCCTGAACTAGATGCATAAACGACTGTCAAGAACAAGTAATCAGATCAAGTCAGATCAAGTCACAGTTGGCAAGCAAACAGTTGAAAAACTGAACCCCTACATCGTTCTACTGCACATCTCAGTCCTCATCATAGGTTGTCCTAGTCGCAAACAGGTTGTCATGCATTAATTCGAAAACCAATCAATTCATCCATCAAAACACAGTGCCAATATGATCAAACAGCAGTACTTGGAGCCCTCAAATCGTAAGATTCGGACAGTGGACTAGGCTCCAAGCACCATCAAAAATATTCCAACCGATACAAAACATCCCCCCACACTTAAGCACGACATTGCCCTCAATGGAGTAGAGGGAAAGATAAGGGGAACGATGTTACCGGGTAAGAACACTGCTGGGGGACTGGAAGTGGACCAGTCAGCGAGAAACGAACGGGGGAGTGGTCAATACTGCACAAATCGAACATCAGAAACACTAGCACACTGGCGTTAGGGATAAGTGTTAGCCCAGACGGCTACATCAAACCACAAAGGAAAAACCAAAAACAAAAAACAAACGACAAAAAGTTCAAGCTCCGCACACATGGAGCAAACACTCAAAAGTCGAAAAAAAACAAACAAAAACAAACACAATGAGACGGGCAACGAGTACAGCCTACTCGTCGCCAAGATCGTCGAGATCGATGTCGTTCATGAACGCATCATCATCAGCAGCGCCAGCCGCACCGTCATGTGGAGGGGAGTCATCCCAGGGAGTCCTCCAGACAGGTGGATCGCCCGGAACCAGCTGAAGCGGGTGCTGCTGAACCTCCTGCATGCGCCGGGAGCGGCGCTTCTCCCGCTCGATATGGGCGAGAGTCACGCCCTGCTGAGCCTGGATCGTGTCCAGCCTGTGCCGGTACTCGGCCTGATCTGCCGCGTACTGCTGCTGGAACTGTATCTGCTGGTCGAGGAGCAGCTGGTTCTGGATCCTCAGCTGCTCGAACTGCTGGGTGAAGTAGTCGTGGCCCTGGAAAGTGGAGCTGCTACCCCCAAAATGGAAGTCAGTCTGTGGGGGAGCATCAGCAGCAGCATCCACCTCCTCGGGGTCCACCTCATCGGCAGCCTCCTCCTCGGCCTCCGCGGGGATAGGAGGCTCCGGAAATCCCGCAACCCACTGAACACCGTTCCTCTCCCCCAGCAGCAGCATCTTCCTGATTGTCGCGCTGCCAAAGATGGGGGTCTCCCCCTCCTTGGTGCACCCCTGCAGTGAAAGGCCGAAGAAAGCAACCAGGCGGGTGATGAGGGGGGCGCAGTGGAGGCTCTTCAGCTCTGTGGCCGTCTTCTCGAATGTCGTGGCCACCACCGAACCCAGGTGGAGAGGATGGCGGCGCTGGCGGATCGAATCGAGGAAGTATAGGGGCCTCTTTGTGATGGCGCTGATGCTGTCAGATGCAGGAGTGTAAGACTTCGCCAGCAGGTGGTGGAGAAGTCGGTACTCGATCTGCAGGGTAGATGCCTTCGTCCTCCCAGACTTGAAAGGACGCGTCTGGCCAGGCTGAGCCAGGCTGGTGTACAGCCTCCTGAAGTCCACCTCCGGTGGCTCAGTAACCTCGGTGACGTAGTCCCGACCGTCGTCGAGGTCGAGGTCGAGAGCCTCTGCCAGCTCGTGGTAGCTCAAGGACCGGGGAACACCGCCCAGCCTGAATTGGACGGCCGTACTGTCATGGCATCGGGTCGTGGAGTTGTGCTTGAAAGTGGTGTAGAACTCCCACACCGGCTCGTAGTAGACCGTCTCGCAGATCTGGAGCAGACGGCGCCATGCGGTGTTGGCGACCACGGCGGAAAGCTGCTCGTAGCAGTGCAGTTCCCGAAACTCCCGTTTGGACCAGCAATGGTGGGCGCCAAACGGGGTTTCCACGACTTTCTTGAAGCGCTCTCCGGTGGAGCCCCTCCTGAGATCCCGGATGAACGGGTGCTGGAAGTTAGGTTGTGCCATTGCCCTGCAAAACAACAACCCAAAGTGGAACCAAAAGAGCCAAAGAAAAGGTCAAGCCCACCCCCACACTTAAGAACAGAAAGCAGCCGAACCATGGTTTCATCCATAGTTCGGGGGTCAAAAACTCGATAAATCAAGCATAATCTGGGTGGGGGTGCACATTCACAAGAAAGTAGGCAACTCAAGGTTCACATCCATAGCAAATACACCCACAAACTACATCATTAAGGGCCCCAACCGGTGGCCACAACATGGCATGGAAAACAGGCATTTCATCGAACACCTTGTGTGCACTATTAAGTTAAGCATGAAATTGGCCAAATTCTTGCACACAAGGGCTCAAACAAGCAAATAGGACATTGCCCAACATAATTCAATCACATCCCATGCATTCCCCTCAATCAATTTCACACAAATCACAGGATTCAATAAGATTCTCTAACATACACCCTACACACTCAATTCTCCACAATTAACATAGTTAGGGACAAAATCAAACCTGGAGACTCAAGTAGAGGTGTAGGGGATGATGAGGGGAAGACAAGGGACTCGACGAAATGCCGAAAATCTGGCCGGAAATGCTCGTCGGAGCCTCGCCGGATTCTCGCCGGAAATCGCCTCCGGCGACAAAAATGTCTCCCAAACTCGCTCAAACTCGGGGGATAGGCCGCTTTGGGTGTAGAAAGAATGGGTTTGGTGTTGGTTTGGTGAAAAAAGTACCCAAAGTGGCCGGAAAAATCGAAATATGGTAGGTTGGGCGCGTTTTTCCGGCGAGGGGGAAGGTTTCCGGCGAGTAGATTTGAGATTCTGACCACAATGGCCGTGCACGGCCATTTATAGAGCCCGTGCCTCGGCTGCACGGGCAGAGGCGCACGGCCGTGCACCTTGGGTTTTTGCCCGTGCAGGCCGACACGGCCTGGCCGAGGGTGTTGCACGGCCGTGCACAAGGCACATTTGGCCGTGCAACTAACGCCGAGACCACGCACGGCCAGGGGGTGGTACCCGCACGGCCGTGCGAGGCTTCAAGTTGCCCGTGCAAGGATGCACGGCCTGGCCGAGGATGCTGCACGGCCGTGCATTTTGCACTTTTGGCCGTGCACTCCTGGACGAGAGCTCGCACGGCCAGGCCAGGCTAGGCGCACGGCCGTGCACTCCTATGTTCTGGCCGTGCGAGTTGCTGGGGTCCCGAAATCAGCCTGTTTTCACTCAAAAACGACACGTAACTCCGGATCAACGTCTCAAGACTCAAAAACACACAAAATCAAAGGAAAAAGAGTAAGAAAATGCAAACCTCGGTGGGGTTGCCTCCCCACAAGCGCTTCTTTACCGTCCTTTAGCTGGACGCCAGTAGAGGAACTAAGGGTCCTCGAGCTTGATCAGCAGCTCTGCGCACTCGACAGCACCTCCCAAGTACAACTTTAGGAGGTGGCCATTCACCTTGAATGGCTCGGTTTGAGCATTGCTGATCTCCACCGCACCATGCGGGAAAACTTGGGTCACCGTGAAAGGACCCGACCACCTAGAACGGAGCTTGCCCGGAAAGAGTTTCAGGCGTGCATTAAAGAGCAGAACTCGATCACCTACCTGAAACTCCTTCGGGCCCCTCAACCTAGCGTCGTGGAGACGCTTGGTGCGCTCTTTGTAGAGCAGGGTGTTCTCGTAGGCGTGGTAACGCCACTCCTCCAACTCCAGCAGCTGCAACTTACGTTCTGTACCTGCAACACTCAAATCCATGTTTAGCAGCTTAATGGCCCAGAAGGCCTTGTGCTCTAGCTCTACCGGCAAATGGCACGCCTTCCCATAGACAAGCCTATAGGGAGAAGTGCCAATCGGGTTCTTATAGGCAGTCCTATACGCCCAGAGAGCATCATCGAGCTTGGTGGACCAATCCTTGCGGGATTGATCCACCGTCTTTTCAATTATACGTTTTAACTCCCGGTTCGTCAGCTCGGCCTGCCCATTTGACTGGGGGTGATAGGCCACCGACACCTGATGCTTAACGCCATAGCGAGAGAGGAGTTTAGTGAATTGCCCCTGAAAATGGGTTCCTCTATCACTAATGATGGCGCGAGGTGTCCCGAACCGGGAGAACAACTGCTTCAGAAATGAGCAGACCCGTCTTGCATCATTGGTGGGCATGGCTTGCGCTTCTGCCCACCTCGAGACGTAGTCCACTGCAACCAAAATGTACAGATTGCCAAAAGATGGAGGGAATGGGCCCATGAAATCGATACCCCAAACATAAAAAATTTCATAAATAACAGATATATGTTGGGGCATCTCATCCCGGACAGAAATGTTACCTGACCTTTGGCAGCGGTCGCACTGGCGTGCGAAGGTGTCTGCATCCTTGAAGAGCGAGGGCCAATAGAAGCCCGACTGTAGCACCTTCCGCGCCGTGCGGGTTCCTCCATGATGACCGCCAGTGGGTCCTTCGTGACATTGAGACAGGATGTCTCCCATCTCATGCTCCATGACACAGCGTCGGATCACGCCATCTGCTCCGATTCTGAAGAGGTAAGGATCCTCCCAGAAGTAGTGCTTCAGATCGGAGAAGAACTTGCGCTTCGCATGAGTAGCCATCCCCTTGGGTAACTGCTTGCCCACCAGATAATTGGCAAAGTCAGAATACCAAGGGGTCACGCTGTCCACCAGGGTCATCGCCAGCAATCGCTCACCCGGGAAGGAGTCATCGATCTCTTCCTCGAAGTTGTCCACCGGAGGGGCTTCCAACCGTGAAAGATGATCTGCAGCAACATTCTCGGCTCCTTTCTTGTCCCGGATCTCGATATCAAACTCCTGCAGCAGCAGGATCCAGCGGATGAGCCGAGGCTTGGCATCAGCCTTGCTCATCGGATAACGAATCGCCGAGTGGTCAGTGTAGACCACCACATGAGAGAGCACCAGATAGGGTCGGAACTTGTCAAATGCATACACCACAGCGAGGAGCTCCTTCTCTGTGGTGGTGTAGTTCTCCTGTGCATCGTTCAAGGTCTTCGACGCGTAGTAGATGGGCTGGAAGTGTTTCTCGCGTCTCTGACCCAGAACTGCTCCGACTGCATAGTCACTCGCATCGCACATCAGCTCAAAAGGAAGAGACCAGTCAGGAGTCACCATGATAGGGGCATGGGTAAGCTTCTCCTTCAGAGTCTCAAATGCAGCTGTGCACTCTGGAGTGAACTGGAATGGCGCATCCTTCTCCAACGGCTTGGTCAACGGCAGGGCAATCTTCGAGAAGTCTTTGATGAAGCGCCGGTAAAAACCTGCATGACCCAGAAAGCTGCGAATCCCCTTCACAGAAACGGGAGGAGGTAGCTGACTGATCGTCTCAATCTTCGCGCGATCTACCTCAATCCCCTTCTTGGAGATCTTGTGCCCAAGCACGATACCCTCACGAACCATGAAATGGCACTTCTCCCAGCTGAGTGCCAGATTCGTCTCCTCGCACCTCTTCAGAACGAGTTCTAGGTTATGGAGACAATGAGTGAAGGAATCTCCATATACCGAGAAATCATCCATGAAGACTTCCATGATCTCTCCAACCAGTCGGTCAAAGATAGCCAGCATGCATCTCAGGAAGGTCGCCGGTGCGTTACACAGCCCAAATGGAATCCTCCGGTAAGCAAAAGTGCCGAAGGGGCAAGTGAATGTGGTCTTCGCCTGATCCTCCGGTGCAATAGGAATCTGGAAGTACCCAGACATGCCATCCAGGAAGCAATAGAACTCATGGCCCGCCAACCTCTCCAGCATCTGGTCAATGAAAGGTAGGGGAAAATGATCTTTCCTGGTGGCGTCGTTCAGGCGCCGGTAATCGATGCAGACTCTCCAGCCGGTCACGGTCCGCATCGGGATCAACTCCTTCTTCTCGTTCGGGACCACAGTCATCCCGCCTTTCTTCGGGACCACCTGAGTGGGGCTGACCCACTTGCTATCAGATATAGCAAAGATGATCCCTGCATCCATGAGCTTCACGATCTCTGCCCGGACCACTGCCTCCAAGTTAGGAGACAATCTCCTCTGCGGCTGCCTGACTGGCTTAACCTCATCCTCCATCAAGATTCTGTGAGAGCAGAAGGATGGGCTAATGCCTCTGATGTCAGTGATCTTCCATGCCATGGCCCGGGCATACTTCTGCAACAGAGCCACCAGCCTGCTCTTCTGCTCGGGGGTCAGATCCGAGCTAATAATAACCGGGAGCTTATTCCCCTCCCGGAGAAATGCATACTCCAGATGAGATGGGAGGGGTTTAAGCTCCAACTCTGGTGGCTCCTCCAATGATGTAGCGAGCCGGGGCGAGATGGGAATCGGCTTGAATGGCAGCTCTCGCCCCTCGCTCGCAGCCTCGTCCAGCTCCGCCAGCTGCTCCGCCAGCTGCACATCCTGTGATGCCTGTTCCCCTAGCAAAAGACAACGCTCAAGGAAATCATCAGTACCCGCACTCGTGATGGCGAGTGCGGTTTCAAAATCAGCAACAACATCACAGTAATCAAGATCATCATGGAGCTGGGGGTGTTTCATATTATCAGAAACAGAGAAGGTGATTTGTTCACCCCCAGCTCTCAAAATCAGCTTTCCATCATTAACATCAATCAGTGCCTTGGCGGTGGCGAGAAAAGGTCTACCCAGTATCAATGGCACATCAACATCCTCATTTATGTCCAGAATCACAAAATCAACAGGATATGAAAATGGCCCTACTGCGACTATCAAGTCCTCTGCTATACCCCTAGGATGCACAATAGATCTATCAGCAAGCTGGATGCTCATCCTAGTATTACTGGGTTCACCTAGGCCTAGCTTCTTAAACAATGAATATGGCATGACATTAATGCTAGCGCCTAAATCCGCCAAGGACTTCCCTACATGCAAACTACCAATCATGCAAGGGATAGTGAAACTCCCTCGATCTTTTCGCTTCTCTGGTAGTTTGTTCTGCAGGATGGCAGAACACTCCTCGTTTAGCATCACCGTAGACAGCTCCCCAAGCTTCCTCTTGTTGGTGAGGAGATCCTTCATGAACTTGGCATACTTGGGCATCTTCGATAATGCCTCCACGAAGGGCATGCTAATATTCACCTGCTTCAGCATTGCCATGAATTTGGCAAACTCAGTCTCCAGTCGGTCTTTGTGCAACCGAGTAGGAAAGGGAAGCTGTGGTACATACTCCTTCACCACTGGTTGCGGTGTAGGAGCAGGCACCTCAACCTCCTTCTCCATTTCTTCCTGATTAGCTGGAAGTGCTGAAGCAGGGGTCTCTTTCTCCGCTGCCCGAACAGGTGAATCGGCAGTCACCTTGCCACTCCTGGTTGTGATGGCACTGCAGTTTTCATCCTGGTTTTGCGGGTGAGGGATGGTCTGACCAGGCAAGGTACCTGGAGTCCTCCGAGCAACAGCCTGGGCAACACCACCAAGCTGGGTCTGTATATCTCGCAGCACAGCCTGTGTGTTTCTCTGACCAGCTTCTAGCTCCAAGAACTTGCCAGAAGCTTTCTCCATGAACTGCTCAATGTTAGTGAACTTACTCGCACTGGAGGAGGCCAGAGAACCCACCAGATCTCTCAGTTCCGCCATCGGGTCAACCTGTGCTGGGGCTGCCCCTGCCTGTGGAAATGGTCGTGCCTGCGACTGAGGTGGAACTGGCCCCTGTCTGGGCTGGTAGAGTGGCTGCTGTTGCTGATGAAATTGCCCCTGTCTGGGCTGGTATGGAGGCCTCTGGAAACCGGGAGGTCCCTGGGGAGCTGGTGGTCTGGGATTTGGCCCAGCCCAAGAAAAGTTAGGATGCTGGCGCCACCCCTCATTATAGGTGTTGCTGTAGGGGTCAAAGCGCCTGGCATTCCCGATGAAATCCACCTGCTCCTGGGGAGTGGACGACTCCCTCATAGCCTGTCAGTCCTCCACGGTGTGATGAGAGCTCTCACACCACTGGCAGTGCATCGCCTGCGGCTGTCCGGTACCTGCAATCAAACCAGAACGATCGATAGCTGAAACCAGCTTCGATACCACCTGCACCAGATCAGATGACTGGGTGCCCACAGCATGCACACCCCTTCCAGGTGCTCGTCTCGATCTCCTGGCAGTGCCCCAGTCATAACCGTTCTCCGCCATCTCCTCAAAGAGTTGATTCAGCTGTGGCGGGGTTTTGGTCGGCATGTTCCCGCCACAAACCGAATCGATCAGCTGCTTGTCCTCCGGGAAGAGGGCGTGATAGAAGGTGCCCACCTTGAACGCATCGTTGAAACCATGGTTGGGACACCTGAGAAAGAGGCTGGTGTACCTCTCCCAAGCATCCCGAATGGTCTCATCCTCATCCTGAGAAAAGTGTGTAATCTGCTTCTGGAGATCAGCTGTCTTGGATGGAGGATGGTAGCGGGTGAGGAACTTGTCCGCCAGGTTGGCGAACGTGGTGATGGAGCCCGGAGGTCGAGTGTCTAGCCACTCCTTGGCCTGCCCCTCCAGAGTGAATGGGAAGTACCTCAGCTGGATGGCATCTGCTGGTACCCCATTGATCTTGATCCCATCGATGAGCTCGTGGAATCGCCTGAGATGTGATCGAGGGCACTCTCCCTCCTTACCACGGAACACTACTGAACCGCGCAGCATGGTGATCACGGAGGTGCTCACCTCAAAGTTGTTGGCTGGGACCTGAGGGTGTTGAATGGGGGACCTCATGTCCGCAGCCCTAGCGGTCCAGTAGGATCCCATGGTCTGCTCCCCGGGGATCACATTGTTGTTCTGCGGATCACCCATCTCTCCTTCTTCTTCTTCTCCGATCTGTAGCTGTGACAGCGCCTTCTCCGCAGCCAGTCGCGCCTTTAGAACCCGCTTGGAGTTCCTGCAGGTTCGTTCAAACTCCTGGTCAAGTGGTAGTAGATCTCACGACTGGCTACGGGTCATGCACTACCTGCACACAATCAGCAGAAGCAACCCGTGAAGGCACACAGGTGGAAGAGATAAAAATGCAGTAAATAAAAGCTAGAGTAACAAATTCTCACGTTTCCCCAATAATCTAGAGGGGTCCCCGGCAACGGCGCCAAAAACTTGACACGCTAAAACACAACACCTAACAATGGCCAAGTGTAACCAATGAAAGGGACTGCAGTATAGGCAAGTTTAATTATCAACCCGGGGTCTAGATCTAATGCTTACTCCGTGATTCTCTATTATCTAGCAAACTAAGTCGAGTGATTGTTGTGAAAAGTAAAAGCAACAAGAAAGCAGTAAATTGTTCGGGTTTCTAAAGCAGGCAAGAGTCACTCGGGATTGAGTCCCCCTAGCCCCTTAGTTAGGTTCAATTGCAATTCCCTGGGTTGATTTACTGTTGATTAGACTGCGGAAGATCCGACAGTAGCTTGGAATCTCTTAAGCTGACCAAGCCCTCTCAGTCTAACTACCCGGCAGACGACTAGTCTTCACCGGGATAGAAAGCTGAGGCTATGAACACAGAACTCCACTACTGGCGCCAAGAACACCAGTACAAAGCAGTAAACATGCGTCATTCGATTAAAATCAAACAGTAATATCATCCCAAGTCATTACAATCAAATCCCTAACACAAGGAACTAGGGTTCTTCATACCCAAGTGAGAGAAGGGTTCTACTCCATAGAGAGAGAAGAGAAAACAAGAATCGGATTAGTCATACTCATAACGATGAGGATAATCTGCTCCGGGACGATGATTTCCACTCCTATGACGATCTCCAGGCTCGATTCGATGAAATCCAGCTCTAAGACAGCTTCTAGGATGTGTTCTTCGCACTTTCTCTCTCTAGGGCTCTGTTTTTGCTCTGAAAACGCGATTCTCCCACTTTTGGCTCGAATTAGGCTTTAAAACCGACTTTCCCGAGTTGCACGGCCAGGTGCACGGCCGTGCACAACACCATTCTGGCCGTGCACCCTCAAAACGCACCGTATCAATTATTCGGCCTTCATCCACCTTGCACGGCCAGGCGCACGGCCGTGCAATCTTCAGGGTCTGGCCGTGCATGGCCTCGACATGAGGTGCACGGCCAAATGGCTCAAGTGCACGGCCGTGCAGCCTCCTGGTCTGCCCGTGCACTCCCCAAAAAGGCTCGCCATTCGTCCGTTCGTCGTCCAATCAACCCCAGACTCGCTCCTAAGCCTTCATTCACGTACTAGGACCTGAAATATCACAAACAAGCACACCCTAGCGTGAAATCGGCCTAAAACACGAGAATCAACACCTCAAACGGTGTAAGTATGAGAGTAAAAACATGTGTAAATGACGGTCTATCAGTTTTCGTTTGTACAACCCGCTTCTTTTGGGTTGGGTTTGGATTTGGGAATACACAACCCGTAGAACCCGACCCAATCCGTGTTCCAACTATTGGTACGAGTTCGTATCCAAAAAATATTTATGTCGTATATTGCCATACTTATGAGAAAAATAAGATATTTCACGAAGTTTTTCTCTCACGGTCTCCCAAATCTAATGCATTCTTCGGCTTAAAGTTTAGACATAAATTTAATATAACTATGATTCACGTAATCCTTTTTCTTGTGTACAATTTTAATAGAATAACATATTATGGATGTGTTCATTTATAACCTTTTTAGCCTATTTTAATAAATATCGTGAAAAAAAGTAGACATATGTTAAAGTAAATCATATTTTATTAAAATTCAAACAACATTTGTGAATTTTGATATCTTTCGCCTCGGTTTATTGGTTTGAAATTTTAATTAGTTATAAAATATTTTTATGGTGTAGAATAATTCCATATTTTGTGTTGGGTTGGGTTTTACTTAAAAATATCGCCAACCCGACCCAACCCAATTAGAAACAAACCGTAGAGTTTAAATTTTTTTGGATGGGTCGGGTGATTAAAATGGCTAAACCTGGATCACCCGGCCCATGTACACTGTCATGACCTTACTCTCGATCGTGCGGCCCTAGCTCTCAATTCCCTTAGAGCGCTAGGCAGCCTTCTCTCAAAAAGAAGCAAGGAAACAAGACAAAGAAGTGGGAGAACTCTCTAGTGTGTATTACTCTAAAAAATGATGGAATGAGTACAGATGAGGGAGATGACTCTTTACATAGGCCTCTCCACATACAAGGCATCAATGCGCCTCATCACTACCCCACATCAATATACCCATAAATGCACTTTATATATGTCACCCATTATGTGACTCATAAGTGCACCATTAACCTCTCTTAAGGTGGAGAATCCTAGGAGCATCTCTATGCTACTAGTCTTCCATACACGCCACATGTGCAACCGCCATGTTGTCACATTGTTGGCGCCATGTCATCTGTCACATGTGACATCCTCCCCCACCTATGCTCGCGATGCCCTCGTCGCGTCCTCTTGATGGAAAGTCTCGATCAAGTCCTTGTTCTTCCAAAGTGTGAGTTCTTTCTCCCAAGTTGCTTCACTCTCCGGAAGGTTGTGCCCCTTGACCAAGTATTCCACGAAACTTGAATGTCCGCCACAACGAGGAATGACACGACGCGTCATGATCTCTTTGACTTCATGGTCGTGTGTCTTGGTGATGAGGGTTGGTTCACGATGCGACTCTCTTCGCTGCTCGTCCTCATTGTCTTCGTGGAAAGCCTTGAGTTGGCTCACGTGAAAGACCGGATGGATCTCCAAGTGCGATGGCACCTCCACCTTGTACGCCACCTTGCTAATCCTCTTCACGATGGGGAATGGCCCTTCATAGCGGCGAAGCAGTCCCTTGTGCATGTTCTTCTGATGCTTGAAGCGATGAGGGTAGAACTTTACCATCATCATGTCTCCCTCTTCAAACTCCAAGTGCCACCTCTTCTTGTCTGCCTATTTCTTCATCTTCTTACTAGCGCGGGCTAAGTAAGACTTGGCCATCTATCTTCTCTTGCCAGCCTTTAGTGAACTTTCAGGTTGCCGGACTGTTGCCTCTATACCCCGTTGCCACTGTCGTAGGTGTCAACGACTGCTATCCCGTCGCCAACTCAAATGGACTCGTGTTGGTCGACTCGCTGCGGTGCAAGTTGTAGGAGAACTGTGTCGTATCCATCAACTTCACCCAATCTCGCTGGTTTGCACTCACATATTGCCACAAGTACACCTCCAACAAGGCATTCACCCGCTCCGTCTGTCCGTCCCTTTGAGGATGAAATGTCGTCGAGAAGTTCAAGTCTGAGCCCATGATCTTGAACAACTCTCGCCAAAATCGTCCTGTGAAGCGCCAATCTCTGTCGCTCACGATGTTGCTAGGAATGCCTCAATACTTGACCACGTTCTTGAAGAATAGTCGCGCCTCATCCTCTGCCATCATGTCTTTTAGCCCAGGGATGAACACTCCATACTTCGAGAATCTGTCCACCACAACCATGATGCAACCGCATCCATCGACTTTGGGAAGTTCGATGATGAAGTCCATGCTTACACTCTCCCATGGTCGTTGAGGTGTGGGCAAGGGCTCTAGCAAGCCTGTCGAGATGAGTGCTTGCGTTCTATCGATGCCGGGATGGCCCGCCCACTTGGAATCATTGCACTCATTCATGTTCTCCTTACTCAAGGTGGTCCATCTTGGCACGAACACATACTCTCCCTTGGTCATGATGAGCCCATCCTTCATCCAAAACCGTCGAGTATTACCTTGCTCGATGTAATCCGCTATGATTTTGGCGAAGGGGTCATGGACAAGGCCTTCCACGATCCGCTCCTTCAAAGGAAGCACGGGCTGGCTGATGGTTGCGGCTGCACTCTTGCGGCTAAGATCATCTGCGATGGAATTCGCCTTGCCTGTATTGTACTCCATAACGAAGCCGAACTCGGCCAAAAAGTCTTGCCGTCTCGCTTGCTTGGGGGTGAGCTTCTTCTGCGCCAGAAAGTAGCTCGTTGCCACATTGTGCGTCTTCACTACGAACTTTGACTCCAACAAGTAGTGCCTCCATGTGCGCAAGAAATGCACAACGACCGTCATCTCTTTCTCCTGGACGGTGTATCGCCTCTCCGTCTCGTTGAGTTTCCAACTCTCGAAGGCAATGGGATGACCATCTTGCATAAAAACACCACCAATCGCGAAGTCAGATGCATCGGTTTGCACTTCGTAGGCCAACGTCGGGTTGGGGAGCACGAGCACGAGCTCCTTTACCACCCCTTGCTTCAAAGCCTCGAATGCTTCTTGGCAACGATCCGACCACTCCCACGCCTTGTTCTTCTTCAAGAGATCCGTCAAGGGTTCTGCAATGTCGGAGTAGCCCTTGATAAACCTCCGATAGTAGTTGGCAAGGCTGAGGAATGATCGCAACTTTGGCACCTTCGTCGGTGGCTCCCATTCTTGGATTGGCTCCACCTTCGCCCCATCCATCTTCAACTTGCCTCCGCCAATGATGTGCCCCAAGAATGGAACCTCCGTGGCGGCAAATGTGCCCCAAGACTTGACGTAGGTGCTCGGCATGCTCATCGAGTGTTTTGCTATACACTACGATCTCATCCAAGTAGACCACGATAAACCGGTCCAAGAATGGCTCGCACACTTGATTCATCAAAGTGAAAAACGTGGCTGGTGCGTCGGTGAGACCGAATGGAATCACAAGAAACTCATAAGAGCCATACCTCATCGCACGAGCTGTCTTTGGATCGTCTCCCTCTTCTATCCGCACTTGATAGTAGCCCGAGCAAAGATCAAGCTTGGTGAACCACATCGCATCTCCAAGCTGGTCGAACAAGTCGGCAATGTTGGGAATCGGCCACTTGTTCTTCACCGTCAACTTGTTGATGGCTCTATAGTCAATGCACATGCGCAACGACCCTTCCTTCTTCTTTTGGAACAACACCGGTGCTCCAAAAGGTGACTTCCATGACCGCATGTAGCCTGCGTCCACCAAGTCCTTGAGCTTCCTCCGCAACTCTTCTAACTCTGGTGGCGCCCTGCGGTATGGTGCTCGTGAAGGGGGTTTCGCTCCTGGTTCCAACTCAATAATCTTGTTGTCCACCTCTCTTCTTGGTGGCAGTTTTTTGGGGAACTCCGATGACATCACGTCATCGAACTCTTCGAGGATGCCTTCGATGATGAGAGTTGTGATTCTCGTTGACCCTCCTTCTTCCTCCATATTCAAGGACACAAGAAATGTTGGCTCATTCTTCTTGAACCCCTTCAATACCTGCATAGCGGATAGAGCACTATGGGGGGCATCTTCTCTCAAGAGATGAACCACATGGAACTCCCCTCCTTCTCCAAGCACATCGTGTTGGAGTTGGGCTTCAAGAGCACTCCCTCCTTCCCGAGGAAGTTGATGCCGAGGATGACTGGGTGATCGTCCATGGTGACGACGGAAAATTCGATGAGGCCTTCCCACTCACCAAGCTTCACTGGCACGTTGTGCACAACTCCATGGATTGAGATAGACTCCGAGTTGATCGTCTTGAGCCTCTATTTCCCCTTCTCGTAGGCAATACCCAGTCGGTCTACCTCCTCAATGCGAAGGAAGTTGTCTGTGGCACCGGTATCCACCAATGCTTTTGACTTAATTTGCATGAATTGCGCCAGAACATAGCACCTCCCCTGCTTGCTCTCCTTGACGTCGGCCTTCACTGCGCCAAGCTTGCGGATTGAGCCAATCTTGGCCTCCGCCGCCTTGGGCTCTTCATCTTGAGCTTCCATGGCTGCCAACCTCACCTTCCTTGGGCAATCTTGCACTCGAGGTGGTCCATCGCAAAGGAAACAAGATACGGATTTTGGTTCGTACTTACCCCCTTTGCTTTAACCACCTTGATATGATCCCAAACACCTTGAATTACAAACCTCAAAGGATCGATCAAGAAGCCGGATTAATCACGGGTAAGAAGAGGGAATTTTGGCTAAGTCCTTTTTGTGTTGCAGGATACCTTCTTTGGAAGCTTGATACTCCCAAATGGTTCGAAGGAAATGCAAGGCAAGGGTTTGGAACTAAACTAGAGATGTTTCTCTACACAATGGAAGCTTTGGATCAGCCAGGAGAAGCCGTTATGATGATTTCCCAAAGCCTCCAAGTTGCTAGTCAGAAACTGGAATTTTGTCTGAAAACGGCTAAGTCTGAAACTGTGTTGGAGATGGCTACTTTAGGGCTTCATTTCAGACAGGAGGGGAAGAACCAAGGCCAGAGACGAGTACCCCCATGAAACTACATTTCACAATCTACAACGTAAGGGCATTGGCTGAAGAATTGGAGTTCGTTTGACCCATGAACAAGACGTCCAAAGTTGCTATTTTGAGTTGTCTATTTCCTTGTATTGTGAGACTTGGAATCCTTGTGCCACAATGATTAGTAGTAGTTATTGTTCTAGTTGAATCATGAGTAGTTTTAATTCCTTTTAAGCATAGGATGATGGTTGTTAATTGCCTATAAAAGGCTTGATGCGTGTATGAGTTGAGCAGGATACGATTGAATGGATTTTACTCCAATTCCCAAACTTGAGCGTTTGTGAGTTTGATTGGTTTTTGGTTGTAATCAAAAGCTTGCTGAACCTTGCTTATCAATCGAGAATCTCCCTCGATTGCATCGAAAGCTTCCTCATAACGAGTGTGCATCCTTCCAGGTGTAAGGGTTCTCGTTCGTTCCATCCGAAACTGAGTTTGTAAGAGCTTGACCAAGCTAGGGTCGAGTTCTGTTTTAATTCGAGATCCAATTCTTGACCAAGCTAGCCCTCTGCGCAACTTTGATACCCGAATTTGGGCTCATCAGACAACGGAAAAGTCGATGAGGCCTTCCCACTCGCCAAGCTTCACTGGCACGTTGTGCGCAACTCCATGGATTGGGATAGACTCCGAGTTGATCGTCTTGAGCCTCCTTTCCCCTTCTTGTAGGCAATACCCAGTCGGTCTGTCTCCTCGATGCGAAGGAAGTTGTCCGTGGCACCGGTATCCACCAAGGCTTTTGATTCAATTTGCATGAATTGCGCTAGAACATAGCACCTCCCCCACTTGCTCTCCTTGACGTCGGTCTTCACCGCGCCAAGCTTGCGGATTGAGCCAATCTTGGCCTCCGCTGCCTTGGGCTCTTCATCTTTAGCTTCCATGGTTGCCAACCTTGCCTTCCTTGGGCAATCTCGCACTCGAGGTGGTCCATCGCAAAGGAAACAGGATACGGGTTTGGTTCGTACTTACCCCCTTTGCTTGAACCACCTTGTTGTTGTTGATTGCGAGGACCCTCCTTGAAAGGTTGTCGTGGTTCTCCACCCTTGTTGGACTTTGAAATCTTCTCTTTGCTGTTGCTCTCTTGCCTTTTGTACTTTACAAAAGACTTCGCCGTGGCCATGGTTGCAGCCCATCAAGAAATCCGTGCATGGCCTCCTTGTCCATGATGTCCGGGATCTCTAGAAGCAGCTCCGAGAATTCCTTCAGATATTCTCTAACTCCACCCCTGTGGGTGAGTCTTCTCATCTTTGAACGGGCTTCAAACTCCACGTTCTCCGGATAGAACTGCTTCTTGATTCCTCTCTTGAAATCTTCCCACGTTACCATCACACACGTACCTCTTTCGACATCTGCTTCACGTCGCCTCCACCACACCATAGCAACATCAACCAAGTAAAGTGAAGTGGTACGAAGTTTTACCTCATCCTCTTGGATGTGGGATGCCCTGAAATTAATACGCCCGGGGGGGCGGTGTATGTTATCAAAGTCACGCAACTAACGACTCAATCGAAAGACCGATTGAGCTTGAATCAAGAACGAAGCGTTCTTAATACGAACTTGGATAAAACGGAACTAAAAGGACGATTCTACACCTGGGGAACGCTCGATTGGTATAGAAGGTAGATGCCCGACCACGATTGAAGTAACTATTCAATCGATACAAGAGCTCACGAGCTTGGAATCCACCAAACTCAACACAAGTCGCAACTTGCACAAAAACCAAAAGGTTCTCAATTTGATTAATCAAAGTCTGAATTTTACAACGAAAATAGAAGGCTATTTATAGCCAAGAAAACCTAATACAAACCTACATGAACAAGGAAACAAATAAGGTAAAATTCTACTCTAAAAAGGACACAAAATTCGGATTTAAACTTCCTTTCTTGAAGCACAAGTAAGCTGCCAGCAAACAGTCAAAAGGCAGCTTTCGTACTAACTTCACGCTTTTCGTTCGAGGCCTTCCCGAGCTCCAATTCTTCATCCAATTCCTTCCCTTTGTTCACAAACATACCTAGTTTCATTTTGAGGAAGCCTTTGGACTTGAATCAGATGCATACTCCTAGAATCGAGCTCCAAAGTAGGCTTCACAGAACAGTTTTCTGCCTTAGTCATTTTCTGGCAGTTTTCCAGTTTTGAGGTAGCAACTTTGAGGCCTTGGAAAACAACCTTAATGACATTATATAGATCCACAAAGCATACCATTGGAAACATGGTAACTTTATCTGTAAAACAAACCCTTAAACTCGAATTTCCACCAAGCCAATTGAGAGAACCATGCCTCCAAAGTATGTACCCTCAACACGGATTTTGACTTAGCCAAATTCTGCCCTTCTTCTTCCCAACTTCGATAGCTTCTTCGCCAAGTAATTTAAACGTGTAGAGTGGCCTATTTGGGATCATATCAGGCTCCCCCTCTTCAAAAAGCTTTGCTCTCAAAGCTTGTATGATTTTGCAAGCCAAAATACGATCAGAGAGTACCCAAAATGGGTCTTCAAAAGTGCATCCCAAACGTTCTTCACTGTTCTTCAAATCCTCACTGCCGTCATCCTTGTTGCCATTTAGTAACGATTTCGTGAGGAACAAAGCCATTTGATAATCTACATCGCCTCTCTGATCAATATCGACGATGATCAGCCTTGGAAACGCGGCCAACAATGCAGTCAAAATCGCGGCCAACAATGCAGTCAAAATCGCGCTTCACTGTTCTTCTAATCCTCACTGCCGTCACCAAAACGCTTTCGTTTCTATGTAAAAACTTTAGTGTATAAAATCATACTAAATTGCGCTTTAAAACTTAAAAACTTACGGTTTGACGCTTCTAGTTCACTAAAACCCTTTACGTTTTTACGCTTTTACTTCACTGAATGGGTCTTCTTTTCATGAAATTAATTATATAAAGTAAATTTTAAAAATAAATCACCGACAATATGATACGTTTAAGATTAAAAGATACATACCAGATACTTGGATGCATTATGAATAGGGGTGGGAATCGGTCGGTAAACGGTAAATTGGTTACCGAATTTACCGGTTTCGGTATACCGACACTGGCAAAACCGTTTACCGTTTACCGATACCGGTTTGCAACCGGTTTACCGATCACCGAATTACCGGTAAACGGTTGCAAACCGGTTTACCGAATTACCGCAATGGCGACGTAGGGGCGGGTTTTCGGTTCGGTTTACCGAAAATTAACCGAAACCGAATTTCTGTTGGTGGGGAATATGTTGTAATATTTTGATTTTTCTTAGTTTTTTTTCTTCATTTTTGTAATTAATAATTTATAACATTTTTTAGGCCTATACTTACTTACATTCATGTATCATTTGTAACTCTTATTTATAATATTTTTCTTCATGATGTATGTAATATTTGTGAATAATGAAGTATATGTTATATGTTAATGCCATAAGTTATAACTTAATATTTGAGTTTAAACACTAAGTTGCTATCTATTATTTATTAATCTATTTAATTTAACATAAGTTCAAAGGGTCAACAATCATGATTCATGAATCAATATCAACTCTCATCAAGCATCATCATTCATCAAATATTCAAATTCATCAAACGACAATTCGACAAACATCGTGAAATCAAATTCAAAGGGACAATCATAATGTCTAAATTCAACACAAGTTCAAAATCCAAACTTAAAAAATTAAAATAGACAACCAAATAAGTTAATAACCAATAGCTCATGCTCCTCCTTCTCCGGTAGAACTTGTAGCACCTGCACCACCAACATTTGCACAACCTTTCTTATTCAAAGTCCTAAGAAGAGTATCATCGGGATCATCATCGGCATCTTGGTTCATGTCTTCGTCGGACTCGGTGGAATCTTCATCATCACCCTCCTCCTCCTCCTCCTCCTCCTCATCATCATCATCAACCCCAACAACAGATCCATGTGCTGAGCTTGGGATGTCACTTGAAGCTTCCACTCGAGATTGGAAAGTATTAGTAACTAGTGCAAATAAAATACACAAATGTTAGTATGTTACTAATGGAATGGTTTAAAATTTAAATCGTACAGAGTATAGACAAATTAGAATAATAAATTGAATTCTTACCACTTTCATAATCGATTGTCTCTTGATCTTCTTCCTTATCATTCAGTTCATCTGCAGTCTTTCCATTTTCATATCTTATCCAATCTTCAGCACATATCAATGCCTCCACAATGTTTGGGCTTAAAGAGGACCTGAAAGGACTAAGAACTCGACCTCCACAACTGAAAGGGGACTCCGATGCAACAGAGGAGACTGGAACTGCTAATATATCCCTAACCATCTCTGAAAGAATGGGATATCTAACACTGTTCCGAGCCCACCACTTCAGAATATCAAACTTCCGATCATCAATCTCCTCATTAATAGCATCACCAAACCAACTCGCTCCTTAACCAACTCTGAATATCAAAATGCAAGACAATTACATTCAATTCTGATTTCTGAATATCAAAATTCAAACACAAAATGAACTCAGAAGTCAGAATGCACAACAAGTCAACAAGATTACTCAATAAGCTTTCCTAACAATATTATTAAACACCTAGAGTGCATTCTGCCACGGATGATGTTGTGAACATACACGGTTCAATTACCCTGCGGGAGATTGCAGTCCTCGATGAACTTGTTAGTGGAAAGAGGAAAACTAGATTCATACCTTACAGTCTACAAAAGGCGAAAGCAACGAAATGAGTTGTTCCTTGAAAGGAATTCAGGTGCCCATTAACACGAACATACTTCCCATCTCTGTAACAGAACCAAGTAAAGAACGTATCAGAATTTCTTACCAACCATGAGCAAGATCAACATTATTATCTGAGATTAATACTAAGAACGTATCAAAATGCACAACAAGTCAACAATTACAAGTCAACAACTTACCTATTAATCACCGAGGGAAGGGAGACTGGGGTCTGGCCGTCTGGGAGGTTGAGGGATTCGGGCCAGGTGGCGGAGCTGTGAGCTGGAAGCTCGTCGCCGTCGTCGGTGGGGAAGTGGGAAGGTGGCGGAGCTGGGAAGGTGGCGGAGCGGGAGCGGGAAAGTGGCGTTGCGGCCAGTCGGCGAGGGAAGCGGGAAGGTGGCGTTGCGGCCAGTCCGTCGTCGCCGTCGTGGCCCGTGGGAATCGCTGCGCTGCTCGTCGCCGTCGTCAGCAGAAGGAGCGGCTGGCGAATAAGAGAAGAAGAAAAGAGGCGGCTCTCTGGTCTCTCAGTCTCTGCGCGAACGAAGAAGAGAAGAGAAGGGCGGGCTGGCGGCTAGGTTTTAGGAATTAGGGTATAGATTTGGGGGGAAAATGAAACGACGTCGTTTTGGGTTCGGTAAACGGTTTACCGATTTACCGTTGGTAAATACCGATACCGGATTCGGTAAACCGATACACCCCAGCCCACGCTCGGACGTCGATACCGCGGTAAACGGTTCGGTAAAACGGTAAACCGTTTACCGAAAAACCAAATCCCACCCCTAATTATGAACTTCAATAAAGTAATGTAATTCACTATCTAGGCTCTTCTCAAATTCATTAGCATGGAGGGGAAGGTGACTTTTTTATAAGATTTATATTTATTAACTTATTATTAATTAAGAGGCTATAAGTTGCTCTACTTTAGACATGAATTGCAAGTATTTATTAACTTATCTGAATTTTGTGCACTCATATTTTTCATAGTATATGTCATACTTAACATATTTTTAGTTCATTTACAGTATGCGTAAAAAACATACGCTTTTACGCTTTAATTCTACGCTTTACGATTTTACCCCTTTTCCGCTTCTAGATAGAATCGCGCTTTTGACTGCATTGGCGGCAAGAACATTCAGGATACTCCCCAGCTTTGCGACGAACTCGGGGAAGTCGTCGAAAGTTGAACGGAAAGGATTCGAGCCTCCAATCTGCAATCTACTGCTCGAATAAGCTTGATCCATCATTGAATTATACTTCCCGATCGATTCCCAGCCTCGAATGTTTCTGGAACGCGCTGAATCGTCATCTGGGTTTTTCCCGCCGTCGTAGGAGTTTAAATTCCGGGAAACCAGAAGTTTGATTTCAGAATTGGGCGTTTCTGATGCAGTGATCTCCAAGTCGAATTGAACCTTCCTATAGTTTCCTTGGATCTCCCTGAATGATTCTACAGCTCCAATTTGGCTCGAATCGAGCTCAATCACTCTATCAACGAGAGGGTCGGCGGTCGTGTTCTTCACAAACAGAGGCGATTTTGTCCAATTCGATTCTCCAAATTCAGGTACGGCCGTCTCCAATGAAGCGTCTTCCCACGTTTCTGGGGTCGTGGGTATCGTTTCGGCACCAGTGGCGAATTTCGACTCTCCGCCGGTTGTCCCAACCAACTCATTCTCTCTGCTCCATCGTCGCCGTCAGCAGAAGTTTTTTTTTCCAGAATTGATTCTGTGCTTTCAGAGACACTCGCTTCCTTTGAAGCTATGTCCAAAGTTTCTAGGTTCATGGGTAAAGTGTCTGCACTCTCGGATTCCCTCAAATCTTCCTCGAGTACTCCAGCCACGAGTGTCGTCTCGTCACTCTGTTTTGCCAAAACTGAACAGAGGTCGTGGAACCCAGCTGGTTTCGAGACTATATCTTCCTTCCGAAGCTTCCGAATGCTCATAAAATTGAAGCCAACACGTCTTTGAACCCACAACTGAGCCTTGGACTCCTTTCCCGTTGCTCGATTCTTCTCCAACTACTTTTGATCTTCGTAAACTTCGTCCGGAGAAAGGGGCTTTAGCACAATCGTCTTACCTTGATACGGAAGCTTGTAGCGATTGGTCCAGCCCTCGTGTGTGACCTTACGATCGAATTGCCAAGGTCGACCAAGCAAGATGTGTGCAGTATGCATTGGTACAACATCACAGCAAACCTCATCTTTATATTTGCCAATTTCAAAACTAACCTGAACCTGTTTCGTGACTTTTATGGTTCCATGTTCGTTGATCCAGCTGAGACTGTAAGGTTGGGGATGCTTTTGCGTATTCAGTCCAAGCTTCTGTACGGCCTCCATACTGATGATATTGGCACAGCTTCCGCCATCAATCACCATCGAAGCCACCTTTCCATTGATCTGGAACAAATTGTCTCTCTGTTCATCGGATTCGCGATGTTGAACCTGAACAGATTGATGCTTCTGATTGCCATGAACTCGCGTCTGCTTTGCCTCTCTACTGCCCTCGGCCAGCTCCTTTAACTTGGCAAGATTTTCCATCGAAACAACAAGGTAAGGCTTTAAACAAAACCGAGCTTGGTGCTGTACGAAACAGGGGCAGCTCCTCCCTGTTTTTCGACGAAATCTGCTTGTACGAAACAACAGATTCTTTGGGGTCGAAATGCATTTTTTTCTTTGTATTCAATAAATATTGCATGACCGAATAATTCAAGGAGAAGTCTTCTCCTTGGCCCTTGTGTAGAACCGGGCTCTAATACCACTTAATACGCCCCGGGGGGGTGTATGTTATCAAAGTCACGCAGCTAACGACTCAATCGAAAGACCGATTGAGCTTGAATCAAGAACGAAGCGTTCTTAATACGAACTTGGATAAAACGGAACCAAAATGATGATTCCACACCTGGGGAACGCTCGATTAGTATAGAAGGTAGATACCCGACCACGATTGAAGTGACTATTCAATCGATACAAGAGCTCACGAGCTTGGAATCCACCAAACACAAGTCGCAACTTGTACAAAAACCAAAAGGTTCTCAATTCGATTAATCAAAGTCTGAATTTTCCAACAAAAATAGAAGGCTATGTATAGCCAAGAAAAGCTAATACAAACCTAGATGAACAAGGAAACAAATAAGGTAAAATTCTACTCTAAAAGGACACAAAATTCGAATTTAAACTTCCTTTCTCGAAGCACAAGTAAGCTGCCAGCAAACAATCAAAAGGCAGCTTTCGTACTAACTTCACGCCTTACGTTCGAGGCCTTCCCGAGCTCCAATTCTTCATCCAATTCCTTCCCTTTGTTCACAAACATACCTAGTTTCATGTTGAGGAAGCCTTTGGACTTGAATCAGATGCATACTCCTCGAATCGAGCTCCAAAGTAGGCTTCACAGAACAGTTTTCTGCCTTAGTCATTTTCTGGCAGTTTTCCAGTTTTGAGGTAGCAACTTTGAGGCCTTGGAAAACAACCTTAATGACATTATATGGATCCACAAAGCATTCCATTGGAAACATGGTAACTTTATCTATAAAACAAACATTTAAACTTGAATTTCCACCAAGCCAATGCAGTCAAAAGCGCGATTCTACCTAAAAGCGGAAAAGGGATAAAATCGAAAAGCGGCGAATCAAAGCGTAAAAGCGTAAGTTTTTGATGCATCATGTATAATAGCTAAAAATCTGTTAAGTACCACATGTATTATGCAAAATATGAGTGCACAGAGTTTAGACAAGTGAATAAATACATGCAATTCATGCCCAAATTAAAGCTAATTCATAACATCTTAACAATAAGTTCATAAACATAAACTGTAACCCACAAACGAGTTAATAACCAAATTCTCACAACATTAGCTTCACATTCTGCCCTTGGTTTCTCAAAGGTTCAATTAGAAACACCACATATACATAATTTAGTAGTAGCATACGTAGGTAAACTAGTAGGTTATAAGGAGTGGTGGAGCTGTGCACACTTGAGGGGGGTGCATGCACCCCCCTTGGCTTTGGGATGGGAAAAAAATCCAATATATGTAGTAGGAAGCAAGGATCGAACCACTAATTTAGTGAGTGACAATGAGAAATCTTTACCATCTCGATTAAGAGTTTTTCATTTATAATACATACATGTTTAATTATATCAATGTTAATTATCTGTCCTAATATCAAAATGCAAAACTCTAATCGTCTATCCCAGCAATCCGCAGTTACAATTTCGTTCTTCCTCCACCCAGCAGTAGCAGAGGCGCTGCAAGTTGCAAGTCGAGCTCGCCCAACTCTCCATCTCCGGCTCCAAGCTCGCCGAACCTCCACCCACCACTCATATTTCCTGCTCCTACCCAACAAATCCAAACTATTTCTAGGCTCCAGACTTTCGTTCTCCGTCCTTCACCTCCAAAAATCTTTCTCTTTTCAATCGTGAGCAGTGTAGGGGAGCAACAAGCCAGCAACACAAAAATTACTTTGTTTGACATCATCAATCTTTAACAACAAGGTAAAATCTAAGTTTTAATTTCAATTACTTGAAAGTTTTATTATTTGTGTTAATTTAGGGTTAGGTTTGTGTGTTTGTTATACTCAATTTCATCTCCAAATTAAGTACATAGACTGAATTAGTCATATAATGAAGTTGATTTTCATATTTTCGTTTAGAGTTGACTTTTTTATTACATAGTTGACTTTTTCATGACATGAAGAAGCACTCCCTTGGCCAATTTTCTGGCTCCGCCACTGGTTATACGCCTATTGGAAATTATAAGTAGTTTCCTTCATTTTGCTGGGTTGGTTTAAATTATTGAGAATGTGTGAGTTGTAATTTAGCTAGAAATACCTGCTAGGTTATATGTTCAGGGTGGACTAAGAGTTGAGAAGGGGAAGCATTTACCCACCATTTAGGAGTCATAGGTGAAGTGGCGACGGGGTAGGACAAGATAGAGACAGAAACTAACATGGTGTGGCGCCAACGAGTGGCGACAGGCGACGACGGGTGCTGCCGCGTTGGAGCTATCGAGTGCGACGAGCTAGAGCTTCGCTGGAAGGTGGCGACGGCGGTTGCGGACTTGCAGCGGCGGCGAATACTTCACTGGAAGGCTAGCTGCGGGGCGGCGCAGAGTGAGCTGGAGTGCTGGAGATGGAGGATTAGGGATTGCAGAAGAGTGGTTTGGCAACCTCAGCCTAATATCCACCCCCTTTCCACCCCTTTTTTTTTTTTGTCTGAAGTGATCGAAATGGCGCCGTTTTTGTTTGGCGGAGACAATTTTCTCCTTTGCTTGGAATCGGATAAAAACGGTATGAAAGCGGGCTTTTATCCGTTTTTAACGATTCTACTAACGCTTTTGCCTGATTTTGAGTAAAATACGATTTTCTTAGTGATTTGAAACGTTTTCCTACCCTAGAAACGTAAAATCGTACGATTTTACGCTTTAAAGCGCGATTTTGACTACACTGCATCAAGCCAATTGAGAGAACCATGCCTCCAAAGTATGTACCCTGAACACGGATTTTGACTTAGCCAAATTCTGCCCTTCTTCTTCCCAACTTCGATAGCTACTTCGCCAAGTAATTTAAACGTGTAGAGTGGCCTATTTGGGATCATATCAGAAATACTGCTCAAGACTCCAAAGGAAGTTCTCTAACTCCCTCGCATTCCTTGAACCTCCGAAGTTCTTTGGTCTTGGAACATTAGCACGTGGGACGGATTGCACCGGGCTGGTCCGCTAGCCATGGCTCTCTTCACGAGAGTGACCTCACTCTTGAGGTCTGCAATCTCTTCCTTCATGCCGACCAGCTCAGCCTGGACATGCTCTTTCAAAACTTCAATGGCGTTGCTCATGGACTCGGAGATGGTGTTGGTGATGCGAGCCACAAGCTCTTCTCGCAGCCCATCATGCCTGATCTCCAAGCTCGACAACCGAGCATTCATCCCTTGAACGTCGCTTTGGACTTAGGTGAAGTTAGCTCCTAAATCCTCAATGGCGGTGACATCTTCGGAAAGCTTCACCTCCATTCTAGAGACTCGCTTCTCTAGAGACTTGGGAGGATCATGAGTGCTCGACGTACCTTTTGGCCTCAAGCCCAGGTTGGGATCTCTTCCACGTTGCTTCTCAGCATCGGTAATGCCGCTATCTGATCCCGACATTTTTGGTGAGGCTCTTCCTTTTCGTTTGGCTATTTCTTCTTCTTTGCTAGCACAAAACCGAACGAGGCTCTGATACCACTTGTCACGACCTTACTCTCGATCGTGCGACCCTAGCTCTCAATTCCGTTAGAGCTCTAGGCAGCCTTCTCTCAAACTCACAAGCAAGCAAAGAAGCAAGGAAACAAGACAAAGAAGTGGGAGAACTCTCTAGTGTGTATTACTCTAAAAAATGATGGAATGATTACAAATGAGGGAGATGGCTCCTTATATAGGCCTCTCCACATACAAGGCATCAATGCCCCTCATCACTACCCCACATCAATACACCCATAAAGTCCCCCCCCCCATAATGCACTCTATAAATGCCACCCATTATGTGACTGATAAGTGCACCATTAAGCTCTCTTAAGGTGGAGAATCTTAGGAGCATCTCTATGCTACTAGTCTTCCATACACGCCACATGTGCAGCCGCTATGTTGTCACCTTGTTGGCGTCATGTCATCTGCCACATGTGACACCACCCCCTAGGCGCAGCCTCGAAGTATGTGTGAGACGCCTCAGGAATTGAGTGGGTCTTTCTTTATCGAGCCCAACTCATTTGTTTGTGTGAAAGACTGAACTTATTAGGCTGAATGTGCCTATCTTTTATGGGCTTACTTCTTAGTCCTTGAATGATGAGCAACTGGGCCCAACACGCGCGTAGTACATAAGATTAAACAAATAATGGTAGAATGAATATATACCACAGTGTAAATTGATTGTATACATAAAGCAAGTGATAGACCGATAATTATACATGTTTTCACCCCTATTCTGAAGCCGTTTGTGGTGAGGAATCTCGTGTTTTAAGCCGATTTCACGCTAGGGTATGTGTTTGTGTCACATTTCAGGTCCCGGCGTTGGAATCGAGGCAGAGGAACGAGTTCCGGGTCGAAAGGAGCGAAGTTGGGACGAAGGAGGCTGTTGGACCAAAATACCCCGCCAAAAGCAGGAATACCCGACCGGGTATTGTCTGGCCTTGACCGGGTATTTTTCACTTCGGGCGTCCGTGAGAAGCAGAAGGGGGCCCGGGCAAATGCCTAAAATCCCCGGTCGGGGATTATGAGGACAGACCGGGGATTTTCCCCTTAGTTGAAACGGTGCGGTTTGGGAAATACCCGGTCGAACCCCGAAATACCCGACCGGGTATTTCGACCGGGTATCGCGATGGCAGCTGATAAAAGAGAAAGAAGGCCAATTTTCAGAGGGTTCCGAGTTTTTGAGAGAGAAAGCGATACCTAGAGAGAGAAAGCGACGAACCAGAGTTCCCAAGCGCCATAGATCGATCTTCAACACCATTGGAGCCCGGTTTGAGCTTGGAGAAGTGCGATTAAACGTCCAGGAGCAGGAATCCATCTTCACAGTATGATTTCCGCGTCTGAATCTGCTTTTGCTTCTTTCTCTATGGAGTAGTTCCCCCATTCATCTGGGTATTGGGAACCCTAGATTTGTATGCTAGGTCTGATTGTATGAACCCAAGTACAGAGTTTGTGAATTGATTATATTCGATTGAGGTTTGAATGATTGAATGACTTGAATCCTGATCAAATTCCTGTTGTTTCTGCTTTGACCTAAAATGAGAATATCTGCCTAGGTTGATAGAGTACCCTTAATCGAAGGTGGCGAATTGGTGACTTTAGTCGAGGAGCCAATTCGCTATTATGTACTGAATTCAATTCGGTAGTGGAGGTTTGGTTCGTTAGGGCCTCAATCTGTTTACTCCGGTGGAGGTTAGTCGCCCGCTAGAGACTCAGATTGAGAGGGTCTGGAGACCTTTAGTCGAGACTTCAGGCTAATTGAGAACCTTCCGCAGTATAACTTTCATGAAAACTGAACTTGGTAAATTGCAATCTGACTTAACTGCAGTCTAGGGGGAACCATATCCGGGTGACCTCTCTTGACTTGACAACAACCGTCTATTTGCTTTGTGTTTTGTTTGCTTGAGTTGCACTAAAAGTTCACCGCTAAATAACAAGAATTTACCGAGTAGTCATCACATCTAGGACCCGGGTTGACAATAAAACCCAAACCCGCTATACTACGCTTTAGGAAGTGGTTGCACTTGGCCATTTTCTAGAGTGACAGTAGGAGTGAGTCAACAAGATATACTAATCATCATATACCACCTTTTGCCACCACTTACCACCCTATACCATGGTGATATAATTGGTCCTCAATTATTTTTCCATAAATTTGCTGAATTGCTATTTGTCGCCCTAGAATTCAAATTTTATCGCCCTAAAATACACCAAATTGACACTCTTACCATTTGACCCCAATTTCCAACCAAAATCCAAAACAAACAATCCCTTACAATGACCAGTCGCCGTCGTGCTCCTCTGTCCTCCGGCCGCTGCGCTCATGTCGCTGTCAGAGTCTTCTCTCCAATAGGTGACCACCTCATCCCGACCGCAGTCGGTGCTCCTCTGTCCTCCGGCCACTCATGTCGCTGTCAGATTCTTCTCTTCGACGGGTGCCCACCTCTACCCGACCCCGCCACTTCCCTAATGCTGCCGGATTCCTCTGTTGGTGCCGAGGAAGGATATGAAGGAGGAAGGAGGTTTTATGGTTAGTGTTTACTTTTACTGGTGAATTATGTTCAGAATGTTGAATATGATATGTAAGGATCTAGGCATGAAATCTCCGCACTGTTACTTTTTAACTACGAAACTCTGAATCCATTCCACGAGGAAGCTTGCCCCTATAATCAACTTCTTTGCTCTAGAGTCATAGGCAGTTCCAAGTTCTCCGCACTTCTCTGAATCTTCAATTGTAATCAACCAATACTCCATCCAACTCTATTTTGCTTTTCACCTGACTGCATAATGCAACATTCATTAGTCGATTCAGATTCTAGCGAGCTTGGCACAGACCTGTCCCAACTCACTAGAGACTAAGATTCAACCATTCCGTCGATTCCCTCTGTTTACATGTTTCTACGGACAAAATTAACTTATGGATATTTGAGTAATTTTAATAAATTCTAGGGCGACGAACAAGGTGTTTTAGGGCGACGAATAGCAATGCCCTAAATTTGTGGGTAATTAGAATAAACGGTCACATAACTTATCACTTAATACAAAACGGTCACTAAAGTTTAATTTTGCATGTTTCAATAAAATACGTTTAGATGAATAACAAAATGGTCATTTCGTCCATTTCCATCCAAAATTCTGTTAATTTTGTCTAGTCGGTAGTCCACGTCATAAAAATACTAATAAAAAATTCACTGAACCAAACAAATTAAACTAAACGAACCAGACTAAACCCACCCGAACCTATAACCAACTCTTTCTTCCCCGGCGACTGCGGGAGAGAACTGTCCCCGTCGTCAATGGCTTCATTCCCCAATCCTCTTTTCCTCCACCGCACATGACTTGATTAATAACCTCCCTATCCCTCTCGGCGGTGAGCTCCTTTCCTTCCCCCCTCCGGCTCCTATTTGGTCGGCACATCTCTTCCCTTTTCCAATTCGCCCCCTTCAATATCAGAATTGTTCATGGTAGAATCTCGTTTTGGTTTGTTATGTTTTTTTGTTTTTGATTTGTAAATTGATTGGGTATTGGGGATTTTGTTTTGGGTCTCCCCTGCTTTGCTTAGTATTCCAATTCCCTACGGATTAGCATTTGATCTCTGCATTTGAGGTTTACGTTGATTTGTATTTCCTATGGACTGGACTTTTGTGAGGCGGAGCTTCTTCCGGGAGGCGACGGTTGATCCCCGTCCTCGTCCTCGTCGATGGTCTTGTACGAAACCAACCTCTTCGTCATCTCCATCTCGTCGGTGCTAGTGAGAACGTCCCTTTCCCTCTTCAACTCTATCTTATCACCGCCGTTGGCTGCCAAGGCGACGATACCGCGCTGTTAGAATGCTATCTGGATTTATCTATCCATCCGTTTCAGATTCGAAATGGGTACTCTAGCAAATTTTGTAGCTTTTGTTGAATTAGGACGGGATTTTATGTGCTTTAGGTAATTTTTCATTGAATTTATGAAATGGACGTCTTAATGTTGTAAGGAGTTGGAAGTGGATTGTACGAGGAGCTGTAAATGGGTCAATAAATGTCTAGCTCTGCTGTAAGGGATAAGAGTATATTATGGGGGCTTGAGATAGGGTCATTAGAGTAACCACTTATGGGCCGTTGATCTAGGGCAGAATCATTGTGTGGCTGGGATGGATGAGGGGTTGGGTGGGGCATTTTTGTCCGGTTTTTGAAAAATTATTTTATTTCTTTTTTTATTTTTTCTAGCATTTATATGCTGGCTTTTAATGAAGGAAAGAGAAAACCAGACTTTTCTCTTTCTCTTCATTTCTTCCTTCTCTATTCCAAACTCCTTTTTCCATATCTAGATATGTTCCCTTCTCTTGTTCTTCATATTTTTTTCTCCAACAATTGACAAAGAAAAATTACAGCATCCCGTCTCAAATCCGGTGACGCTCCAAATCCTTCTTCTCTACAGCTGCTCCTTCCTTCTGTCCTTTCTTTTCTCGACCTCATAATAGATGACGCTCCATATTGACCAAGAGGGGACGGATCTAGGTGAGTCCAGTTTGCATGTTTTATATTTTAGTATTTGTTTGTGAATTTTCAATTCCGATCTTCCTCCTCTTTTTTGTTGTTGCATTTGGTGTTCTTGTGCGGAGGAGAAATGAGAGGAGACAGAAGACGAGTTTTTTTCTCTCTCCCTCCTTCTGTTTTCTTCCTTCTTTTAGGTAATATATATTGATATTACCACACTATACCATATGGTAATGTGTGCTAACTAAATGTATTTTTATGGTCATGAGTTTTATCATGGTGGTAGTGGATGGTAATCGACTCCAGTTCCGAGAAAGAAGAGTTGGAAGACAATGAAGTTGGAGAAGAAAGTGAAGAGAGTTGTATATATATATATATATATATATATATATATATATATATATATATATATATATATATATAGAGAGAGAGAGAGAGAGAGAGAGATTTTACCACACTATATCACATTGTAATGTGTCTATACCACATGGTAATGTGTCTATACCATATGGTAAAGTGTAGTAACGAAATGTATTTTTATGGATATCATGTTTTACCATGTTATACCATGTGGTGGTAGTTGGATTTGTAATTTTATTTTAGCATGTTATACCATATGGTATAATATGGTAAATAGATTTGTAAATTTCTGTAGCATGTTTTACGACGTTATACCATGTGGTATACTGGTATTGTATGGTAGTTAAATTTGTATTTTATTCAACATGTTTTATCATGTTTTACCACGATAGTAGAAAGTGATAAGAAAATTCATATTTTTAATTACTATATTTAGCAAAAAAATTATCTAGCAAAAAATCACCATTCAATTTGAGTTAAAACAGAGATAGCTAGGATGGTTAGATTCATTTTTGTTGTAGATGGGAGAGAGAAGAAACCATGTACTTTTTTTTAATAAGAAAACAAAAAGTAAAAGAGAGGGGAACCAGTGTGGGGTGGGGGAGTGGGATCCGCGTCAGAGCGTCAACATTAAATAGGGGGTGCAATTTACCATATTGCCCCTCGGTGTTTAATTTTCATAAAAGAAAAAGGCGACACGTGGGGGCTAGGGGAAGGGGTTACTGATGGTTACTGATGGGAGGGTTACTGAGCTGATCCGGTCCCGATTATGGGGTTGGATTAGAGTCCGGGTCGGGTGGTTTGATTAAATGAGTATGTCGTATGCCTATGGTGACATGCATGTCACCGTAACTTGTACTTTTAGGTCGACCTCATATAGGATTAGGTCGACCTAATATGCAATTTTAGGCCGACCTTATATAGGTTAGGTCGACCTAATATGTCGTTTTAGTTTTGTGAGGTTCCCAAATACACTAATGTGGGCACCCTAATGACTTATCACGGCCGACCTTTAAAATGTAATGGTCGACCTTTTGTAGTTTAAGTTGTGATTGTTGGTCGACCACAATAAAACATCGGTCGCCCTTTTCATTGGCGTCAGAAGCAAAATGGTCGACCGTAAAGGTATATAGGTCGACCACTTGATGGTGGTCATTAATAAAATGGTCGACCATTCACAGAAAGAGGTTGCCCATATAAAAGAGAAGTGTTGTATCCATTTATCCATCATCATTTGACGTAAAATGAAGATCAAATGTTGGTTTCCCGGTCGACCTAATCCGGTACGAGGTCAATGTGGGTGGTTCTTTTGCTCGTACAATTACGTTTCTAACCAACAGAATCAGTCATAAATAATGATAACAAGGACTCATAACTTCCACGTGGTCGACCTCTTGAATCACGTACAGCAGCAACCGCAAAGGATCTTCTTCACAAAAGCTCTAACCGTAAATAAAAAAAAAAACCTAATTCAGAGTTTCGGTGTCGGTGAAGGTGACATATATTCGTATTTATAGATATTTAGGACGATAACGGGTCAAACTAAGTTGTAGATATGTTAGGGTTACCTTTCTGGTGTTGGAATCCTTATCAAATACGGATACAGTGTGTACGCGGTCGACCTCAGTTAATCAAAATGGTCGGCCTATGAGGTATTTGGGTCGACCTTTCATTATGTTCGCTTCCCAAAGAGGTCAACCATTTCCTATAAAAGGTCAACCGCGCCGTTGAGCCTCACAAAACTGAAACGACATATTAGGTCGACCTAATCCTATATAAGGTCGACCTAAAAGTGCAGATTAGGTCGACATAATCCTATATAAGGTCGACCTAAAAGTGCAGATTAGGTCGACCTAATCCTATATGAGGTCGACCTAAAAGTGCAAGTTACAGTTACATGTATGTCACCGTAGCAAAGTCCTAAATTTTATGGTTAGATTAGTTTTTTATTAATATTTTTGGTGACATGGACTTAAAGTTAACAGAATCTTTAGATGGAATTGATGGAATGACCATTTTGTTATTGGTCCAAACTTGTTTTATTGAAATGTGCAAAATTAAATTTTACTGACCGTTTTGTATAGAGTGATATGTTGTGTTACCATTTATGATAATTACCCATAAATTTTTTGATTGCAATTAACTCATTCCTTTTTCGTAAAAGATTTCAAATTTTTTTAAGTTAACAATGAAAGTATAACCATCGAATACTGACGGCAATGAGTCCGGGGTTTGTGTTAGTCAACAAGAAGGCCTGACTGCTGAAAAAGGCCTTGTTTATAACATTAAAAATGGTCGGGATACTAAATTCTGGTTGGACCCTTGGGCTTTACAGGTAGCCTTGATCGAAGTGGTTGTTTTGGAGGTTCTGGCGGCGCAAAAAGAGCTGATGGTGGCGGCTTACTGGGACGTGCATCAAGGCTAGAAAGTTGAGGAGTTCCAATCCTATCTGCTGCAACCGATCATGGCCCGCAAAATACTTGCTGGCAGCGGATATGGCGCCTCCATGTCCCTGAAAGAGTAAGAGTATTTGTGTGGATGGCTGCTCTAAGCAAGTTAACGACCAACAACGTTGGAAAGTACAAACACTTAACTGAAGATGACAAGTGCCTATATTGCGACAACATCCCGGAAACAAACCAACATATCTTGCGTGACTGTACCATGGCAAAGGTTGTTTGGAGCAGGGTCATACCTCTACAATGACAACCTCAGTTCTTTCATATTGATTACAATACATGGATGGAGGAAAATATGTCGGATGAATTTCACAACAATTGACTAGGTAATTGGGCAAGTTTCTTCAGCCTAATCTCATGGTACATACGGAAATGCATAAATGGCAACATTTTTAAAGGGAAAAAGCTATATCCTTCTACTCTTCACAATTATGTCATTTGTAAGGCCCGAGATTGGGCATAAGCTCGGGAGACAGAAAGTTTGAGAGACAATCTGGGCGCGACTACTATGAGAAGTGAAGCACTTAAAGGGTGGACGGCTCCATCAACTAGTTGGTGGAAATTAATCACAGATGGTGCTGCTCAGAGGAATTCGGGGCTTGCTACAGCCAAAGCACTCAAAACCGGGATTTTACCTAAAATCGATAACTGCGATAAAATCGAATCGTAAAATCGTAGGATTTTAAGTACCATATAAAACATAACCTATAATAATATTAATAAGGTAAATCATTAATAACACAAAGACACATAACATTTTAAATGATAATTCTCAAGATTTTTTTTTTACAAAAGATAATTCTCAAGATTAATGTTCCAAAATCACTATTTTAATTGTTATTTAATGCGTAACTCAAAATAATTCATGAGAAAGTGATACAGCTCAATAGGTTTGTCTCTTGTTTTCATGTTGTCTAGGTAGTTTAACTCAAAGTAATATTCCGACATCGTCTAAGTATGATTTAAAACGAAAAATATTTGAACTCCAATAAAATAAGTAATGCTAGTGGCTTGGTACAAATATTTATTAATAAATTAATTAGTTAATAATGATGTTAATTCTTACGTCATTCCAATATTAGGATAATTGTTTTACCAATAAGTTAAATGGGATGAAGGGAAAGGGATTGACCAAGCCCTAATTTGGTTATTTGTATGATTTTTAAATGTTTTCTAATAAAAAAAAATATCTGAGAAGATTCTCGTCATTGCCCTTTCCCCCGAAACAATTATGCTTCTTTTAAATTGGCTCAAACCACCTATTTTTTTCTCATACGATCAAAATCCTGATTTTTTACGGTTTTACGATTTTAACGATTTTAATCCCGATTTTAAACGATTTTAAGGTCCACCTATTTTATAGTAAAATCAGGATCGGAATCTCTAAGTAAAATCCTACGATTTTACGGTCAGAATCCCGATTTTGACTACATTGGCTACAACAGGTGGAGCTATTCGAAACAACTATGGTGAATGGGTCAGTAGCTTTTGCAGCAAGCTTGGAACATGAACAATTTATACGGGAGAGCTGTGGGGAATTTATTAGGGTCTCCTTTTGCTAGGAAAAAGGTAATTCAATTCTCGGTCCTAGAAGCAGATTCCAGACTGGCTTTGGATCTAATTGAAAAGCGAAATGATCAAGCTCACCCTTATGCTACAATTCTTGGAGCTATTCGCAGACTTATTGCTCAAGAATGGATTGTTCGTTTAGTTCATACGTACCGTAAAGGGAATAAAATCGCAGACTGACTCTCGAAACACATTCTCGTCTATCCCTTTGATATGTATGAGCTAGAAGAACCACCACCAGACCTGGCAAGAATTATTATACAGGATGTGATGGGAATTCCCTCGTCAAGATCAGCAGAATAGGATTAGCTAAGCTTTGATCTTCTGTGACTGTGGCGATTCTTTTTAGCTTTTATTTGTAGCCCAGTCACTTGGTCTTGTGCTCCCTGCATGTTTTTCTAGCCTCCATTTAATCAATAAAAGAAGAAAAAGAAGAAAAAAAAAACAAGAAGGCCCGACTTAGCTGGTAGGGGTGGCAGTCGGTCGGTTTCGGTTTAACCGAAAACCGAAAACCCGGTTATCGGTTAAACCGAGACACCCAACACGGCTGCCGACCACCGACCGGGAGATAACCACGGATAACCGACCACCGACCGATCGGTTTTCGGTTGTAGGCTCGGTTAACCACAGACCCGAAAAAAACAACCCTTCCCTCTAAAACGCCAGCGTTTAGTTAATTAAAAAAAAAAAAAAACCCAAACAAATCCTCCACCATACAATCCTTATCTTCTTCCACTTTTTCAAACCCACCATCCTTATCTCCTTCCTTCTCTCACCTTCCCATCTTCTCTCACCTTTCTATCCTTCCTCCAATTCACAGAGACACAGATTGACCTTCGCCTGGATAGCGCCGTCGCGAGGGAGGAAGATGGCGAACTGGGCGACGGAGATGGCGACTTGGCAGGGGATGGCGCCGTCGCGACTCGCGAGGGAGGGAGATGGCGACCTGGGCGAGGGATGGCGACGTCGCGAGGGAGGGAGATGGCGAACTGGGCGAGGGAGATGGCGCCGCCGCGGGGGAGGGAGATGGCGAACTGGGCGACTGGCGGTGGTTGATGATTGAGCCGCGGGGGATTGCTGGAACCGACGGTGGTTGATGATTGGGTCGCCGGGGATCGCACAGGGTTGTCGGGCGTCGTCGATGGTTTGGTCTCGGTTGGATGGTGGAGACGACGGGGGTGGTTGCTGGTGGTGACTGGTGAGGGAAGGGAGTGGTCATTTGGGGTCGACGAAGGAGAAGGAGATTAGGAGAAGGAGGATAGGGTTTGGGCTCTTTGGGGTGGGCATTTGGGAATTGGGCGCAGGTTTTATATGGGTCGGTTGGTGTCGGTTACTCGGCTAGCCGAGTTCGGTTGCTCGGCTAGCCGATGCTCCTACCAGCCACTCCGACCACCGACCGAGGCTGTATATAGTCGGTTTTCGCTTAGCCGCTAACCGGCGGTTATCGGTCTAACCGTCCGGTTAGCCGCTAACCGACAACCGAACTGCCACCCCTATTAGCTGGTGTGTTTATAACATTTCCTGCCTTTTGCGGTAACGGCAGCCCCACTAGTTACGGGGGGTTGGTCCATTTCTAATTCTTTGCCCATAAATCTCAATCTGAGCTTGATTGGCGCCAGCAAAATTGGTGTTTCTGTTACGTTTGGATATTCTTCTTGACGCAACGCGTGAAATCATGATCGGTGTGATCAAACTGGATTCATGATAGTGATACGTAAAAGGGATGGGGGGGGGAAAGAAGGGACTCAACTCAACTCAATAGTTGTATGATGATAGTTGTGGAAATGGGTAATTCATTGCATTACGTCACATTCATCGTCCATATGCTTGTATTGGAAGGTAGGTTTTGCCGTTTTAACAGATTTCCTTTTCATGGTTGAAAAATGACGAGCGGATTGGAACAATGGACCGATAGAGAAATCTTCTTCCTGGAGAATGGCGACAAGCTGGGATGTAGAAAGACTCATTCGAAAGCATAACTGCTAATACACTTACCTTCATCTCTCGAATGTACAAAATCAATGACGTTACTTTTGTCATTCCAGATATTATGGATTAACATGCATTAAGGTGGCTATCAAATATAAAAGATCATTACTTCCAAAAAAACAAAAACAACAAGCTTACTAGATTGTATCTTTGCGTCTGACAACAAAATATAATTCTAGTGTATGTAAAAAAAATGAAGATTAATCTAATTTTTAAAACAGCAAATTAGTTACAGATATTAATGGATCAAAATTTTCAGAAGACACTTCAGTTAATTGGAGAGGCCTACTACTACGCCTCTCCAATTATGAGCCCCTAGGTTTGACCTTTGTTACATCCCCAAATCCTTTGACCATCTTATGCCCCTTTTTTATAAATATATTTTTTTTTTCTGGTTAATTATGAGGTCCAAGATGTTGAGTCGTTTGGAAGGATGTTTGAACAAGCCGTGTGGACCTCTGTAGATTGATTCATCATGTGCTTCCCTACCTTCTGTCATCCAACAATATTCATTATTGTTTTTTTTTTTTTTTTTACTATTCACAATGATTCATCATGTGAACAAGGTGGCTCCCGCGGTTGGAAGGGAAATTTCAGTAAAATGCGCATATTATCGATATTTTATGATCTTAATTAATATTTTTATAGCGAATAAAATTAATTTGTGAAATGAAACTCTCACCAAAAAAAAATTGTGAAATGAAACTAGGCTCAACTATATACATTACATTGTAATTTATAAACAAATAATAATAATTATCATTTCTTTTTACATATTGGATTGAAATGTTCTATTTTGGTTTTCTTGATAATACAAGCTATTTTTGGCAAAATAACAAGTACATTTCTTTTTGTGAAATAATTAATTTATGTCGTGTATAATTTATTATAAATTTTACATAACTAATGTTAGCTAGATTTTTCATTTCTAAATTAGACACAACGGTACAGTCCATTATGATTCCTATATAAAAGAAGCCCATTCATTTTTGCATGCCAGAAATCGCCAATTTAATCTTATTTTTCAAAAATATTTTCTTTTCAAATTTGCTACATTTTATTCTAATGAATTTATTTAAATTAATTGACTAATGAAATCACAGATGATTATTTGCAAGATACACTAAAAGTAACTCCTGAATAGTTTTGACAATGATGATACTTTACAAATTTTTCTGAATATAACACTACATCATAGGTGATAAAAACAAATATATAAATTATTATATCACACATTCTAAAACTATTCGTGTTGTACAAACCTCAAACCTAATACAATCCCTATAGTTATTAGGGTTAATACCCTAATATGACCCCAACTTTGTATAAATAGACAATTTTGACCACAACTTACAATAATAACACAAAGTTGGGGCAAGGTATTAACCCTAGTTATTATAACAAAACTCGAGTTCTGTCTAGACAAATTATAAAAAAAAAAAGTTTCAGGTGTAAATGCGTGTAGGGCCAGAAGGTGCCGGGGAAGGGCAGGCACGCACCTAATCCGCTGCTAATCATGGCAGCTAACTAAACCGCGCTTTTGCTTCATAATGAAAACGACAAAATTATTACGCCCCACAAGGTTTAATTTCACACACAGACACACACAGTTTCCCGGCCACTTTGTTTGCTAATGCATTTGAATTTCACCGACGGTACTACAGGCATTGTAACTGCCGAAGAAATTGACAAAATGATAAACAAGAACACATGATTTTAATTTGTGGCAATACAATAATCCACAAAGATAATCACTGTAATCAAGGATAATAAACAAATTAATGCTGAATCTATCACGCTCACACTTACAGAGTGATGAGTCTGATGACACCCCACTCTACTTTTGTCAAGTATATGACAAAAGAGTAACATCAAGATGCATGGTATGATACCTAATTAAGCATCCAATGACAAACAATAACCATGCCCATCATTAGTTTCTTTTTTTTTTTTACAAATCATCATTAGTTTCTTTCAAAGTTCTGATAAAGTTGTTTTTTACAACAGGTTTTGGTAACGTTGTTAAAGCTAAGTCATGTTTGTTGTTGAGGCCGTGATACTCTCACACCCTCGAGATTCTTCCACTTGCTCCGCGCCTGGCGCTTGGACCCTGCAGGACGGGCGCCGGGAGGGCTAGACCCGTCCGTTAGCACTCCGACGATCAAGTCAGAAGCTATTCTAGAGAGAGAAGTGAAGATAGAAGTTTAGTGTGAGAAAGACCAACCTGCTTAAATGCTACCTACCAAGTGCTATTTATACTACTCGAGCTCCTCGACCAAGCTCCGACCAACTCCTGCCACCAAGACTTACGTCAGCCTAGCATTAAATGCTCGGTCTCCCCTGGCGCCTACGCGCCTACACGTGGCATACCGTCCATTTTCCACGTCGGGGCGCATAGGGGGACCACTGGCCTCGTGGCGCCCTTCTGACCTTGTCCACCTGTACTCCCTTGTCTGCGAGCCTATTTTGTCGTCATGCGCCCCTGCTCCCTCACAATCACCTGGGTCATACTCTTATGGGCCATAAATAGGCTTCAGGCCCATCAGGCTCCTTTTATGAGCCCCTTTCCCCTATCTCAACAAGGCCCAATGGGCTCTTAACTTTCATGGGCTCCTCTCTACTACCCCAACAATTGCCCCCCAGTTAGGTGTTCACTGGTGAGCGCCTAACTATGTGCCTGGTTTTAATTAGGCTTTGTGTCACCATGAGGCGCCCGAATTTGCTTTGCATAAGCCCATGCGCCCCTATTCCAAGCAATGCGCTTTCGGTGTTTATTTCACGTTGCCCCCCTGCCTTTTCAGCCAAGCTCGCACCTAGGTTCCGGCGCATGAAAGAAAGAAAACAGGAGGCGCATAACCGCGATCCTCATCATTCCTCTGGTTTTGAACAATCAAGGAGGCGCACGGCCCTGCTCTGACCACGCCTTTTGGACTTACACATGCTCAATCACTAAGGCGCCCGCTCGCACCCAGGTTCGGGCGCGTGAAAGAAAAAAAAAACAGGAGTCACATAACCGCGATCCTCATCATTCCGCCTGGTTTTGAACAATCAAGGAGGCGCACGGCCCTGCTCTTACCAAGCGCATGACCGTGCGCGTGACCGTACCTCCTGCCCCCACTCGGTGTGCGTTCAAATTTTTGAATTTCAAAATTCAAATTTTGAACGGAGGGCGAGGATTGGATCGTTCAGCGCGCGGTTTCCGAGGTGACTCTTCACCTCCTCCCCTCCTCTTATAAATATTCATCCTCCTCTCCATTCTATCTCATTCGCCCCAAATCTGCTTCTCTCTCTACTTCCTCTCTCTAGCTGCTCCTTCTCTTTCACACCCACGCGCCCTCCTTTCTCACATCTGTGCGCCCTTCCTGCTCTCACCAAGCCATGTCGAAGTCCGATTCTGGCGCGGCGCCGACCTCCGCCGACAAGGAGGCGCCTAGCGTTCTTGACGTCTTGGAGCAGCATCTGTCGCCTGACCCGATGCGAAACCAGGATCAGAGAGCGCCTCGATCGACCAAGGAGGCGCCCAAGCAAGCGAAGGGTGATTCTTCTTCCTCCACGCCTGCTAATGTCGAGGCGCCCCTAACGGCAATACAAGTCTCCAACGTGCCTGAAGATTCAGAGGCGCCTTCGGAGTCCGCGCCCATGGCTTCCACCACTAACCAAGGTATTTTTCCTATGCCCCCCTGACTTCCAATCCTTCAATTTTGCATTGCTCCTTTGTTAGGCGCCCATTAGCGATCTTAGGCCCGTGTCATTGACCGAGGACGATTGGATAACTTTTAGGCTCCGCGCCTATTTCGGACTCCGCGCCTATTTCGTCAGAGTCGGGTGAGGTGCAAAATTCTCCAGCCTCCACCAACTCAGGCGCCCCTGAAGATGGGTCGTTCAAGATAGTTGATTGGGTCGATACTTGGCCACAGGGTGGGGCGCCTGAGAATATAATCAACCTGCCCGTGACTCGAGCTGGGCCAAACCACGTGGCCACTGTCAAAATAGCAGAGTTGCATCGCCTGATAACCTCGTGCAACTTACCCCGGAGCTGGTCTTATGCGCCTGCCCCGCGGGTCACCAGGGTAGGCGTTGTGGGTCCTCGCTGGATTGGGATCTACCGAGAGTACTTCAAGTTCGGGTTGCACTTTCCCTTGGATTCGATTTTACAGGGAATTCTGGATACATGCGCCTGTCCTATTGGGCGCCTGTCACCGTCCATCTTCTTGATACATGTTTTGTTTAAGTTGAAATGCCGTCAGAACGATATCACTCCAACGTTCAAGCTCTTCAAGCACTTCTTCACGATGACCAGCAGTAAGAATTGCCTATCTCTACAGAGGCGCCTGGACATTCCGGGACATTTTGTGGAGGATTGCCCCAAGTTGGGGCACGCATGGTATAGGTCTTATTTCTTTATCAAACCGCACGCGGACTCTTTTTATGAGAGTGGTGGTCGGTTTACCCGGCGTTGGAGGGTTGGCAACACCTCGCGCTTTAATGTTGACGAGGCGTTAACCAGGGAGGAGGAAGAGCATGCGCGCCTGTTGTCCCTTTATCCAGTTAACTTGAGTTCGACAGCCGCGCGTGTCCCTGTTCTTCACGAGTACTATGCTGATGGTGGGTAGGCGCATAGTGTTGCACTTGCCTCGCTGTTGGTTAATGCGCCTGTGCTATACGCGTATGGCTAACTCTATTTTAACTATGTTGTGTATTGTCTTTTCAGGCGTGGACTTCACCTCCGTGGCCTCCTTGATGAAAACCCAGTTGGAGAATATGGGTTTAGACTATCAAGCGCCTGTGTTCCCAGGCCAGGGCGCCTCCAAGAAGAAGGGCGCCGCGAAGAAAGGAAAGAAGAGAACCACCCCAACACAAGCACGGACCGGAAGCAAAACCAATGCGCCTAGTGCTCCGGCCAGCGGCGGAAAGGGGCGCTCGAGTCCGCGAAGAATCAAGCCACAGAAAGTGGCAAAGGCTTTGGAAGAGAATGCGCCTGTCATTGCGCAACCTGAGGGGGGGCGCCTCTTATTGTTCAGTCCGATCCCGAGCTGGACATTGATGAAGTCCCCCTGTCAAACAAGCTCAAAAGGAAGTCTGATGAGGGCGCATCGACTCAGGGCAAGAAGCAGCGCATAGAAGAGGAGGCGCCTGTCCACCCTTTTGTGAAAAAGTGGTTGCAACCACCGAAACACAGGGTCGTGGTGGAATGCTCGGATAGGTCGGCATTGGAGCGAGGCTCTGCGCTCGGTTTCGCTTTCCACGCCGCCGAAGTACTGCGGGCGCCCTCGAGTGTTGAGGGGAAGAATCTCTGGGGAGAAGTGGCGCGCATAGCGGCCGAGGTATACCAAGCGCTTTCCAAATTAACTTAGTCATATTCTCAAACTTTTATCATGATGCCATACTATGCGTCCATATGAATGATTTATAATTTGTTATGTTGACTTCGGTGTAGATGCTCCACTTGGCCAAGAATGGCGCCATGGCGCAAGAGGCGCTGCGCCTAGGCGAGGTGGAAGCCAACAACGCGCTTGGCGTTGCGAGGGATGATTTGGAGACAGCGCGGAGGCGCCAAACAGAGTTGGCGAAGGAATGTGAGGACGCCAATCTCGAGGCCGCCAAGGCTGCGTCCCTCTTACAGAAAAGGGTGGATGAAGAAAAGGAGAAGCTGAAGGTGGCGCATGAGGCCCAACTTGCAATTCTCAAGAGGGCGCATCACGAGGAGGTGGCTAGGCTGGTGAAGGAGAAGGCTGATCTTGACAAGGAAGCCGGCGCCCAGAGGAGTGAAATCGACCTCCTCCTTGATGAGAAGAAGGCCTTGCAAAAGGAGAATAAGCAACTGATCCGAGAAGGGAAGAGGCGCCAGGAAGAACTAGAGGCGCTTAAGGGCGAGAAGCCTGCCCCCCAAGCGCCTGTGTCAGACTTAGCGGTGAAGGCGCAGACATCCTTGAACAGTATCCTCATCCTGAAGAGGAAGCTGGATGTTGATCATCCCAATATCAATTGGGATGTCAAGGAGATGGCCAACTTCGTCATCGACTTTATGGCCAGTGGGCGCCCCATTACTGATGCCGCTCCTGCGCCTCCCGAAGATCAAGCGGATGAAGCTGCCTCTGGATCGAGCTCGGAGTCTAGTGATGACGAGGATGGGGACGAAGAAGACTGATCCTCCCTTCATGTTTGAATTTTCATGCGTTTAACCCTTTTGTTGCGCCCACCGAGGCGCCTCGTGTTTTATTTGACTATCTTTATTTGGGTTGCATTATGAACAAGCAAGTTTCTATTTTGTCTTTCGTAACCTTTTCGCCTTAATCTTACGGGCGTCTTACTTCAATATTTTACTTAGTATTTGATCTCATCATATGGAGCATATTACCTAAATGTTGTGGGCGCTTGAGAGGGCACAATGATTTGGTGCTATAGGCGCATGAGAGGGCACAATGACTTGGTGCTATGGGCGCATGAGAGGGCACAATGATTCGGTGCTATGGGCGCATGAGGCCACTATAAAACACTCCCAAAGGCAAGTTATCGAAAAAGTATGTATATATATTCCGACTTACAAAACATCCTCCGGGCGCTAAAATCGGGCGCTTTAAGTATCCCGGGCGCGGAGGGGCGCTTTACACAAATGTTGAGGGCGCATAAGGGCGCTTTACAATACTACTATGAGCGAACTATTGAAGTAGCTATGTATACGTATGCCGATTTCAAAAAACAACCTCAGGGCGCGATTACCGGGCGCTTTAAGTATCCCGGGCGCTAATACTACGGGCGCAGTTAGGCGCTCTCCCATATTCCTACTAACAAAAAATCACACCCCGCGGCTTAATACTTGGTCTCACGTTTACCACAAGCTGGGCGCCCCCTCTGGCACCCTACCATCTTCTCTTGTCACATTGGTCTCCACCACCCCATACCTTCGCAAATTCTGGGCGTTCCACGTTCTCTTCACCTTCTTTCCCGACAAATGCTCCAACTTAAATGTGCCAGGCCCCACTACCTCTTGCACACGATACGGTCCCTTCCACTTTGGTGCCAACTTTCCATCAGTAGCTTTCGGTCGGAAGTCACGCTTCAACACCAAACTCCCAACCACAATGTTGTGTGGGCGCATCTTCTTGTTGTAGTATCGAGCCACCTGTGATTTCATGGCCTCCAGGCGCAGAGCAGCGCTCTCGCGGCGTTCATCTAGGAGATCCAACTCATTGATCCGCTCCTGCGCCTCCATCGCCTCGTCCCTATGCGCCATCCGAAAGGTTGGGATGCGCACCTCCACGGGCAACACCGCCTCACTCCCATACGTAAGCGCGAAGGGCGTCTCGCCTGTTGCAACTTTGAAAGTGGTTCTATGCGCCCATAAGACACTTGGGAGTTCCTCCACCCAGTTTCCCTTGGCCTCGGTGAGCCTGGTATGTAGTCCATGTAAAATGCTTTTGTTAGCCGCTTCAGCCTGCCCATTTGCTTGCGGGTATGCCACGGAGGAGAACCTTAAGACCACTCCATTTTCGTCGCAAAAGTTGATGAACTTCTTGCAATCAAACTGCTTGCCGTGGTCGGTGATGATCGACTCTGGCAGCCCGAACCTTGTGAAAATGTTCCTCCTTGTAAACTTCCGCACTTGCACTTCTGTGATGGATGCCAATGGTTCCGCCTCAATCCACTTCGTAAAGTAATCAATAGCCACAATTAGATACTTGAACTGCCCGGGCGCCTTTGGGAAGGGTCCCAGTAGGTCCATCCCCCATTGAGCAAATGGCCAGGCGCTTACGTTTCCTTGCATGGGCGTCGCTGGCACATGTATATCGTTGGCATGAATTTGACATTGATGGCAACCAGCCACATGCTTCCCCGCGTCAGCTCTCATTGTCGGCCAATAATATCCCTGCCTTAACAATACCTTCTCCAGGCTCCGAGCCCCCGCGTGCATGCCACACGTTCCTTGGTGGACTTCCGCGATGGCCTTTTGTCCTTCAGCCTCTGTGAGGCACCGAAGGTAGGCGCCGGAGTGAGACCTCTTGTATAGCATTCCCTCCATGATGACACATCGCGTCGCCTTCCTTCTCAAGCGCCAAGCCTCTTTCGAGTCCTCCGGGACCACCCCATGCGTTAAGAACAACATAATGGGCGCCATCCACCCATCTGATGCCTCTCTGAGAAAATTTGCCATCACCCTTTCCTCTCGCGGGGCCTCTTTGGTGACTATCACCTTTCTATCCTCTCCAAAGTCCAGCGCCGTGGCCAACTTCGATAGGGCGTCTGCATGTGCATTCTCCTCTCTTGGGATATGTGTGAATGTCGCCTCCCAAAACCACGCACACTTTTCTTTGACTGCACGGACGTACACGCTTAGCGCCTCCTCTTTGACCTCATACACATCGTTCAACTGATTGACCACCAGTGCTGAGTCGGTTTGGACATTAACTTTCTAGGCGCCTAGCTCCCTTGCCATGTGAAGCCCTGCTAACACAGCCTCATACTCCGCCGCATTGTTCGTCTTAAGTGTTGCGAATCGCAGAGCGATTTCATGCATGGCGCCCAGGGGGCTAATTAGCACAATACCCGCTCCTGCACCAGATCTACTTGCGGCTCCATCCACCTGAACTTGCCAACACTCTTCCACGCCGCTCCCCATATCAACTACCCCTTCAGCCACAAAATCAGCCAACACTTGAGCCTTTATGGCTGGTCGGGGCGCATAGCTCACGTCGAACTCGCTCAGCTGAACAGCCCACTTAACCAGGCGCCCGGACACATCCATGGACCCCAAGACCGTTCGGAGAGGTAAATTCGTGAGCACGATGATGCTATGAGTCTGGAAGTAAGGCCTGAGTTTGTTTGCCGCCATTACTACCGCCAGCGCCGCTTTCTCAATAGGCGCATACCGCGTTTCGTGCACCACCATGGTACGACTTACATAGTACACCGGCCGCTCCTCATTCGTTGACGGATCTTTAGACACCAACACCGCACTCACAGCAATCCGGGAGACCGCAATGTACAAATATAGAGTCTCTTTAGGCCTGGGCGCCGTCATTACCGTAGGCGCGACCAGCAACTTCTTTAAATCTCCGAACGCCTCATCACACTCCTCCGTCCACTTAAATTTGCTGGCCTTCTTCAATGTTCGGAAGAATGGGGCGCCTCTATCCGAGGACCTCGGAATGAAGCGCCCAAGCGCTGCCAACCTTCCCGTCAACCCCTGCACCTCCTTCGGTGTTCGGGGAGGCGCCAACCTCATAATTGCTTCAACTTGCTTGGGATTGGCCTCGATTCCTCTCTTCGTGATCATGAATCCCAAAAACTTGCCGGCCTCCGCAAGGAACACACATTTCTGTGGGTTTAGTCGCAGATTATACGAGCGCATAGTCTCAAATGTCTCACGCAAGTCCACAATGTGGTCTTGGCGCCTCTTACTCTTCACGATCAAATCGTCGACGTATGCCTCCACGTTCCTTCCCAACTGCCTCCGAAAGATTTGATTCACCATGCGCTGATATGTGGCACCCGCATTCTTCAATCCAAATGCCATCACCTTGTAACAGAAGTTACCAAAAGGCGTCATGAAGGCGGTCTTCGCTCTATCCTCCTCCACCATGGGAATTTGATGATACCCCGAAAACATATCAAGGAAGCTGAGCGCCTCGTGGTAAGCCGTGGCGTCCACTAGAATATCAATGCGAGGCATGGGGTAGGCGTCTGTTGGGCACGCCCGATTAAGGTTTGTGAAGCCCACACACATCCTCCAATCTCCCGATGGCTTTGGGACGAATACCACATTCGATAGCCATGTGATGTATCTAGCCTCTTCAACGAACCCAGCCTCGAGCAACTTATCGACCTCTTTCCTTAGAGCCTCTTCCTTCTCTTGAGTCAAATTCCTTCGCTTTTGCTGAACAGGCTTCTTTCCTTCCTCAACGGCCAATCGATGTGCCGCCACATCTGGTGACACTCCCGGCATGTCCTGGGGGCTCCAAGCGAATAGCTCCCCAAATTCTCGCAACAATTCGATCAAGGGCGCCCTCATGTGTTCAGGAGCCTGTGCCGACACTCGTACCTGCCTGTCCAGGCGCCCTTCTTCGATCGGTACCATGAACTCATCATCCACAGGCTCCGCTCTAGGCGCATCCTCCGACCGGACGTCTATGTTGCTTACTCGGTGTCTCCGTGCCCCCATCCTTCTTCCTTCCTCTTCTCGCGCATAGCGGGGGGCGCCTTCTCCTCGCGAAATTCCTATGCCTTGGGGGGCGACGAACTTCAACGTTTGGTGGCAAGTCGAGGCTACCCCATTGAATAACGCCAACAGTGGTCTTCCCAGTATGACATTGTACGGCGAGGGGCAATCCACTATTCCAAATTCCACGGCATGTGTCACTCGGTGCACTTCGTCGCCCAAGGTTACCGGGAGGCGCACGCGCCCGATCACCTGGGCAGGCGCCCCCGAAAACCCTATAAGTACCGAATCGGAGGGACTCACCAATTCCGGCGCCAGCTGCATGCGCTCGAACGTACTTTTGAACAACACATCCATTGAACTTCCCGTATCCACCAACATCCTCTTGACCTTACACCCTGCAATGATTCCCTGGATCTCCAAAGCTTCCTCCGAAGGCACCTGACATGCTTCCTCTGCCTCCTGATTAAAGCATATTTGCACCGCCGCCTTTGCCTCTACGGATGCGGCCCGGAGGCGCCTAGACCGGTCCAACTTGTCCCGCAAATCGACGGTCCCGGTTATGGATTCTACCGTGAGCCTAACCCGGTTGGGTTCCCCCTCCTGATTCAGCTCAAATGGAGGCGGCGGGGGTATTTCAAGTGGAGGAGGGTGGGCCTCCGGCGCCGGGAGGTTACCAGGCGCCTGTTGCGCGACGGGAAGAGCGAGCGCTTTAGGTTCAGCCACCACGGCAGGCGTTGGCCTCGCCTCCCTTGTGACATACGCGCGGTGCGTCCTCTCTTCCGTTTTCCTTATGAAGTCGTTGAGCATGCCTCGGTCGGCTAACGTCTGCAATTCCGATTTCAGTTGGTAGCAATCGGCCGTATGATGCCCCTTATCCCGGTGAAAGTCACAATATCGATCAAGGTTCCGCTCGTTTGGTTGTCCACGCATAGGTCCCGGCCAACGCACATGGTATCCTCTGTCCTTCACATATTGCAGAATATTTTTCAGAGAGTCGTTATATTCCGTGAAATTTCCCACACTCCTGGGTTGCGGGCGCTGACCATCCATCCTCCTTTGCGGAGCGTTGTTCATAATGAATGGCCTAGGCGCCTGGCGCACCTCTACTTCTTCTCTACCCACACGCCTCTTCTCTGCCCTCCTTGCAGCCAATGTTTCTTCCAAGGCAATAACCTTCTGAACCCTTCGATCCAGATCTTCAGTCGACACTACCGCCCTCTTAGACAGTACCCGACACAACTCATCACTATTCGTGCACTCCTCCAGACACACTCCCAAGACTGGCGGTTGTACATCTTTCACAGCCATGGCGACCGAAATCCAGCGGTCATAGAACTCTCTAAGCGCCTCACCTTCTCTCTGCTTGATTTTAAACAAAGCGCCTATAGTTAACGTCCGCCTATTACGGCTAGCAAACTTGGACAAGAATAGCTCTGCAAATTGCTCAAAGCACTCGATGCGCCCCTCCTCCAACTGATGATACCAATCTAAAACTACCCCTGCGAAGGTCGAGGGAAACACCTTACACAACGTGGCGTCCGTGCTATTATACAATTGCATCTTCGTGAAGTCAGATGATCTTCGGGGTCAGTGACCCCATCGTAGCTGGTCAGCGGCAGGAGTGTAGTTCCCGCTGGCTCCATTAACACGCTTTGCGCTAGGGGTTGCTTGATCCCGAAGCGCCTGGCCTGACGCTTGGGCGTCCATGGGTTCTGCTCGTCCTGGGCCGGGATGGTCCACTCGCCTGGCGCTCTCCACACGCCCGGGCGCCTAGGTGGTGTTACCTCAGGATTGTGGCTCTCATAGCCCGGGCGCCCGTACTCGCTAACTTCCGAATCATCTATGAGCCTGTCCCGCTTCCTCACCGGGGGGCTGTACTCCCTTGTATCAACGCTCCTCCCTCCTTCCAATTCCCTTCGAAGCATTGCTATAGCTCGGTCTTGATCAGCGATAATCTTGAACAGCTCCCTCTTCGACACCGTATCACTCTCCATAGATGGGCGCTCGCGGCTCTCGTCCTCTGCGTCCATGCTCACCACCGGGCTCGATCTCCGCTCACTCCCCTCCTGACTGGAATTCTCCGTTCTCGCATCCTCAGCGCCTACACTTCCAACATTCAAGTCTTCCATCTTTCTTATCTTGCCGAACGCCCCCTTTCTGGCGCGCCAATTGTTGAGGCCGTGATACTCTCACACCCTCGAGATTCTTCCACTTGCTCCGCGCCTGGCGCTTGGACCCTGCAGGACGGGCGCCGGGAGGGCTAGACCCGTCCGTTAGCACTCCGACGATCAAGTCAGAAGCTATTCTAGAGAGAGAAGTGAAGATAGAAGTTTAGTGTGAGAAAGACCAACCTGCTTAAATGCTACCTACCAAGTGCTATTTATACTACTCGAGCTCCTCGACCAAGCTCCGACCAACTCCTGCCACCAAGACTTACGTCAGCCTAGCATTAAATGCTCGGTCTCCCCTGGCGCCTACGCGCCTACACGTGGCATACCGTCCATTTTCCACGTCGGGGCGCATAGGGGGACCACTGGCCTCGTGGCGCCCTTCTGACCTTGTCCACCTGTACTCCCTTGTCTGCGAGCCTATTTTGTCGTCATGCGCCCCTGCTCCCTCACAATCACCTGGGTCATACTCTTATGGGCCATAAATAGGCTTCAGGCCCATCAGGCTCCTTTTATGAGCCCCTTTCCCCTATCTCAACAAGGCCCAATGGGCTCTTAACTTTCATGGGCTCCTCTCTACTACCCCAACATTTGTATTTAGTTGGGTACTGTTCACAATTACAATCGATTGTGTGACATAATCTTGTTCTTCGAGGGGTAATTGACTGACCGGCTATTTATAATCATATTTTTTATCTGCTCCTTTTATGTGCTATGCTCTTTATAAAATAAATAAAGATGATCACCGTTACATAAATGTATATGAGTTGGAGTGTCATTTTTGTATACGTACCCTCATACTCGTACAATCAACAAGGTAAAGGAGAAACAAATTACAAGCTAATACCTTGATTTAGTTTATTGAACTCTTTTTCATACCCCGATAATTAAGGATAGCTCGTAAAATTATCCATTCTTTAACATGTCCACGTTAGCTTTCAAACAATTTTATAATGTAAAAAGCGACACCAGTCATACATAAGGCTCGTGAAAACACAAACAAATCACATCCCATGGTGAAAAAAAGTAAAACACACAACCCACCAACTATATTAGTAAAAACGAGAGGAACTTCAGACAACTCTATTTTTCACCATAGGAATTAATTTTTATGTTTGTCCCGACTTTTAGAAGTGTTTTTCGGTTTAGAAAGATGAATTCGGGCCAAACACTTTTAAAAGTTCGACTTTTGAAAAACTGAAAAAATACTTTTGTATACATACAAGATTATCTTTACCATATTTTAATCTTACTTCAGAAAATATAATTTTATTTCATTTCAATCATTATAACAATAAAATAAATTATAAAATTATATTATTTAATATAAAAGAAATCTAACAAGATCCATATTGACTACTTTTTATTGTTTAAATTTTTTATTCATATTTATTTTCTAAATCCTTTATAGTCATTTTACATAACCTCTCATATTAAAAATCACTCATAATAGTTTTTCAGCCAAACACTCAATTGTTTTTTTAATTACTTCTCTAAAAGCTCTTGCCAGAAACTGCTTCTGCAAAAACTACAGCAGGACTAAACTGAGCTAATATAACGTAAGCATGATTTTATCAAAGGTGGGTTCAACGTGAAAATAGAAATATATAAGATAAATATTATTAATATTTAAATGATTCAACGGTGCGTTTTTATAGTTGGTATTTTCGTTTGAGGAGGAGAATTCTACACTAAAATATAAATTATAAAACTAAGAATAAACCATTAGAGACGCAGTTTTATGTAATAATCTAAAGTTATTTACCTAATATGTAAGGTTAATATGTGCTATAAAGTTTCCTGCAATATTGGTATAAAAGTAGTGAACATGAGGTGTTTGATTTGAGTATTACGAGTTTCGTACAAATACTATTATTTTTTGTGTGTCTTAGGGGTAATTTTGAAGTTCTTATTGTTTTCGTGAGTTTATTTATTATTATACTTGTATTGTTTAGAATATATCATTTTTCTGATTTTTTTGCATACAAACACATGGATTGTTTTCGTGATATGATATAAACTATCACTCAAAATGAGTGACTGTTATATCTCAATTTTTTTGTAAGTATATCTCAGTTTTTAACTGAGATAATTGAGATTGTTTTACCCGAACTTTTAGCTAATGTAAATATGTAACATACAAAATCATACATACTAAACGTTGGATTTTACAATGTATCAAATTTGTCAATACATACAATAATACATATACTAAAAAATCACAACTTCCAAACGACCACTTAATCCCGAGCTAGAACCGCCCTCTTCCAAGCTAACTCCGCCAAATATTTACCAATAACCACATAGAATTTCACTTAAAAGAAGTGAGATGGGCCTAACTCCTAAAGTTGATCGATCTCTCAATTTGTTAATTATGGATTTCCTTCTTTAATACCTCGAAAGAGATCACAAGTCACAAATAGTGTAAGGCGGGAAGTAGTGCATGCAGTTTAAGTTAAAGAAAAATGGGGCCGGAAGAGACAAAAAGTAAACCACTCAAAGTGAAAAGAAGTGGAAGTGGCCGGCCCACTGAATAATGAAACTCTCAATCACATTCACATGCTCGTCTTGTTCGTCGCGTCAAAATAAAACACCGATCTGATTAAATTCAAATTACATTTTTATGGTAATGTAATTTAAATTAAATTACAGTGGGAAAATAAAAATGAAGGTAGTATTCTGAATTTCTGATAATTTCTTCAAATTACCCACTCACCAGACAGTCACCCCTCCACACCACTCACGAGACCAAACACAATGGACATAAACACGACTCCTCAAAGCACTTGCTGTGTCTTATTTTTGAAAGATCAATGGACTTGTAGATGTTTGCCTAATCATTCAACCCATTTCGGAATGTCGTGAAAGAAACATAGTCGTTTCACTGCTCCAAAAATACGCTGGTAGTGAAGTACCCGTGGCGAAATGTGAAGATATAAGTTACATATCACTAATGAAGAAGGAAAACATGATTTCAAAATAATAAAACCACAAAAATTGGTTAGGTTCTAGCATTCTGATGGGTGGACAAGTTAATTAGATGTTTTTATGAGCATTATGTACGACGGCCAAATCTATTTTAGAAATTAAGCAGATCGTAGTAAAAGGTATTACTAAATACTAATTGATGATATATTTTTTCATAATCCACTTCGGAACTTGCATTGTATCTCTATTCCCAAACAACCTTTTTTCCAAATCAATATGCCCATTCTATGTGAGTGACTTCAATGCATTCCGGTGAATTGTGACCATAGCGCTGCAAACAAACAATCAACACATCACTTTCGCAACATCACTTTTGAGTTTCAGCTATGTTACCAAACATTGGGATGAATTTGCATCCTACTAACAAAAACTTAAAACAATTAACCTAAGAAAAAAAAACCTAGAACTTGAGAAGGAAAACCCTCTTCTTTTTCCTATTTTCATTTCTTTTCTCAAGAACAAAATTTCAAATAAACACAAGAAATTCCAATCGTGGAGTATAAGCTCTCCTCCTGGCTCCTGCTAATTTGCGGCGAGGGTGGCCCCCACCACCGACACTCTTTCCCCCCTATTTTGTTTTCTATTTACTATTCCGTGTCAATAAGTAAAATAAAATAAAAATAGAAGGAAGAGAAATTTCCCTCTCTTCTCCGCGGCACACACATCCCTCTGGTAGTCTGTACCGCACTTAAATACCGCGCCATCCCCCGCCTCCGTCATTCCATTCCCCTCGGCCCAACAAAAACAAAAAGTCCTTTCTCCTTCCTTCTTCCCCGAAAATGGCTCGGAAATCAGCTGGATCTCCGCCCTCCTCTGTTCTCCTCCTAGCCGCCGTGTCCCTCCTCGCCATCGTCGCTGCCGAGTCTCCCTACCGCTTCTTCGATTGGAACGTCACGTACGGCGACATTTACCCGCTCGGCGTCCGCCAACGAGTGCGTAAAACCTCCTCATTGAAAAATCTCTCTTACTCCGATCATGAACTTGCTCTGATTATCATTTTCCTACGGTTTTTGTGTGACTGACCTGTAAAAAAACAGGGGATCCTGATCGACGGCGCGTTCCCGGGGCCGGATATCCACTGCGTCACCAACGACAATCTCATCATCAATGTGCACAACAGCTTGAACGAGCCTTTCCTCCTCTCTTGGTAAACCTAAACCCTGTGCACTGCCTTTCTTCTTGTTCACCCACTCTGTTCCGGAATCTTTCTCTTTCTTGCTTGCTTTCCCGTGAACTTTCCGTATCGGGGAAGCAGGAGAAAAGAGTTCTGAACCGTTTTGTTTCTTCCTCCTCCATCGGGAACCCCCCAAATCTGATATTTGAGTTATTGAGAGGAGTTCACAATTTCGAGGAAAAGCGCTCAGATCTGGAATTATTTAGCTCATTAAAACCCCTCGCCAATGGCCGCTGGTTTTATCTTTCCATTCTTGCGGCCATGGCAGCGGCAGATTGAGTAAGCAAAGCAAACATCTCCCCATGTGTAAAATTGAACTCAGTGTCTCACTGCCCAGCTTGCCTCCATCCATTGATGTCACTTTCTACGAAATGAATTAAAAAAGTTGGGGAAAAGTGTTGGGAATGTTTGCTTGTCGTCTTCTTAATTACTCAATTTAATCAGTGATCGACATTGATCCAAAGAATCAAGATCTTGTCTAATATGCTTGATTACCCCCCTTTCAATCTCCTGAACTGATAATACTTAGTAATTATTTTTTAACATGGTTTAGTTGTTGGTCCAGTGAACTCCTATAATTCTATTCACTCCCGTAACGACTTTCCCTTTTCTGGAGTCAGCCAATTAAGTAATCTGTTTCTTTCAGTCTTTTTCGGATTTCTTAACAGTGCCGCAATTAGTTGGGGAATTCCGTCTAGATCTATTTCTTGCTGTCTTCCATTTTCAGCACACCAGCCAGTAGGGATGGCAATGGGTAGGGTCGGGTGCGGGTTTACTCTATACCAACTCCTAACCCGCCGGGTAGAGCCTTCTAAAATACCCGACCAAATAACCACCGGGTATGAAAATTATATAACCATACCCTACCCACCGGGTAACCACGGGTATTCGGGTAACCATGGATACGAATCCTAAACTATGAACTTATACATGCACATACATATTGTTGTCCATTAAAAATTCTCAATACTTCTAATTTTTCTAGTTTCAACAATCCACACAAATAAAAACAACAAAAACATAATAATTGTTCTTGCTTCTACAATCCACACAAACATAATAATCGTCTACATCTTCATCATCAATAATGGTAGCTAAACCAAATTTCTCAAGCTAAACTAAATTTCTCAAGGGAAATTGACCCTTTGGTTAGCGGGGCGGGTATTATCGATTACCATACCCGTACCCTACCCTTTATTTTGAAACCGGGTTTTACCCGTACCCGCCCCTTAACCCGTCAAAGCGGGTAATTACCCTCGTTGACCGGTCACGGTCGGGTAGGGTACCCATGGTTACGGGTTGGATTGACATCCCTACCAGCCAGCCAGCTCATACTGGTAGCTGGAAAAGAAAACCCAAAGATGCGCGTTGAAAACTCTCAACCCTCAACATTCATTTACTATTTTCTGTTTTCTTTTCATTTCCTCCCCTGCCCTGCTATTCCTTCTAACTCCACCGCCATTAATGAAGGCGGAGAATTAATTGACAACTAAAACACCCATTCCAATTTATTGCCGGTACTGTTGAGATGGGAACTTATTATGGGCTAAATAAGTAGATTAGCTTATATGGTTGCTTAATTGGTTTAATATAGGAATGGGATGCAGCAGAGGAGAAACTCATTCGTGGATGGTGTCTACGGCACCACGTGTCCCATCCCGCCGGGCAAGAATTACACCTACATTCTCCAAGCCAAGGATCAGATTGGCAGCTTCTACTACTTCCCTTCGCTTGCCTTCCACAAGGCCGCTGGTGGGTTCGGCGGGATCAGAATCCTCAGCCGTCCCGGGATTCCGGTGCCTTTCGCTGACCCCGCCGGCGACTACACCATTCTCATCGGAGATTGGTACAAGTCCAATCACACGGTAAATTCCTTCATTAATGATCTTATCGTAATCTTCTGTTTCCTTCTGTGGGCAGTAATGAGCTTCCTCGTCGGCAGCTGTTTGGATTGTTGTTCCTTTGAAAAAGTTTCACACCGTGGGAAGGACAGTTATTGTGTCATTTTCTCAGACCGTGCTTGGAACCAAGAAATGGAATTACATATTTCTTTTTAGGATGCATTGTTCGGATATTTAATAACATAGAAATGAAATAAATTTAAGGTTAATTTGAGGGTAGAAGTTGATTTCTTGGAATTGTGGAATTTGTAGGACTTGAGAGCCCGATTGGATGGAGGCCACAAGTTGCCTCTGGCAGATGGCATCCTCATCAATGGTCGTGGATCTGGCTACGCCCTCACAGTCGAGCAAGGTAAGAAATGAAAATGAAGAGTAAAAACTATCTTTAGATTTTTCTTTCTTGCTTGTTAGATTTGAAAATAAAGGTTTTGATTTTTGAGTTTAAAAAATCTTTGAATTTATCATGGATTTGTTTATTTAGTTGATTTTTATCATGAATTTGTCTAACATTTTTGCTTTTATTTATAAATTCCAAATAAAATATGGGATTTGGAAATTCATGGGGTTCACGGATTTGGATCTAAAAAATGTTCAAATTCGTGGGCTCCACCGATTTATGAAGGCAAACAATGAATTTGTGTATGTTCCATAACATTTGAGATTTGAGTGACAAATTCATCACCCAAATTCCACAAGCAAACGATACCTTAATGTTCCCGAAACTGTATTATGAAGTATTGAATTGGAGCTAAGTCAGACCATTGTTTGTTCTTCTTTTACCAGGCAAGACCTACAGGCTCAGGATATCCAACGTTGGGCTACAGAATTCGGTCAACTTCCGCATCCAAAACCACAAGATGAAGCTGGTCGAAGTGGAAGGAACGCACACTCTCCAGACAACTTACTCTTCTCTTGACGTCCACCTCGGCCAATCTTACTCCGTTTTGTTCACCGCCGACCAGCCAGGGCAAGACTATTACATCGTGGTGTCTTCCCGATGGACAACTCCGATCCTCACCACTACTGGTGTTCTGCACTACAGCAACTCCGCCGGCCCAGTTTCTGGCCCACCTCCCGGTGGCCCGACCGATCAGGTCGACTGGTCCCTCAACCAGGCCCGCTCCATCAGGTAATGCTTTGGTGCAGGAAATATTTGTACTTTTTTGCCATTGGTCTAAAAATCTGTGTTACTGGAATTTTGATTCACTAAAATATATTTCTCTAAAAAATGGCAAAATTGACTTTTTCATATAAGTTGTGAACCGCAAATAGTAATTTGATGGACGGCAAATAACAACCATCTTGTTTTTTTTTTCAGGACTAATCTGACGGCAAGTGGGCCGAGGCCGAACCCACAGGGCTCTTACCACTACGGCATGATCAACTTGACGAGGAGCATCGTTCTAGCCAACTCAGCTGGTCAAGTGAACCGCAAGCAGAGATACGCCGTCAACAGCGTGTCGTTTATTCCAGCAGACACTCCTTTGAAGCTTGCAGACTACTTCAAAATCCAGGGGGTTTTCAAGGAGAACAGCATCTCCTCTAGGCCCACGGGCGGGGGCATCTACCTCGACACCTCCGTTCTCACCACTGACTACAGAACGTTCATCGAGATCGTGTTCCAGAACAACGAGGATATTGTGCAGAGCTGGCATCTAGATGGTTACAGCTTCTGGGTCGTTGGGTGAGCACACATTTGATCATCTGTTCTCATAGCCTGGTTATTAAATGATCAAGTTCTGTAATTTTTCCTTGGTTTGTGGGCTGTATCGTTGGTCTTGGTTGTGACCAAGTTGGGGAACTTAATGCGTGCAGCTTGGATGGCGGGCAGTGGACGACTGCCAGTAGGAACCAGTACAATCTGAGGGATGCGGTTTCGAGATCCACCACACAGGTAACTTTTCAATTCAATGTTCTATTTTAGTTACTACTGCCATAGCTAAGTCTGATAGCAACATACGCAATTTTATTTGATTTGTATTCAATGATTGAATTCGTTACTTTTTCTGTTCGAGTCCCGTTGGATTCTATGAAAGGCTGACCACACATCAGAATCGATTTACACTGAATCGTGTTAAATGCGTCGTTGAATTGATTCGAGCTGGCATGTTTGAAGTTTTCAATGTTTTAAGTTTTAACGGGTTATTCGACGGATGTTTGGATTTTGCAGGTGTATCCCAAGTCATGGACTGCAATCTACATTGCTCTAGACAACGTTGGAATGTGGAACTTGAGGTCAGAGTACTGGGCGAGACAGTACCTCGGTCAGCAGTTCTATTTGAGGGTTTTCACAACGTCGACTTCACTGAGGGACGAGTACCCAATCCCCAAGAATGCACTCCTTTGCGGCAGAGCTGCCGGCCGGCACACACGGCCGATGTAAAGAAAAAAAACACGATCCAGAGGTTCTGGTAATTTATTGTCGGGGGTGAAAGTTGGGATTTGAGGCAGATCGAGATTGAGTAAAGAGTAGGGAGTGTGGATTGTACCATTTGTGAAATTGATATAACGAGACCTCAGCTCGAGGTCACATTGTTGATTCTTTTTTTTAACTGGTGTTGTGGCCTATGAGGGTGGGTGGATAAATGATTGGATGAAAGTTGTTAAAAGGATTCATGGTAGCCCATACACGTTTTATCCTCCTTTTTTAGAAAGCCAACCAAATTCTCAGTTGGTTTGTAAGCTTGTAAAACTTTTTATTGATATATAGGCTCATCTTAAGTTGTTACTTCAGCGTTGGTTTCAGTTTTAATCTATAGATTCAACTTCATTTATATGTTACTTTCGAGTTCAACAATCAAAATGTCATTACTTTTGTTGTAAGTTAGCAATTTTTTTACTATTCCTTAAAGTCACATGTGACTATTTGAGTTTTAATTTTATTCATCTTGACACATGTGACTATTTGTGTAGTCCTTTTATAATTTTAATTTTATTCATCTTGACACATGTGACTATTTGTAATTAATCATAAGTTTAGGGACTTTTTGAGTTATTGTAATTTTCACTTCACTAATTTATTTTCTTCTCAAATGGATTCAAACTAATTCAACCCGGTTTGAGCCTGGTATTTTTTTGGGTCGGGAACGAGTTTTAATTTTATTTCCTTTTATTTTGTTAAATGAGTTGAACTTGATGCCAACGATTGGGTTGGGTGTGCAATTTAGTGAGGGCAACGATTGGGTCATTAATCAAATATTTTAATTTGTAATTTTTTGGGTTGGGAACGAGTTTTAATTTTATTTCCTTTTATTTTGTTAAGCGAGTTGAATTCGGTGTCAACGATTGGGTCGCGTGTGCAATTTTGCGACAGCAACGAGTTTAGGGACTTTTAGGGTTATGAATGAATTTTATCCACTTTTATAATCATTGAATTTGGTCGAGAACGCATTATACCCGCCTTTTCCAACCCGGTATCGGTGTTGCCAAATTTTAGACCAGGAACGAATTCTACCCGCTTTTGTAATTAACGAATTGGGTCATTAATCAAATGTTTAAAATATTTCTTCTGGTGAAAATTGAACCCAAAAAATTTATCCACTTTTGTAATCATTGAATTGGGTCGAGAAAGCATTATACCCGCATTTTCCAACCCGGTATCGGTGTTGCCAAATTTTAGGCCGGGAACGAATTTTAGGGTTATGAATGAATTTTATGCACTCTTGTAATCATTGAATTGGGTTGAGAACGCATTATACCTGCCTTTTCCAACCAGGTATCGTTGTTGCCAAATTTTAGACCGGGAACGAATTCTACCCACTTTTGTAATTAACGAATTGGATCATTAATCAAATATTTTAAATATTTCCTCTTATGACAATTGAACCCAAATTCATGTGTGTTCAATCTAATTCGACTTGGTATCGGTGTTGCCGAATTTTAGTCCGGGAACGAATTTTACCCGCTTTTGTTATTAACGAATTGGGTCGGTTGTGGATTTTGTTAAAAAGTCGCCCCGCTTTATCGAGTTGAATCCAGTGTTGACAAATTTTGGGTCGAGTACGAGTTTTGCCCTTGACACTGGGAGTGAATGAATTTTATCCACTTTTGTAATTATTGAATTGGGTCGAGAACGCATTTTACCCGCTTTTTCCGTCATTGTATCGGTGTTGCCGAATTGTAGGCCGAGAACGAATTTTACCCGCTTTTGTAATTAACAAATTGGGTCGGGTGTGGATTTTGTTAAAAACTCGCCGCACTATATCGAGTTTAATCCAATGTTGACGATTGGGTCGAGGACGAGTTTTACCCTTGCTACTTTTGGGAGCGTGAATGAATTTTATCCACTTTTGTAATCATTAAATTGGATCGAGAATGCATTTTACCTGCCTTTTCAATCTAATTCAACCCGTACAAAGCGAGTTGAAACTGTGTTGACGATTTTTGGGCTGGGGATAAATTTACCCGCTTTTGTAATTCTACCCGCTATCGGTGTTGCCGAATTTTAGGTATGGAACGAATTTTATCCGCTTTTGTAATTAACGGATTAGATCGGGTGTGAATTTTGTCAAAAACTCGGCCACTTTATCAAACCGGTCAAAGAGAATTGAATCCAGTGTTTACGGATTTTGGGTCAGTTCTTATTAAAAGAACAAGTAAAAACGGTATTGTTACTTAGAGTCACATTAAACGGGTGATTATTTTGTTATTTTCCACAAATTTAAGGACCAAAAAATGCAATTTCGTTCGACTTTTTAATCAATAATGCTTGCTATAAAGTAGAAACTAGGGTCATGTATTTGATGTCTCGATGAGAAGCACATCTGTTAGAATGACTTCAACATTTGTATTAGTTGCCCTCTGTAGAGTGATAATGAAGGAATTTTTGTGTTTTGCATTGGTATGTTTTTTGTCATCTATAATATCAAGATTTTTCATTTTCTCTAATGATGCTAATTGATTTCCCTCTTATGTTGTTTTCTATTGGTTACTACGATTCAAATCCATGGGCGGGTCGTTCGAACCCATGGATCCTTGAGTCACCCTGTAATGTCAAAAATTGTACAACATTTTCACTTTCTATGTGATTTGCCTCTATTCTTTCTCCTTTCCTCTAATCCACAAACCCAACTCAGATCAAGCCACTTCGGAGAGGGTCCGTTGAGCTCCCTTTTCTATAATGGCAAGCGTTACTAGGGTAAGACGACATCACCATCTGATGAGAGGGCAACGGCGGGTCATGGAAAAAGATGAAGGTTTTTTTAGCACTTTGCATCGATATGTTCTTTTGATCCCTATAAAGTATAAACTAGATTTCCATTTTCCCTAATGAAGCTAATTGCATTTGACATTCTTCACCTATGTACTATGTATTGTTGTGTACACTGTAGTTTGTTTGCTCATGTATATATTTTTTCATTCCACCAGATTATTCTACAAATTGCATGCTTAATGTGAATCCGGATGTCGAAAATTAAAAGTCACTACGAACCATGAAGCAAACCTTGCTCTGGTTTGTCTGGCACCTAAAGAGTTTGAATCGTTGTCGCAACAGCAGCAAAAACAATACCTCAGAGATCGATGCGACAGACAATTTATGGCAAGAAATATACATTGCGAGCCCACACTATGATGAACCACACATGCATTCGCATCTCCACAATCTAGCACACACAAACTTTTAAACCACTGCTATGTTGTTAGTCTAAACTAGCTACCCTTTTACTCACTTTTGATCGTGAGGCCTTGCCATGTGTACCATATGGTGTTTAGACTCTCAACTTCCACTGATGCTACATTTATCTCTATCCATCAATCTTGCCTTTTGGGTTTCAATTGTCTTCTCTATGTGCATCCCTCACATTAATGTTTAAGTTGTGTTGTAATTTTAATTCAAGAACGAAGAATGTGTTAGCAGTTTGTCGTTTGATCAATATTCCTGTTGCAATAATTTCACGCCCCGCCGCGTAGCGCAGGCTTCCGTTCTAGTATGTTTAATTTGGGTGAACCAATTATACTAAAAAAAGTGTTGAATGTTAGAAATGATAAGAAATTATGTTGTAATTAGACGGAGATAAGTGTTCAATATCAAATTCGGGAAATTAAATCATCTAGAAATACAATCTTCACGATAGTTCAATAATTTTGTGAGCTATTAAACAATAATTAAATGAACTTTGAGTTATTTATCTTATTGCAAGTATCAAGTAAGTTATTAATCATTTGAATTTCTAACTTGAGTTATCTCATTCAATGTACTAAGGGGTCGTTTGGAAATTGTGATTTTTCAAATTGATGTATTGAGTCAATTAATGTATTATCATTTGACGTATTGAATCAATTGATGTATTAGGAAAATATTTTGTTTGAAGGTTTTTTATTTCTAGTTTAGATTGTGGTTTGTTGTAAAGCCACAAAAGTCAATTTTGAGTGATTGTAAAGAATCTCAACAAAAAGTAGAGATTGATAATCCCTCGAATATGAGTGATTGTGGTGGGACCTCCAAAAAGTTAATGTTTGTATTCTAGTTCAATATAAGCCAAAAACACGACTTAATCTCACAAATACATACATTGGCTCAATACACCATTTGAAATCACAACTTCCAAACAACCCCTAACTTGCATTTGAATTCCACCCTTGTATTACGAATTTCTAGCTTCAATGTGCATTTCTACTTCCCAAGTGAACAAGAGTTGAATTTTTATTAGTAAAAAGTGAAATCATATTTGAACACAACTCAAACATGAAACATTGTTAAACCCCAAGCACATGGGTATATCATATATGAGCATATGTCTAGTTCCCATTGGAAAAGAATCGCACTCAAATATGAAGTCACCTCACTATTCATGTCCGGTTGCCTTCCTAAAGATGCCCAATTAAATCTTTCTTCAGTCTTCTATGTTCATCAACATCACAAATCGATGTATTTCGAGCCAAATATTTTTGTAGTGTCGACCTGTATGTTTCTACTCAAGTTTGTCTCGACATATTGATAATCTATATTGCCATTCATCTCTTCAAACTCAATAGGTTGTTCATCATCAACTATCTTATTATGTCAAATAATGCAAGTTACCATTGTATTCCTCAACGTTGGAAAATCCCAAGATCGAGCATGATTATGTATAATTGCTAGACCCGAAAATTGGGCCGGGTTGGGTAATTTCGGGTTGGGAATCTCGGGTTGTCATGGGTCGGGTCATGTTGGGTTGGTATTTGACCCAATCCATCCAGTTCGGGTCGAGTTTCGGGTCATTTCGGGTTATGAGCGTTCTTAGAAACAATATCAAACATGCTTCATAAATTTTTAAGGAATACAAATTTTTACATACGTGTGACAGTAGTTTACCTAACACATTTCAATTAACAAATGCTCAACTCTTTTCATGCTAATGAAAAGAAATACGAACGCACAAATCGTCAAAAAACAATCACGAAAGTAATACTACTACAATAAACAAATAATGTTTAATTACATTTGCATTCCAAACTTGTATTTCAAATCCTTACGAATTTTCTTAAACATCTTACCAATTTATGAGTGCTTAGAGTGGCATATGCAATGGAATGGATCTGGCGGGTTGACCCACAAACCAACCTTACCCGACCCAAAAACTATGGGTTAATCTAGTTCGGGTCATTCGGGTTTCGGATTATAAAAATCTCAACCCATATTCTATTACTTCGGCGGGTTCGGGTCGGGTCAATGGGTCTGATCCGGATTTCCCACATCTGTTGAATGCTCTCTCAATGTCTTTATTGTATCCTTCTTGACTTTTGGAAAATAAACTTCACAATTTCCTTGACCAAAGTAGACAACGAAGGATTGATACCATCCATATGGATATTAACATGTATTACATCATTTTTTACTTACCTTAAACCTTAGCTGTAGTGTTGAACCATTCACAATAGCCACTCAATACTGTCTAAATCAGGTCGCCTATGGGCCAAAACTTCACAAATTTTGTTGCAACATACCTAGGCTCCGGCTTTGCAGGTCTGGAAATCACATAGGGGTCGTTTGGGTGGGCCAATTGTCAAATGAGTCAATTTGATAAAAAGACTCATTTGAGAAATGATCCATATTGGCCTTGAGATATTCTGCCGAGATTGCCTCGTTTGTTTAGGTTTTTGTAATGTAGGCAATTCTTTTTTGTCTTATTTGGAGAGAAATGGAAACTACCAAATTGGCATTCTTTTTTATTATTTTAATCTTTTCTTCTCCACAATCGTGACCCATCTCCACAAAAAAGCCCCCAACTATTATCATTCCCCATTTTGTCTCTCTCCCCCCCATTCCACTGAACAGAACAATCCCTAAACTGGGAGATTGAAGAAAGAGTTCGAAGAAACCATAGAAGAGCTTCTGCTATCTTTTCCATTGTTGGTTTCCACCTCACTGGCCGCTAGGTCCTGCAAGAGGCTATCCTTTCTGAAATGGCTATCGGTGTCTTCATCGATGATTTGACGGACAAAGGGGTATACTTCGAGTGTAGATTGGAAGCTGTAGTACAAACTTCCAGAACTTCCGACAACCCCAATCGCAAATTCTGGTCATGCTCTCTTTACCAGTCAAAGGTAACCTGTTTTCAACTCATATAATGTGCTTATAGAATTTCCTGAACACAAGGAGCTTGAGAATGTGGAGTTTTCCTTGGTCGTTTGGGTGTTCAAATCAATAGTTCTTATATGTTTCATATTTTCGCTTGTGTGATATTTAGATTGATTTCTTTACAGAGTAAGGTCGGGTGTGACTTCTTTACTTGGTGTGATTTGCGAGCTATGCAAAATAGGGAGCAAAAGCTCCTGAATTTTATTGTCAATTTGCAAAGCAGAGTCTATGAACTAGAAGAAGAGAATGAACGGCTTGCTAAGTTGGTTGTTGTCACTCCACCAGCTCCAGCTCCAGCTCTTGCTTGTGAGCAGTGTAATGATTTTGCCACAAAGGAGCTTCAAGTGGCGAAACAAAGATTGCTTGCAGTGGAGAGACAACTTAGTAAAGTGGTTATTAGCTAAATCAGTACTTGTTTAGGATAATCGTTTGTAGTTGTGGTAGTTTGGTTAACGCAAATTGTGTAACTTGTGATCTTTGATATGGTCACCTAAGCAGGAAAAACTGATTTTTGTATAGGTAAACCTGGAACTTGTATTTTGAGTGTTTCAGTTGCAATCATTATGTACTTGCAGAACATGTATTGTCATATATTAATCTAAGTTGTGTAAGTTATGTTTATACATGGTGTGTTTTGATTGTGTTCAATTCCAAAGATAGCCATGTCGTTAGTATATAACCTACTATAATTATATACCTTATTGTTCCTAGCTTGATGGCTGGTTTGGATGAGGTAATATTATTATGTTTGGATGAGGTAATATTATTATGTTTTAGTTTGCCAGGAGAGGGCAAATCTGTTGTTTTAGTAACAACCCAATACCTAAGCTTAAGAATTCTGATGTAAAACAAAATTCGACATGTATACCAAGCTAGACAGAAACAATGTTCTAGGAAAGCAAATGAAAATTGTAAGAAGAAACAATGTTCTAGCTACTGTAATCAACTATCAAAAGACGAGAGAGCTCTTTTATACTGTAGACCATTTATGGCAGAAACAATGTCTGTAAGACCATTTATGACAGAAAAAAGTAGTTAGAGGGGAAAATATAAGCTTCAATATCACATTTACATTCATCAGAGATCAGAGATTCCCAATGTGCACTTTACTATCAAGTTCTCACAAGTTGTCTAGCAATTACAGTATGGTACATACATGAGACAACTTCATCCTATAGCTTGGCATCATGTGAACTTTACAAAAAACAGCCGGTTTATGGATATAACTCCATTGAAGTTCAAGATCCTAAGAAGCTAACCATATAACTTCACAAAAGTACAGGTTGTCCTACATTTGTAAAGACTGTCATTGAGTGTACTTCACAATGACAGATAGACAAAAAGAAAGGCCTCTTTGAAAACTGGACAACTACCTAATAGATTGCAACCTAGTAGACTTACTATACAACTACATACATAGTGGAAACACACCCTCATTCATCCTTGATAAGATTAAGAACAAGGGTCAGCTTGTCCTCTTCCTTCTCCAACTCATAGAAGCACTTCAGGTCTCTTGGATTGTTAGAAAACTTCCTCACAACAATGATCATTTGACTGTAATGAAAGCACAAGTCACCAAAAGTGAGCCTAGTTAATGGCACTCTACTTGAGGTAGGTGATGTAATGCAAGTCACCATCATTATAAGTCACCCACCCTCATTAATTGCCTCATCAAAGCTATTAAAAAATGTAGGTAAGCTCAACTAACCTTGAGAAATTTTTTCCCATACATCTTTAGGTGCATCTACATAGGAGTGCTGCTCGTTCCGCCCGAAACCACTATGTTGTTGCATCATCACAGTCCAATGATACCAGTGCTTCAGCTTCTTCACTCTGGTCTTAACATTCCCCTTTGCCATCAAACCGCATTCGGGTACCAGCTTTCCATCATCCTCTCAATCTCCTTAAACACACCATTCTTGCATATCCCTTCGTCAATCTGGCCCTTCTCGGTCAGCTCCAGAAGGCATCAAAGAAATGGTTCATCGTGTCTAGAATTCCAAAAGGTGTAAGACCTGAAGAAAGAAAGGTGTCGTCTCCCTCAAGCTATTTAAACGACGATGTTCCACCACTCTGATACCGTTATGATCATACGACATCGTTTGCCCTGCAATGACACCGTCCAAGGATATCGTCCTTCTAAGTCTTCTCCTGAAGATTAAGGTCATCGTGCTGCTCAAACCTAGCCTCCCATCTAAAAAAAGCGGCAGCAAAACTCCAAAGTTGTTCTCGATGATCCTCCACAGATATCACCGACTCCATAGCAGGTCATGATGAATTCCCAGAAGCACGTCTATGCAACCAGCAACGGTCATCTTCTCCATTCTAGTATAAATACTCACCCTTCTCCTTCAACTAAACTTGGCAGTCTGTAGAGAGAGAAATAGCAGAGTTCTTCATCTACTTTGGGTCCATGATTATGTTTCTTCAGTAGCTTAATTCACAGTGTGTTATATGGGTGAATTAAGCTTGGGAAGTGTGTTGTAGTTTAAGTGTTTCAAAGTGCCAACCTCGTTGGCATGGATTAGAGAGTTCATGTATAAAACTTCTCGATTGTAATTTCCTTATCAATTCAATAAATAATCTTTTCTTTACAGTCAGTTTGAGAGAAAGAGAGAATCATCGGTCTGGTTTAGCAATTTCTTCCTTCCTCAGAGTCAAAAATTGGTATCAGAGCGGGATCTTTGAAGGATTAAAATTCGTCAAAGACAATCAAGGAAATGGTAGGAGCCTTACCCACCTCTGCATCTTATTCAGCAAACACCAATCAGCCATGGTTCGATGGCACAGATTACACTGTGTGGAAGAAGAGATGAGAATTTATCTTCGAGGCGTTGATGGCGGGTTATGAGCTATAGTAAAAAAGGGGCCAATCCCCATGGATGATGAGGAAGAAGAAAAATGGGAAGATGATCAAAAGCTGTCTTCCCAGCAAGATTCAAGGGCAACGCATATCCTATTCTCTGCGCTCAGTCCAGAAGAAAGAAGCCAAGTAGCACAGTGTGAGACAGCCAAAGAAATTTGGGAATCCATTGAAACCACCCACAAAGGTACGTCATAGGTAAAAGAAAGTAGGATAGATGTTCTACTAAATGAATATGAATCATTTGAAATGTGCTCGGGTGAATCTATCACAAACATGTATAAGAGATTTAATGATTTGATAAATAGATTAAAAGGCTTAGGAAAAACTTTTGCTACTAAGGATCTTGTTAGAAAAATCTTACGAAGCCTCCCTAGAGAATGACTACCTAAATAAACTGCTATAGAAGAGGCAAAGGATCTGAATGTTTTGTCAATTGAAAGATTAGTTGGATCCTTACTTAGTCATGAAGAGGTAATCGTTCAGATGAACAAAGAGGATAACAGACGAAAGAAAGTTATAGCGTTTAAAGCACAAGACTATGAAAGCAAATCTGAATATGAAATAGGAGAGGAGTTTGAAAGAGAATTCGCCATGATTAGTAGGAAGTTCCATAGAATGTTAAAAATGAAAAGAGATTTTGAAGACAGAAAGAATCATGGTAAGTCAAGACAGTTCAATAATCGTTCCTATGAGACTAGGAGAAATAGAGAAGGTCTAGAAAAGACATTTAGTCGATACCTTGATAGAAATACAGGAAATAGTACTCAAAATGATAAGAACTCCTTCAGAAGAATAGACAACCCAACTGAAGAGCGTGAAAGGTTTACCCAGGAAGTCAAGGAAGACCATAGGTCTTCCAGTGAAAAGGATTTAACCATCTGCTTTAAGTGTGGAAAGTCAGGTCACATGAGGTCTAGATGCCCCTTGAATTTAAAGAAGCAAGAGAAGGCAATGGCAGCTTCCTGGAGTGATTACAGCTCTGAGGAAGATGTGGAAACAAGGAATCTTGCGTACATGGCATTTGCAACCGAAGACGACAGTGAATCAACCTCACAGATAAGCAGTGATCATGTACTTCCTTCAAGTTATCAGGTAATCTCTGACTCAGATTCTGAAAAGTGTGAGTATCCTGAATCAAAATCTGAATTTTTGCATGCCTTAAAGAATCTCCAAGAGGAGTGCAATAGACTCAGAAGTAGGTATTGTCTGCTGATGACTGAAAATCATACTATGACCAAAGAACTGAGAGTCTTAAAAAGAACTATTTCCGTTCAACATGAAAGTGAAAATAAACTCAAAAAACAAATCTTTGAGCTAATTGATGAGAACCATAAGTTAAAGCAAGAGCCCTACAATAAGTATCCAATCAATTCTAGGAATCCTGTTTCCATAGTCATAACACATTCACACAACATTTCACATAAAAAAGTCTTTGGATCTCCTAACAGTAATAAAGTAAAGTATCATAAAAGGGATAGAGACTATACTGCAATATATGTTTGTTCTTATTGTAATCGCAAAGCTCATTTAGCAAAATTCTTTTAGGATTTACAAAAACCAAGAAAACCTGCTGTATTCAAGACATTTTGGGTACCAAAATGTACTAACCTATGACTGATTGCAGAAGCTGGGAGAAAAGGAAAACATTTGGCACTTGGACAGTGGGTGCTCCCACCACATGACAAGTAGAAAAGAGTTATTATCTTCATTAAAATACAAAAAAGGAGGTAAGGTTGTGTTTGGAGATGATAGAGTAGGCAGAATTTTAGGGAATGGGACTATTGGTAAGGGTCCTCTTCCAGTTATCAAAGATGTACTATTTGTTGAAGGTTTGAAACATAACCTACTTTCCATCAGTCAACTTTGCTGTTCAGAAAACAGGGTCATTTTTGAAGCATCTTCATGTCAAATTTCTAGAATTCGTGATACCAAATTTTTGTTCAGTGGTATAAAGAAAAACAATATGTATGTGGTTAATCTAAATAACTTGGATACATTTAATGAAACATGTTTTCATGCTGCTTCAGGTGAACTGGAATTACTTTGGCATAGAAAGCTAGAACATATATGTATGTCTAAACTGTCTAAATTAGAGTCTGCACGAGGTATTCCTGTGTTAAAAGATAAGCCTAACTTTTTCTGTGATGCTTGTGCAAGTGGTAAGTTAACCAAGAAAAGTTTTAAGTTGAAAAAGGATATAACTACCTCTCAGGTGTATGAACTAATACATATGGATCTGTTTGGGCCAACGAATGTGGTAAGTCTCGGAGGTAAATCTTATGCCCTGGTTCTTGTTGATGACTTTTCTCGTTTTACCTGGGTGTATCTTTTGGCTTCAAAAGATGAAGCATTTGCAATGTTCAAAACTTTTGTATCAAAAGTATTAAATGAGTCAGAAACTGGAATCAAGTCAATAAGAAGTGACAATGGAGGTGAGTTCATATCGGAACAATTTAGTGCCCTATGCAATGATAAAGGCATAAATCATACTTTTTCTGCATCTAGAACACCACAACAGAATGGTGTTGTAGAAAGAAAAAATAGAACTATAATAGAGACAGCTAGGCCCATGTTATTAGAATATGGGTCTCCTAAGTTTCTATGGGGAGAAGCTGTCATGACAGGTGTTTATGTAATAAATCGTGTACTGAGTAGAAAAAACTTAGGGAAGACTCCATACGAAATTCTAAAACATAAAACTCCTAATCTTGGTTATTTTCATCCCTTTGGATGTAAGTGCTACATACTAAACACCAGAGATCATCTGTACAAGTTTGATGCTAAAGCTGAGAGAGCAATTTTTCTTGGTTATTCCATAAAGGGACAAACCTATAGAGTGTATAATCTAAGAACAAGAAGAGTAGAAGAGTCTGTCTTTGTAAAATTTGATGAATCTGCCTGCTCTGAGTAAGTTGATGCAGAGAACATAGAATTTCTATTTCCTCCACCAAGTGAGAAAGAAGAGAAGTCAGAAGATGATGAAGCCAGTGTAAAAGAAGATAAGGATACTGCAGATAAGCAAGTCACTCAACCAGAAGAAAGAATGGCGCCTGCTCACATACAGAAACGACATCCTGCATCCCAAATTATCGGGGATCTAAACGAAGGAATCCACACACGAGGTAAGTACTGTCCATGTCAGTATGCTTTTGTCTCTCTTCTAGAACCAAAGAACTATAAAGAAGCTTTAACTGACGATGAGTGGTTGCATGCAATGCAAGATGAACTTGTGCAATTTGCTAGATTGCATGTTTGGGAATTGGTACCTAGACCTTTTAACAAGCTAATTATAGGAACAAAGTGGGTTTTCAGAAATAAAACAAATGAAACTTGGAGAAATAACAAAGAACAAGGCTAGGTTAGTTGCTCAAGGATATCTACAAGAAGAGGGAATAGATTTTGAAGACTCATTCGCCCCTGTTGCTCGAATTGAGTCTATTAGAATGCTGTGTGCCTATGCCTGTTATATGAAAATCCCTTTATTTCAAATGGATGTTAAAAGCGCCTTTCTAAATGGCGAGATTAAAGAAGAAGTGTATGTGAGTCAGCCCCCTGGTTTTATAGATCATGAATTTCCTGATCACGTTTATAAATTGTCAAAGGCATTGTATGGTCTAAAACAGGCTCCTAGAGCTTGGTTTGAAAAACTAAACTTCTTTCCTGAAAACTAAAGGATTTGCCCAAGGAAATGTGGACAAAATACTTTTCATTAAGAAAGAAAACAACGATACACTAGTTGTACAGATATATGTCGATGCCATCATCTTCGGTTCAACCAGTCCAACTATGTGTACAAGCTTCTGTGAGTTAATGAAATCTAAATTTGAAATGAGTATGATGGGAGAACTATCACACTTCTTAGGCCTACAAATTAAACAAACCAATTCAGGGATGTTTATAAGCCAGACCAGCTATATCGAATCCATGCTTAACAAATTCAACATGAACACAGTAAATGCAAGTCAAACACCAATGGCTACAAATTTGAAATTAGACAAAGATGAAGTTGGTGTGCCTGTTTGTGAAAAGAAATATAGAGGAATGATAGGATCACTCTTATACCTAACCGCAAGTAGACCTGATATTCAATTTAATGTTTGGGTGTGCTAGATTTCAGTCCAATCCTAAGGAGAGTCACTTGAAAGCTGTAAAACAAATATTTAGATATCTTAAAGGAACCATTGAGGTGGGACTATGGTACCCATTTTCTGATTCATTTGAACTCTCAGGATATAGTGACTCAGATTTTGGGGGAAGTTTAGTGGATAGGAAAAGCACCTCTGGAAGTATTCAATTTCTAGGACCAGCTCTTGTTTCCTGGTTTAGCAAGAAGCAAGGAGCAGTTGCATTATCAACTGCTGAAGCAGAATATCTCACAGCAGGGAGCTGCTGTGCTCAATTATGTGGATGAAAACACAGTTATCAGATTATGGCTTTAAACTTCAGAACATCCCTGTTTGGTGCGACAACACAAGTTCAATCTGTATGACGAAAAATCCAGTACAACACTCTAGGACTAAGCATATAGAAATAAAGTACCATTTCATAAGAGATCTAGTCCTAGCAGGTCATGTATGCCTACAGTTTATACCTACAAAACATTAGCTAGCCGACCTATTCACAAAACCCCTATCTTGTGAACGTTTCACTCATCTCTGCACCGAGTTAGGGTTAAAATCTTTTAACCAAATCAAGAATCTAAAAAGATAAAGAACTCATTGGGCGTGTTTTGCTCTAGTCATTTTGTTTTCCTTGATTTACTTAACAAGCTTCCTTTTCGGCTCATGCGTGCTTACTCTGTCTTTTCCTTTTAATCATTACACTTGGTTAACACAAAATGGAATCTTCGCATTCCTATCTTCTCCCGCTCTCCTGCTCTATTTAAACCAAACTTCCATCCCCATCACTCTTCACTCTTCTATGCCAAAAACAAAGAAAAACTCAAACCAGCCAAAATGAGTGATCATTTGCCACGACCCTTTCGCTTCGATGGGCTGGTTCACACCTATCCAGGCTACATGTTCCATGGGCCTGTGGTGATAAACCACCATCGTCACCTCCAGCATTTCGAAAACAGAAGGCTGCACCACATAATCCAACTCGACCCTTATGAGTTCAACCTCTATAAGTATGATATCATATCTCTTATAGAAGGTCTGGGATGGGATTATCTTCTTCACCAACCACTCCATCCAACCTGTCCCGGTGCAGTCAAGTATTTTTATTCAAACCTTCAATGTCAAGGAGTCAGCACCAGGAGCTTCTCGACAGTTGTTTATGGTCACCTCTTGACTATTCCAGTAGGAGCCCTTAATGGAATCCTTGGGTTTTCATCTCAAGGAATTGACATAGCCCATCCCTCAGAGTTTTGGAAACAAGACTTTATCCTACCCACTGAGTATGCAAATTTCTCCACTGAACCCACAGGAGGGACTGACGTGCCTATTCCTATCAACTGGCTGTCTCCACGATTGAGGGTCTTTCATCACTTCATCACCCACGTTTTCTTTGCTCGATCATACAACCTAGATGTAGTCCTGCCTCTTGATCTCTGGATCATTGCAAGCGCCACTACAGGGCGCAAACTGGATTACTCCAATATTCTGTTTACCAACCTCCTTCCAGCTGGAGACAAGCACTACCAAGGGCTGCTACCATTTGGATCTATCATCATTCGACTGCTCGTCAATTTGGGGATTGACCTGTCTGATTATCGAAGCGTGTCCCACACCATGTATGTCGGTGCTCTCAATGTGTTGATGATTCTAGATCTTCCTACTGACATTGCTCCTCCACCTCCTCCTCTTCCCTCTGCTTCCATTCTGGGTCCTCGCCCAAAACCTGTATCTACCAAAAAGGGAAAGCCTGCTGCTGGAGAATCCAGCAAAAATACAAACTTGATGTTTAGTGTCTCTGATGGAAACTCTTCCTCAGATGACTCAGCTGCTTCTACCCCAGAAGGCCCTACCTCTCCTGCCTCCTAATCTCCCTGCTTGTCCTGAGGGGGAATCCTTCTTTAGCCTAGATATGCTTGTGTCCTTAAGGTTTTTTTTAAGTTTCTGGTTATGTAGTTTACTTTTGCTTGCTGCACCTCGTGTGTATGTAGGTGTCCAGGGGGAATCTTTTGTCAAAGGAGTTGGTTCCTTTCTTAGTTGTTAGTCCCTTTGTTTCCTCATATTTTGTAATCTCCTCCTGGCTTCTAAGTAATATAAAAGTAGTTCACTTTTTCTTCGAGTGCTGCTGCTGTGTTTGTTTTGCTTGTTTCTAGGATATCCCAGACTTCTCGGACGAAGGGGGAAATTGAAGAAAGAAAGGTGTTGTCTCCCTCAAGCTATTTAAACGATGACGTTCCACCACTATGATACCGTTCTGATCATACGACATCGTTTGCCCTGCAACGGCACCTTCCAAGGATATCGTCCTTCTAAGTCTTCTCCTGAAGATTAAGGTCATCGTGCTGCTCAAACCTAGCCTCCCATCTAAAAGAAGCGGCAGCAAAACTCCAAAGTTGTTCTCGATGATCCTCCACAGACATCACCGACTCCATAGCAGGCCATGATGAATTCCCAAAAGCGCGTATATGCAACTAGCAACAGTCATCTTCTCCATTCCAATATAAATACTCACCCTTCTCTTTCAATTAAACTTGGCAGTCTGTAGAGAGAGAAATAGCAGAGTTCTTCATCTACTTTGGGTCCATGATTATGTTTCTTCAGTAGCTTAATTCACAGTGTGTTATCTTGGTGAATTAAGCTTGGGAAGTGTGTTGTAGTTTAAGTGTTTCAAAGTGCCAACCTCGTTGGCATGGATTAGAGAGTTCATGTATAAAACTTCTCGATTGTAATTTCCTTATCAATTCAGTAAATCATCTTTTCTTTATAGTCAGTTTGAGAGAAGGAGAGAATCATCGGTCTGGTTTAGCAATTGCTTCCTTCCTCAGAGTCAACAAGACATAGGTAGTGCATTGACGTCATTCCTTCTTCTCGGAGCCATGCGTGCAATAATGATACCAACTTTACCATACATGATTCATCATTGTTTCCAAAAAAATAAAAGATTAAACTTAACAGCAGCACCTACAAAGACCTAGGTAAAAAACATCAGCAAAATATATGAGAGGAACCACAATCATCACTGTTACCAAAATATAGACAACATTTTGGCAAAAATACAACCATACATGATTCATCATCAATAATAGATGTCTGAATGCTTTTCCAAAATGCTAAAAGTGCAACAATAACAACCATAACACATGATTACAATCACATCTGTGACCTATTATCCCACATTGCTACTGCTTTGTCATTCCTAAATTGGGTCCAAGCTGCACATGGCTGCAAGCCGGAAGTCTCAATAATCTCCGCCTCAATTGCTTCATGTAGTTCTTGTTATTCATCTTCATAACACAACTCACACGAATCAGCCCTGTGTTCCCTCTTTATAAAATTATAAGTTATGTAACATGCAACAATAATACGAGTAATCTCTCTTGGAGTGAACCAAGACGACCCTCTAAGTATTGCCCAACACATTTTCATAATCCAAAAAATACGCTCAATGACGTTTCTAGTCGAAGTATGCTTCATTTTATAGTATTCCTCGGCTGTTTCTGGTCGATTTGCACCCCATTGTTTTATATGATACCGCTGACCACAATAGGGGGTTAAAAATCCCGGGCTATTTGCGTACCCTACATCACTTAGATAATAACAACCTTCAATACATAAACAATTTTAAATGTTATTAAGTGGTTCATTTAGGACTGTAATTTTGTATCTAACTGTTAAACTTAACTATAGTATTACCTGATGCCACAGTAAGACCATTTTCCCTAGTAAGGGCATCACGCAAAACTCTTCCGTCATGGGCAGACCCCTCCCATCTAGATAAACAATAGATAAATTCCAAGTTGGGTTTGCAAACACCCAACACATTAATGGAAAGATCACCCTTCCTATCGCGACACCTAGTTCGATCCTCTTTTAATGGCCGGGCATCAATATGAGTTCCATCTAGAGCTCCAAGACATTTCTAACACAACATTGAAACAAGACTTTCAGGGGTTGATTGACAGAAACAAAACAAAAGATGGAATGTATTGGAGAAAGAAATCAGGGGCTGACCTTGAAATGTTTCCGCCTACTATTGGTAATTGTCGGGAATGGGAAGCGGCTTCTTCATAAGTAAGTTGTTGAGCCTAATAACAGCCCGCAGTACGCAGTGAATTGTTCGAGATATTGTCTCTCTCGAACGACGTAAATTCAGGCGTAAGGTTTTATTTTTCTCGTTCTGTGAAATAGTTTGAAGAAAGATATAAACCATCTCGTCTATATCTACATTCCTAGTTCTTTTTAGCCCACCTTCACTAACAAGAAGTTCACAGAACTTTCTAGATAAGCTACCATTCATCCTAACTTGGTCGAAAGTATCAATATCAGTCATTTTAGTTGCATTCCTAAGGTGCCTTTGTCTATCATAGTGTCTCTGCAAGTAGGTGTCCATTGGTTGCCTACTAAGTCGTCGATTCAGGTAATGTTTTTGTATAAGTCAGCTAGTTTGATACCTAAACTAACATAAATTATGAGAAGGTTGGAGAATGAGCAAATTACTGCAACCACCTGCGAAGGATGCCTTAACTAAGACCTAATGAAATAGTTGCTCATGCATTATGACTTCTTCTTTTATTGGCACTCTACGGGCTAGAGCTAAACTTGATAGTCGAGACATCCTTTATAAAATAGTTAAAAAAATGCATCCACAGTGGAAAAACAAGTACAACACACCAATTCCAGAAACCCATGTCGGGTTTAGAAACAAAAAGACGGAAACAGTTTTGTTCAGCATGAAGTGTAAGCAGGCTAGAAAGTGACCATAATAAGCATTAGAAGCAAAGCAAGAAGTATAAATAGGCTAGACCCAAAGCAATGCCAAGCAGTAGCATGGAAGGATACACTTAGCATTCTCATAAGTGTCCAAATCAGTAGAAAACCAATGATTTTTGTTGGAATCAATAGATAAACCCAATTAGGGTTGGACTTTGTCTGCATCATCAGTAAGGAAAAAAGAAGGAAAGATTTGTGGTTGACCCCCTTATATTCCCAGGTACACAAACTAAAGGTTTCATCATCAATTTCTTTATTAGGGTTTACGAGTGGGTTTTTTTTTTAATTCTAATAAGGACAAAATGAATAAGGGTAAATATAATTAAGGTACCAGGCTCAATCTTTGATGAGTAGAATCACTAGTTCCTCCTCCAATTGATCCAGAAACCGCAAGAAGATCGTTGCGGGAACAATAGCTTACTCCTTCTTCCTTTGGCAACAACAAGATACGATGGAGAGATAAAATGACAGCAAAGAAAGAGAGCCTGAAAAGGTAAAGAGTGAATAAAGGGCACACTTGGGTTTACAGTTAAAAGGCAGGGACAACTTTGGAAATAAAAAGCACACAACGGGCCAATATGAACCCCCCCCCCCCAACACCAGGTAATTACAATTACCCCATAACGCGCCAACGCTGATTGTCCCGGCCCCAAATTGCTTCATTCTTCGTTTTGTATGCCAAACGGGTCAATTAGGCCCAATTGACTCATAATGAGACAATTTGGTACAATTGATCCATCACAATATTCCATCCAAACGACCCCATAAGACTTTTTTACAAATTACAATCCATCACGATTGATTAAAAGTGCCTCGCTCACCGTCCGTCAATTCCATCTCGATCCATGTTAGGGATGACGACATAATCTGAACCCGTAGGTACCCTACCTGACCCAATATAGTCAACGCGGATAAAACTCTTATTTACGAATGTGTTTGGTTCGGGTTTAGAGTTTAAACCCGTTTACTATTTTGCGAGTTGGGTTCGGGTTTAGCAGCGGCGGATCCAGGATTTTGTAGAGCATTGGGCCATATTTGAATAGACAATTACATATGGTTAATGAATTTTGCGCAAATTTGAGAGTATATAATATGGTACCTCATTCTTAAAAGAATGCATCTCATTTTCTTCAACAAGTTTGTCTATAATTAGAACTCTTCAAATAAGTTTGTCATTATCTTCAAATCTACAAAATCAAATAGCACAGTAATTGTATAAAACTTTCTAATTCACTTCCTAATTCTAATGGTTAATTCCTTGTCATCTCTTATTCTCAAAATTAGGTCACTTGTCCATAGCATTTCTCCAAATAAACAACCTCTACTTCTCGATTTCTATTTACAAACTCCCAATATTCTAAAGGCTCCATTTCATTCTACTCGGCACATTTACTACCGACGCACTACTAGACTCGTGCACTAATAGCCCACGTAACCCCTACTACTCAAGGTTGTCAACCCGCGGGTTGACCCGAACCCGGTCGAGCTAGTGGGTCAAGGGTTAATGGGTCAACCGTTTTAGCCCGGTTTGGCCCGGAAATATGGAAAGAGTCATTATATTGTACTTATCCTCATAAATTATATCAAATCTTATCTAACATATGAGTTATAACATATAATATTACACCAAAATAGTATATTGTACTTAGATCCAACATATAGTGAAAATTCACACACACTTATATATCATAAATATTCAAATGTTCAACTTAGGATTCTAAAGATTGAGTTAGGCGAAAAGAAAAATCGAAAAATAGGCGCATTTCGCAAACTAAAGAAAAAAAAGACACAATTTGACCTCTAACCCGGTACCTTGTAGCGGTCGGCCCGACGGGTGCGTGTGACCCATTTTTCTCACCGGGTCAGGGTCAAGTTGGGCCGACCCCCGAGTCAACCGCGGGTTGACAACCTTGCTACTACTCCTAATTGACCCTTCACAAACCCCTATCCATGAAACGTTTTTAAACAAATAAAGAAGCTAATACTAGCAATAATCCCCCCATCCAAACCACATATGCATCAAACATCACAGTTTTGGTGATGAACTATAACTTACGGTTCCAGAGTTTTACTTGTAATTCACAAGTGAGAGACCAAAATTAATATAAAAAAACCTTTTGTTTTTTATTGATTGATTCTCAAGACTAACGCCGCAAATAGATTTATATAATATGTAACCCTACCTATTAGCCTAACTATAGCCGAACCCTTCACTTCTCCTTAGCTAACTTGGCAACCTAGCACTACTAATCTTCTAATTAAGCTCATGCACTAATAATCCAAAACCCACATACATAAGCCCAACTAGGAATGGCAATGGGGCAGGTCTGGGCTGAGTATCTCGATACCAATACTCGCCCCGTGGCAGGTCGGGTCCAGGTCGGGTAATTTATCATGGGGCACGGGTCAGGGCAGGTCGACCCAATGGATATGTAATTTATGTGAAAAACATAAGAACTATTCGTTATTTTCATTAAAAGACCAAGAAAGAAACCATATTATGATAAAATGTAGTTAAATTATTTGAGAAATTGTGGTTTTCACTTATAACAACTTTATTATAGCTATTATATGAGGTAATAAGAGGAAAATCCTAAGTAATTTTACCAAGATTACATGTAATTTAGGCAAGAACGGGTCGAGAATGGGGCGGGTCAGGACAGTTCGGGTCGACGAGAGGTACTCATGCCCGCCCCGCCTACGGGGCGAGTCGAACCCACCAAAAACAGGCCAAACAGGTCGGGTAAAACGGGCCAGGTCAAAATTGCCATCCCTAAGCCCAACAATTACCCATTACCCACTTCACGATACAACTAGCTATCTTGGAGTCCATAGCTCCATCATTTGGTGTTTGGGAGGCGGACGAGAGGGCTGGGCCAGCATGATTAGCAGTGGGCCAAAAAATGTGGAGGGGCTCAATATAACCTCTGGATCCAAAGGAGGGCTGGCCCAGGCCCAGGTTGGCCCAGCTCTGGATCCGCCACTGGGGTTTAGCTATATCTAACTCGTACCCATCTCCAACCACGAATCCCTTATCCACTTTTCATTTGGCATTCCCTCATACTAATCTTACTTATGTTCGTGGAGACATGTCTAATTTGTTTTTCCTAATTGTGTAGAATGGAGTTGATATTATGGGGATGGAGAGTGAAGAAGTTTAGTTGATAATGAGAAAGAAGCTTTCAATTAATCATGTTATTTGCTTGTATGGTTTAGATTAGTGTTTTTTGTTTAGATAATTTGTACACGAAAAATAATATTGAACTTTTATTCTCGTAACAAATATTTTTTTATCTTATAACCCGACCCGGTCCGGTCCGGTCCATTGCGATACCTAATCCAAGTTCAAACTTCAAACCATAAAGGAGTCCAGCTTAAGCCGTATGACTGCCCGTAGCGAATCACTCCGTTTGCTTTCCATGACCTAAGTTGTTTTCGGCGCGATCTCCATCTCTCAAAAGCCTTTCTGCGAACAATTGCCATAAATCCCACTCTTCTAACACTTCTTCCTAGCTTGCCTCGAGGTCAGTAGCTCTTCCTTCGTCGTGTTAGTCTAGGGTTTCATCTTTCAGCTTCTATTCTAATCCGTTGATATTCTGTTTGTTTCCGGGGAAATCTGAACTCATCGGGTTGTAGCAAATAGTCCGGCTTCGCTTTTTTGTGTTCCAAATGGGATGAACGAAGCTTTCAATTGAATAGCGCAGGGTTTCAGTTTTCTGCACAGTACTTAGTTTCCTTTGTCTCTGTCTTTTCAGATTTCGGTTTTGAGTGCCGGTGTAAATCTATATCCATTTCGCAATGGCGGTGAGTTGGGTTCTGGGATAGGTTCTTCTCCTCTTGTTTTCTGCTTCGTCATTTCCTGACTTTTGTGAACGATCTGGTTATGCTGTGTGTGCTGTAGATAGAAAGGATTCTTAAAGACGATGCTAGTGAAGAGAAAGGAGAGCGTGCCAGAATGGTGAGTTTTCCTCTGAACTTAGTTTAATTGAAGTAGCTGGATAACCTGATCTGTTATACGAAAGCGATTTAACGCTGTGTTTTCTTTCTTAGGCATCTTTTGTTGGTGCTATGGCCATTGCTGATCTTGTCAAGACAACACTGGGTCCTAAGGGGATGGTAGGCTTTATTTTCCGAGATTCTGGAGTGTGGGCTTGTACTGGGTCTATGTTTAGTAACTAACTATCTTGAGCTTTCTCGTTGTTTCCCTTCCCAGGACAAGATCCTGCAGTCTACTGGAAGAGGTCAATCAGTGACTGTGACCAATGATGGAGCTACCATCTTGAAGTCTCTTCACATTGACAACCCCGCAGCCAAAGTTCTTGTTGGTATCCTTACTAATGTTGTTTCATTCACCTGCTGTGGCAAATCTCATTTTGTTTGGGTTCGCATTGTCCTATCTGTTTTCGTTTTAATGGTGTTGGTATAATGAGATTCAGTTGCAGTTAATCAATTGTTTTTGCCACACTACTGTTGTGGTAGAAATGATTGGAGCATGGTGAAAAGTATACATCTTGATGATGATCCTTAACTCTACATAGACATTTCAAAAGTTCAAGATGATGAAGTTGGGGATGGGACAACTTCTGTAGTTGTTTTGGCTGGTGAACTATTGAGGGAGGCTGAAAAACTAGTTGCATCAAAGATCCACCCAATGACCATTATAGCAGGTTTGCTCCGGGCATTTCACCATTGCATTTGGGTTCTCTCCTCAGTTCATTTGAGTGATGTCAACCTTGGTTACTACAGTTCAAAGAATAATGTTTAGCTCAGCTTTACTCTCTCATGGTATCTGGAATTTCCCTATTGATATAAATAATCTATGGTTATCGTCACCGAAGTGCTATCAGACAGCTGCATTGTTTAACACTTCGTGTGGTTGCAATCTGTTTACTAAAACCCATTTTATAAAATATTTAGCTCGATTTTACTCTCTCATTGTGTGGAATCATGTCCACGTTTCTCTACACATTTGCATCTGACTTTTTGGCCATAGACACCAATTCACTGCCAGACTTGTGCTTATTGTGATGACGAATATCAACGAGAAATTGTTATATGTTTTAATTTCAGGGTTTCGAATGGCAGCAGAGTGTGCTCGAGAGGCTCTGCTGAAAAGGGTTGTGGATAATAAAACAAATGAAGGTACTTGTTATGATTTTTTGTGGTCCAGGGTTTTGACTTCCAACTGCTCTTTGTTAATGCTGGTCCTTTTCTGGGACTTGCGATTTTGTTCTAAAGCTAAGCGTCATGCCTTAATGTGGTTGTACTTGCATATATGTCTAACTAGCTCAAATGATCAAATTGCAGAGAAGTTCAAGATGGACTTGATGAAGATTGCAAAGACAACTTTGAGTTCAAAAATATTATCACAAGATAAGGAACATTTTGCCAAGTTGGCTGTTGATGCTGTTTTGAGGCTAAAGGTGAAGGGTTTATTGAGTTATGAATTTATGTTCTTCTTGAAATGAGTCTGTCCCTGTCAACGTTTCATTTAAGTTTAGGTGTTTGTTGCAAACCAAGAGTTCTTATATCTTCTGTGCATAGATGATATAATCTTGGGTCTGACTCTGACATGCCAGTGACTGACGGCTGGGTTCCAGATATTGGTCTCATGTGTGGACTTTAGTAGTAGATAGAACAATGTGCAAGGGGGTTGTCTATAGACTTGTTGATTGGATGTCTCACATTGTTTGAGGTTTTGGATTGTTCGGGCAAACTCTGTTGATCCTGCCTCCTATTCCTACTGAGTTGGTTTGTTTATACTTGGTTACAGGGCAGCACAAACTTAGAATCCATCCAAATTATCAAGAAGCCTGGTGGTTCCCTTAAGGATTCATTCTTGGATGAAGGGTGGGTATATGTGAACGTATTCACCTTTGTGGCTTCTTAGTAGCATGCTGCCTCCATGTTTTCCCAACAGTCTTCACTAAATCAGTGTCTGTCACTGTTCAGGTTTATTCTTGACAAGAAAATCGGAATTGGACAACCAAAGCGGATTGAAAATGCCAATATTTTGGTGGCCAACACTGCAATGGACACGGATAAAGTAAAGATCTATGGTGCGCGTGTTCGTGTTGATTCAATGGCTAAGGTTGCTGATATTGAAGCAGCTGAAAAGCAGAAGATGAGAGAAAAGGTGGACAAGATCCTAGCCCATGGGATTAATTGCTTTGTTAACCGGCAGTTGATTTACAATTTCCCCGAAGAACTCTTTGCAAATGCTGGAGTACTTGCAATTGAGCATGCTGATTTCGATGGGATTGAACGGCTAGCTTTAGTTACAGGTGGTGAAATTGCCTCAACTTTTGACAATCCTGAGTCTGTTAAGCTTGGACACTGTAAGCTTATTGAGGAAATTATGATTGGAGAGGACAAGCTAATTAAATTCTCTGGCGTTGAGATGGGCCAGGCATGCACTGTTGTACTGCGGGGTGCAAGGTAATCCTTTAGTATTTGTTTCATCTAGTATTCCTAGTTTATTCAGGACCTTTGGTGATTTATGCTCTTTCTTGAGTTTTGCCTTTAAACTAGAGCTCAATCCTTTGTTTCTGAATTCATTGTTAATTTGGTGTTCATGCAAACATGTAATGCCTAGTGAGAGAAATATGCTTTTTTACCTTGTGCAGTCATCATGTGCTCGATGAGGCAGAGAGGTCACTACACGACGCCCTCTGTGTGTTATCACAGACCGTGAATGATAGCCGGGTTTTGTTTGGAGGCGGATGGCCAGAAATGGTGATGGCTAAGGCAGTAGATGAGCTTGCTCGAACGACCCCGGGGAAGAGGTCTCATGCCATTGAGGCTTTCTCCAAGGCTCTAGTGGCTATTCCAACCACCATTGCAGATAATGCTGGTTTAGACAGTGCTGAGCTAGTAGCCCGGCTTAGAGCAGAGCACAACAAGGAGGAATCTAATGCTGGGATCGATGTCATCTCTGGATCTGTAAGTAGTATGGAATCACAATTGTTGAACTCCCTTCATTTCTTAGCTAGACCATGAGTTGAACGTGGGAAACCTCAGACTCATCTTACTGTTATGCCTTACTCAGTCTCTTGGCTTCCCCAAGTCCTACATGTTTGAGGTTTGATTTAGTAAACGAGCTTTTTTATATTAAGTTTCACCATTTGACCTTGCCCTCGTAATCGAATGCCTTGCAGGTAGGAGATATGTCAGAACTAGGGATTTCAGAGGCATTCAAGGTTAAGCAAGCGGTACTGCTTTCTGCAACTGAGGCTGCCGAAATGATCCTCAGGGTAGATGAGATAATCACTTGCGCGCCACGAAGGAGAGAGGATAGAATGTAAAACATGATTGGGCCTGTTGTTTCTCTCTGGAGGAATGGGGCTCTTGCCATTTTGGCCAATCAATCTTATGCACTGAATTGTTGTTTAACCGTCAGATTGTTGAACTGATCACTTCCCCAATCCTCCCCCAGTTTTTCGTGTGATGTTGGTATCTGTTGCGGTATGGAACTCCAGTTTTTGTATTGATCGAATTCTAAATTCGTTTATTAACATGTGAACAGTGTCGTGTCTACATAATTTTGGTCTTCGAAAGTAGCTGCGATCACTTCCCTTTGTTATTCTTACGATTTAATGTCAGCTGATAGTTGTTTCTATTAGTTAAGATAGGAATTTGCTGTAGTTACAGTAACTGCGATACTCTGATGGTAGAGGACTTGTCAAGTTGTGGTAGGAAAATTTTCATATTACCGCTACCGCTACGCTCTAAATATTGGAACCTTTTTTTTGGAAGGAAGTTATTGGGACTTGTGTGTTCTTTAAAAAGGAACTTCATAAGTCGACAATGAAGCTTTAGTAACATTAAGATGCTTAGGCAGCCTTTTTGCCGTAATTAAACAACTTCTCCAGGATAGACATCCTTCTTGCCTGGTCTTCTTATCCTTTAATTCTACCTTACATTTTGTGATTAGCGAGTTCGATCACTAACCATTTCATGAAACGGAACTTTTTCAGAAATAGCACCTTTTAAAAAAAACATTACAAAAATAGCTTCTAGCCGAAAATATTTACAAAAATAACACCCTTTTTATGGACCGCACCTCCAAAGTGCATTTTATATATAAACCGCACCCTCCAGGTGCGGGGGGTGCGGTTTATTATCCTGGGCCAAAACCGCATCTTGGCCATGCGGTTTCACGTCTGACCTACAGAAACCACATGGGCGAGGTGCGGTTTTGGCCTGACCTACAAAAACCGCATCTTGGAGATGCGGTTTGTTTCTCCAAAACAAAACCGTATCCCCAAGGTGTGGTTTTGCCACACAAACCGCACCCCCAGTGCGGTTTGTGTGTTAATAATTTTCCGACACCAGACATATAGCCATGCAGAATAACAGACGTGGGGCTGCATGGCAGACGAAAACCGCACCTCTAAGGTGCGGTTTTCATCATTGATTTTGCCTATAAAAGACTGTCTAGAAAACCTCTTCTCTTCACACCTCTCCTTCTCCCTTTTCAATTTTCTGTTGTAGCTCTATATTTCTTTGGTGTTTTTGCGATTAACATTAACTCGTAAGTTTATTTTGTATTACTTTTTATTGTTATTTGTGATTTGTGATTTTTATGATATTAACTGAACTACGGTTTTTTTTTGCAGATGGCATTCCAAAAGTTCACGCTTGGCTTACGGTGGAATGGTTACACGGAAGAGACCGGAAAGGGGGTCACCTACGTCGGTGACAATTTTCAGAAATAAAGGTCGCTACCAGACCGTTGCTTAAAGACCTCCATCAAATGTGCACTAACGTTACTTGCATGGATGGCACGAGAAGAGTTGATCGTATGGTGTACCGATATCTAAACAGAGAAAGTGGGTCATTGTGGCATGAGGAATATCTCATAACCACTCAGGATGAAGTAGATTCCATGCTCGAATTCTTGAGGTCCAACAATCTTTTCCAAAGCCGAGATGTTCGTTTACACCGAGGCGGACGTTGGCGTTGGAGGTCATTTTGGACACGGTCAAACATATGGTATCCATGGTGGAGGTGAATTATATGGCGATCATCCCTACCAAAGTTACCATGATCCTCATTCCTATTTTCAGTACCAAGAGCAAGGTGAAGGTCATCATCAATCTTTCCCGTCATATGAAGAAGAAGTTGGTTGTATATATCCACGTCGTCCCCAACCTACGAGAAAATAACAACGAGGTTAGTACATAGATTAATTAAAAAGCTTATAACAACAACAAAAATTGACCAGAATAATGAGTACGTACCGCTTGAAATTCATCAACATAAACTCCCTCTCCTTGCCACCACTCGCTCATTTTTTTCGGGAAATTCGGACAGAGATTCGGCTCGGCTCGGCGGGTTTTGAGGAAAAAACCAAAGAAATGTTTTCTGATGGCGGATCAAACTTAGCCGCAACCAACAGACCACGATTTCCTAGACTTTTGGGAGGGGAGGGTTTAGAGAGATAATTCTAGAGAGAGAGGGAAGAATGGGTTGTGGTGTGAAGAAATGAGGGGGGAAGGGGGGTATTTATAGTTCTCAGACCGCACTCTTCAGGGGCGGTCTGGTAATTTTACCCCTAGCGAAACCGCTCCCTTACGATGCGGTCTGCTTTCCCGAGGCGCTGACTGCATCCTGCAAGTGCGGTATGAGGCTCCACTACGCGGATTGCTGAGGTGGCATGCGGTCCGCCCTTGGATCGCAGCCCCATCCGACGGCCTCCAACCCCGCTGCCCAGAAAACACAAACCGCACTCGGATGATGCGGCGCATTTACTGACGTGGATTGGACTGCACCTCTAAAGTGCGGTTTATAGTTAAAACGCACTGTCCTGCTGCAGTTTATTTATAAAACGCACCTTGGAGGTGTGGTTTGATTTAAAATGTGCTATTTTTGTAAATATTTTTGGTTGGGTGCTAGTTTTGTAATTTTTTTTAAAAGATGCTATTATTGGAAAAATCCCCCATGAAACCCACATTGTGATTTGTAACTACTCGCGATTTTGTAAAATTATTTATAGCGAAGATGATTATTCAATGAGAATTAGAAACTACTCCAAAGGAATCTGAGTTTGAATAGGCATCTATTATATGCAATAATCATCGTATGTCGATGTTCATATGGTACAATACTCGAGCAAATAATTAGATATATAACAAGTTGCACTTCACCTAACAAAATGCAACAAGTTATAGAACCATTACTTTGTTGGTGGGTACCATTGCCATAAATGTTCTGAAACCAGAGCATTTAATCACCATCCTCCCACATAAACTATAGCCGTGGAAAATACCCTTAGATCCTTATCTTACAACGTGAGCAAAAAAAAAAAAAAACCTCATTCCGATGGAATCAACCGACGGAGAGAGCTCGGATCGTGATATCCCTCTCATTTATGTTTCTACTCGGTCCATGTTGCGTTTACCATTTTCGCCATGAACCCATACCGATCCGCCGCTTCATCAATCTGCCAACGGTTGCCAGCAAGACAATAATGAGTCAAGCAAGCGCCGGTTGATCAGCAAAAAGATATCGGAATCGAAGAGACCATAGATTTCCCCTACCATTTTCTGAGTCGGACGGCCGGCGCCATGGCCGGACTTCCGGTCAATCCGGCCGATGATCGGGTTGGTTTGTGGGCTGTTCTCCAAGCTGGTACACAGAACATACTGCAACGTCTGCGAAAAGAGAGGCACAAGTAATCGGAGATCATGATCAAGTTCGGATCAGGTATCAGGAATCTTTCTTGTACGAGGATTGACGAGAGATCATCAACTCACCGCCAGCAGCTTCAGAGAGTGATGTGGAACGACCCGATCGTCGTGATCAGCAGTCAGCAACATGGTCGGAGGGTACTGAACATCGGGGCTCACTTCCCATGGTCTCCTCACATTGTGCAGTGGAGAGTATCTGCACAAGTTGCAGAGAAACACAGCAATGGAAAATTTGAATCTAAGTATACAATCCAGGTATGAAGATCAGATTGGTATTCTGTTCATTTGTTCTTTAGGACTGGCATAGTCTGATTCGGTCCAGAATCAAGCCGAATCGGTATATAATCATCATATCTAATGTAAAGAATCATTAAGGACTATAACTGGATCAAATGCAAACCCAGAACATCTTTTCCTTTGGTTCTAGTATAGAATCTAGACCAAATTATACTTCAATCCAGTCTGATACGGTCAGATTCAGTTTAGTACGGATTAAATTGTTGCCCTTGGTTTGGTTGGTTGAGTTGCACTTACTTGATCAGCCAATGGAACTCTTCCTCCTTTTCTGAACAGCCATAATCACTAGTCCAAGCGTGGCCTGTAGAAAAACGAAGTGTTCTAGCAACATAAATGAAGCTAGTGATTTCTAGTTGCTACCATGAGATAAAGATTCTTACCTATTGTGAACTTATGAAATCGTAGCATGTCCATGACACCAACATGAGCCAGCGCACAGCCAAACAAATCCGGCCTCTGATAACCGAAAATAAGGAAGTCTCAAATCAGCCTTCGCTTGAATTGATATAACTTGGTGCGGCACCAAACTAACTAATTCGTACCTGATTTATGCAGGCTCCGACGAGGAGACCACCGTTGCTCGCGCCTTCAATGCATAGCTTCTTCGCCTGGGTATAGCCTTCTGACACAAGATACTCACCGGCAGAGATGAAGTCGTCGAAGACATTCTGCTTCTTGCCGAGCGACCCTGCTTTGTGCCATTCCTCGCCATACTCTCCACCTCCGCGGATGTTGGCCATGCAGAAGACAGCACCCAAATGTTTCGCGAGTGTCACCCGAGTAACGCTGAAGGATGGAGTGATGCTGATGTTGAATCCACCGTATCCGTATAGCAAGCATGGGTTCGATCCGTCCAGTTTTGTGTCCTTCTTCGACCCAATGAAGATTGGGAACTTGTTGCCGTCCTTACTAGTCACGAAAACCTGAGCAGCAGCAGGTGAGCAACACACGTTATATCTCAATTTCGCAGCAACATATATCTCTATTTTGAAGCCTTTCAATTTCACTGCAGCTATTGTTTAATGTGCGCAGAAATCTAATCAAATCCATCCAAGCTGAAAGAATTAGAGGAAAAGAACTCACTTGCTTCACTTGGAACTCTGAGCGATCGAATCCAGGTACAATGGTTTCCCGAAATACCTTCAATTCTGGATCTCCAAATCCAAAATCACATTGGTAGATAATTCCAGGGGAAAGAAAGCTTGTAAATCCTATAAAAGCTACATTGTCCTGTCTCCTTGCAGATACCCCAGTCACGGTACCTATATCAATAGGCAGCTGATGCAGAAATGAACCCGTTCTTAGGTCCCTGATCTCCAACACATTCTTGACATCACTCAGGTAACTCAGTATCAATTTGTCTCCATTGACCACATCTGCTGACTCCAATACATCCTTTTCGGATTCCGGGACAACATCTGTCCATGAACTCGGGTCATTCAAATCCACCCGGACTAGCTTATACCTAGGAGCATCCTTGTTGGTCAGGAAAGTGAATGAGGCGCCATCGTTTGCTATCGCTTCGTACTTAGCATCGAAGTTATCCACAAGCTTAGTGAAAGGGAGAAGTTTGTTTGATCCCCTGAAACTCTGTAGTCCTCCAGGAAGTGTAGAAATATCGCAGTAGTATATTTTGTTGACTGGATCACACCCCTCGCTTATATATAGGAGAAGATGCTGCAAGAACATTAAACAACTAAGACATCAGTCATTCCGAGTGAACTATAAACAGAGTTGCGACGGGCTGAATACCTATTTGGTCACCAATATCACCTGTGTGAATGGGGTCATGTCCAGTTAAAAACTGGTTGTGCCACTATGTCTATCACAGTAAGGCATTGAACTTCGCGTTGAGATAATTATAACATTGAACTTGTCCTAATAAATCATCAAAAGCATTTTTTGTTGCCTTCGTTGATCTTTGACATCATGTTGCTGAGGTGACAGCTTTTAGTGCTAATAGAGGTAAACGGAGAAATGAAAATGCTAATGATAACAATTGGATTGGTGTTGGTGTTTCAGTTATCTATCTCAATTATGAGTTCAAGTTTCAAAGTTATACACATATGCGAGTTGGGTGGCCAAATTGATGTTTGACCCTGGTCATATCCTGTCCGGAGCACTCAGCAGAAAGAAAATATACCTTCCCATCGTCTGCCACTGTCGCACCCATGATTTGCTTGGGATTTTCTTGATCTCTCCAACACAGTATGTCCTCAGATTGATCTGTACCCAAGAAATGGTAACATGATTCTTGATACAGATTGATATCAGTCTCAGTCCCAGCATCCAACTTCTCTCCATCTCTGCAGAACAAACGTAGAGCATCAGTTCATAGCCATACTCTGAATAACACCACCCTTTCATGTAATCCTTTTGAAAATGAAGAAAATTCCTTTGTTCCTTTCATCTCCCAAACCAATCCAGATGTTTGGAGTCTAGATTTTAAACTAGAATACAGTTTGGATGCCCTTTTCAATACACTAGCATACAACGGAACTAAAGGCTGGATATCCATCCTTCAGTCGATTTAGGTTCCGAAACTAGATTCAAAACTAGGATAGAGTTGAGCTGAATGTCCTTTTTAATACACTGGCATTACGAAACACTGGCTGGTTAGAATTTCGCATTTCCCTGAATCAGCTAAACTATTGGAATATCATACAAAACCAGAACCGTTCAACAAACAAGGAAGGATACAACAGGCGTGAGGGTTTGAACATACTTGGGAGCAGGGTAACGGCTATAGAAGAACCCTTTGCTGTCATGTGTCCAACTGATCCCGGTAAATTTTGCCTGAGAAACAGAACAAGTAAGCTCAAACACCCATAGAACCGATGAGAACAGACTTTCAAAAGATAGATAGCCATCGACAGTAAGTCCTCTCACCCATGATATTGTGTCTTCCTCAACTCTCTTATCCGCAATCCGCATGACCTTGATGGTTATCCAATCGCTCCCACTCGAGTTAAGCCCGTAGGCCAAGTACTTCCCATCCTCACTCACTTTTAGCGTCCCTAGCGACACCGTGCCATCCTCGCTCAACGTATTCGGGTCAAGCAACACCTCTGGCTTGCCTTCCAAGCCATCCTGTTTCGATCATTCGAAACAAAGCTTAGAAATCATACAGCCGTTCTCCCTATCCATATTATAGTTCCATCCTCCTCCCTCTCTCTAATAGTTACCTGAACGTAGAGGACGCTCTGGGCCTGAAGGCCGGTGTTGTGGAAGTAGAAGTACTTGTCCCCACGCTTGGACGGCGCTTCGTAGCGCGGATGGTCGAACAGCTTCGTAATCCTCTCCTTGAGCTTCTCCCTCAACTCGCAAGTACTCAGCACCGAATCAGTCAGCTTCACCTGCTCTTCCACGAACGCCTTGGTCTCCTCCGAATCAGGATCCTCCAGCCTACCAAAACAAAACACACGCAAACAAGTATTTTCCTTCTCAGCCGCTTTTCCACAAACAGGTAGAATGCAACCGGGAAACGAGAAAAGAAAGCACGAGAAAGCTTCCACTCATTACCATCGGTAAGGATCGGAGACCTTGACGCCGTGGTAATCCTCGACGACGGACTCGTCTCTGCGTGCTGGAGGATACGGCAATTGTACTCCTCCGGTGCCGTCGGGAGCGGAGAGCGAGCCCATTGTTGATGGCGGTGACGTTTGGAGGGGAGAAGCAGAGAGAGAGGAGAATGGACGGGGAGAGTGTGGAGAAGGTTTTTGGTTGTTGGTTGGAGGGATTAGGAAGGAGGGAGAGTTTGAATATAAGAAGACTTGTTGGGGGGAGAGATGGAGATGGAGACGGAGACGGAGACGGAGACGGCGAGCGAACCGTAGCGGCCGTGAAAACGAAAGAGGCTTGGTGGCGGGGGATGGAAGAGGAAAAAAAATAGAAGGGGTGCAGCAGTGATGGCATAAGGATGAGAACATTGTTGAGAGATCAGATTTTTGGCAAGCGAATTGCCCGCCCAGTGTATTTGCCGTTTGGGCGAAAACATTGGAAAGCGGTGTCGTCATTTCTTTTATCTTCTAATTAGTTATTCGAGTTTTGTTTTTTTACCATAGGGGTTTTATCTGTGGATATCCTTTCTACCATAAATCTCTTCATAATTCCCATAAAAAAATCTCTTCAGAATTATATTAAAAAGGAGAATTTCATTTCATTAAAAAAATAGGTAAGAGTTTTTACTATCAATTGGTTATTTAAGGTCGCATTTATCGACATAAAATAAATAAAAACTTGATAAAATTCAACATATATTTCGAGGCAAGGTTGTTAACCCGCGGGTCGATTCGGACCCGGTCAAGCTAGTGGGTCAAGGGTTAATGGGTTACCCATTTTAGCCCAAAAATATGAAAAATTCATTATATTGTACTTATTTTGAATCCAACATAAAAAAAACAACCGTACTTAAACTCTAACACACTTAAATAACATCAACTTAAATTCGACATAGTAAAAATTCAACGACACTTTGAAACGAGCAGCTCGCTGACCCGCTCGGACGGGCCAACCGCCCGAGTTTTACCGGGTTTTTCCGGGTTTGACAAATTCCGGGCTAACTTTCAAATGGGCTATTTTAACCCGTTTTCAAAGCTGGGTCCGGGCCAATTCGGATCAACCCGCGGGTCAACCTTGGTTCGAGGCCAACAATTTACGTAAACAAAAGAAGAATTAGATGCATAAGGGATCCTGAGTGATTGGAATATTTGAGGATTGTTTGCAATAGTGTAGGGAAACTGCATATTATCTGTTCCGAACTTTTGATATTATGTATTGTTGGATTTCTCACAATTTTGTTGCAATATTGAGAACTATAGACCGAAAAATATTATTAAAATGAATTTGATGAATATCTCTGTATTCCATGTGTTGAACATTCCATGTTTAATGCACTAGTTTTCAATTATCTCCCATTGATTGCGCTTGAATTTAGAATATGTTTATGGAGAAAATCAATATATTTGGTAACTCTTTTGTTAATAATTTACATTTTTAATGAACCTTAACAAGTTGGCCAGGTGGTAATGTGGGTATGAGAACATCCATTCCATCATGGGTTCAAACCTTTGGGTCAACAACCAACAATTTTTTTTTCTTTTTTAATACAGATAAAGGATGGATACTCTATTTTAATACTCTTTGAATCAAATGCGAGGTACGCGAAATAACAAAAGGATAAAGATATATTAATAACTCTCAAACTTATTTTTAACGAGGTATTCGTTATTATTCATCAGTCAGATCTGTATCGGATTCAAAAAGTAGGTAGGATTTTGTATTTTACCAACAACCATTATGTATTAGACACTACAATTAGTGCTTTTAAAAAATTGTCGCTCTTTAGCTGGGTGGTTTCGTCGTATCAAGTTCCAACTTCCATAGCTTCTGTCGTCACTTGACGCTTTGGGATAACGTCCAAAACTGATACGTGTAGCCTAAGATAAAGAAAGGGGGTGTCGTCTCGTACTCTCGTTCACTCAATTCTTCTTATTGATAGTTTACTGGACTTTTTGGTAAACCCCAATGTGGACTCTTGGAATTGGATATTTTGGACGTCCCTACTAGTTCATTTTGTCGTGCTTGAATCGTTAACGTCGCCGACGTCGAAAGAGATATTGAGACCAACTTAAATGCTATTCTTCAAATTTGGTACCTTCATCTCTAAATTTGAGATGATCCCCATTTTCATCATTTTTCTTTAATGTTACCATCTTCAAATTTGAAGATAATCCCCATTTTCATTATTTTTCTTTATTTAAAAATATACTTATGACCATTTTAATAAAATTTGTTCATGTTAATTTTTGTACAATTTATCATCATTTTTAAACACAAATTTTTTTATAATTTTTTTAAAATTTCGAGACCAAATTTTTTTTTCGACAAAAAATGATTGACCTAATTAAACCCCAATTAACTTCTAACATCTTAAAAAGAAAAAAAAGCCAGGTAACGGGCTGGCCGCTGGCAGTTGTCCCGCCCGCCATCCAGCACATCTTCCCCATATTTGGGGGAATCCCCATTTCCATCCCCAATTTTGGGATCCTTTTGCAGATTTCCCCAAATATGGAGACTCTATCCATTTATGATGATGCATTGGAGATGACACTACTCCATTTATGGAAACTTCCCTATTTATAGGGACTCCATTGGACTTAACCTAACGTAAGTAAATGTCTGGTTGAGTTATAAAATGAGAGGACATCATTTTCAGATACTTCAACTATGGTTTTCTAGCTCGACTCTTTCAATACCAATAGGTTTGACATAGCAATAATGTAGGACACACAATACCCATCACTTTGCAATCAAAGTACTATCAATAACAGTTAATATGAAAATGAATCTTGATTTTGCCTAGTCAAATCCCAATGGGTTGGCGACGATGATATTGTAGAAATAATTATATTTGTCATACTCTGTGATTCAACTTTATTGCCAGTAGTTTGTTTTTCATGTATCGATTAGTCCTGGATCGTCTAATTGTGAAAGAGAATTCTTTTATCCTTATTTTTGAAATCAAATGAAATAAAATTTTATTGAATTTCAATCCTCAATCTATATTTTTTTTTCTGGACCTTATGGCTTATACTAACTGCTTTGATCTGTTGCAGGAGAGGGGGCTCAAGGGCAAGCGAATAACTCTGGACAGTCCACTGATGATTCAGCTGGAAGTGGAAGGGGGGCTTGTAGGAAGGATGTTACACCTACAAGCTCTTATGCTGGGTCAGGTAAGTTGATTGATGAGGATGGGTTCCAATTGGTTACAAGGAAGGGGAAGGGGATTATGTATGATTCTGCTCTTAAGGTTCCAGTCTCTGCTGTTCAGGCTAGGGTTCCTTTAAACGCTCAGGGTCATGCTCTTGTTGATCGAGGCCCTCCTAGGAAGGGGAGGGGTAGGAGGAATAAATGAAGTTGTTGAGTTGGAATCTCAGGGGCTTTAATGCCTCTGAGAAACATAGATATATTAGTAGACAGTTATTAAAGTTAGATATTGATTTTGCAGCTATATTAGAAACTAGAGTGTTGGAGAAGAATGCAGGGGATATTGTTTAGCGTCATTTTAGTAGTTGACAGCATTTAAATAACTATGCATATTCAGCTTCAGGGAGGGTTTGGCTTTTTTGGAAGCCTAGTCTGAAGGTTCAGAAAGTTCAGATGGGGGAGCACTTTATTCAGGTTAGAATTGAAGGGGCTTCTAATTGCATTGTCACAGCTATATACAGCCCGAATAAAGCAAGTGAAAGGGTGGAATTATACTCTGAGTTGTTGAAATATAAAGTGGTGGGGGAACCTGGTGTTTACATGGGGGATTTTAATGCTATTCTGGATGTTTCAGAGGCTTCGAATACTGCAGTGATGAATTAGGGGGGTCTGGAGTTCAGGGGATGGGCTAAGGATATGGATCTGACTGATCATAAGATCCTTGGCTCACAATTCACCTGGTGGAACAAGCAGCTGGCAAATCCAATTGCCAAAAAGCTCGATCGTTTTCTTGTAAATGTGGAGTGGTTGGTTTCTTTTCCTCAGAGTGTAGCCAAAACGTTAGCACCAGGAGTATCAGACCATTGTGGTCTGATTCTTGAGTTGGAACCACAATTAGGCTCACTTCCAAAGCCTTTTAAGTATTTTAAATTCTGGCAGAAGCATCCACAGTATGGGAGTCTATTGGATGAGGCATGGGGGGGAGAGGCTAGAGGGCTATCCTACCAAAAATTCTACTATAAGTTGAAGCGTTTCAAAGACAAGCTGAAGCAATTAAATCGATCTGAGTACTCTGACATATCTGAGAGAGCTAGAGAAGCAGAGAAAGCTCTTGAGCAACAGCAGCAGCTAGTTCTCCAGGATCCAACTGCAGAAAATGTGAGAAGGGAGGCTGAGTTGGCAACCTTCTGCCATGATACTCAGCTTGCAGAAGAGAGTTTCTTCAGGCAAAAGTCAAGGATACGAAATATTCAAGAAGGAGATGCCAACACAGCTTATTTTCATGCTATGGTGAGGGTGAGAAATCATAAGCAGACAATCATGAAGCTAGTAAAAGATGATAATACAGAAGTAACAGAGGTAAAGCAAATGGGAGAGGTAGCAGTTGACTTTTATAAGAGGCTTTTAGGGGAGGTTGATAAAGCGGTTCAGTGCAATTCAGTTGACTATTTCCAGAATCAATTAAGGCAGAGGCTTGATTCAGTGGGTGTGCAGATGTTGTTAGAACCAGTCACTAGAGAGGAGATCAGAGAGGTGTTTAAAAGGATGCCCAATGATAAAGCCCCTAGGCCAGATGGCTTCACAGCCGAGTTTTACAAATCTGATTGGGGAGTAATTGGAAATCTGGTGGAGGAGGTAGTTCTGGACTTCTTTCATACAGGGGTAATGCCTACACAGGTGAATTCTACAATCATCTCTCTAATCCCTAAAGTTACAAATGCTGATAAAATGAAAGATTTCAGACCCATATCTTGCTGTAATGTGCTGTATAAAGGAATTTCAAAGCTTCTTTCGAATAGGCTTGCAGCTGTTCTTCCTTTGGTGATTGGCATATCACAGTCTGCTTTCATCAAAGGAAGGTTAATAAGTGATAATATCTTGATGGCTAGTGAATTGGTGAAAGATTACCATAAAAAGAACACAACCTCTAGATGCGTTTTGAAGATAGATTTAATGAAAGCTTTCGATTCAGTCAACTGGTCTTTCCTGTTAAACATGCTTCTTGCTATGGGGTTCCCTGACTCATATGTTCGACTTATTGAAGCCTGTATAACTACCCCAAAGCTCAGTGTTTCTTTTAATGGTGGTCTATGTGGCTACTTCTCTGCTGGTAAGGGGTAAGGGCCTTAGACAAGGGGACCCCCTTTCCCCATATTTATTCACTGTGGCGATGAAGTATTTCTCATGCTTAATTCAGAGGGCAGCATTAGATAATCAGGTTCCTTATCACCCACGTTGTAAGGCACTAGAGATCACTCATCTGTGTTTTGCAGATGATCTTATAGTGTTTACAAATGGGTCGATAAGGGGAGTGGCAGGGATTAATAGAGTACTTGCTCAATTTTATAGAGATTCAGGTCTTCGCTGTAACCCTGCCAAATGTCAGTTGTTTTGCTGTGGTACCTCTGTTGAGGAGCAGCAATGGATATCAAGCTTTACTGGTTTCCCTCTTGGTAGTCTGCCAGTTCGTTATCTCGGTGTTCCCCTCATATCAGGTAAGCTCACTTCTGCTGATTGCTCTGTGCTTGTTGATAGGATAACAAAGAGAATCAGTACATGGCAAGCGCTGAAGCTTAGCTATGCTGGTAGATTACAGTTAGTCTCCTCTGTTATAACTAGCATTATGCAATATTGGATGGCCCTGTTTTTGCTGCCCCAAAAGCTTTTAAAAGCTATTGAGATTATATGTAATCATTTCCTATGGGGGGTGGGGGATCGTAGTTTGAGGAAGAGGGCTTTGGTTGCCTGGAAATATGTTGCTCTGCCTAGAAGAGAAGGGGGATTGGGGATAAGAGATTTTAAGAAATGGAATCAAGCTTGTGTAATCCGCCATATCTGGAATTTGTTGGCAGTTTCTGGGTCGCTATGGGTGGCTTGGGTGAAAAAGTATCGGTTGAAAACAAGGTCTATATGGGAAATTACAGGGCAATCAGCAGGGACTTGGATATGGAGGAAGATTTTGAAAAGCAGGGAGGGAGTTCAGTCCCATATATCTGGCAGTGGGGAGTCTCTTGCATGGGATGATAGGGTTCTACCAAGGTATTCTGTAAAGCTGGCGTGGAAAGCAATTAGAGAGTCCCAGGAGGAGGTTGACTGGTACAAGGTGGTCTGGGGGAAACCCTTTAGCCCGAAGCATAGCCTCTTGTTATGGCTTGTGATTCTTAATCGGATAACAACTAAGGATAAATTGCAGAGCTGGGGCTTAACTGATGACAGCTCTTGTGGTTTGTGTCCGGGTGGGATTGAGACGAGGGATCATCTTTTCTCAGGGTGTGCTTATGGCAGAAGTGTCTTTGTTGCTGTGTTGTCTAAGTTTTGCAGGTTCCCTGAGTGTTCTACATGGCAAGATCAATTGCAGTGGGCAATCAGACAGTGGGCTGGGAGTTCTGGTGGATGCTGTGAGGGCCGTCTGAAGTGGTCCATGTGTGTGAGCTATATTTGGCGTGAACGCTGTAGTCGTGCACATGATGGAGTGTTCTGCCCCCCAAGCAGATTGGCAGGTCGAATTGAGGATGAGGCGAAGTGGATCCTGGCGACTAGACTATCCTGAGTATGCTGATATATTGTATAAATAGGGTTTGTTTGAGTTGATGTATAGAGAAGCATAGATACCAGATTTGTTGACTTTGAGAGGGGGTTTTGCAGTTGCAAGCCCTAGTGCTTAATGCAAATTTTGATTAACCATAAAAAAAAAACTGCCTAAAAGTCAAAGTTGGTAATTTGGGTGCTAAATCTGGTATGTATGAGACCATTTACAATGAGTAGTGTCAAATTTTGGGGTTAGATTTGATATTCTATCTCCTCGAAAAGGTGTTTTGCTCCATTGCCAATATACCAAAATGTAGAATTTTAATATTTTGTTTTGTCTCAATTAAGTTTAGTGTAGATTCTATTATTTTACTAGCACAGGGCCCTGCCCGTTGGCGGGAAAGTATGACTCCTTTGGCTAGAAGAATTTGATGTTTAAATAGAGGTACTAAACCTAGAGGTTTTAGTGTGATCACTAATAAATAGTTAATTTTTATCTATATATTATAAAGGCTTGAGTGAAAAGTTGCCAATTAATAATTTAGAGAAATAAGGTCATACAATTAAATACAAAACAACGTAGTAAAAAATAGAATACATGTTTCTAGTATATACAATTATATTCATTATCTAATTCAACTACATCTTTGTAAATAAAGTAGTCTTATCTATATAAAAAGTTGGTAAACAACAAAATTTCTTTTCCAGAGATCTCATAAAAAAATGTTTTTCAGTTGATGAAGTTTAAAGCATTTATACCCATTATCTTCAGTTACTATCGGAATTATTTTGCATTACTAACAAATCATCGTCTTTCATTATATTTTTTAGTTATATGCAATTTCTGTTTTTTGAAGAACAATATTCTCACACAACACTTAACCAACACATTGCATTGAAATCACACAGGGCAAGTGACAATACATTTATCAATTGAATAATAGTCGAAAGGCTTTCTCTGTATATAATGACAACAAAATCAAACTATATAGTACCAACACACGATTTGTAATCTATTAAAAGAAGATGTGTAAAAAGACTAGAGGAGAGAGAGATGAGAGAGCTGCTTGAGAGGGAAAGAGGGTTTCCTCCGAGAGGGGGTGGTGAGAGTTGTGGCGATGGTTTTTTTTTTTTTTTGCAGGTCTACTTCGGCCACTCGGGATTCTAAGGCGACCGGACCTCAAGGGAGTCTTCAAAGTCGGACGTTTTCTCGCATCTCCAGAGCGTGCGTCGGAAGCTATTCAGTAGTGCTTGAATCTTTTGCTAACAAGACCCGACTACATCTGTTGGTTTCCAACCCAGATGGCCACCGTCATTACATTCTCTTCGAACCTGGCCGCACCATTTCTTAAGGAAGTCATCAGATTCCAAGAAATCGGATTCAAAAAATACAGAAGATGGAACGTTATCGCTAGGTTCCGGGAGGAAGATATCGGCAGGTGTTTTGCTGCTCCAGGTGGTCTAAGTTGGATCATGGCCTTTGGTGCCCCCCCGCATCTCAAATCAAAGGCTATCATCTCAAAGATTCGAGAAATGTGTGGGGAGTTCGTTGACATTCAGGGAAGTCGAGCAGTCATAGTTCCCTCGACGTGCATGGCATTGTTAACCGTGGGCCGACGACCCGTATGCCTAAGAGGATTCCAACCAAAAAGGCCTGGGTCCGCAAATTTGGGCCTTGCCCGAGGCCCACTACCCCTAACCAGTGTCGATTCGGCCCTTTCCTGATCTATGCCTCAACACTGCCTATGACAATCCGTCCCCCTGCCCTCTCAACCTTCCCCTACATGGAACCCCAACCAAACTTCTAATACCCTTGGAGATTTCCATATCTCGTCCCCTCCTCCTCTGCCTAAACCCTCCCTTGTCCTCAATCAGCCCAGAAATTTCCACAGTCGCCTCATCCTTGATTCGGCCCTGGAATTTTTTTCTCTTCCGTACCTCCGCCTCCGATTTCTTTCCCAAACTACCCACACCCTTCCTTGCCTAAAATCTTTATCCATGGTCATTTGATCAATCGTGATCTACCTTTTCTTCCCCTCTCCGTTTCCACTGTCGAATATGTCGTCTTCGCTCCTCCAATCCCTACTCCCCTTTCCCCTTTTAGATGTCTCTTGGAGGATTCAATCCTCGGTGATTATCCCATTGGCTACAACGCTTTACCCCTCTCCCCCCGGCCTTTGACATGTTGGAAGATCCCGTCGACCACTGCTTGACAATTGTCCCTTACAACCCGGTTTCGGCAGAGTCTATTGTAGATTGGAAAGCTCGGAGTGACCAAGTGGAGATCATCAATAGAAGCATTGAAGTTTGTAGGATCCTGGGACTTCAAGTGGATGATTCTAGTCATTTGGCTGAAGAGAAAATTGCAGGTCTCGCTGAGGAAGTTTGCAGTAGTCGAAGACGCAAGCATAGATCAAAATTGGAGATGGAAAAAACATAGCCTGGGAATTAGCGATTGAAACTCCCATGCCCCGAGAAGGTGGCAAAGAACTGGTCAGTCTTCCGAGAATGTTTACTCTTGCCCCAGCCAGGAAAGAGGCCCCGTTGGGTCTGGAAATGGTGCCAATGGGGATATTGCATCATGATTCACTCTGTGATAGCATGGAACGTGCGGGGGCTGGGTGACCCTCTTAAAAGAGCTAAAGTAAAAAGGATCATTCACAGATGGAAGCCTACAATCGTGGGGCTAACAGAGACTAAGTGGAAAACCTGTGATCAGGGACTCATCTTTTCTATTAGTGGCAATAAAGAAGTATATTGGGTTGCCAAGAATTCAATAGGGGCTAGTGGGGGAATCGCCATTTATTGGGATACCAAAGTTTATGAGTCATTATCAGTCTGGGAAGGCAAGTTCTCCCTTGCTGTCAGGCTAAGGGTAATTGACGGTGTAGATATTGTATCAATTCTGGTTGTCTATGGACCATAGGAGGAGAGGAAGTTGGAGTTTCTTGAAGAACTGAAATTTGTTTGCCAAAACTATCAGGTTGCACTATGTATTATCGGGGACTTTAACCTCGTTAGATCTTTGGATGAATTTGTTGGAAATCCACGAAGCATTGAGTTAATTGAAGAATTCACCAACTTCATCGGCAATTTTAATCTTATGGATCTTCCTCTCCAGTGGTCGAGGTTTACGTGGAGCAAGGGAGGATAAGAAAACTCTCTAACTTGCATCGACAGGGCACTTGTAAATCCAAAATTCAAAGAAGACTTCTCCCCGGATGTACTCTACACTCTGGAAAGGGTGGAATCGGATCACAATCCCATTATGTTGCAATGGGGAGAAGAGAAGACTTTCGACATCCGTGGAGGTTCGAGAACATGTGTCTTGTTGAGGAGACTTTCCTTCATAGTTTGGTGGGTCGGTGGAGTATCCCTGTTGGTGGGACCAGTCATCTGGTAAGGTTTGGGCAGAAGCAGAGGCAGACTAAATTCATGATCAAACAATGGAATAAAGAATACTTTGGTAGAGTGGACAAGAGGATTGCAAAATTATTGGCAAGAATCAGAGTTATTGATGCGATGGAAGAAGGTGGGCAAATCAACGAATATGTGGCAACTAAGAGAGCCCTTTTGAAATGTGACATTGAAAAGGTACTGTTATGTGAGGAAATTTCGTGGTGGCAGAAGTCCAGGGAGCTGTGGCTTAGGGTGGGAGATAAAAATTCAGGGTTCTTCCATAGAGTGGCCAACCACAATCGGAGAAGAAACATAATAAGGCATTTGAACATCGATGGCTGCTTGATAGATGATGTTAATGCAATCAAAGCTGCATTGAGAGGCTTTTTTCAGTCCAAGTTTACAGAAGGTGAAGGAATCAAACCCTTCCCTAAGGAGTATTGACCCTTTTCTTTCAAAGATGATGAAAATGAAGTGCTTGTGAAGCTATTTTCCGAAGCTGAGATTTGGGAAGTCTGTCGGAACTGTAACGACGATAAATCTCCTGGTCCGGACGGGTTTACTCTCGAGTTCTTCAAGAAAGGGTGGAATGTCATTGAGGCAGATTTGCTAAAGGTGTTGGATGACTTTTATATCACAGGGACACTTCCTCAAGCAATTGCACATTCTTTCATTTGCTTGATTCCCAAGAAGGAAGCTGTCGAAGATATGTCTGACTTCAGACCGATAAGTTTGTTGGGTAGCTTGAATAAGATAATTTCTAAGCTTATCTTTAACCGCCTCCAGCCTTTTATGACTAGAATCATTTCTAGAAACCAGTTTGGAGGGAAAAAGGGTCGAGTGATCCATGAAGCCAGCCTTATAGCAAACGAGATTATTGATAGTCAGAGGAGAAGTGGGAAGGCGGGATTGGTCATAAAACTTGATATCGAAAAGGATTTCGATACTATTAGCTGGAGTTGTATTCTTGAGACGCTTCAGAGTATGAATCTACATCAGAGAGTCCGAAAATGGATAAAGAGTATCATTTCGTCATCAAAAATTTTAGTTCTATTCAACGAAGAAGCTGAGGGTTTCTTTGGAATGAGCAGAGGTATCAAGCAGGGTGATCCCCTTTCTTCCTTCCTTTTCAATCTGGGTATGGACCTTTTCTCTTTCATTCAGGGTAAAGTTAGAGAGGCAGGGCTCATAACAGGTTTTTTATGGATGAAATTAATCGACGTGGAGAAGTAACGCATCTTCTTTACGCTGATGATGCTATCATCTTTTGTGAGGACAATGAGACAAAAGTTTTGAACATCATGGTTGCACTTATTTGTTTCCAGAGCATCACCGACCTCAAAGTCAATCTGAACAAGAGCAGAAACTTTCCCGTTGGAGAAGTGTAGAACATTTCCAAGTTTGCTGAGATCTTAGGTTGTGAGTGGGAGTTCTTACCCACGATCTATCTTGGGCTGCCCTTGGGAGTAGGGGTGGGGATCCAGTTCGGTAAACCCCGAACCGGACCGAACCGAAACCAAAATAATGTTCTTCGGTTAGGAATTCGGAATAGAAATTTGTCTAATTTGGAAACTAGGGTTCTTTCGACTAAACCGAGATTCCGAATGTCGAGCCAAAAAATCAAAATATGCTGCCTAAGCCCAAATATTACAACCCATTCTCCAAGCCCACATATTACAACCCATTCCATAGCCCAACTATCCAAACCTCACATAGACTCACACCCCCAAAGCCCAATCCTTTCCCACTCACATCCAACCCAATTTTGCTAAGTGCTAAACCTAGATCCAATTTCATCTAATTTCATCAATTTTCCAGGCTTCCATCAATCTAATAAGCTCTCCCACAAGATCTATAAACCCACCAGCCGCCGCAGCATCTGCGAAATTCTCCTCGTCGCCGCCGCCTTCGCTTCCTTGGCACTTTCCTTCGTTCATCGTCGCCCGTCGGAGTTGGTTTCTTCTCTTCCTGAATCGACAGCAGAGACAAATCAATGCTACTGAAACTCGAAGGAAAAAAACAAACCAAAAAATGTAATGCATGTTTGGATCTGAACTGAATCCATACTAACCTCCCTCCTTCTAAGCGAACCCGACTGCTGCCATCCCTCCAATATGCCGCCTTACTATGGTCTGCTCCTATCTGGCAATGAACTCTGCGATGACAGCAGGTCAGCAGCCATCCCTACAATCATCATCGCTTTTTCCCCTTCGCTCTCTAAGGCGCAGCTTCAGCCTCAAGCCCCTCCTGTACCTGCCGCAGCCGCTGCCCACGCTGAGACTAAAGGGAAATCTCGTCGGTCCTCCACAGCTGGCGCCGTCGACCCAAATGAGAAAAACAAATTTGAGGGAGATGGAGTGGTAATTAGCGAGGAGAAATGGGAGAGCTTGTTCGCTAGGTAGAGAGAGAGAGAGTGATGTGTGAAGAGAAATAGGGAAAAAAGGTAAAGAAGCAGAGGATGATGTTTTACTGGAGGAAAGGGACGACAAAGCAGATCAAAAAGGGAAATGTGTGTGAATGCTCTAGAATTTCGGGTTTTGTAGAAAAACTGATCCGAACCGAAATATAACTCAGTTCGGCCAAATCAAACGGAATTATATTTCGGTTCGAATTCGGTTTGGGGTATGGGCCATTTCGGGGACCTAGGATGCTACATTTCGGTTCGGTCGAACCCGAACCGATGCCCACCCCTACTTGGGAGCTCACCCGACTGCACCATCTGTTTGGAACCATGTGATTACAAGAACGCGATCAAGATTAGATGGTTGGAAAGGCTCATATCTCTCTGTTGGGGGAAGAGTGGTTCCGATTAACGCTGTCCTTGCAAGCCAAAGCAGCTATGTGAGTTCTCTGTTTCTTGCTCCGAAGGGTGTCATCAATTCCTTGGAAAAGATACAAAGAGACTTTCTTTGGTCCGAGATTCTGAAAAGGAAAAAGTTCCACTTGGTATCGTGAGAGATGTGCAAGACTGCCAATCTTCGTGGTGGATTGTGGCTACGGGATTTACAACTTCACAATCAAGCACTCCTACTGAAATGGCAGTGACGGTTTGCAACTGAGAGACAAAGCTCGTGGAGGGAACTTATAGCTCTTAAGTTCCCAAATCAGAACTTAGAGTGGTGTGCTGGGGAGATTGGAGGAAGAATGGGGTGTAGCCCATGGATGCAACTCATCAAGCTGAAAAATACGTTCTGTAATTTGACACAAGTTGAGCAGGGAAATGGCTTGTGGACTTCCTTCTGGCATGATATCTGGATTAAAGGTAAGCGCTTGGCAGATGAATTCCCGAGAGTGATGGCTGCTGCTGAATCCCCGAGCGCCCGAGTGGCGGATTATCTCCAAAATGATGGTGAGGCGTTACGGTGGGAAATTCCCTTAAAGTTTCTTCTTCGGGGTAGGGCTGAAAGAGAGCATGTGAGTTTGTTTTATGTGTTACACAACCTCCCTTTGTCTAGTTTGTTTGCAAGTCCTCACAGGCTGATCTGGCACCCGGCTCCCACGAGTGGTTTCACTGTGCACTCTGCATTTGATGAACTTGCAGCAGCTAAGTTCGTAGGGTGTGGAGACTTTCCCTCCAAATTCGTGTGGCAACACTTGATACCTAGCAAGATCTCCGTATTTCTATGGATGGTTTTCCATAAGAAGATCCTTACTTTCGATAATCTGAAGAAGAGAGGAGTCCACTTTCCGAACAGGTGCCCTTTTTGCAAGATGGAAGAAGAAAGCGTTAACCACTTATTCGTGAGCTGCAGGTTCGCAATAGAGACTTGGTCTATAATGAGAGCTTTCATTAGAATCGAAGACAACATCTGCAGGGCCACTGATATCTCGGACATGATTAAAGTGTGAAAATACCAAAATCCGGCGGACCCTGCACAATGGTCCTCGAGGGTGTTTCTTCATGCCTTCTGCTGGAACCTGTGGTTGGAAAGAAATGCGAGAGTTTTCAATGATCTTGGTGCTGCCCCTCGCCTGGTTGTTTACAAAATTGGTTGTGTAATTTCCCAATGGATATGGGCTGCAAAGGAAGTCAATAGGGAAGTTGCAGGAAATTGGTAGGTTATGAAATCCAGGTTGTTTCCCAGTTGGCTCGACATCTCAAGTTGATCTGTGGGACCGGGGCAGCTGATACACACAGGAGGAAACAAGAACTTCTTTAGTGAATCCAATTACTTGGGAAGCCTATAATGACCTGTGTCTTCGTTTGAACAGTGACGGCAGAATCGACTCTCTGTTGCTTGTGTGTGTACCTGTCTTCCCCGTGTCTCCCCTTGTCCTATGTTAGCTTGCCTAACCAGTTTCCTCTTTTGTGCGTTTGAGGCCCCTTTTGTGCTGTGTGCTTCTTTTCTTATGTTTGTTTGGGGTTTGCTCTTTGTGGCGCCTCCGTGGAGGCTGTTTGCTCGGGTTTTATTCCCCTGTATTTTTTGCTTTCCTTCTTTAATTAATAATATTATAGCACCCTTATAAAAAAAAGATGTGTAATGCAATTTAATTTAGTACTGGAATCACATACAGTTTTGTTAATGAAACTCATATTTATCTATTATTGGAACTTTTCATTGTTGCTATTTTTGAAGTAAATATACATTGTAACAATCAATAGCAAATATATAATTTAGATATTATCACATGTACTCATAAATTTTACATAATAAGGAAAAAATATAAAGTGCAGGATCTAAAAGCTAGTTTGTTTGTCTACTAAAGCCTTTTACCATCTACGTATGTGTTGGAAATAAAATTAATTTATTTCCTTGATCAATCTTGGTGGGAACGTTTATGTTTGGGATAGAAATAGGAAGCTTTGAATTGTTTGGGGTTTTCTAATTGGAGAATGGAATTGGAAAAGGGCTTTGGGAAGCGAGGAGGCGACAGAGAGAGTTTGAGAAGAGAGCTTTCTCTTTTATTTAGTGGCTTCTTCTTTCTTTTGCTCTACCCTTTACACAGCTATGCACAAGCCTATTTATAGGCTCCATACAAAAAAAAATTTGCAGCTCATTAACTTGGACAGTTGGAACCTACTTCCCATATGTTGTTCCTTTTTTTCTTCTTTTTTTTAATCACACCACCTAATTGATTCTACACCATTCCACACACTGATTTTTTTCTTGACACACCATTACACCACACACGTTACCTACTTCTCTAGACCTTTCTGATTTTTATCCTAATTAAACTTTAATTTCAACACTCCCCCTTAAAGTTTAATTCGGCGTAACTCCGAGTAGCGTCCTCATCTTGATGAATACATCTTGCTTCAGCGGCTTCGTGAAAATATCAGCAATCCGGTCTTCAGTTTTCATATATTTCACCGTCACTTCTTTTTGCTCCACACATTCTCTTAAGAAATGTATCTCGTATCAATGTGTTTACTGCGATCATGAAACACCGGATTCTTTGCTAACGCTAGGGCAGACTTGTTATCAACATAAATCTCAGTTGACTCTTCTTGTGTCATATTCAACTCCTTCAGTAACTTTCTTAGCCATATCGCATGACACGCACACGATGTCGCAGCAACATACTCAGCTTCACAAGTTGATAGTGTCACGATAGCTTGCTTCTTTGAACTCCATGTGAAAGCTGTATCTCCCAGGAAAAATAAAAATCCTTTAATGTAGCGCAGTATCCTCTTTGCAGCATTCCAGTGTGACATAGTTGGTGTCTCCATGTATCTGCAGACTAATCCAACTGCGTAGAGAATATCTGGTCTGCTCACAGGATTACAATTCTCCATCTTAAACTTCTTCAGGACCTCTTTCGCAAAACCACTATGTGAGATAAAAATTCCTTCTTCCTTTTGATTTACTTCAATTCCAAGATAATATGACATTAATCTGATGTCTGTCATCTCGAACTCACGAACCATCGTCTTCTTGAACTCTTCAAACATTTGAGGATCGTTGCCTGTGAAGACAAGATCATCTACATATAGGCAAACCATCAATATTGCTCCCCCTTGCACCTTGCAGTATAGTGCATGTTCATGTGGGCATTTACTGAACCCATTCTGCTGAAAGTACTTGTCAATCCTGCTATTCCAAGCTCTGGGTGCTTGTTTCAGACCATACAATGTTTTCTTCAACACCTTATCTTATTGACCTTCAACGATATATCCAGGGGGTTGCTCCACATAGATATCTTCCTCGAGATATCCATTGAGAAAAGCTGACTTCACATCCATCTGGTGTATCTTCCATCCATTTTGAGCAGCGAGAGATATCACCATCCTGATACTCTCCATTCTCGCCACGGGAGCAAAAACTTCATTATAGTCAATGCCTGGCCTCTGACTATATCCTTTAGCCACCAATCTTGCTTTGTGCCTGACAACTTCTCCTTTAGCATTTTTCTTGGCCTTGAATACCCACTTCACACCGATGGGCTTCTGGTTCTCAGGAAGTGACACAAGCTCCCAAGTCTTGTTCTTCTCAATTGCTTCAATTTCTTCATCCATGGCTTTTCTCCATTTTTCATCTTTCATGGCTTCTTCAGCATCCACTGGTTCATCATCAATGAAATGACAGTAAAGTGTCAATTCATCACCTTCAATGGTTGTCGTTTCCTCATAAATTTTTTCAAGTCTCCTATACTTCTGTGGCTTTTCTTTCGGACTTTCACTTGAACTTCCTTCTGGGCTGGCAGGCTATCTGTGACTAGGTGGACTCGTCACAGGTGTAGTTGTATCTGGTTCGTCATCACTTTCATCCATAGTGAATGGATAAAAAGTGTAATTCTTCTTTGCTTCAGCAGTCCAGTCCCATGTTACTTCTTCATCAACTACCACGTCTCTGCTGATGATCAGCTTTTCTTCCACGGGATCAAACATTTTGTAACCTTTTGAGTGTTCTGAGTATCCAGGAATATGTACTTCTTGCTTTTGTCATCTAACTTCTTCCTTTCTTGATCCGGTACGTGCACATATCCAACACTTCCGAAGACTCAGAGGTGAGAGATTGTGGGTTTCCTTCCGCTCCATGCTTCTTGGGGTGTTTGATTCCAAACACTCTTTGTTGGTGACCTATTCAGCAGGTAGACTGCACAATCAACAGCTTCAGCCCATAGCTCTTTTGGCAGGTTCTTGCTCTTCATCATGCTTCTCGCCATGTTGAGGACATTTCTGTTCTTCCCCTCAACAACTCCATTTTGCTGTGGGGATTTTGGGACTGAGAGAAATCTGCGAATTCCTTGACATTCACAGAACCTTCTGAACTTCTTCAACATAAATTATCCCCCTCTATCAGATCTCATTGCTTTTATGTAGCGGCCATTTTCATTCTCCACGAGCATCTTGTACTTCTTGAAAGCTTCAAATGTGTCTGACTTTTGCTTTAAGAAGTACACCCCTGTCTTTCTACTGTAGTCATCAATGAACAATAGGAAGTATTTGTTCTTGCCAAATGATGTTGGAGTGATCGGACCACAGAGATCAGCATGGACCAGCTCAAGTGGTGCTTTAGCTCTTGACAGGGACTTCTTCGGGAAACTTGCCATGAATTGCTTCCCAACTAAGCATCCTTCACACAACTGGTCTGGATGATTGATCACTGGCAGACCATGCACCATCTTCTTCTGGCCGAGTAACTTTAGGCCTCCAAAATTTAGATGGCCATACCTTAGATGCCATAGCCATGTAGTGTCATTCACGCATTCTTTCAAACACTTTGCCATTTCTGTCTGAATGTTCAGGGTGAACATTGTATTTCTCGACATTGGGACTCTGGCCAACAACTGCTTCTTCTCATTTAACAGCTCCAGTTGACGATTCACCATATGAACTTCATAATTTTTCTCCATTAGCTGACCCAAACTCAGGATGTTACTTGTCATGTTTGGGACATAGTACACATCACTGATAAATTGTTGTGAGCCATTCTTCAACCGGATGAGTATAGTTCCTCTCCCTTTGATAGGAACTTTCAAGGAGTCTCCAAATACGACATTTACTTTCACCGATTCATCCATATCCACGAACATTTTTCTTTTACCGCACATGTGGTTACTTGCTGCATTATCCAGGTACCACATGTTATCTTTCAGTTTTTCTTCTCCTTGATGTGACAGCATCAATGTGCCTTTGACTTCTTCTTCTTGCACGTTGTTTGCTGTCTCCTCCACTTCTTTAGGCGGACTCCAACATTCCGATGCATAATGCCCGTATTTCGAGCAATTATAGCACTGGACGTTGGATTTATCACGACCTTCATTTGATCTCCAACTTTCTCTTCCACGTCCACGACCACGACCTCTGCCTCTGGTGGACGTTTCATAATTGTTCGTGGTGAAATTTCCGCCATCTCTGCTTTGATATGCTCCTCGAGCTCTACCTCTTCCTCTGCCTCTGCCTCGATCTCTGTACTGACCTCCTCCTCGGGCACCTTCTTTCTCCTCAGTGGTAGCTTTTGTAGCTAACATTTGTTCTGGCGATTCTTCATTTCTTTTATTTAGTCTTTCTTCTTTGGCTTGTAATGAACAGATGACTTCATCAACCGTCATTTTTGGCACGTCCTTAGCTTCCTCCATGGCCACCACCACATAGTCAAACTTCGGTAATAATGACCGTAGAATTTTCTCCACCACTTTGGTCTCTTCAATTTTCTCCCCATACTGCTTCAGTTTGCTGGCGATAGATTTCACACGGGCGGTGTAATCTGAAACAGATTCACCTTCCTTCATTTTAATGGCTTTAGAATCTCCTCTTAGTGTCTGAAGTCGAACCTTCTTTACTGGTTCTACACCTTGCATTTCTTTTTGCATAATCTCCCATGCTTCCTTTGCTGTGGTAGCATCTGCTATTTGATCGAACATGGATTCATCAAGACATTGATGAATTAGAGTGAGTGCCTTTTGATCACTCTTTCTATTTTTTCTCAAAACCTCCTTTTCAGCAGGAGATAACTGAGAATCCTCCACGGGAATCTCGTAACCTTTCTCAACAATATCCCAAGCATCTTGGGATCCCAGCAAGGCTTCCATACGAATGCACCAATTTTTATAATTGGTTTTGGTAAGGTGGGGGAATTGAATGGGGAAACTTGATTTTTCGGCCATGGGACAATCGTGATAACAAAAACACGAGAAATTCTTTTCTGATGTGGAAGTTCAGACTACGCTGCAACCGCAGAGCATACTTACGAATAACTCGGGCTCTGATACCACTTTGTTGGAAATAAAACTAATTTATTTCCTTGATCGATCTTGGTGGGCACATTTGTTGATGTGACTTGAATCTGACTATCAGCCGCTACGACTGGTAATCAGGGGTCTCGCTGGTGTATAACCGTTTCCTTTGGGTTCGATGTTATTTGGGTTCGGGTTCTGGGCCTGGTCTGTAACCGTTTCCTTTGGCAGATTGGATTAGGTTTAGACCCACATGGAGAAGTACTATAAATACTTCCCATACTCCTCTGTAACCTGTAATCTCCTCGATATAGTGAAACTGGCTCTCTCTCGCCCGTGGACGTAGCTAACACACATCATGTTAGCGAACCACGTAAATCGTGTGTCTGTGTTTTCGATTCTCGCTTTCGTATTCTTGCTTTGTCGATTTCGGCGATTTCCCGATCCGTAGCAGCGCGTTTATAACAAGTGGTATCAGAGCCGCGGCTGGAAATCAGGCTAGGTTTTTCGATTCAGAAGAATGACGTCGGTGAACATGAAGATCGAAAAGTTCACGGGGAAGAACAGCTTCGCTATATGGCAGATCAAGATGCAGGCTTTATTGAAACAGCAAGGGCTGTGGGGGCCGCTGTCTGCGAAACAGAAGAAGGCAGCGGTCGATGACGATGAGTGGAATACCCTGGAGGAGAAGGCCCACTCGACCATCATGCTATCGTTGTCTGATGACGTCATCATTGAAGTCGCTGCTGAGAAGACTGCCGCGGGCTTGTGGTTGAAACTGGAGAGTCTGTATATGACGAAGTCTCTAACCAACAAGCTGCATCTCAAGCAACGGTTGTTCAGCTTGAGGATGCAAGAAGGTACGCCTTTGAGGGAACATCTCAAACAGCTTAACTCTATTTTGCTGGATCTGCGTAATATAGATGTTCAAGTTGATGACGAGGATGCTTCCCTAATCCTGCTAGTTTCTTTGCCGAGTTCATATGAGAATTTCGTTGATTCTTTTATTGCCGGTAAAGAAAGCGTGTCGTTGGAGGATGTCCGGTCTGCTCTTCATACGAGAGAGATCAGACATAAGGCGTCCGGATTTGGTACAGGTGGTGAGGCATCGGGTTTGGCTGTTACAGGTGGAAAGGGAAAGAAGAAATCTGGTAAAGGGAATTCGAGCAAGAATTCCAAGGGTCCCGGTCCACAGCCAGGTGATGCTTGTCACAACTGTAAGGAAGTGGGGCATTGGAAGTACAACTGTCCCAAGAGAAGAGGGCAACAGAAGAAACAAGGTTCAGTTGCCGTGGCAGAAGTGGACAACAGTTCTGAAGACGATCTCGCCTTGGCTGTAGATGAGAAGGCACTTCGTGGCGATGTATGGTTTCTGGATACTGCAGCCTCATACCATATGTCTCCGAACAGGGATTGCTTCACAACCTACGAGCAGATAGATGGTGGTAACGTGGTCATGGTAAATGGAGTTGTCTGCAAGGTTGTTGGAATCGGGTCCATAAAGGTTCGGACACATGATGGTTCGTTCTGTACCGTGAATGATGTCAGGCATGCTCCACGAATGACAAAGAACCTGATCTCCTTGAGTCTACTCGACAGCAAGGGCTTCAGCTTCAAAGGAAAAGGTGGAGTTGTGTATGTCTGCAAAGGTTCAAGGAAGGTGCTGAAGGGCGTGAAGCGTGGGACCTTGTATGCATTACAAGGGTCTGTCTTGTCTGGTTCTGCTGCAGTTGCATCGTCTCAGGTTCATCAGGAAGATATGACCACTCTCTGGCACATGAGACTGGGGCATATGAGTGAACGGGGGATGCAAGTTCTATCGAAGAGGGATCTTCTTTGCGGGCACAAGGTGCAGAATTTGGAATTCTGCGAGCATTGTGTGTTTGGGAAGCTACATCCCAGCAAGTTTCCCAAGAAGGGTATCCACCGGACGAAGGGGATACTGGATTACCTCCACCCCGACTGTTGGGGTCCTTCATGAGTTGAATCCATTGGAGGCAGCAGGTATTTTCTGTCTATTATTGATGATTATTCGAGATTTACTTGGATTTTCATGATGAAGCAGAAAAGTGAGGCTTTCACGAAGTTCAAGCAGTGGAAGACATTGGTGGAGAATCAGACCGGTAAGAAGATCAAGAAGCTGCGAACGGACAATGGTCTGGAGTTCTGTTATTCTGAGTTCAACGAATTCTGCAAGGATGAAGGGATTGCCCGTCATCGGACTGTTAGAGATACACCCCACCAGAATGGCGTTGCAGAAAGGATGAACCAGACATTGTTGGAGAGAGCACGGTGCATGCTCTCTAATGCTGGACTAGAGAGAAGATTCTGGGCAGAAGCAGTAAACATGGCGTGCTTCCTGATCAACCGTGGACCACACACAGGTATCGAGTGTAAGACTCCTTATGAAGTGTGGTATGGTAAGCCTGCTGATTACTCTTCACTGAAAGTTTTTGAGTGTCCTGTTTATTATCACGTGGATGAGGGTAAACTGAACCCAAGGGCAAAGAAGGGTGTATTTGTGGGTTACGGAGATGGAGTTAAGGGATTTCGAGTCTGGTCACCTTCTGAGCATCGAGTTATACTTAGTAGAAATGTGATATTTGATGAGAAGTCTATGTTTAACCCCATGTTGAAGGTTACTGTTGCTGAAGGTAGCAGGAATGTTGATAAGTAGGTGGAGCTGCAAACTCTCAATGAGAGTGAGTTTGAGCACCAAGGTGGAGAAGATCAACATGATGAAGATGTCTCTGCAGAGCCAGAAACTTCAGAGTCCAGTGCACGAGCTAAACAGTCTATTGCTTCCGGTAGACCGAAGAGAGCGACTGCAGGAGTACCTCCACATAGGTATGGCTTCGAGGACATGGTGGCGTATTCATTTCAGGTTGCTGAGGAAGTGGATGCAGGAGAGCCACAGTCCTATAGAGAAGCAGTTTCGGGTGGTGAAGCTGATCAGTGGCTTGCCGCAATGGGAGATGAGATGGAATCTCATGACAGGAATCAGACTTGGGAACTAGTCAAACGACCACAGGGAAGGAAGATTGTTACAAACAAGTGGATCTACAAGAAGAAGGAAGGAATCACTTCTAAAGAGGGCATGAAATTTAAAGCTCGGGTGGTTGCACGAGGCTTCTCACAGAGGGAAGGAGTTGACTACAATGAGATTTTCTCACCAGTGGTCAGACATACTTCGATCAGAGTGCTACTAGCAATAGTGGCACATTATGACTTGGAGCTCGAGCAGCTAGACGTGAGGATAGCCTTCCTACATGGAGAGTTGGAAGAAGAAATTTACATGACTCAGCTAGAAGGATTCGAGGTTCCGGGAAAAGAAGACTATGTTTGTAAGCTGAAGAAGTCCTTGTATGGACTTAAGCAATCTCCGAGGCAGTGGTACAAGAGATTTGACAGTTACATGCTTGAGCTGGGCTACAACAGAAGTCCATATGATTGTTGTGTGTATCACAACAAGGCAGAGGATGGTTCGATGATATATCTAGTTCTGTATGTGGATGATATGCTCATAGCTGCGAGGTCGAAGTCTGATATCCAGAAGTTAAAGGGGCTTCTCAGTGCTGAGTTTGAGATGAAGGATTTGGGAGCTGCTCAGAAGATTTTGGGTATGGAGATTTACAGGGACAGGTCGAAGAAGAAGCTTTTCTTGTCACAGAAGAGCTACATCCAGAAGATATTGTCGAGGTTTGGCATGTCTTCAGCAAAGCCCTTAAATACTCCTAGTGCTTCAAATGTTCATCTATCCTCAGCTTATGCACCGCAGTCAAAGGCTGAGAAGGAGTACATGTCGAGAGTCCCATATGCTAGTGCAGTAGGTAGCTTGATGTACGCTATGGTATGCACTAGACCTGATCTTGCACATGTTGTTAGTGTTGTCAGCAGGTTCATGATACAACCTGGGAAGGAGCATTGGCAGGCTGTGAAGAGGATCTTCCGGTACCTTAAGGGTACACCTGATGTGGGGATTAGCTTCGGAAGTGATACAAAGTGCTTGGTGTTTGGGTATTCTGACTCGAACTATGCTGGAGATGTTGACACGAGGAGATCGATGACTGGTTATGTATTCACTCTTGGGAGTTCTGTAGTGAGCTGGAAGGCAACTCTGCAGTCGGCGGTGACATTGTCTACTACTGAGGCAGAGTATATGGCGTTGACAGAAGCTGCTAAGGAGGGAATATGGTTGAAGGGACTGGTTGGTGATCTGGGTCTACATCATGATCAGGCAGTGGTGTATTGCGACAGTTTGAGTGCAATATGCTTGGCCAAGGATCAAGTCCATCATGAGAGGACTAAGCACATCGACGTGAGGTATCATTTCTTGAGGACAGAGAAGAGGATTAAGGTGAAGAAGGTTGGCACCGCGGATAATCCTGCTGATATGTTCACGAAGCCGGTTCCACATGGCAAGTATAGGTGTCAAAACATAGCCCGACCCGATTAACCCGCCCGATCAACCCGACCCGTAACCCGATCGCAATCCGAATTGACTAAAAGTCAACAACCCGTAACCCGCCCGACCCGCAACCTGATTGACCCGCAACCCAACTGACCCGCAACCCGATTGACCCGCAACCCGATTAACCCGAACCCGATTGACCCGCAACCCGACTGACCCACAACCCGATTAACCCGAACCCGATTGACCCGAACCTGACTAACCCGTAACCCGACCGACTCAACCCGAAATTCATCTAATCCACTTGAATAATTATAAAAATATACAATACATAGTTTTTCAAAATCAAGTTTTTCATTCTAAACTTAAGTAAAATAATTTTTTCATTTCGTATAGGAAATTTAAAAAATATGAAACTCAATTGATATTACGTATTTTAAGAAAATTACAAAAATTGAAACATGAAGGTCACTTGAGATCATGACAATATTAATATAATATATAAATTAAAATTTTGGTTAATTTAACTATTCAATAAAATTATCAATTAAATATAAATAAAGTAAAGTAATGTATTTGGTAATTTGATGTTTTTAAATGAAGAGGGAAATTTTGGTGTATTCAACTTTTTGGGAAGAGATAGAAGAGGGAAATTTGGTTCTTTGAATTTTTTAGAAAAGAAACAAGTGGGAATTTTGGTGGTTTTGATATGTGGGAAGAGAAAGAAGTGGGAAAGTTTGATTCTTTTGATTATGAAAGAGAAATAAGGAGGAAAACTTTTAAGTTTTCAACTTTTTGTAGAAGGAAAGAAGAGGGCAATTTGGTTTTTTCAATTTTATGGAAGAGAAAGAGGAGGGAAAATTGAGTTTTTGGAAGTAGAAAGAAGGAGAGAAATTTTAGTATTTTTGTGAAAAGAAAGAAGGCAACAAATTTGGTGTTTTCAATTTTTTGGTGTTTTCATACTTTTAGCTTTTGAAATATGAATCTTTAACTTTTATATGGAGGGCATGACTAGTTAAAATTATTCTTATATGCTTTGAAGGCTAATATATATATATATATATATATATATGTATGTAATTGTTTATGGGCTAATAAATAACTTAACCATTAGTTACAACAATTTATACGAAACTCGATAAGTAATCTTTGACGGCTCGTTGTTTAGGATATAAAGTATATGGTTAGGGTATAGGGTATAAGGTACATATGGTTTAGGGTGTATATGGTTAGGGTATAAGGTATGTGGTTAGGGTACAAGGTATGTGGTGTAAAGTATAGAGTATATGGTTAGGGTATAACAATTAGCAAATATCACTTTTTATCTATGTTTTGAAAATCAAAGTATGAATTTCATTTTTAAATTAACTATACTAGCAAAATCACAACTCAAAGACATATGGTTAGGCTATAGGGTATAGGCTATGTGGTTAGTGTATAATGTATTGATGGTTTAGGGTATACAATCAACAACATATACTAACTTAATATTGTTGATTGAGTAGGGGTGGGCAACGGGAAACGGGTATTTGGGTATACCCGTACCCGCCCATTTTTTAAGGGTTACGGGTATCCATATTATCCGTAATATTTTAAATGGATGGGACTTGGGATTGTACAATCCTAATACGGGTACCCGCGGGTTACCCGCAATTACCCGTTTGGGTAATATGGGTACCCGTTGTACCCATTCAAATTACAAAGAAATATTTAATTCAGCCCATGCGCCCAGGCCCAACCCAATTTAAAATCCATTTTCGCCGGCCCTTACCCACTGAGAGACGCGCAGCTTCTCCTTCTCTGGAATTTGGAATCTCAATTCTCAAGAGTCAAGTCTGTCTTGTGTCTTGTCCCTCGCTGGAGGAGTCCATTAGCAGTGTTTCTAGCTTGACTCTGCTTCCTTCTTGGCTGTGTTGACTGTGGCAGTGGGAAAATGGCAGTGGGTAATGGGTTTGTTTTTTGGATATAATTGTCTTTAGCTAAATTGTCTTTAGCTAAAAAGTCAGTGAGGAAAATGAATGATTGTGTTTTGAAATGAATGCTTTGGATGTAATTGATTAATTGTCTTTAGGTAAAATGTCATTTAAACTTTGGGTATTTATGGGTAGTATGGGTACCCGTTATCCGTCCCGTACGGGTAACGGGTACCCGTTTCCCATATGGGTTTGGGATATGGGATGGACTTTGGTCTCCAAATGGGACTAGGTACCCGTTTAAAATGGGACGGGTATCCCGTCCCGTCCCGTTGCCCACCCCTATGATTGAGGGTAAGGCTAAGTGTATAGGATATATGCTATTGAGTAAGTTATGATTGAAGTCACAATAATTTTACTAAATTTGATAGCTAATCTTTAATGGTTCAATTTTTAGGATAATTCGAACAATTTTACAAATAACTTGTTTGGCAACAGTTTACTGAAGTTATTTGGGCAATGAGTTATTTCGAAATAACTCGTTTTATCACTATGCTTTTGCCAAATACCACACACCAAATACCAGATTTGCATGGTTATACTAAACGAGATACTTTAATCCAATTACTACTGAATTAATACTAAAATATCAAATAAACAATTAATGGTGTCTTTTGGTTGCAAATATTGATATCACCATTACTATTAGCTATAATACTTTACCAATTATGATTAATTACATAACAAGTTTGCAAGTCATACAAATTGATTTAACATTTTAACTAGTTTTTTTCAAAAAAATAAAGTATATATATAAGAGGTAGAAATAAATTGGTTAAAAAGTTGAGGAGATATTTTAAATTAGTGTAATAAAATGTGTAAGTTGGTAATGAGTAATGAGTTAAGTTACTTGATGCGCTGGCCCGAACAACCCGAAACTCGATCCGCCCGCAACCCGCCCGATGCAAAAACCCGATTTGCCCGCAACCCGATTGAACCCGAACCTGATGAACCCGCAACCCGACTAACCCGCAACCCGTTTGAACCCGAACCCGATGAACCCGAACCCGATAAACCCGCAACCTGACTAACCCGCAAGCCTTTTTAACCCGAACCCGATTGAACCCAGCCCGAACCCGGCCGATTGACACCTATAATGGCAAGTTCCAACACTGCTTGGACTTGCTGAATGTCTTGAGTGGGTGACTCCGCCCTACGGGGCATTGATGGCGGGAGAGAGAGAAGGAGCAGAGTACATCAGAGATTTCAGAGGAAGAGGATTCAAGTCAAGGTGGAGATTTGTTGATGTGACTTGAATCGGACTATCAGCCGCTACGACTGGTAATCGGGGGTCTCGCTGGTGTATAACCGTTTCCTTTGGGTTCAATGTTATTTGGGTTCGGGTTCTGGGCCTGGTCTGTATCCGTTTCCTTTGGCAGATTGGATTAGGTTTAGACCCACATGGAGAAGTACTATAAATACTTCTCATACTCCTCTGTAACCTGTAATCTCCTCGATATAGTGAAACTGGCTCTCTCTCGCCCGTGGACGTAGCTAACACACATTGTGTTAGTGAACCACGTAAATCGTGTGTCTGTATTTTCGATTCTCGCTTTCGTATTCTTGCTTTGTCGATTCCTGCGATTTCCCGATCTGTAGCAGCGCGTTTATAACAACTTTTATGTTTGGGATAGAAATAGGAAGCTTTGAATTGTTTGGGATTTTCTAATTTGAGAATGGAATTGGGAAAGGGCTTTTGGGAAGTGAGGAGGCGACATAGAGAGTTTGAAAAGAGAGCTTTCTCTTTTATTTAGTGGCTTCTTCTTTCTTTTGCTCTACCCTTTACACAGCTTTGCACAAGCCTATTTATAGGCTCCATACAACAAAAAATATGCAGCTCATTAGCTTGGATAGTTGGAACCTACTTCCCATATGTGGTTCCTTTTTTCCCCCTTTTTTTAATCACACCACCTAATTGATTCTACATCATTCCACACATTGATTGTACACCATTACACCACACCACACACGTTACCTACTTCTCTAGACCTTTCTCATTTTTATCTTAATTAAACTTTAATTTCAACAGTATGTTGTTGTTGCATGAACAGGCCGGGTAAATTACAAGAGCTACCGTTCCGATGGTATAAACCAGTAAACCACAAGGTCGACATTAACGGGATCAACAACTACTTAGGGGAAGCTCTTTTGTTTGTCCTCCTACTCGGTCCACGTGGCATTCACCATCTTTGCCATGAAACCATACCGATCCGCCGCTTCATCAATCTGCCAGCAGCAATAAGAAGAACCACAAAAATGACTCGAGCAATATCGTTGATCGATCAACAATAAGAAAATCAGAATCAAACTCGTCGTCATACCATTTTCTGAGTCGGCCGGCCGGCGCCATGGCCGGACTTCCTGTCGATCCGGCCGATGATGGGGTTGGTTTGTAGACTGTTCTCCAAGCTGGTGCACAGAACATACTGCAACGTCTGCCCAGAAGGAAGAGTACCAGAAACCGTTGATCAAACTCAAAACTTAGGTCGAGAATAAAAGGACTCTCTCTTGTATGAGGGAGATCATCAACTCACCGCCAACAGCTTGAGAGAGTGCAATGGAACGACCCGATCGTCGTGATCGGCCGTCAGCAACATGGTCGCAGGGTACTGAACATCGGGGCATGCTTCCCATGGTCTCCTCACATTGTGGAGTGGAGAATACCTGCAAAAAATTTACAGAGAAACACAACCATGGAAGTTGAGAGTACTTTTACTATGCAATAAAGTATTGGTGTTTTAATGTACAACTTGAAGTTGTACCATAACATTAAATGTATAAGTTCAAGTTGTACCATAAAGGAATTTGTACCCTTATATTATAGTACAACTTTACAAGTTGAAGTTATATCTTCACATAAAGGTACAAGTTCAAGTTGTACTATAAAGAATATTGACAAAACAGTGTAGGTATAATCTAAAATTGTACCATAACATTGAATGTACAATTTCAAGTTGTACCATAAAGGTAAAAAACCTATAGCACCAATACTATATAGTATTGTAAAATTCCTCGAAAGTTGAATGTAAGTCTACAAGCACAAAATATCATTTTGTTAGTGTGTTTGGTTTAGTGTTGTTAATGAACCAAGTCGATCCTGAAGGATTCGGCATTCGATTCGAGAAAAATGTGTTCCGCAAGGCTGTGTGGTTGGATCTCCGCCGACCTGCAGCCATGCAGACACCAAAAAAAAAAAAGTGTTCCGCAATCCGCACTCCATTCATCTATAACTGAGTCGGCTCGAGAACAAGTTTACGAGCCGAGTTCAAAGTTCAAACCATGCATGTGCAGTTCGATAGACTTACATAAAATTTCGAAAGCCTTTTGTGTTTTGCTCTTATGAGCAGAGTTGAGGTTGAGCTACAATCTGACATTTTATCAGGTGAAATTGATTTTTGCTTGTAAACTTTATTTGGCGAGCCAGTTCAAATCGAGCTCGAGCTTCTATTTTGGCAAACGAGTTGAACTAGAGCTTGCCTACTAAAACACGTATCGAACACTAGTCGAACTCAACCTTGAAATTATTTTAACGAGTCGAATCCAACCCATAACAAAGCTCGACTAAGTTTGTATCATTAACGACCATAGTTTGATTAGAATCATATCAGACATAATAAAGAAAAACAAAGAATGAGTACTCCATCTTACTTGATCAGCCAATGGAACTCTTCTTCCTTGTCTGAACAGCCAAAGTCAGTAGTCCAAGCATGACCTGTGGAAGAAAAGAAAAAAAAGAGTGTCTTAGTAATTGAACATATATAATTAGTGGTCGTGCTGACTCTGATCTTTCATCACAAAATCTCCTATTACCTATTGTGAACCTGTGGAACCGCAGCATGTCCATGACACCAACATGCGCCAGAGCGCAGCCAAACAAATCCGGCCTCTGATTTACGCAGGCTCCGACGAGGAGGCCGCCGTTGCTGCCGCCTTCAATGCAGAGCTTCCCCGGCCGGGTATAGCCTTGTGACACAAGATACTCACCGGCAGAGATGAAGTCATCAAAGACGTTCTGCTTCTTGGCCAGCGACCCTGCCTTGTGCCACTCCTCGCCGTACTCTCCGCCGCCGCGGATGTTGGCGATGCAGAACACGGCGCCTAAATGCTTGGCCAAAGCTACCCGGCTCACGCTGAAAGCCGGCGTGATGCTGACGGTGAACCCGCCGTAGCCGTACAGCAAGCACGGGTTCGACCCGTCCAGTTTGATGCCCTTCTTCGACCCGATGAAGATTGGGAACTTGGTGCCGTCCTTGCTTGTAACGAAAACCTGATCAAAGCAAAACAATGAGGTTTTCTATTTCAAGACGAAAAATAAAACGACTTGTATAATATGAATACTGAAGTTTTAAGCGGATAACATATGTACGGATACGGATACGGATATGGATATGGATATATATATATATATATATATATATAGTATTTACAAATTAGATCTATATATAAATACTAATGTAATTGTTAAAAATTATATATATTCATGTAACTGGTAAACTGAACAATTCATCCCGCCTAAATTAACGTAGAATGCAAACCAATGAGGGTGAAACATACTATATGTCACCGCTTTGCATAAGTAACAACCAAAAGACCCAGACCACCTTATTCACTCTTTTTTTCTTTCCATTTATTCGTATTCATTTGATAATTATTGACGTAAATTATTCACCTAAATGGAATCACAAACTGATTCTCGTTTTTCCCCTTAATAATTTGTAATGTGGCTATATTGTACGAAATTAAATTTGGATTTTCAATTTTCCATAAAAGTGAGTTTCATTGATCATAATCTATATAATGGCAACCATACTGAAATATTTCAAGATTTAAAAAATTGTTTTTACTACGACGTGAATAAATACTTTATTTGCATGAATAATCATTATTATTTGTGTGAATAATTACTACAATTACGTGAATCAACACCAATATGATTTGAATAAGCCCAAATTTACGTAAATAAACGAAAAAATGTTTGAATTAGGCGTTGTAGTTTTTATGTGTCGCCAAACCTTATCCGTAACGAACAAAAATACTAACTTGTTTCACTTGGAACTCTGAGCGATCGAATCCAGGCACTTGGATCTCCCGAAACACCTTCATTTCCGGAACCCCGGAACCCAAATCACACTGGTAGATGATCCCAGGGGAAAGAAAGCTCGTAAACCCTATAAACGCCACACCGTCCTGTCTCCTTGCACAAACCCGAGTCACCGTACCAATATCAACAGGCAGCTGATGCAGAAACTCCCCTGTCTTAAGCTCCCTGACCTGCAACACACTCTTGACGTCACTCAGGTAACTCAGTACCAATTTCTCGCCATCAACGGCACGTGCTATCTCCAACACGTCCTTGTCTGACTCCGGGACGACATCTGCCCATGAACTCGGGTCGGTCAAGTCGACCCGGACCAGCTTGTATCGAGGAGCGTCCTTGTTCGTCAGGAAAGTGAACGTCGTCCCGTCGTTTGCTACGGCTGCGTACTTCGCATCGAAGTCGTCGACGAGCTTGATGAAAGGGAGGAGATCCGTACCGTTGTTTGATTCCTTGAAACTGTGTAGTCCACCAGGTCCAGGGAGTGCAGAGATGTCACAGTAGTAGACTTTGTTGACCGGATCGCAACCTTCGTGGGTGTAGAGGAGAAGATGCTGCATGCAGAGTATCACACCAATCGTAACTAGAATTAATTCACAGCTCAGATCTAATTCGAACTCAAAACAAATTTAAGAGCGTTCAGCAGGACAATCTACGTACGTACCTTTCCATCGTCTGCGACCGTTGCGTCGAATCGGTGCTTGGGGTTTTCTTGATCCCTCCAGCACAGAATATCCTCTGCTTGATCCGTTCCCAAGAAATGGTAATACGATTCTTGATACAGGTTGATGTTGGTCTCTGTTCCAGCATCTAGCTTCTCTCCATCTCTGCACAACAACAAATTGCTCACAATATAAGTGCCTTAACCCTACTCTGAAGTGACAACTTCCTTTCATTTTAATCATTTTCCGCTTCAGCACAGAGGTGACAAATGCATTGGATTCATGGATTGGTGGATTCATTGATCAAATGGATTTGTGTATTCATGGATTGGATCAAGTGGATTTGTGGATTATCCATGAATCCAACTGACATCCTCAACCTTGGACCAATATGTAAAATGTGAAAAGTTTAGATACTAAATGTTATGATAAACAATTGTAGGCAACAAAATGTACTTTTTCAATAAAAATTATAATTTAGGTACCAAAATGTAAAAAAATAAAAATTATAGATACTAAACCATAATTTGCCAACGATCCATGAATCCACCAATCTAATTAGAATTAGATCAAATGAATTGAATTAGTTGGATATATTTTTAATAAATTAGTGGATTAGATTAATAATTGCCACCTCCACTTCTGCACAATAAACAAAGGTGAGGGTCAGAACGTTACTTGGGAGCAGGGTAACGGCTGTAGAAGAACCCTCTGCTGTCGTGTGTCCAACTGATGCCTGTAAACTTTGCCTGAGGAACACACAAGAAAGAAAGCTCAGAACTCACAGAGCAAAATTGAGAACAGACAACAGCAAGATAGGTAGGCATACAATAAACCGCGCGTTTAATCTCTCACGTACGTACCCATGAAATCGTGTCTTCCTCAACTGTCTTGTCCTCAACTCGCATGACCTTGATGGTTATCCAATCACTGCCACTTGAGCTAAGCCCGTAAGCCAGGTACTTCCCATCCTCGCTCACTGAAAACGGGCCAAGCGATACTGTGCCGTCGTCGCTCAGCGCATTCGGATCAAGCAACACCTCTGCCTCTCCTTGTAAACCGTCCTGTTATAAAAAAAACATTCCAAAACAAAAGCTTAGCCTATCTATTCGGTTAATAATTAGTTATTTTTAAACTCTTTACTTCGTTATTTATGGACTTGGAGATTGGTGGGATTTTATCATATTGGATGTTAAACCAGTAAAGTCAATAATTTATGATTTGAGAGCGAAAGGTTTTGTTAAACGGTTCTAGAACCTTGCACACCCAATAAAATAGAAGGAAGAGGAGATGAATCGATGGGTCAGGGGAAGGAGGAAAAAGGCTTTAACGACAACATGCCTAGCCGCCAATAGGGTTGGGCGAAAAGTTGAGGATGAATCGGCGTCGACCTGCCTAATCGCCATCCGGTCGTCGTATGGAGATTGGGAAAGAGGCGAGAAGATACGGAGTTTTGGGGACGAAGGACAACGGACCCTACTGCAGCCCACAAAAAGGTACACAAAGTCCCGATATGTACGTAAATCAACGGCCGAGATCGAGAAAGTGAATGAACCGACGGAGATCCGTGTGGGATGTAGGAGACGTACGGTACATACGCCCGCAGCCCACTGGACCCCTTATGCAGAATAGGCGCTATTTATTTCTTAATAACACACTAACTTATGACTCACTTTGTCACTAATCATAAATAAATCCAAGTCATTCATCACCATAAATTTGAATAAAATATTCAAATTGCCTCACAAAAGAATAAAACAAAAAATTTATCAAATTAAAATTAGTAATTAAGAGGGCAGTCGCTAAAAGATATATTTTAAAATAGTATTTATAAATAAATTTGGTAATCAATGGTGAATTGTCTCAACTCTCACGTTATAGTACTTTTTTTCAATTTATGATTAAAAGGGTGAGTCAGTAGACTACTCAAACCGAAGTTGTTCATTTGATTTCATGTCTAACAATAAAAACTATTCTTAAGAACAAGCGGATCGAACCATTATAACCGATTTAATGGTTCGAGTATGGTACGATCCAGTCCATTTCTTATAACAGGGCACATGGGTGTCTTGGGAGGAGAAAAGGAAGATAAAATAAAAGAACAAAATGTAAATTTTAACATAACTAATATTGCATAATGCACGTGACAAACACCATAAGTACACTAACTATTAATCATTGAGTCATTAACGTAGTAGAAATCAAGACAAATATATTCATTGATTTGAAAAATTGTATTTCGGGATATACTTGTATATATTAGACCTCGCAATCCATGTCAAAATAGAATATAAACCCTTATTTAATTCACCGTGAACCATTTAAATGAGTTATTTATAAATGTGACATTTGGAGAAGAAAAAAAAAAGACATGGAAAATGAGGCCAAAGAAATGGATATTTCCAAATACAAACCCTCATTTCTTTGCCAGCAAAATGTCACACACATAATATAGTCACGATCTCTTGTCCAAGTCAAACATAAAGAATTTTATTCGCGCCTACTTAATTAACACATTCAAACTGGCTTTTTAGGTTTCGCTATAATGCTAACCTGAACGTAGAGGACGCTCTGGGGCTGAAGGCCGGTGTTGTGGAAGTAGAAGTACTTGTCCCCACGCCTGGACGGCGCATCGTAGCGCGGGTGGTCGAACAGCTTCGTAATCTTCCCCTTCAACTTCTCCCTCAACTCGCACGTCATCAGCACAGAATCCGCCACCTCCACCTGCTTTTCCACGAACGCCTTCGTCTCCTCCGAATCAGGATCCTCGAGCCTACCAAAACAAAACACACACAAACAACAAGTTTTTTTTCCTTCTGTGCCGCTTTTCCACAAACAGGTAGAATGCAACCGGGAAACAATTGAGACAATATGAGAAAGCATCCACTCATTACCATCGGTAAGGATCGGAGACCTGGACGCCGTGGTAATCATCGACGACGGACTCGTCCCTGCGCGCGGGGGGATACGGCAATACGCCTCCTCCGTCGTCGCCGGCGGTGCAGTCGAGAGCGGAGAGCGAGCCCATTGGTGGCGGTGACGTGTTAAGGGAAGAAGCTTAGGGAGAGGAGAAGGTGTTTGGGTTGGTGGGGATTGGGAAGGAGGGAGAGTTTGAATATATTATATAAGGAAGGAGACTTGTCTTGTTGGGGGAAGAGACGGAGACGGCAAGCGAATCGTATAGTGGAGTTCGGAGGGGAAAGGAGAATATAATAAAATGGTGCAAGGATGAGAACATTGTGTCGATTTTTTGGATACCGAATCGCGCGCCCTGTGTATTGGGGGGCACAGTGTCGTCATTTCTTTTTTACTTTCCTACTACTATCAAACCCACGGTCCACGCACGATAGTCGATAACCGGTAGGGCTGCAAATGAGCCAAGCCGCTCGCGAGCAACTCGGCGTTCGAATTGGAAAAAACTCGTTCGACACTCGACTCGTTGTTTAACAAGCAGGCTCGCGAGCTGGCTCGTTAGTAAACGAGCCAAGCTTGAGCTACGCCATGCTCGACTTGATAAGCTCGTGAGCTAGCTTGACTCGGTGGCTTGTTGAGCTAAGATCGCGAGCTGGCTTGTTTAAAGCTTGTGGAAGGATTAATTGCTTTTCTGAACATGAAAATTATCTTGTTAATAAAGATGTGTATGAAAGTTAGATGTTTTATTTTTAGTTTTGGGCTAATACCACTGGAAATACCATACTTTAGCGAAAGTGCCATTTATATTACGTACTTTCAATAAACACAAAAATATTCCAACGTATTAGGGATTTGCGTCATTTGTGTTACGCGAATTTTTGTTGACCGTTAAAGTTAACAGTTGACTTAACGGTGGTCAACTTTTGTCTGACCATTGATGAAGTGGCGCTTATGTGTCATCCACATATGCGCCACGTAGGAAAATACTATTTAAATTTATTTTTATTTTTAATAATTAAATACTTAACATTTTTATTGGAAATAAATATTGCTTTAACCTCACCCACGACCCACTCACCCTCGTCGCCTGCGCCAATTTCCATTGCCGAGAATGCAACCCACCCCAAAAGCTCTGCATCGCCCATTCTTCAGCAATCTTCTTCCATTATTCCCTCTATGTTGCCTGCCAAATCCACCACTCCCATGAATCCAGCTCGAGAAGAGCCACCATGATTATCGAAATCGACGGCCTCGCCGGAACCTCCGCCATCCACTTTGCTGAATTACCTAGCCCTATATGTGTATCGGGGTCGAATTCCAAATCGGGATCTAGCTTATGCCTCACCGAGGGCATCTTGATGTGAAACCCTTCCTATACGGTATCGCCCCCCGATTTCTTGACGTCTGGTTGTTGTTTAGCTCCGATCGATTCGATTACATAGCGGGGACCCGCGACAGAACGACCAGCGCATCGAGAGGGAAATAGAACGGACACTTCGAGCCGACTAACTTCTCGATCATGGATTACGCTGCCGTGGCTGACTCGTCGAGATCTCGTTTCTTGCGTTGTTGGTCGCAGTTAGGGCAGATCTAGACTGCTTGAGATCGGCGATTGCCGCTACGGCGACGAAGGTGGGAAATCGGTTGTTGCTCTTGCTACTGCTCTAGCTCGGTCTTGTGCTCAGCGGCTTCAAGAGCCCACGCGTCGGGCTTGTCTCATGGATGACCTGAACCTCTGACGCACCGGCGACTCCGCCCCAAAAAATCCAGAAAACATGGCTCGAAGAAGATGAGAGAGTATGGGCGAGGGATTTGTGGAGGTCAAGAAGAAGGAGATTGAGTGTCGTCGATGTGGACTACACCGGATTTGGATCGGGATTGAATGGAGAGAAGGGCGGCGGCGATGTGCACTGTAGAGGAAGAAGGAGGAGAAGAATGGGGACGTTTGGGGAGATCAAGTTTCACCCGTCAGATGTTTCCTTTTTTATCTTCTTTTATCCCTTAAAAACTAATTAAAAAGTTTGAATTTTATATTAATTAAAGTCCACCTAAGCACCGACGTGGCGCTGATTGGGATTTCAGTAAGAAACTAACGGCAAAACTAACGGAGGTTACACAAATGGCATATCAAAACTTACATAATATACATGACACTTTTGCTGAAGAATGGTATTTCCAGTGGTATTAGCCCTTTAGTTTTTAGTGTTCTTTTGATCATTTTTAATTTCTAATGTTCTTATTTGTACACATTTTTCAGCAAGAATGGTTTGAAATCGAGCTTATCTTGAGCCGAGCTTGTACTCAGCTTGACAAGCTGTGTTAATGAGCATTTACCGAGCTTTATCGAGCCGAGCTCAAGCTGGATTATTTTTAATCGAGTCGAGCTCGAGCTGGATGATGAAAATTCGAGTTCGAGCCGAGCTCGAGCTAAAAAATTTATAAACGAGCCGAGCTCAAGCTAAGCAAAAACTTGACTCGACTCAGCTTGTTTGCAGCCCTAATAACCGGGGCTAAAATTATGTGACTAATGGAGACTTTAGTTATTATATTGATAAGTGAATCTTAGCTCTTTCATTTTATTAAAATTCAATGTTTCTAATTAATCTCATTTAATAAAGGAAAATGTTGTAATTACAGGTTTTATTTATTTATTAATTAAAATAAAATAAAATTTGGGCCTACTCCTCCTTCCGCTCGTGTGCCTGCCCGGAGAGAAATGATTATTCGTTATCGGCGAATTTTCGGGCGACAACTTCTATTTTGTTATGTTTGTCGGATGATTTTGTAATGTTTGTAAGTATGTTTTGCGATTTTGTATCAATTCGGTTTGTATCGTTTCTCATTCTAGTTTGTCATTTTTATCTATTATGTTAGTAATGTCTATATGAATAATTTGTATACATTGTAATTTGTAATGTTTGTTTGTCTAGTTTGTACACTTTATGTTGTGATTTGTATACTTTGTATTCGGCTAAATTACACGTTTGGTCACTCAAATTATATAAATATTTCACGTTTGCCACCCAAATCATTTTTCTTTCTTATTTCCCACTAACTTTACGAATCATTTCACATTTGGTCACCGGCCGTCTGTCTTCGTCAGTCTCCGTTAACGCCGTCAAATTTTTGATGACATGGAAAACATAATTGCTGACTGTACCGTTAACTTAATGACATGTAAATTTAAAATAATATTAAAAATAATAAATACTTGGTCGATCGAAGTGGCCGCAACACCCTCTTCTCTTCCGCCCTTTCCTTCACCGCCGCCTTCCCAAGAAGAATCCCTAACCTAGAAAAAATCCACCGTAGGCAGGCGAAGAATCCCCCACCCAGAAGAAGAATTCCGACCCTCCCTCCATCGATCTGTAGCATTCACCCGGAGGCAGGCAACCAACGACCCAATCCCCTTCCTCCATGGACAATAGCAGCAATCGCCAACGACGGGGGACGAGAGTTATTGACAAAAATAGCGGTGTTCGGGCTCGTTCTCCACACTCGTTCTTCATTCCCTCTAGATCCTCCAACCATCTAGCGAAAAAATCCACAGCTTCACTGTCGTTGTCGTCTTCTTCTTCTCCCTCCATCCAGATCCGCCTCTTGTCTCTCGAAGAAACCCGAAGCCAACGCCGTCATCTTTTTTCCCCTCCCCCAATCTCCTTCAGCGTCTCGAGCAGAAAGCCACAGCAACCGCCGAGGTTGTGGATTGATTGCATGGAACTCTGTTGGTTTATCTGTTGTCTTGTGGCTTGGCGTTGGAATTTCGAGTTTCTGAGGAATGAAGATTTAGTAAGCAGATTGGGAGAAGCTAACGAGTTGGGGAGCCTTTTTTCAATTCAATCCAATTTGTGAGGGACACTTTTAAGCCTTTCAAGCTGGGAATTCGAAAAGCCGCTGAAGACCTTGAAACCTGTCGGTGTAGGAAAGGGCGAAAAAGATGATGTTGCGGCCAGTCCAATCCACCTGTAAATTATTATATGTTTTATTATTATTTTTTAAATAAGATACAATCCAGTCAGCAGTTCCATTTGCCACATCATCAAAAATATGACGGTGTTAACGGAGTTTGACGGAGACAGACGGTCAGTGATCAAACGTGAAACGATTCGTAAAGTTAGTGGCAAATAAGAAAGAAAAGTAGTTTGGGTGGCAAACGTGAAAAATTTATATAATTTGAGTGACCAAACGTGTAATTTAGCCCTTTGCATTCATTGATTTTTAATACAAGTTTACCGTTTTGTATTGTAAGTAGGGACGTAGCCAGGATTTTGTCGAGAGTGGGTCCATTAAAAAAATGATAAAATAATTTTGTCATTTTAAATAATTCATGATATAATTTTATATCTATAAAAACTTGGTAAACTAAATATATGTCAAAACTATCAATAATATCACTATATATGTATCAATCAATTATTAATGATTCAATTAGACATTTGCTTTTGAATGGTGTTCTTCGTCAAGACCGTTTAGTACCAATAACTCGAGTTGTTGCAAAAGATTTAATAATGAATTAATACTATTTAGTATTTACTAACACTTTCCCGCTAATGAAAACCAACTTATGCGTGCTTAAATTTTTTCACAAATCCAATATTATGTCCTTAACAAATAGGATCACCAAGATTCGAACACATGATCTCTCGATCAACCATTCTCAATTAAAAGTGACTTAAATTTCATTCTCAATCAATTTTATTATACTATTTTACTCATTTTTGTCATTAGAAGCCACCCGTTACACTCTCCCTACCCCTGATTGAAATAAAATTATTTTTATAAATTAGCTATGATTTGGTGGAAATTTTTTTGAAATATTGAACAAATACATCTTTAATTTTGGGAGGATCATATGCACCATTTTCATTTGTACATAACTCGTTAAAACATTAAATATAACGATACACAACTTATAAATCATACATAAAATATTTGAAAGGTCAATCATTCTTATTTAGATATGTGTAATATTTTCATACCCGATTAACTATTATACCTAGTTTGCCATATTTCCTCCCGAGTTAGTGTGGGTCTCGGGACGCACCCTCTACCCTTCTTCCTCCGCCCCTGATTGTAAGTAGTGGCATTTTGTACTGTTTGTATGTTTTGTAATGTTTGTCGGTCTAGTTTGTATTGTTTGTATAGTTCGTATGTTTCGTATTGTTTGTAAATCTGTTTGTATGTTTTGTCGTTCTAGTTTGTATTTTTTGTATTTTTGTATGGTTTGTACTGTTTGTAAGTCCGGTTTGTATACTTCATAAATTTTCATAATACTCAAACTACCCCTGCCATTAATTAAAAAGTTCTTCCCACTTTTTAACCTTCAGATTGGTGTGTCCAGATTTAAAGGCTGAGAGGGGTTTAGTCAAGTGACTAAGCACCCTCCCTTAGTCAACAGATTTGCCCTCGTCGATAACCAACTCGAGGTCGGTCAAGTCCAAAAACTTCCATTTCGATACTTCATATTTTCTGCTTTTTCATCAATGTCACTGAGATTGGTAAGGAGAGCTTTGCTCATGTTCCTTTTTCTTGGGTTTTATTCCGAAGGATTTGTTGGCATCAACTTGACAATGGCAGAACTTCTTGATGGCCAAGACAAGAATCAAATCAAGGTGAAAAATCAGTGGCTGCCCAAAAACAGTTAAGGCAAGTTTTCGGGTCAAAAGAAGAAAGAATAAGAACTTGCCTTGCTTGAAGATTTCAAGGGAATTCAAATTCTCAACAGCTACATTACAGCCTATAAAAGGCGATTTGAAGGAAGAACAAAGGCAACCTTTCAAGAGATCAAAAAGCTAGCTAAGACAAAAGGGGATTTTGTGAGAAAAGCTAGATTGATAGGAAAGGGGTTTCTCAAAGGGTTCGGGGAGAATTGCTTTGAGGGTCAGTGTTGGGGAAACACTGGTTTCGAGTTGCTGGGGAAGCAATTCGGGTTTGTGAAGAGTGTGTTTGTTCAATCGGGTTAAGATTGTTCAAAGGGTTCTTGGGTAGTTAGTTTGTAACGACGAACTTCAACGCAAAATCATAGTGAATCGTCGGAGATCACAAGATCGTGATTCTCTGACCGTGGAGTAGTCAGTATTGGGATCCTCATTCTCCCAATACTGGAAACCACGTAAAAATCGCGTGCTGTTCTTTCATTCTGTTTCTCTGTGTGTGTTCTGTGTATGCTCTGTCTGTGTTTCTGTGCAGGGTGTGATTGCAGGGATCTCGATCAGAACGGAGAAGAAAGGAAGTCCAGGCAGAAGTGTTATTCATCAGTTTTCATTTCCTGGTTTGGTTAATTCGATTTTATTTTATTTTCTGGGTAGAACTGCTGGGTTCTGTTCTCTGTTCTTGCTGTTCTAGTTCTGTTCTTTATTCAAAAGGAAGCAGGTTCCTTTTTGATCGACAATTTCTGGAGCGGGAAGAAAGTATTGGTTTTAAGTTATACTCTGTCGTTTTGAAACGGTTCCTAGTAGCAGGGTGGAGACAGGAAGCGACTTGGGCTGTGGCTTCGGGCTGCTCTGTCCGTCTGCTAAATCTGGCTATTGGGCTTGGAAGCCCAGTCGAGAGTTAGCCAGCCATTATAAGTGGGCGGTCCTTAAATCCAGTTCAGCTAGGGCCTAACGTGTGAAATACAAAAGATTGATAAGAATAGTTAGACTTTGGTTTATATCTGTTTGGGAATTTCTTTAGTACTAACAATTGTCTTTAAAGTGTGATTTTGTGATTAAGACAGGGGTATAAAGTCTCGCGCTCGACGCAACCAACAGGATTGAGATGGATGAGTGTGTTGTGGGTTGGTAATATGGTCTCGGCTTTTCGGACAAATTGGAAACTGAACCGTATAAGCTTGTTTGGTTGAAAGTGGAAATCAGATTGCACACGATTTGGTTTGGTTTCCAGTCCTAATGGGGGACAAAATATCGGGCGGTCCAATCCGGTTAAATTTGGCCACTAAACAAGAACATGAATCATTACAAATTAGACTAAACAAATTTGATACATCTTTTTAAAGTAAGAATATATAGAAACCTAAAATCTTAAAAATATATTTTTCGTTACAGTTAACTAGCCCACTAACTCTTCCGTAAATATTCTTTGATGGTTGATATTTTAATTTTTATATTTTTATTATTTAATTCAATTTTAACATTTTATATTGTAAATACTACATATTCAAATGACATTCCAACCAACGGGTCGGACATGAAACTAGTGAATATTTAGAGACAACCAAGCCCACGTGAAAAAACACCCGAGCTCATTCACTTCCACTACAAAATAACTCACCTACATCAGGGGTTATTTTGGCTTTTAGCAACGGGAAAACCCCTCGCTAACAGTTCCGCCAGCGGTTACCAAAACCCCTGCCAAACCGCTGCTACGGCCACCGTTGCAAATCTTTCCCAGCGGTTGAAACAACCCCTTGTGGAAGTCCTAGAGCGGTTGTGCTACGGGCACAAACCCTGCCATTGGCCATTTTGATTCAACATTAACCAGCCCTCTGAAGCCCCTGGAAAACTATTTTAGCGATGGTTCTAGAAAAGCATAGCTAAGTATACAAATTCCAGAATTTTGCAGAAGCTTTGACATGCTGTCACATTCCAATTTTTATTTTCAAAAGTGAATCACCAGTATCAATACCACATAATTGCACCTATAAGCACATTCGAACTAACATAATCTCACTTGTTTCAAACTCAACAACCAACAATTACTAGAAAAGGAATAATCTCACATATAGTTCTATCAGGATCCATAATTAACTATGCTTTCCTCTGAATCACCCACGTTATGTACTGCATACCGCATCTTAACCTGTTACAAGGACAACCAAAACAAATAGAATTTCCATCACCGCTACTAGCTGAATTCAAGGTAAGAAAAAAGAACCACCAAAACATAGAACACAAAGAGAAATGAATTGAGACTGCAATACAAAAACCATTGAAAAGATCAAAATCAGAGTGAGAAATAAACTAAGAAGAATAAACATACTATCCATGGTATCTGTTGCAGTGAACCCCCGTACTTCAATGTAGCATAACCTAGAAAAACGATGAGATAGTGAGAAATCAAAAAAAGTTCTGATAGAGTACAAACTCCACAATGAGAACCAAACTCAACTGCGAACATCAAAACCAGTATAGTTAATGATAGCAAACCCAACGTGAAATCAAAATCATGTATACCCTTATAAGATGGGCAAATTTACAATCTTTACGAGCAAACCAACTTTCTATAAAACCAAGCATTCTCTGTTACAAAAATAAGTAACAAGCATATCATACTTCTGCATCCCAAAATCATGTCTTCGACCTCTTAAGCAAAGATGTGACGTATAACTGTTATACTGAAACAAGCCTCGGTCTGAACCGTCTATGACACTTGTTTAGTCCTGTCTTATACAGCCTGCAAGTAACTTCAAACATGAATAAGACAAAAGCTGTAAACATAATGTTACAAATATATGTACCTTGGTCGAGGTTCATGAACCACAAACAACAGTAACATCTCCATTCTTCATCTTTCATAACTAGCACAATGACATAGGACAGTGGAGCAAATTAAACATATAATTTTTGGAGATAAGCAAGTTGTTGAAATCAATATTCTTAGTTAGTCTACCAACAACAGAATAAAAAATCACCTTATGTGACATCTAAAAATCGCTTTGTGTTTAGTCTGCATGATGATGTCACATATCTCTGCAATTCACATGCACGAGAGATTGGCGTTGTTATTTCTATATCAAAACCTCATAGAACTTGCAAAGAAGTTTCAAAATATTCTATCATAGACAAGAGTATCGAAACGAAACACCAAACAATATGACAATGTAGGGCTTCCCTAAAAACAATACGACACAACAGAAACATTACAATTCAACATACAGAAAAAAGCAGACAAACAATCCATAAATTCTATATCAACCAGAGCAACAAATTTCAAGCTAGGCACATCTTATATGCCTGACTGTTCTTATGTTCGAGGGTCTCCTCGAAGAGGATCACTCCACTGAGGTAGTGGGGGCACCAAGGGGTGAAGATGAGATTAAGGAGAGCATGCCTATTTTCCTCAATATTCTCGACGTTGATGTTGGAGAGACGCTTTCCAGGTGCTAGAGGACTAGTTAATAAAGAGAATTCCCTTTTTGGGAGTGCCAGTGTAAGCAGCATTGCGAGCAAGCTCCTCTATATCCAATACAAACACAAACAACCCAATAAGATATATGTGATTCCAAAGAAAAAGATGAACAATAGAGGAGGCTCAAGTGGAAGTCTAGTACATACACCGGCAACACACCTGCCAGTTTAGACACCCAGTAGGGGTCAACTTCCCCTAGAAAGGCCTTCTGCAAGACCCATTATATAGCTTCATATGTCCTGTCTTAACATGGAGTGTTGAGTCTTTACATCCCTATTGAACAAATAAGTTGTCTTGTTTTTTTAATCTAAAGCTTCTGGTAGAAAAAACTGCATGTATTTAGTGCAGAGTTATTTTATTAAGTTTCCATAGTTGGAGGCGTTCGAAGCTATCAGCTTCTCAACCAGTTCGTAGATTGTAGTGTCCTCTTCTAGGCCCCTGCCTTAGTGGACCAAGCAAGCTATCTATACTATATTATGTATTTTAATAATTAGGATGCTTGATTTATGGAAGAACGGGAATGGTTGATGCAAAGTTCCACTCTCAGACTTGGAATACAACATGACACCATTATATGATCTAAACAACCGAACCCAACTCAGCAACTGAATAATTCATTGGAACCTGCCAATCTGCAACCAAAAACAGGACAAAGCTACCTTCTTACAAAAATCTATGACTATGAGGGTTGTTAAAGTTAACCCAACCCCTATTATTCCAAGAGATAAATAGTGTACTTACATCGTGGATAAGTATCCCATTGAAATCCTTCCTCTAGCAGGGCTTTTTTGTTTGTTTTTTCAGTCATCTTCTGAACTCTGCCATGACCGGGACAAAGCTACAAGGTCAAGGCTGAGACTGAGATGGGCCAACCATATAGATGATAGTATCGTTATCCTCTAAGTTCGGCTACACTAAGACTTAAAATGGAAATGGTACAACATGGGAGTTTAAAATTGCAGTCAATATAAAAGAAGCTGTGTTGAACATTTATCTTGGTTGTACATGAAATTTTTTTTCCAGCTCTTCCTAATCCAACCAAGAGATTTATGTGCAATTTCAATCATACATAGTTAGCTATAATTGATAAAATTGAATAATTCAAAGATATCAAATACCAAACCCTAATTACCTCTTACAATCTCTGGCTTTGATCAAATCGGTCTAATGAGGCTGATAACCAGCGTAATTCTCGTGAGAGCTATAGCTCTAGAGGAAGTAGTTCTGCCATTGGCGAAGTTGATCAATGATTCACTCTTTCGTCGCTTGGAATGTGAGGGGTCTCGGGAACCCCGAAAAAAGAGCAAAAGTTAAGAGGATCCTCGGAAGATGGAAACCCTCAATTGTTGGCTTAACGAAGACGAAATGGAAAATTGCGATCAAAGGCTGATTTTCTCTGTTTCGGGAAATAGGGTTGTTGACTGGGTTGCCAAGAACTCTGTTAGGGCAAGTGGGGGCATCGCAATATTCTGGGATGTGAAGATGTATAAAGCTCTCTCAGTCTGGAATGGTAAGTATTCCCTGGCAGTTAGATTAAAGATTCTCGACACTGAAGAAACTATTTCCTTCCTGTTGGTGTACGGCCCCCAAGGAAAAGATGATAAACTTGATTTCATTAAGGAGCTCGAATTCGTATGTCATAATTACCCGGCATCTCTATGCATCATTGGCGATTTTAATCTGGTTAGAACGCAGGATGACTTCATTGGTTGTCCTAGGGATCTCGATCTGATGGCTGATTTCAAGAACTTCATTAGTAGTTTTAATCTTGTGGATTTGCCGCTTCAAGAGAGTCCTTTCACTTGGTGTAAAGGGGGATCTGGTATCTCCCTTTCTCGCATTGATCGTGCAATCATCAATGCCAATTTCGAGGCAGCCTTTTCACCAGAGTTGCTGCTTGCCCTTGATAGAGTGGAATCTGATCATAATCCTATTCTTCTACAATGGGGCAGAAAGGTCCGGATCAATCATCCTTGGAGGTTCGAGAACATGTGGCTGGAGGAGGAATCTTTCATTCCGAGTTTGGTGGGCTGGTGGATCGTTCGCGTTAACGGCACTAGTCGTTTGTTCAGATTTGGGCAAAAATGTAGGCAGACCAAGCTGTTAATCAAGAAATGGAATCAGGATTGCTTTGGGAAAGTGGAAAAGAAGATTTCAGAGCTTCTTCCAAGACAATTGACGGGGTTGAAGAGTCTGGAAGGATTAATGAATCTTTATTACGTGAGCGAGCCCTGTTGAAGTGCGAGTTGGAAAAGGTTCTGTTATTGGAAGAGATTTCCTGGCACCAAAGATCCCGAGAATTTTGGCTTAGAACGGGGGACAAGAATACTTCCTTCTTCCATAGAATGAACATTTCATAACCATAGAAGGAAATTCATTAGGAGACTCAGGGTGGATGGCGAACTGATAGATCAGGCTAATAAAATCAAAGTGGGCATTGAGAATGCTTTTGTTCTTAAATTTACAGAGGAAGAGATCAACAAGCCTTTTCCTGCTGACTATAGGACCTTCTCGTTTTTTATGGATGTCAATGAGACCCTGGTGAAACCCTTCTCACAGAACGAGATTCGAAATGCTATCTGCCTTTGTAACGGCGACAAAGCCTCTAGACATGATGGATTTACTCTTGAGTTTTTCAAAAGAGGTTGGAGCACGATTAAAAAAGACTCGGAGAAAGCCATTGACGGTTTCTATCTTTCAAGATCTTTTCCGGACTCTATTGCGCACTCCTTCCTTTGCTTAATCCCGAAAAAGGAAGCAGTGGAAGAAATTTCTTATTTTAGGCCGATTAGTCTCCTGGCAGCCTCAACAAGATCGTCTCCAAGATGATGTTCTGTCGCCTGCAACCCTTCATGAATAATATGATCTCTAAACAACAGTTCGGGGGGAAGAAGGGTAGACTAATCCATGAATCCAGCCTCATTGCCAATGAGGTCATTGATAGCCGAAAAAGAAGTGGAAGACCTGGGCTTGTCATAAAGATGGACATTGAAAAAGCATTTGATTCGATCAACTGGAATTGCATTTTTAAGGCTCTGGCGAGTATGGGACTCCACCACAAATTTCTGAAATGGATTAAAGGTATTATATCTTCTACGAAACTTTCGATTTTATTCAATGGAGAGGCTGTGGGTTTTTTCGGGATGGAGAGAGGTATTAAGCAAGGGGATCCATTGTCCCCCTTCCTATTCAACCTTGGGATGGACCTATTATCCTTTGTGTTGTGCAAAGTTAGCGAAGCTGGCCTCCTGTCGGGTTTTTTCATTGACGAAGCTGGAAGGCGTGGAGAAGTGACGCACCTTCTCTACGCTGATGATGCCATCATCTTCTGTGAAGCCTGCGAGTATGAAGTGATGAATGTGATGGCTGCCCTTGCTTGCTAAGCATAACTGGTCTTAAAGTCAATCTGGACAAGACTTGTTTGTTTCCAGTTGGGGAAGTGCACAATATCGAGAGATTCGCCGAGATTCTTGGCTGCAGGTGGAAATTCCTCCCGTCGACTTACTTGGGGCTCCCCTTGGGAGCTTATCCAACCTATCCCTCAATCTGGAATGGTGTGATATCCAAAACTAGATCAAGATTGGAGTCTTGGAAAGGTAACTTTCTCTCTATTGGTGGCAGGATTGTATTGATCAATGCGATTCTTACGAGCCAAAGCAACTATGTTAGCTCACTCTTCCTCATCCCCGTTGGAGTTGTGAAAGAGCTTGAGAAGATACAAAGGGATTTCCTCTGGCCAGGACCCCATGATAAAGGAAAGTTCCATCTGGTTTCCTGGGATCTTTGTAAAACAGCCAAGGATCACGCATGGTTGGGAATTCGAGACATGCTGCTTCACAATCATGCTTTTATTATTAAATGGTTATGGAGATTCGCTAATGAGAGGCAAACTTGGTGGCGAGAGTTGATTACTTTCAAGTTTTCCCCCTCGGTTTCTGAATGGAGTTCAGGTGGTGTTCTCGAGAGTATGGGTTGTAGCTCCTGGTCCCAGATTTCGAAACTTAGGGACAAGTTTTGGACTTTGGCTCATGTGGATCAAGGGCGCGGATACTGGACTTCTTTCTGGTTTGACGTTTGGATCAAAGGGACTCGACTTGCAGATGATTTCCCGAGGTTGTGTGCTGCTGCGGAATCCAGGAATTCTCGCGTTGTTGACTGCTTCTCCTTTAATGGTGAGTCTATTTTGTGGGATATTCCTCTATCTTTCAATCTCAGGGGTGGGGCGATAGGGAGAGAGAGAGAGAGAGGCTTTTTTCTGTTTTGGAAACATTCATGTCTCTAAGCTTGTTGCAGGTCCGGAAAGATTAGTTTGGCATCCCTCTTTGTCCGGCGACTGTAGTGTGCACTCTGCCTACAATCACTTTCTGAAAAATAAATTTCTAGGAACAGATGACTCCCCAGCCATGATGATCTTGCAGCACCTGATCCCGTCTAAAGTTTGCATCGTTCTCTGGATGGTGTTCCACATGAGGATCTTAACGTTGGATAATCTTAAGAGGAGAGGATTCTGCCTGCCAAACAGGTGTTCTCTTTGCATGGAGGATGAGGAATCCATTGACCACATCTTTGTTAAGTGCAAGACCTCGCTGGAGGCGTGGAGCATCCTTGCAGCTTTTTGTCAAAATCGATAGGAGATGTAGCAGATCCAGAACCATCATGGAGAGAATCAAGCTCTGGAATACACAAAAGCCAGATGATCCGAGTCAATGGTGCACAAGGGTCTTCCTCCATGCTTTCTGCTGGATTCTCTGGCTTGAGAGGAACTCCCGAGTATTTCGCGATATCGAATCACCCTCTCGGGTGATTGCTTTCTGAATTGGATCTGATATTGCTCAATGGTTATCTGCTGCCCAGAAAGTTGATAAACAGGTTGCTGAAAGCTGGTTGGAAAATTTGAAGATTAGGCCGTTTCCGCCCAGGAGCTTCCTTCCTGCTGTGGACTCCTAATTGCCTGTTGGATCCTCTCTTTTGTTCATGTGTGTGTCTTGGTTTTAGATGATGGTCTGGTTCTTTTTTCTCCCAGTTTGAGCTCTCCTTGAGTCTTGTTGGGGGGTCCCCTTTGTCTGGATCCTCTTTTCCTTTCTTTTGGTGATCCGCTCAGAGAGCCCGTTTTCCTCCCCGATGCGGTGTCTTCTCTTTCCCCTGTATTTTAATACTATACCATCCTTATAAAAAAAAGTACTCCACATCCTACTTCTCCTCAGCGCACACCACAAGCATGAAATTCATCACCATCGTCAAAACTGAAGTTTCAAAGCTTGCTGACTTTGCCTCCTCGATGCTAGAACACGACTACGCAATCGAGAAAGAGAGGGACTTCACTGAAATCCTAAATTGAATAGAGATAGAAATCCAGAAATCAAATAAACGAGTTCTTACCAGCGGACTACAGTAGATAGATGTGGAATCAGGTAGACGTGAAGTGGCAGTCGAAGGAGGAGATGGTGGTTCGTCTAAGTAGAAGGGTAGACATGGGTGGTGGTTGAAGCGATCAACTAGCATAGGTCTAGTTTCAAATCGCAAAGATTGGAGAAGGAGAGGCAAATACCATGGATTTTCTAGGGGATTGGGGGTCTCGCTTGCGGCAATTTTAGGGTTCGGGAAAAGAGAATTGTTCCATCGAGAAACTAAGGACTCGATGGAAAAAGGGAATTGTTCAAAGAAATAAAATCAAAACCAAAATTAAATGGTTGGCCTTCTCAGCGGTTGGAACAACCGCTGGTGGATTGTCTGTCAAAATTAGAAAATAACAAAGCCCGGAAGGGGTTGGGAAAACCGCAGAGAATAAACCCCTGGGCTAGACCCACTTCCTTGTAGTGTTCCCCATGTTCAAAGTTAACAAACAAGCCCATTGTACACTGACAACAACATCATGCTCTCATTAATGTTGCTATGTCTCGTCCCTCGGGTGTCCCTAACTGCTTAGTTACTGATTAGGAAAATTTTATTTTCAATCAAATTTAATTGGGTATATCTGGTTGGAATTCAAAAAAAAATCACAAAAATTTAAATGAATTGTGCTCTTCATAATGACATCTGATATATTTTGAAAAAAAATTGAGACATATATATCCATTTATATCATGGTTGTAATGCTTGCTAGTTGGTAGTACATAAGATTATATTGTGATAGCATGAAAGTGTAAGTGTACCATGATGTGTGATTATACCACATTGTAGAGTACTAGAGTAATTATATACATTATAGTAGGAATATAGTAATAATCATTTACCATCGTATACTACCAGTTACCACCATGTACCAGGATGGTATATGTGATATATTTGGTCTTTGAATTTTTTTTCCCAGAAATCTGTAGATCACAATAAAGTATAAACTCATTCATTCGGTGAGAAATTTTCCAAATCTTAAGTTAAAAGCGAATGACATATAAAGTGGTATCAGGTAATACCAATGTGGTAATGGGTGGCACGGAAACAATTCACAAAATATATAAAAAATTATCACAATCAACTCATTACAGTTGTGCAACAAAAGTTAAATCAAAGTTAGAACAATGAAGATATGAATAGATTAAAAATATATAAAAACATTTTAATCTCACTCATCAAATCTGACTCCACTCGAAATCAAGAAGTTATATTTAGAGGTCGTTTGAAAGTTGAGATTTCATATGATATATTCATGCAATACATGTAATTAGGAGAATTCGTCGTCTCTTTTTGTCTTAAAAAGAAACATAAAACATTTATTTGAGCAGAAGATGAGCCCACCAGAATCATTCATTATGGATTATTGTCAATCTCTCATTTTTTTCTTCCACATTTTTTGAGGGATCACCAAAAACATTCAAGTTTCAAATAATATATTTTTCAAATTCATACATTGACACAATACATCTAATAAGAATATATCAATTGATTAAAACATCAATTTAGAGAATCCTAACTACAGAACATTAACTCAGTTATGCATAAATGTATAATCAGGAGTTATGCACACTACCTGCCTACCGATTGTTTTATCTTGGGGGATAAGATCGAGAGTAGCGGTTGATCGGTTCATTGTTCAAATATGAGGGATTGGTCATTGTTGTGATGTTTGATGAGCAGCTGAAGTAGTGGTTAATCGCTTCATCTTTTAGGGTTACTAGATTGTATGCGCCACGCTTTGCTGTGGCAACCGGCCGGGCAAGTGTGTGATTATTGCTAAATCGATACTTTTTTAGGACCATAATCGATTAAAACAAATTTGCGAATAAAATGTACATTTTTTAAGAAATGATTATTTTTCCAAGCAGATTATTGTTTATACATAACGATCGCTTATGCACTCATATGTTGACTTACTTGTGCCAATAATCCACTAACTAGGAATTAGCCCACGCTTTGCCGCGGGGTATGTTGATTTATGTCATCAGTGTACATGGGGACGTAATACTGCGTGGTTTCCCAACCTACACCAATCATCATTGTTGCTAAACCAAGAACAATAACATAGATGATTCATTACAGCTAAGTGCACAAAAAATGAACTGGGGATTTAGTTTGTTAAGGCAAAGAAACAAAAGCCAGTACAAAATCATCTTGTTGAAATCCAAAAGTCTTTGCAAACTAAATAAGCAAATGTGCACATTGTTTTGTCTCCATGGAAGCTGGAGAACAGGAACTTAGTTCAAGAATGAGGATATTAGGGGTAGATAAAGTGCATCAGTGATAATTGTCGAAAACATATTGATTTCATGTGCTTAATGTGATTATTTCATGATACGTTTGAGACATATACTGCTCGTTTTAATGCCAACTGACTCTGAAATGGTTGTAAGACCATTACCGCCATATATTAGCATTGTGATATATTTTAGGTGGAAAAGCAAAAGAGGATGGAAGCATATACAGATGGGAAAGAGCACAATCAAACCGGGAGTGGACTAATTTGAAAGGCCACTATTTGATTAAACTTGGACCGGTGACAGGAGGATGTTCTCCCTAGGCAAGTTGACCTGGCCCATTCTTTTTCTTCCCTAGCAAAGCAGAAGTGATTTGGGCTGGCGGCGGAATTAAGGAGAAGGGGAACGATTATTCTGGGGAAAAAGCTGCACAGCGAGCAGCTTGTTAGCGCGGGAGAGAGCGAACTGAAAGGAGAAGTAGTTCAACCCTGCGATCATCAGCGATCCCGGAGTGAATTCTTTCTAAACTTTTATCCCTCGATTAATAAGATGATGATTATGAACATGATTGTGTGTTTTATTTTCGTCATGAACTAAACCCCGATCTGGGGGAAACATCATAGGATGTAGCTAGTTCTTGATTTGATGGATTGATTCCAAATTCTTTTCTTCCATTCTCTATTGCATGAAATTGCTTAATGCTTTGTGTTGACTGACCACCAATACAATGAATCGTAGTTAATTAGGTTATTAGCGACAGTGAAACCCTAATAACTGAACCTATTTCATGTGACATGGTAACTTATCGAAGCGACAGTGGATTAAATAAGGTGCTATGCGGTCTTAAATAGGATATCGTTCTTCAGGCTAAATAATTAACTCATTGAGCTACGACAGTAGGATTTGAATTGATTATTTAGTACGTAGTAATTCCCGACAGGGATAGCTAGCACAGTAGTGATATCCTGGCTGTAGAGATATGGATTAAATTGATTAGAATATGTGAATTAATCTGGATAGGATAGGTAGTGAATCCCGGTGTTTCTCCCAGAGCTTTCTCCATTGAATTTCTCCCGACCATTTTACTTTGCTTAATTAGTTTATTTATTTTGCTAGTAGTTAATAATCTCATTAAACCATTTTCACCTATAGTTTGCTCAATAAAGTTGATAGAACTTAAGGTTGTACCAGTCCCTGAGAGACGATACCCGGACTTTCCGGATTACTACAAGATAGGAATTGAAGCATTACGCTTTTGCCCTATCAAGTTTTTGGCGCCGTTGCCGGGGACTGCCATACTTTATTTTTGTTGATTTTTGTCAGTGAACTTTTTTGATCTGGGTGTTAGTGTGCAGGTGAATTTTTCAGGTTTATCCTCCTCGTGCATGCCAAGGAGGACGACTGGCAATTTACTGCCACTAGATCCCGAGATCGAGAGGACCTGCCGACAGAACAGGAAGCAGGTCAAGTTAGGGAAGCAGCCTACCACATCCACAACTCCTAGGCCTTCCCTAACTCAGAATCGTCAGCCGAGAAGGCAGGTTTCACCACCTGTCATCCAGACACCACCACTGCGCATCATCGAGCCTGTCGTCATGGCAGAACAGCATCGTTCGATCAGGGCTCGTCTGAATCGGAGGACTGGAGCCCGAGCTTCATGTGTTGTCATTCCGGCTGGGGATGCAAACATGGAGATTACCCCAGCCTTCATCAATCAATATGATCACTAATGGGTACACCTTCTCAGGGGCCAGCACCGAGGATCCTCATGAACATCTTCGCCGGTTTGCAAGCATTTGTGACACAATGAAGAGCCCGGCTGTGTCTGATGATGCCATCCGTCTTCGGATGTTCTCATTTTCTCTGCTAGGGAATGCATCACACTGGTTCCAGAACTTGACACCTCGTTCCATCACAACATGGGGTCAGCTTGAGAAGACCTTTTTGGACAAATACTTTCCTCCTGCCAAGGCAATGAAGAGGCAAGAGGAAATTGTCACTTTTAAACAAGCTGAGGATGAAAGTTTGACCGAGGCATGGGAGCGCTATAAGGAGATTCTAATGAGATGCCCGAGCCACGGTCTTGAAGATTGGAACGTGATATCTATTTTCTTCAACGGAATCAGAAGGCAATTCCGAGATGCTCTGAATAATGCTTCCCGAAATGGTTTCACAAGGATGGAAGCACCAGAAGCATATGAACTGGTGGAGAAGATATGCTCTGAAGATACTGAATGGGGAAGTGAGACCAGCATTCGAAGGAGAGGAGGCTTGCATGAGATAGACAGAGTTGCAAGTTTAGAAGCAAAGATTGATGCTAAGCTGGATTCCAAGTTCGATGCACTCGAACGAAGGCTGGCTAAGTTGGATCTTGGTAGACAGGAGGAGGTTGCTTATTGCGAATTATGTGAAGGTGCTCATCATAGGGATCTATGTCCACTGGTGGCTGATCAGATGGAAGATGTTCACTATCAGCGAAATCAAGGCCAGGGTGGTATGTATTCGAATACCTACAACCCGCAATGGAGGAAGCATCATAACTTCTCCTGGGCAAACAACAACCCAGCTGGTGCTCGCAACATTCCACCTCCAGGCTTGCAGAAACAACAACCTCCACCTCAACCAGAGAAGAAACCACAACTTGAAGAATTGCTTCTGGCTCACATGCAGAAAACCGACAATAATCTGAAGGGTCTGGATCAATTTGTCACTCAACAGCTAGCCATCAACAATAATATGCAATCATCTATGCTAGCTATGGAGAGGCAAATAGGCCAGATGGCTCAAACTTTGGCAGATATTCAAGGTAGGATTCCCGGGACTTTACCAGCAAATACTGAGAGGAATCCGAAGGAAGCCATGGTTGTAGCAGTCACATTGAGGAGTGGGAAGGAGTTGGAGGATCCAAAGAGCAAGAAAAATCCAGTAGAAAAGGAGGGCAAAGGAGTTGCAGAGGAAGAAAGTGCAAAAGTTGAAAAATCTGACTTACATAGGCAAACTGCATGCAATCTGCCTGTGCAAAAGCAATCTGCCCGTGTACCTCAAAAAGTGGAAAAATTGAAGAGCGAAGAGGTAAAGCCTTATGAACCTCCCGCACCATTCCCTAAAAGGTTAATGAAGCCCATGGAAGACCCAAACTTCAAGAAATTTGTGAATCTCTTCAAGCAACTTCAAATTAACATACCACTGGCAGAGGCACTTGAACAGATGCCTACATATGCTAAATTTTTAAAGGAGTTGCTGACTAAGAAGCGCAAATGGGCTGAGCTAGAGAAGGTAACCCTTACTTCTGAATGTAGTGCTGTGATTCAGAATAAATTACCAGAAAAGAGGGATGATCCGGGCAGCTTCACCATTCCATGTGTCATTGGAGGTACAGAGTTCAATAAATCACTTTGTGATCTTGGAGCAGGAATAAATTTAATGCCATACTCAGTCTACAAGAAATTGGGATTGGGAGATGTTCTTAAGCCTACTCGGATCACTCTCCAATTGGCTGATCGATCAGTAAAAATTCCAAAAGGAGTGGTGGAGAATGTATTGGTGAAGGTGGGGAAGTTTATTATCCCCACAGATTTTGTGATTCTGGAGATGGAAGAAGATCGGGGAGTGCCTCTCATTCTTGGGAGACCTTTTCTAGCCACTGGTGATGCACTCATCGATGTCGGGAGAGGCAAGTTGACATTCCGAGTAGGTAAGGAGGAGGAAATTTTTAATGTTTTTCAAGTTGACCATAATCATGATGAATTTGAAAGTGGAGCTCGAGAAAGGAAAAATCCCTCTTCCTGTGATAGTGGACCATCCGAAGAACTATCACCTATCCTATCTGCTCAGATTCTGAAGTCAAAGCAAGGGCAAAAATCCTTGCCAGGTCACCTCAAGTATAGATATTTGGGTAAGGATTTCAATCTTCCTGTTATTATTCCTTCTTCACTGACATTGAAACAGGAAGAGTACCTGCTTGAGGCGCTGCAGTACCACCTACGCCTCACTAAATGGTCCAACATGCAAGATAAGAAGGTCATACCCAATTTTCGCACACCTGACCCTGCAGAGGTGACTCATATGCTGGATGGAGGTTATGCGGTCTATAATTTTTCGGGAGGGTATTCTGGATACCTTTCCATCCCCATTGGTTGAAAGCTCCATGAACGTCAGGCTGAGGACGTTAAACAAGCGCTTCTTGAGAGGCAACCCAAGGTAAGTTTTCTTTTCTTTATTTTTTTTTTCGTTGTGTCAAACCCGTGCATGTTTAGATTAGGAGTTGAACATAAGGGACAATGTTCCATCCTGAGTGTGGGGTGGTCAGTCTTAGTGTCGTTTGTCCCTGTTGCATGTGGTAAAAAAAACCCAAAAAAAAAACTGTCATTTGGCTATGCACAGTCAAACTGAATGCAGTTTGCCTGTGCAAAAAGCAAGCTGCCTGTGCAAAGCTAATGGCTAAAAAACACCTAAAAATGAGAAAAATTAAAAACAAAACCTTGTACTCTTGTGGTAACATGATGTAAATGACCGTGATGCCTTGAAAATGAGTTTGTGCTTGAATGAAATCATCGAAATCACCCCACTAGTGTTGAATTGCATAGTTCTTCACGATGAGCTTTATGTTTTGACTGACTTGATATGCTTGGAATGAGCAACTCTTTTAGCAACATTCTCTTTTGTGAGGATAGTGTAATGACTTTTGGTGAAGTAGTTAGGTGGAGAACATTGACCATTCGACATGTTTGGATACCGTGCTTACTTGCATCAATTGTGAGCTTTTGATTTTGCATTGAGTCTCTCTGTTTTGAATGTTTTATGATGGGGTGAACTGTATCTTTATAAAATGAGAAAACACTACCTGACAAGTTAAAGATAAGAAAGTTGCCATAATAATTAAAGTGTGGGTAAAATGCCAAAATCGTGTGAGGCAATCACTCATTGCACATGGGGATGAGGAAAGATTCAATTGAGAATCGGTTCGCGACCGTATGATGTTGCTTATCAAGTACGATCCCCAGTTGAGTGAAGTGCCATTTGAGGATGCAATGACCCTCCACACGGACCGAGGAAAAGGAGTTGAAAGAAGCCCTTATGCGAGTGCTAAGAAGCAGAAATTGCTCTTGCTCGGTCACCGGTAGTAAGAAACAAATCCCACTTGTACTAAATACGACCTCTCGGCAAGCAAAATCAGAAAGAGAGAAAGCCTCTCCTTGTCATAAAAGGTAGTGGTGTGCTTAAAGTTAAAATCTTGTTTGCGAAAGGCTTCCCCCATTAGTTTTTGAGACTCATGCTTAATTAATTGCTTATGATTGGTGTGAGTAAGCCAGATTGTCCTCACGAGATATGCACCTCACTGATGTGGTTAGATTCTCCTAATAACTGTTGCACCATAAGTTGTTAATCACCCACTACCGACGATCAAAATTGAGTGTTGCTAATTGAGTTTTTGGATGGATTTGAGTCAGTCAACGGTAATGGTTGCAAAGAACTTGAGTGTGGGGTGAAAGGTATGATCATTATAGCACAACTTGTCCTTTGAGAAAAAAAACTACTGATTACAACAAGAGTACAAGGAAATTTTGTGTTTTGCTTTGAGTGTTGAGTCTGTGGTGTGTCATTGTTTTGGATGGTTATGTGTTTGTGTTGTTTGAGTCGTTGCTTAGGGACAAGCAACAATTGAGTGTGGGGTTGTGATAATTGTCGAAAACATATTGATTTCATGTGCTTAATGTGATTATTTCATGATACGTTTGAGACATATACTGCTCGTTTTAATGCCAACTGACTCTGAAATGGTTGTAAGACCATTACCGCCATATGTTAGCATTGTGATATATTTTAGGTGGAAAAGCAAAAGAGGATGGAAGCATATGCAGATGGGAAAGAGCACAATCAAACCGGGAGTGGACTAATTTGAAAGGCCACTATTTGATTAAACTTGGACCGGTGACAGGAGGATGTTCTCCCTAGGCAAGTTGACCATGGGCCAAAGGCCCATTCTTTTTCTTCCCTAGCAAAGCAGAAGTGATTTGGGCTGGCGGCGGAATTAAGGAGAAGGGGAACGATTATTCTGGGGAAAAAGCTGCACGGCGAGCAGCTTGTTAGCGCGGGAGAGAGCGAACTGAAAGGAGAAGTAGTTCAACCCTGCGATCATCAGCGATCCCGGAGTGAATTCTTTCTAAACTTTTATCCCTCGATTAATAAGATGATGATTATGAACATGATTGTGTGTTTTATTTTCGTCATGAACTAAACCCCGATTTCTGGGGGAAACACCATAGGATGTAGCTAGTTCTTGATTTGATGGATTGATTCCAAATTCTTTTCTTCCATTCTCTATTGCATGAAATTGCTTAATGCTTTGTGTTGACTGGCCACCAATACAATGAATCGTAGTTAATTAGGTTATTAGCGACAGTGAAACCCTAATAACTGAACCTATTTCATGTGACATGGTAACTTATCGAAGCGACAGTGGATTAAATAAGGTGCTATGCGGTCTTAAATAGGATATCGTTCTTCAAGCTAAATAATTAACTCATTGAGCTACGACAGTAGGATTTGAATTGATTATTTAGTACGTAGTAATTCCCGACAAGGATAGCTAGCACAGTAGTGATATCCTGGCTGTAGAGATATGGATTAAATTGATTAGAATATGTGAATTAATCTGGATAGGATAGGTAGTGAATCCCGGTGTTTCTCCCAGAGCTTTCTCCATTGAATTTCTCCCGACCATTTTACTTTGCTTAAATAGTTTATTTATTTTGCTAGTAGTTAATAATCTCATTAAACCATTTTCACCTATAGTTTGCTCAATAAATTTGATAGAACTTAAGGTTGTACCAGTCCCTGAGAGACGATACCCGGACTTTCCGGATTACTACAAGATAGGAATTGAAGCATTACGCTTTTGCCCTATCAATCAGCAAGTCTTTCTGTCATCGATGTAGACGATCACTTGTCCATTCTTGAGGTATGCCAAAGTGTTGAAACTCTTATGTGTGGTTCGACTGGTGAAGTTTTGTTTTCTAAATCTGTGCAACCGATGTATAGCTCTCCTGCAAACATCCTGGTACACTTTCTGATCAGCAATGCTTTGGCAGATTCTGCTTTGAGTTTGTTGTACTTGCTGGGTGACATGCCAATTATTGAGAGAGTTGCCTCATGGTCCAGTATGACATCAATATCATCAGATCCATGTTGACATTTGACTTCCAGCTGATAGTGCAAGCTAGTTATAGATATAAATGGGATTTTTTGTTAGCTTATTTGTTGATATATTAATAAGCATAAGAAGAAGTGTTCGCACTGAAACAAAAACTTACTCTGGCCATTGCTCAGTTGTTCGGCAAATGCCTCTTCGAAACTTCAATTGTGATATATAAAACTTGGCACGGTAAAGTATCTAATACGAATGGAAATTGATGATTAGATATGTGTGTATGTAAAATTTAAGTGCAAGATGTTGGCAAGTCAGATATATTTAGTTCTTAACGAAACTGGTGGTAGCTCTTATCAGATCCAAGCAAAGCTTTGATGTCAGTGAGTGTTTTCTTTTGAATTCATGGTCGAAGGCAGCCTGTTTTCACACCGGTGTTGGCATCCGTGTAGCAAACTTGTTTGCGACTATGAAGGAAGCTGGATTGTAGCAAAAAAACAAAAAAGCGTTAGTTTTGTTTCAATTGATTGGCAATACAAATTAATTGAGAAATGAACAGTATATGTGCATAGAGAAGTGTATATGTGCATAATTTCCTTGACCGAGTGTGTGTAGGATTGTATTATCAGATCACTAGCAGGAGTGAATTCAAAATGGTACTTGTATTTCTGGTTGGATAGAGGTGGCACTCGAATGATAGATTTGATTGTAACAATGAGAGGCAAGTGAGCTTCAGCTGCAGGCGCATTTTCTAAGAACTTCAAGATATCACATCCTCGATAATGAACAGTTGCCTTAGCGCCGCTGTTTACGTGGACAAATATTAAATTTGTGGATCCATAGAATTCACAAATGAACACACTATTTTAGAAAATGTACCTCACATCCTGTACAACCATGTGAAATTCTTTGAGAATACCACGAATTGTTGTGGGAACACTTAGACGCCTAATGCATACAGTGATGTCTGTCGTTAACAAAAAAGTTTGTCATTTTAAAGTTTAGATTCATCTTAGTATGGTAAACAGAGATAGTCAAATGTACCTGTATGGTAGTCAATGGTGTTTGTCTGAAGAGGCACCATCGAAAAAGCCATCCCAATGTCCCAGCCAATAGGGAAGCGCGGGTCATCTGGGTCCTCTTCAACCCTGGAAATGTTTTGTTCGGGATTTATGTGCAACCTTAACTCTCCCGGAACAATCCTCGGATTTTCCCTCGCTGGTACAGCCAGAACCGAATCAAATTGATAAAGGTTCCCGACTTTTATTTTGCGAGATATCTCGGTGATGTCTTTTTCATCAACCATTGACTCGATCAATCGTGCCTATAAGAACAACACTTGAGCGAGTTCAAACTGTACAATGCATTTGTTGAAAGTCATTAATGAAAGGACTGTGCAATTTTGTAATTGGATTGTAACAAACCTTTTTATCTATCCAAATCATGTGCATGCTGAGATCTTTAAGTTTGGGTGCCTCTCGGAATTCGAGCCATGTAATCACAGGTCCAGCAATAAATGTGCGAACTTTGGTGCCCAAACGCAATCCCCGAAATGGCATGCAAGTTTCAATCGGGTCTGTAAGACAATAAAGGGAAACAAAATGGGTATTTTATCTGTTTTGCAGAGGAATCGAGATTCTTGGGAGGATTTTTTAACAGAAATGGAAGGCATGTACCTTGGTTATCGGTGGGGACCATGTGACCGCCCTCTGTTGACTTGTTTTTTCCGGGTAAACTGTCCATGTTAGGTGGGGTCTCTGGCCAAGCAACAGAAGTACCGATGAGTAGTAATTTCCCAGATGTAAAGGCGGTGAAGAAGAGGGAGACGTGGATTTACCTTGGTTTCAAAAAAATTCTGGTAGTTTCTGTGGTGGGGCTTACGCGGCGGAGAAGGGTTGATGAAGATGTGGACAGCTGCTGTGGTTGGTGAGGGATGGTAGGGTTTAAAGGGGAGGTTCGATTAGAGTGCTCATATTGGGCGGGTTTACAGTGGGCCTTTATCTGTAGCCCTAAAGCACCATTTGGGCTGGGCTCAAATGCACTTGATTATCATCAAAATGCAGAAAGAGACGTCAATTTAAGAAGTAGACCAGGCCCGAAGACGTTTGGTCCATAGTAATTCAGGCCTATGGAAATAGGGCCAAAACATCAAAGCTACAATGGTTTTAAGCGTCTGGCTTGTCTGAAACACGAAGCACAAATATTTGTAAACTGTTTTTTTTTACAACAAACTGAAATGAAGTTGACGAACTGTATTTAACATCAAAAGCAACGGCACATAAAGATTGCCATACTGTGGAAGTTTTGAATCACAATAGGGTTTACTAATGTGTTTAAACTTCTAGGCTTCTAATCCAGACCAAGAAGACACACCCAAATCAGTTCGAAGCTGTAGTGCGCCAATCGTAGTAGACAGATCTTTGAAAAGGGCAAGAAATGTTAGCTAATACGGTTGTAGTTTTGATAGTAGGTTAGATAAACACAATCATTTTTAGTTTTGAGAATTACCTTCATGCAATGTATAGCAGGTGCACAACCCACCCCGACCTATTAGCCAGTGAGGATATCACTGAATGCCTCTGCAAACACAATGTTTCTTGTATAGTTGTTTGGAATTTCTGCTGGATTCTCTATTAGCATTCGCAAACCTGTTGCTGATCGTACCCTTGAAACTCCCACGTATAGCTGTCCATGGCTAAATACTAGTTCTGGCAAATAGATTCCGACTTTGCCAAGCGTCTGTCCTTGGCTCTTATTTATTGTCATTGCATAACATGTGCGAACTGGGAACTGACGCCTTTTGAGTATAAACGGCCACTTTGAGTTTTCTACATTGAGAACAATTCTTGGAATTATGACTTCGTCGGTGTCATAAGAACCTCCCATGATGTTGCCCTTTATGAAATTGTCACCCAACACAGTGATCATAATCCTTGTACCGTTGCAAAGACCCAAAGCTGGGTTCAAGTTTCGCAGCAGCATGACTGGAGTGTTTTTCTTCAATGTAACTTCATGGTTTGGCACTCCATTGAATGTAAGTGTGTTGAGAAACTCAGTTGGGTAGCATTCATCAAATGTAGATGATGTGTCTGTGGATTGCAGCAATGAATCAGAACTATAATACGTCTTTGAATCACCAGGAACCCTTTGCATCATATAATCATTAATCTGAGACACGGTTGCATTCCTTGGTGCAACTATTGCCCTATTTTTTAGATATGCTGGGTGCCTATAGTTGGTGTCAAATGATTCATATATATTCTCTGCAATTGCTTCAATGTGATTTCCCTCATGTTGTATAAGAAACAACTCAGGTATTTGTATCCAATCAGCTGGAGAATCTTCCTTGAAGGCCTCTGTTTTAAGCTGGCCATTTCCCAAAGCCAAGACCCATTCCGAAAATGTGTAACCATGTAGCTGCTGCCTTTCATTAGGCAAAGAACCTGCTATTCTCATGTTTGCAGATAGATGCATGAGTGCAAAAGAACTCCATAGAGATGATCTTCTTAGATACCCATCGACTGTTTGCTCACGCCCAGCCTCAGTTATGACCGGGAGTGTTTGTCGAAAATCTCCACCAAAAAGAATGGTTTTGCCACCAAATGGCTTATACCGCGGTCCATTCAATGGAACACCCATAATGTCGCATAAAGTACGTTCTACTGCCTCAAAAGCATTTCGGTGCGTCATGGGTGCTTCATCCCATATTATGAGAGAAGCGAGTGCCACAAGCTCAGCTAAGTATGTTCCATGTTTAATTGGGCATGTTGATGTTGCATCCAAGATTAGTGGAATTTTGAACCTGGAATGTGTTGTGGTTGCATTAGGTAGCAATGTTGCTGCGATTCCAGATGAGGCAACCAAAATAAAAATTTTGCCCTGACTTCTCAGCCTTGCTATAATTGCGTTATACACATATGTATTTCCCGTACCACCATGACCATATAAGAAAAATGGAGTTCCGATATTGTTGTGCACTGAGTTGATACCTGCTGTGTAAACATGGAGTTGTTTGTCGTTGAGAGAATGCAGCATAGAGGCTGTCAACTGTTGTTGTTCTACTGTGTCAAATGTCAGATGATCATTAACCAATGGATTTGTTCCATCATCTGGCACAATATCAGTGGGAAGAGGAAGATTGAAATCTTGGAGATTAGATGAATGTGAGCTTAGAAGTTTTTGTAATTGGTGTAGCACCCAATTCTGCAGTCTCTCGTCAGTTGGTTCGTGGCCGTTGGTTCTTGAGTTATTGGCTGAATTATATGCATAATCTTCGGCCATTGATCGTCAAGCAGATGTAAATAATGCCAGTGGGCAAGGAATTTCGCAGAACATCAACATCGAAACGAAGGTGTTCCGAATAACCCTTGGCATACTCGAGGTAGAAATGTCATCCAAGACTTTTATCCATTCTGAAGAGCTAGATAGGAGTCCCAATTTCTGGCAAGCTTTCTCAAAGTCCGGGCAGACCTCGCCTCCAACAGTTCTCAAATGAGTGTAGCTCAATGCTCCACGAACCTTTGTCAATATGATCCTCAAGAAAAAAACGTCACCAGATCCTGGAGGAACATAGGCAATCCTCCCAATTGTGAAGCCTTTCTTGCGTGGACTCCACTCCTTACAATCGGAGAGCCATGTGTATTTGTTAGGTATTTGTGAATAGGTGAGCAATCTTGCCTCTAGGTCCCTGCGGTTCAGTGCAAACCATTCTGTCAAATATGTTTTCCCAGCATTGGAATTTGCCAAAACATTTCTGATACTTGATTGTTTTGTATAGGGAACCTTTTGCTGACCATCCAAATGAACCCCCAACCGAACTACTTCTGGTTCTCTAACATGAATGAGATATTCGTTAAGCCTCCATATAGCCTCATAAGATGACAACGATCTGCAATCTATGAACTCTTGGATTTCATCTCTGTTCCCACCATGCCGCACAGAAGGATTGTTACCAGTATTTGTATCGTTCTCAGCAATGACCAGCGATCTATCTGGTCCTTTGGTAACATACTTAAAAAGATACTTGATCAATTTTCCTTTGTGACATATTTCGACATTGATGTGAGCTTGCATGCGTACCAACAAATTCCTATTGTACGGAACAACATGTCGATTATCCAACAGAACAGTGCCTTTTTTAATCTGAATTCCAGAATCTGTTCTTTTGTAGACAACATTTCCGTGTTTATCGAAAGCAGTTGCTGAGTTGAATTCTTTTGGGAAGTGCTTTGAACACTTACCATTGGTAGGACGTTTTTTTTTCTCGCATACATGGTGCATTGTTATTTGATTCTCCACATGGCCCATGTATCATGAATTTGCAATCAGCTTCATAACCCAGCAGATCAACATCAGGGTCTGGAATTTTTGCTGAGATGACCTGATCTATGTCTGTTGTTGTCCTGAGTTTGTCTTGTTCAGCCAACCAAACTAATAAGTGAATGTGTGGGAGCCCTCGCTTTTGGAACTCAACTGTATACATTACTGATAGATAATGAAACAAACGAATAACATTAGAGTAACTGTCAAAACGAATGAATGAACGATATAAGAGCAGACGTGAAACGTTGCATGACCCAAAACCAAAGACATCAGTTATTGTAGAAAACTAAAGAATAGTATGGAAGAGAACACTCACTTTCAACTGTCTTTCCAAAGTAGGAATTCTTCTTGATATCATCAATCAATATCATGAGTTTAATATGGAAGACTCTTGAAACAACCATGGGTTTATTCGAGCCGCTGGACCCAACAATGTGATCAAATGCCTCTGCAATTTCTGCCCACAGTGAATTGCACGTAAATGTTATAAACAGATCTGGACTGCCGAGGAACTCCACAACTGCCATTGCATCGTGATACAACTGTTGCATATATCTTGGGCTGGCGATGTAAGTTCCTGGTAGAACAACATGGCCAACTTTATCACCGTCAAGATCACCACGTGCCATAGCATCTTGTAATCCTTGATAAACTTCTGCTCGAAGCTCTGGTTGATGACAACGCAGAAAAGCCAGCCGGTTAAGCTCCACCGAAGAGTAAGCATCAATGCAATAATGCTGAAGTGCCTTTCCAACTTTGACCAGTGTTTGGCCTTCATTCTGACGGTATTGTAGCCTGAAAGCATAATATTCACGTTGGGTGACAAATTGCCTACGCATAGAAGGAGGGCAGCAAGCTGGTCTATATTTAATAAGCGGGTGATAACCATCTTCTCCATATGGAAACAATAAAGGGAAATGAAGAGCATCAAATTTTGGATTAAGACTTGTAATGCGCTTAAGACCGTCATAGACATTATCAACTATGATATCCCTGTCATCTCTATCGGGAATGAAATCACCAGGTATAAGTGCTACAATCTCAGAGGCTTGGGGCAAATCATATTGTCTATTTCTACTTTTTGCTCCAATGATCCGAAGTTTCAAATTCGGAGCATCCACCTCTTGCAATTGGTCACGAACCCGCCTGAAAGTCCTCACCAAATCATTGTGCTCATCTAACATCTGTAACAACAAAGTGAGCAACTCTGGCATAAGCTTTGTGTCACGTGAAGCAAAGTTTGACAAACGGTTGTCAATCTCATTTTTCAGGTTCAAATATATAAACCTGAGCAAATTTGGGACGTTGTCCCTCTGGCGGCATGAGCGACCCAATTCTGTGGTAATTTTCTCCACATATAACCATTGAATATGGTCCTCTACTTGCCACACTCCGTGGATCAATTGTAGCACCAAACGAAGTGAAGCAAAGCGAACCGTTGTATGGTCGAATGTTATCTCTAAAATGTTTAGACATAGGCCCCCCATCAATTTGCAGAAGTTCAGTCAATAAAGGCGGAGGTTCTCTAAGAAATGGCAAAGTAACTCGGCCTTTCTGGCAGCATAGAGTGTACAACGGATTGGTTGTTGATCGCCGTCTATCTAGCCGTTCCAAATACCAAAACATAGCACCACAAAACTTGCAAACGCATTTTGGCTTGCCTATTTCCAAGATGTCATCATGTAATGGCACTCGAGCAGTAGGAATGTGTTTTGTCTGCACAACTGGGACCACAGATTGAGGATGATTACTGTCTTCACCTGAGCGAGATTCCGGAGGAAAGTCAGGAACACCACTATAAGTAGATACAGAATATGTGCTTGATTGTGTGAATGCATCCTTTTCGTTTGCTTGTGTATAAGGTGAGGTTGGTTCGTGCAGAGATTCATCTGGAACAATGTTTCTTGATCTCTTTGATCTGAGCAAGTGGTATTGTCCCTTCCTTTTGCGTCGAGTCATCCCTACTAAAGACACATGAAACCCTTTTAGAGAGTTAGGGGAGCATTTACTGCTTGAATGTTTCTCCAACTGAAAAAAAAACAAAGGCATTAATGGCATGGACATTCACAACAAACCCAATAATGAGGCTAACTAATGAGTTCAGCAAGCAAACCTGGTCTACATATGACTGTAACTTTTGGAAACTAATGAGAAGAGCATGCGTGTAAGTGAAGCATCTAGGTCAGTCTGGCATGAATGATTATGGAAAGGCGATGGAGATCAGAATTGAAACAAAAGATGAAGTTTAAGGTCCCATTTTATTAACTTATAGCAGAAGCAGCGAATGACAATGAGATTGAGAGAGGATGTCTTGTGCTATAGTGGTGATGAAGAAGAGAGGTAAACAGAACGTGATATTAGGCACACATTAGCACTTTAATTTTTAAATAATAGATACTTGACAGTTTACTATGTAAAAGACGGCTGCAATTAATGCAAAGCCCTTGAGGGTCAGTCCATCATCTTCCACCACACAGGTTATAGTTGCAATGAGCAAGAATGCAATCATTCTACTGACACCTTCATTTAATGTGAGCAGTGGCATCTGGCAGTGGATGTTTTGGAATAAAAACCTACGTGGGCCAAATCACAAATAACTTTTCTACTAAACATTTAAGCATTCTTGTGGTATTTAACCATTAACAGCACAACAGTGAGGCCGAGGATTTTTTTGGGTAATCTAAGGGAAAAAGCTAACTGAATGGCAAGCATGGATTTTAATCTACAACGATAATTCAATAACGGTTTTCGTCAACAAAAACTTAATATGTAAGCAACCGATAGACATGGAGCATTATGTGCGAAAGCATACCAACACCGTGATTTCAAAATCAATAATCTGATACCCCTATCATACGAACACATGATCAACGATAGCACAGAAGAGCATTTCAATTACATAGGAAGATCCACTTGAACATAAACAATCAGGGAACATTACTTATCCGAAACTTTCATGACAATTCCTTGTTTTTGTCAAAAAAGATACCCTACATGCCATGGGATTACAACAATTTTAGGTAGAGCATCATCGTTTAGCATCAGACATTGATACTTGCTAGAGGTGCACATGATCATCTACACCAGCCTTCCTTAGAGAAAACATGTCTTGGCGAACAAAAGAACCCTTAACCGACCCCATAGCTTCTGGGTAAAAGGCACCAAGGCGTTCCACAACACACACACAACACTGACCTGTGGAACACAAAAGACCTCCAGCACAGACCTCCAACACCTACAACATAAAGCAAAAGGAACACAAAACTCAAATTAAGCGTGGATGATTTAGTAAAATGGAATACTTCAAAATTATCAAATTCTTGGCTTCCTGGCACTTCAAAAGGGCTGCATTGTTTCTGAACTTGTATTAAAACCCAGAGGAGAATCAAACAGGTGGTCTCTTACATCATTTCTTGAACAAAGCACGCTTTGCAGCAGGCCTCTTTTGAGCATCGGGCGGTAAAGACTCGACCTCATCAGTATTGGCCAAAGTTCCATCACCATCCTTGAGGGCATCAATTTCAGAGGCTGTCAACTTCTCGACTTCTATCTTTGCCAACGGGGACAACAACCTGCATGCAAACAAATAGCTAATCATGAGTGCACCATGGGATTATGTCTAACTTTGGAAGTATTATAACAAACAACAAACATACAAAGTTGCTGAAGGCGAATTCGATGCAGATTGCATAGCGCTCCCAGGAGAAGCCGTTTCATCATGCTTAACAACCTTAGAATCACCAGCGAGCAAATCATCCTCAAGATCATCGATGGCAACGGTCCCACCAATTGTAAATGAGGGTTTGGGACCATCTCCTACAACAGGTGCAACAACATCCTGATGATGTTGCTTTGCAGGAGTGTTTGTCTTTGAAGAACCATCTACAACAATTTTCTCAATTTCTTGTGTCACTGGATTCTGTGCTGACACACCATCAGATCTTTTAGGAGGACTTTGGCTCCCAAAAATTCGAGGCAGATCAGGTTGAATGGTTGGCAAACATACACTGGAAGACATAAGAACAACACAAAATCATATAATCCGCAGAGAAGATGAGTGCAAAAAAAGAAGGAATTTGTTGTCAAAATCACAGCAGACCAACCTTATTGGCTCGTCTGAATCATGACCAATACTGAACGCAGGATTTGGGGTTTCAATTGGCGAAGCATCAATCACCTTTGCTTTCCCTTTCTCAGCACGTGAAAGCCTACAGGTTAGAAACATTAATTAAACGACAAAAAAGACCTAGTGTGTATGTAGAGCAACAAAGGAAAACAGAAAGGGTCATTAGCAAAAGCAGACCTTCCAGAGCCAGATGATCCAACTATATCTGATGGTGGTGAAGTCTGTGCTGCAGCTACATGAGCAGGCACTTATCCTGGTTGGACAGCAGCTGGCAATGCAAGCTGAGGATGATGCTCAAGCATGTCAGCAACAACTTGAGGATCATCAAGAGGTACAACCTGGGCAACTCGAAATTCCCCTGATGTAAACCCAGTCAAACCAAGGAGCGGTAGCCTGCAATCAAGCTTAACATACTCGCCACGAAGTTGGTTGAGCTATGGCGGCAATTGTCCTGGGCGAAAGGGAAATCGATGTGCCAAGTAAGCCGCCGAAACATTAACCAATGCATGGCCACACCCACCCATGGCAATGAATCGGGCCTCAGAAGTGTCATCCTTCAATGTAAACTGGATCTTGTAGCTACAAAGCACAAAATTCAACATCAGCAAAGTACAATAATCATAAACTGTGCATGAATTGCCAAACAACATAGACAACAAAAATATTTGAGTGAATACTTAATGCGGATCTGATCTTCTTTCAGCTGCCAATCTTTCGAGCACCAAAATGTATCATCATGACGCTTTGAAACAGTCCTTGAACAGAGCCTGCACGAATTATAGTACCATGGGACATTTGTCTCGACATTGACAATAACTCCACCACATCGAAACCTCTCTTCCTGTCAATGAAATGGCAGTCAAACAAACGTACAATGAAAGAAACTACCACAAAATGAGAACCAAGAGTTATGAACAACAAACAGACCGTTGAACCACCGTTATGAGCCAAGGTAATCAATTGCTGAAGAGTCCTTGTACGTCTATCTGCATCAGCCGCTGCCTCAACAACTGTTGCAAATTCAACCGGCAGGGAACCAACAACCTCACGCTTCTCAGCAAACCTGGTTAAAATGCAAGCAAACAGATTCATCATTCTAAACAATATGTGCCAGAAAAAGAAATTGGGAACGTAGAATCTGGTTTACCTAGATGCAAGATGATAGGCCTTTGGGACTGGCAAATTAATAGCTATGCATGTAGCAGCTGAACTGGACAACACACAAGAACCTGCAAAGCAGCTGTGTAAGCACTTTCAACCGAGACACAAGCCAAAAAAAACAACATGCAGAAGACGACGTACTTCCCAATTTGTTGACCAAAAGACCACCAAACGCCAAGATAACAGGTTCAATACAAAAAAAAAAGTCACCTTTCGTCCTCTATGACAACAGTCTGCTTAACTGTTGGACCATTGTTGGTTATTTTGTGCGATATCCCACTAATAGAATGTAGACGACCCGCCACATTTACAACCACGACAAACAACTACGCGCTCAGACCACTCAACCAATTAAACAGGTGACAAAAGGAAGCCAGAAAAAGCACACACCTGTTAAAACCCTATGGTCACCAGCACGCGATAGAAACTGAGATATTGGCAAGAACTCGTAAGAGTCTACTGGAAAGCTTCCAGCTGGCAAGGTGCACTCCGTAAAAGAAGTCGAAGGTGTGAGGCTCAAGGCCAAGTCGAATGAACACGCCCGATACTGGTGTGGTGGATTGCCGAGGCCAAACGATCGAATGATATAAACTTTCCCAACCGAAAGATTCTTTCGGATGCCATTAGCCATTGACGACGGCGAAACCCCGTGAATCAAAGTACCCTGCAAGCAAAGAGGAAAACCATTAGCGTAAAAGCAACGCTTGCAAGCGCAAAATCACGACGCAAAAGAGAACATGGGAAGAACAAAAACATACAGTCTCATCAACCCAGAGGGTGGCGTAGTTGTAGACGCAAGCATCACCGGGCGATTTTGCAGCCCATGCATGCAGCAGCCTCAGGCGCAGTGCAATATCCGGCTTGCGTGGACCGGTAAGGTTACAGAGCAGAGTGAACTCCATTCCAAAGCTTGGGAAACAACCCAGAAACACCGAACAAAGCGAGAGGAAAATGAGAGCTCAAAGAAGTAGAGAGAAGTTGCAAACCATTGTGTAAGAAAAAGTGGCATGGCAATTCGGCAAACCAGAGTTAAACTGCCGCGGGAAAAGTGAGGCGACACGCATACGATGGTGATACCCCCTGAGTCGAATCAAACGGCAGCTTCCCTGAAAATAGAAGCCCACTCTTCGATGAAAGGACAGTCAGAAAGAGAAGAGCTAAGCAACTTGAGCGCAATGGCGGCAAAGGCGGTGATGGGTCTGGCAGAAAAGACAATCAGAGGGATAAGAGGATCTCTAACCAGATCCGCGGGCAACGTGCCTTGCTTCGCAAATCATTAGGGAGATCCGGCCCAAGGTGGAAAAGGTCTGGCACAAACAGGCGGCCCAATTCGACTTCTCTGAATGGAACAACCGGGGCCACGCGCAGAGGTCCATCCAATAAGAGGTAAGAGTACAGTAAATTTCGATCACATTGAATAGTAATTACAGTCTATGTGTACAGTAGGGGCCGTGTCTTTGCAAATAATTCTCTTTAATTAGCATGAAACAGAGAATTGATATTCATTTTGAAACAGAAGAAATACCTCTAGTGATTAGTAAAAACAAAAGAGAAGTTAGTGGCTAATTACAATAAATTTGCAGCTAGCTCGATTGACCGTCTTCCTATTCCAATCTTTGGCTGAAGTTACTCTCTTTTTCGTTTCTAGACAATTGAAATCTTTCCTTTCTTTCTCTGACCTCAGCATTGCAGTTAATGCACTTGCTTCAATAACCATCTCAGATCATCAATGACAATTAAGGAACGAAGCAATAACACTTGATTAAACAAAGATCCTCAATTTGGGAGAGGTTGAAAGAATTGCATCATATATATATATAGCTAATTAAACCACCTTGCCGCGATGAAAAACTAAATTGATTTAAAAGCTTGATTTCTCTAAATTTGAGAAATATGTTGAAGAAGATGATCAAAGTACTCCACTCATGTTAGTGAACTTAATCAAAAGAAAAGAAAAAAAATTTATAGCTAGGCTAGCAAATAAAGCTACACTTACACTGTCTCAGTTTAGGTGGATAATTATACAAAGTTGATTGGTCAATAAAAAAAAGGTTAATACCCTAGTTTGGCCCGAAGTTTGATGCAAGGGACAGTTTTGGCCCGATTTTACAAATAAGACATTTATGTCCTACTTTTCAAATTATTAGACAAATTTGGCCCGAAACGTATCAAACATTTACTCTGTCAGCATTCAATGTTGGGGTGGCAAACTGGCAATGACATGGCTTCCACATCATTTTCAAATAATTTATTTATGTTTCAAATTCTAGAAACTGAAAATAAAATTAAAAAAGACATAATCCCTGCGATTTGGCTTTGTAACCCTAGCCGCCTCTTCTTCATCCCTCTCCTCCGTGACTCTTCCATTTCCAATGGGTAGAAGAACGGCGTAACCCTACGAGACACACAGACTTCCCCAATCTCTCTTCATCCCTCTCCTCCCTGACCGAGACACAAAAAACTTTCCCCAATCTCGCTTCTCTCACAATCAGCCATCGCAAGGGAGTATCTCTGCATCTGATGGAACTCGCCGGGACAAAGGAGCGAGAGGAATAGTCATTGATGGTTCGAATCCAAGAAGATCGAGCTGCGGTTGCGACGGATCTTGATGGCGACGATGATTGCAACGACGGATGGGGAAGTGTCGAGCTTCAACGGGGAACGCGGGACTGGAGGTTCCCTTCCCCTGTTATCTCCTTCCTCCTTCAACGGCGACGACAGAGAGCAGAGATGAGTGTGGCGCGGCTCGCCGGAACTTCTTGCTAATTTGTGCTCCGATTGACTTTTTTTTTTACAGTTTTGTGGGGAATTCTAGCTATTTTTGTAATTGGATTGGAAGGAGTGAGAATTGGCCATTTGGGTCTCCCTGTGACTTCGATGATGAGGGGGGGAAAAGAGAGACGAGAGGAATTGGAATGACAATTATTGAGTGGGATTTGCATGTGTTGATGACAGCGAGGGATGGCGGAGGGGAAGTTTGATTTGTGGCGGATTGGGGAAGGTTAGGGATGGCGGAGGTTTGTCGGTGGGGATTAGTTTATTTATTTATTTTATTTCCAGTTTTTAGAATTTTAAACATAAATAAATTATGTGAAAATGACGTGGAAGCCTTTCCATTGCCACCTCGACACTGAACGCTGAGTCACTGAAGGATTAAATATTTGACCGTTAAAATTAACGGTCAATTCATGTTTCGGGACAAATCTGTCTAATAATTTGAAAAGTAGGCCATAAATGTCTTATTTGAAAAATCGAGCCAAAATTGTCACTTACGCCAAACTTTAGGCCAAATTAAGATATTAACCCATAAAAGAATGATAGTATGTAAGATTAGAATACCTCTTAGCAACAGTAAATTAGATTTAACTTTATATATATTAATTTGATAGTTGTGCATATTAAATAAGCATTTTATATCCTCTTTGAGAACTAAAATACACCACATATAGCTCACCTAAAAAGAATAGACCTCTCATATGCATACAAATTCCCTCTTTTGGGTGCACACAACTTAATGAGCTACACCTCAAGTAGGTATAGATTGACATCCAGCCTCTCCAATCAGGCACACGAGCTTAAATAATACCAACTATAAAATGAAATAATGAATTCCAATTCCCCTGTTACACCTTTCCTTTCTCTATCACACATGCTCACCAACGAATCCAATCATAATTAATAACTTTTCCATCTAACACCCATGCATTGAAATCATGAGAACTGTAGAACATTTCCTTCATGTATCCAACTTGATCGAATTAGAATGATGCATTTACGTTCCAACAAATCAATAGAATGATATTATACTTTATTTATACTTTTAGAAATACTAAGAAAAATAATAATAAACCGAAATACTGTCCTTCTCTAATAATTAAACCTGAATCCCGCTTTACATATATTTTTACATTGCAAACTGAGCATCTCCATGTAACGAGGTTCAAATGCGGCGGAGTATGCCTCGGAATTGCGATGCACCACATCTTATGCGACAGCGGCGCAGCCCTGAACATCATCAACACATGGTCGGAAATGGCTCGTCGTGGCCTCAGTGGTACTCTTCCCTCTCTCGCTGCAGCCATAGTACGGTACCAATCCTGGACCGCACCCTCCTTCGAGCTCGGCAACCAACCGGCGCCCCGAAGTTCCACCACACCGCAGGGATGGAGCCAGGAAATTAAATAAGGGGGGCCGGTAAAAGTTTTTGAAAACAAATATTATGATATCTATCGGTCCACACAAATTACCAAAATATTGACACATAAAGCTTATTTTAACCTAGTAGAAGACCTTTGGCATATTGTATAGTTAAAAAATATGTAACTGCTCAAAAATGAAAAGATAGAACTCAGTTCCTAATGGAAAATGATGAAAAAAGAACTATAATTCCTATGCAAAAGCAAATTAACTTGCAAAAATTCAGTAAACTTTAGGTTAAAATGAAAAAAAAACACCGTCTCAAATCTTAAATTTGTTACCAATTTTAAGACAATGGACAAAAGATATACCAAATGGGAATGTTTGGTACCAAATCGTAAGGCGTAGGATTTTTTTGAGTTTTTTAGTGAATTTTTTACTTTATCATATAATGTGGTTAGTGAATTTTTTTGAAAATTTTGTGTAAGATTTAGGGATTTAATTTAATTAATTTCCAGAATTAAGTTTTGATTAATTTTAAGATAATTAATATATTTTGAGTTTTGTGAATCTAAATAACCTTTCAGAAGGGAATTGTCATTTTTTCACAATATAAGACTTTTGCGCTAGACTTTCATTCTAACATTCATCTTCCTCTTCCCGTTTTTCTTCTCAAACACACAAACACAAAAGTTTGTAAGATTGCTGCTTCTATAATTTGATTGCAGAGACTCCTGAAGGTGATTTGTTCAATCCTACCAGAAATTGTCATTTTTTTCACAATATAAGACTTTTGTGCCATATAATTTCATTCTAACATTCATCTCTTTCTCCCCATTGTCCTTCTCAAAACACAAACACAGAAGTTGTGAATCAAAATAACCCTTCGGTAGGAAACTGCCATTTTTTCACAATATAAAACTTTTGCGCCTGAATTTCATTCTAACATTCATCTTCTTCTTCCCGTTTTCCTTCTCAAAACACAAACATAGAAGTTTGTAAGATTCCTGCTTCCAAACTTTGATTGGAGAGACTCTTGAGGATGATTTGTTCGATCCTACCAATAAATTTGCAGTTTGAGCAAATAACACTCCAAAAAGAATGATTTATTCACGCCTTTAATCTACTTCTTTCCTGCCATTTTCCTTGCACTCATTGCTGCTAAAGTGCTAATGTACATTCTTAGTATCAATTATACGAAATATTTTTCCAGGACACCTCAGCTTAAATCCAGTACTAATAAAGTAAGATCACATATCAATGCTACTGCTATGAGGTAACATTGTTTATCTATAGTTTGTTTAATTCAATTGAAGTTAAACGAGGACACAAGACTGCTAATACATATTCTCAAATCTAAAGTTATAAATTCAAAACCTGCATCTACAGGATCCCGTAATTAATATTGTACTCCCTAATCGACCAAAAAGAATAAATTCTCCTCCTTTTGTCTGCAACCACCGAGCTAATGGAATTTAACATCCGAGCAGAGAGGAGTGCAAACTCTTTCCTACGGAAGGAACGATCGAGCGGGTGTGCAATGGTTCGGTTTGGACCGGATCAAATTCATGATAACCGTGATTTATTAGTAAAAGATATCTTAGAATTAAGGATCGAACTGGATCATCATTGCATGTCCATTTGGTCCGGTCTAAATATTAGCTCTGTCCATCATTTTTTCAGTAATTGTAAAATTCAATGGGACTAAAAAACAAACCATATTATACTCTGTCCGATATGATCCGGACCAAACCAGACCATTGCACACCCCCGAACAATCAACAAAAGAAAAAAGATCCAAGCCTGGGCCCATTAAATTATTACCTAATTGGGCCTGTATTATTATCCATCAATTATGAGCACTACCTGCCAATTCCACGGCCCACCGAAGAAAATGGCGGCCCCACGCTTACCGGGTTGAAAATAAACCCCGCCCTCTGCCGTCATACAGTGGAGACTCGTGACTGTACTGTTGAGTTGACTCAAAGGCAATGGCAATTTTTTTCTGAATTTCTATTTAACGCCCTGACAATTTGTATTAATCGCCCTAACCCGATTGCACGGACAAATTTGCCCCTAACTCGAATTGATCGCCCTAACTTCTTCCCTCCAGTAATTGACTGCGACCGCCGCGCTTTGCTCCGCCGAAACTCAATCGCCGACGCCCTGAACGAAATTGACATTAAGCAAAGGGAAGCGCTCTCAATCGCCGTCCACCTTTTTTCCTCTAGAAATCGACGCAGGCTGGCGCCCTCTGCTCCGCTGGAACTCGACCGCCGCCGTCTTGAACGAAATTGACATTAAGCAAAGGGTAAGCGTCCTCAATCGTCCACCTTCTTTCCTCCAAAAATTGACGCCGACTGGACAAGCAAAGCAGAACCAGTCATTCCTGATCGACCCGCGATGAGTCAGATGGAGGGGCCGACCCGACCCGCAGCCAGGCGGACGATTCCTTCTTCCTCCTCCAAAAACCATCGCTCGGCATGAGTAGAGACGATTGAACCGGCGGAGCAGAACCCAGCAAAGGTGAGGTGGCGGTGGTTGAGTTTCGGCATAGCAGTTGGGCGGAAAGAAGGGGAAGGGGATGGATCGACAATGGGGAAGCATGAAGGGGAAGGGTGTCAATTTCATTTAGGGCAGCGATGGTTGAGTTTTGGCGAAGTAGAGGGCGGCAACCACCGTCGATTTCTTGAGGAAAGAAGGGGAAGCGGGTAGCTCAACCAAGGCGAGGGCGGCGACGGTTGAGTTTCGGTGAAGCAGAGGGCTGCGACCGTTGTCGATTTCTGGAGGAAAGAAGGCGGGGGATACTTTCCTCTCTTATGCGTCTTCGATCGGCGCGGCGGAAGGCCTGAAAGTGGTGGAGGATAGAAGGCCGACGAATCCCTAGGGCGAAACTTGGTTAAGGATTGGGAATAAGTTGAGGGCAAAATCATCAAATAAGTAATTTTAGGGCGAAAAATTTAGAAAGCTAGGACGTTAATTAGTAACACTCATTTTTTTTCTGGACGGCTAAACGTCGCAAATATTTTACTATTATCGCCCTAACTTAAAACGTAAATGTACTGAATTATCCTTTATTAAACAAACTAAATTCAAAAAAAAAACTCCTAAAATCCCTAATCCATTCGTTCTCCCCGCCGTCGCCTACATCCTTCTCCCCGATTCACCATCGGCACCGTCCACCTAGCCGGCGTTCCTTCTCCCAAGCACTCCGCTACAGCTCGATCTTCAAGCTTCTATTTGCAGAAGATGATAAAGTTGCCAGTTGGGTGATATGCTAATCAAATAAGGTCAAGAAGATCATGAACAGGGAGAAGAAATTGGTTTTGTTCATGGCATCCGATGCAAAACTGGTGGAAGTTATGTTTGTCTATCTCAAGTTGCCCGTGGCCACCATCATCAACCTCTTCTGGAAAGCAACCGTGGTGGTAACATTAGGTCGCGTCGACAACTTTTACTGAAACATCGAGAGTCTGGAAAATATAACTCTCGGGTTCCTTTCCTCTGTCGGAAAGTGGTGGATGACGGCCGACAGGGTCAAGTCGGCGGTGGTGGAATAAATGACTAGGGGTCGTTTGGAAGTTGCGATTGTTAAATAGATGTATTGTTGAGAATGCATGTATAATATTATACATGTATTGTCGAATTTGATACATTGTAGAATACAACGTTTGGTATGTGTGATTGTGTATGTCGCATTAGCTAAAAGCTGAGACAAAACAATCTCAACTCAACTATCTCAACAATCACAACTAAAAGTTGAGATATAACAATCACTCAAAATGAGTGATAGTTTCTGTCACATCACAGAAACAATACATGTATTGTTTCGGCTAAAAAAACAAAAAAACAATGCATTGTAAACAATACATGCATAATGACAATCTCAACAAAACAATCGCAACTTCCAAACGACCCCTAAGGGAGGTTTTTTTATGTAAAATGTGGGAGTTTTTCTTTATGTTCTGTGTTAGAATATAATGTTTTTTAATAGTAAAAGATAAGGATAAAAATGTAATAATAATTTATAGATTAGGGCGATTATAAAAAACTAGGGCGACAATTAGCAACTCCCATTTTTTTTTTATTAGTCAGATCATCCCACACATCGTTTAAACAATAGATAGTAAAGCGAGATCAAATTTGGCGTTCACTTGTTAAAATACACTGGACCCGTTAAGATTTTTATTAAATGTTTCTGAAAACACCATAGCAAATCTCGATGAGAATAAACACGGGATTTGCCACTTCCCAAAACGAACGGCTATTAAGAATTTAAAATTCTGAATAACTCACATAGTCATCTTGGTCCCCAAAAATTAATTAAATTCAAAATAAAGTTAATAACAATAAAGATTTCACATCTTTGAATTTTATGATTTTATCAGTGTGCTTGAATTAAAATAAGCTGATTATCCCTATTAAATAGTAGGAAAAGAATCCGATTGGGAAGCTTCTTTTTATATACTGATCAGCGACAACAACCGCTTTTCCTTTTTCCCTATTGCGCTTTCCCTTTTTCTCCCCCACTCAACTTTTCTTCCCTGATCTTTCTCCGGCTAATCAGTGTGCCTGGTGAAAGAAGGGGGAAAAATTCTGCGTTCTTTCGTTTCATTTCCCCCACACGGTAGCAATTGCCCTGGTCGAGGAGAAATGGGGAGTGTTTCGTCGGAGGACGACGGCGAGAGGTTCGAGCTCGACGGGTACAGCTTGAGCGCCGACGTCAGCGAGTCGGAGAGCAGTTCTAGCTGCGTCTCGTCGTCTTCGTTCCGGCATTTCGACGGCGGTGACTGCGGTGGAGGAGGAGGTGGAAGAGATTCCACTTCTCTCCTCACGTCGCCTTGTTCGCTCGCTCCACCATTCCGTGACGCGCCTGAGTTGGACGACGAGGTGTACGCGCCGCCGGTTACTCTGATGCCGCCGGTGATCGACGGGAGGCACGTGTTGATTCCGACGAAGAAGGCAGAGAAACCGGAGTCGGAATTGTCCGGTTAGTCTTCTTCCCTGAGTTCTCTGTTTTTGGCGCCGGTTTTTGGAGGGAGACCTAACGGCTTTGCTTCTTTTGGGTTTTTTCGTTCGGTACATTGTGAGAATTGTGAATTCTTTTTCTGGTTAGAAACCTCTTAGCGTGAACTATGTGTGATCATTGAGCTAGGCGTTACTAAGTCTTCTTTTTCCTTTGATTAGCTCCTGTTTGGTCTCTCAGGAATTTAAGCGAACAGGTGGAGGACAATTATTTTGCGCTAACGACTGTAATTAGTGCAGATAGTTCGTGGTTGAACTAGAAACCTTTTAGTCTGCTCTCATGATGCTGTTATGAATTCTGCTTTCGCAGAAACTGAACTAATGAAAGAGAGATTCGCCAAGCTTCTGCTTGGAGAAGACATGTCAGGTGGAGGAAATGGAGTTTCCACTGCTCTGGCAATATCCAATGCCATAACTAATCTCTCTGGTTCGTCCCTTGTTTGAAAGGTTATTGATATCTGTTCACTTTTGCTGTTGGGTAGCCAGGATTTTAAGTTGATTTTTTTGTGTTGCCTTATGTTCTGCAGCTTCTGTATTTAGCCAACTGTGGAAGTTGCAACCATTATCACCTCAAAAGAAGGCAATCTGGTACCGAGAGATGGAGTGGTTTTTATGTATAAGCGATTCCATTGTAGAGCTAGTTCCATCGGTCCAGAACTTCCCTGGTGGGGGAACCTTCGAGATCATGGTACCACAGCCACGGTCAGACCTTTTTGTCAATGTCCCAGCTCTAAAGAAGATCGATGCCATGCTGCTCAATATTCTAGATGGGTTCTCTAATTCAGAATTCTGTTACGTGGAGCGTGGAATTGTAGTCTCTGGAGATGATGACACCAAGAACTTCATGTTGTCATTGACTTCTGGGTCTGAGACATCGTCGGTGAGGCTGGAAGAGAAATGGTGGCTGCCGTTTCCTAAAGTTCCTCAAAAGGGATTGTCTGAGAATGCAAGGAAGAAGTTGCAGCAGTGTAGGGAATGCACTAATCAGATTCTTAAAGCTGCCATGGCTATTAACAGCAATGTGCTTGCTGAGATGGAAATCCCAGATACTTACTTGGACAGCCTACCCAAGGTAATAATTCAAAACTCTGTCTCTTCCATATATATTAGTGGTTACATTTCGTTGTCATTGATTCTTTGGTGGTGTGTGGTTGATTATTGAAATAAAATATGTTTTGGGATACGATAGATAGTGAATGTTTAAATGAATATGATAGTTTCTCCTAATAATGCTTAAAGTACTAATATTCTAATCAGTCTTTCGTAATAAGGGAAAATTAACTATTGAAATTAATCAAGGACAAGATGATCTTAAAGACTAATGGATTTGAAAGTATCACTTCCCATCCACTACATTTATAAATCCATCAACGATTACACTTTGAATTCATCCAACCTAGTAATGAATGCACTGTGCCACAATCAATTTGCTGATGGAACCAGGCAATAGTTCATTCGCCAAATGACCCCTAAACCATGTTTCTGTCCTCTTCAATCTCTGTAATCTTACTTTCAAGTTCTTGCCTTTCTGATTGTATCCTTATTCCTTTATCTTTTTTCAGAGCGCGAAATCTTGTTTAGGAGAGACGTTACATGGTTACCTAGCTGCTGACAAGTTCTCTCCTGATGGCTTCATGGATCGCTTAGATTCATCCTCGGAATTCACCAGTCTGGAAGTAGCTAACCAGATTGAAGCTGCTGCTCATATATGGAACCAGAAATACATCAGAAAGTACATGCCTGGCGGAGGGAGGTCGACAACATCATCGTCATCATGGGGTGGCAAAAAACTTAAAAGCTCAGCTGCCGAGATTCCCAAATGCAAGATTCTGGCAAAAAGAGCCGAGAATGTCTTGCACAGTTTACGCATTCGGTTCCCTGGCCTTCCACAGACCTCCTTAGACATGAGCAAGATTCAACATAACAGGGTATGTGATATTTTACCATTCAATAAATCATCGTGCTCTTGTGCCTTTTCATTACTAGTAGTAAAACATTGAATATTTGTTCTGTTGAATAAAACTTGGAATACTTTGGAGTTTGGGTAGTGGGTTAGGTTTGGAATTCATTACTATCCTACTACCTGAAAATTGCTGCCTGATACCTAACCGATCGTGGCTACAAATTTGATTTACTTTCCGAATCCTGTGCCAGTATAAGTAAGATAAACCCGAACCATTCAAGATAAGAGAGTTAAGCATGCCTGCCCACTACTTGCCGTCCACAAAAGCTCACCCACATTTCTTTTTTTGCAGGATGTAGGGCGTGCCATCATCGAGAGCTACTCAAGGGTAATGGAGAGCCTAGCATTCAACATCGTAGCGAGAATCGAAGACCTCCTATATGTCGACGACGCCACAAAGCAACGTGCAGCAGCAGAGTCTCTGTACACAGCACAAGGCAGGCTGAGCTGTTCATTTGCCAAACAAAGGTGGATATCCCCCACAGCTCCTTTCTCTTTCGACCATTCCGGTGAGTTAGTCAGTTATCATCATGACAGCGGAACCATTCCGCAGTCTCCAAGGAATAGCCATAGTAGGGAAAGGGAGCCTCTAGATCAAGCTCTAGAGAAGCTGACTTTCTAAGAAAATGGCCCTACTACTACTACCCCATAACAGTTTCTTCCTTCCTTTCCCAACTCCCATTCCCTCGAGCACATGGGTAGATTGACAGAGTTCATAGATCTGTACATATGAACGATTGACGTTTTTAGCAGTTGAAAAATTGGGAGTCGGTTGGTTATTTAGGGGCAGGGAGGCATGGCAGTGGCGTGATATGCAATATGGGCTATAACTAGTTTGGGAAGTCGTACGCTGTATTTATAGGAATAGGTAGTCGATTGAGGGTCTGTCTTCATTCTAATTGCTAGAGTTGATTAGCTGTGTGGGTTCGTTCTAGATTCGTAGGAGCTGAAAGGTACTGAAGTTGTAATGACCATAGAGATGGGTGAGCGTCAAGTTTCTCTCTTTGTCGCTGTACCTATCAGCAGTAGAAAGCAGTGGACCACCAGAATAAGTATCCCGGATTCCAAACAGATGTATGCAGATTGCAGAGGAAGAGAGCTGTAAAATTGAGAATATTTATGGTTGTTAAGTTTTCAGTAAATCAGGGGTGAAGTTTGCTTAGCTGTAAAATTAATTGCTTGAATGAATTTCGTGTTGTACGAGTTTGGTGGTCACACGAAGGCCAGTGCTGGTTATGGCTCAGTTCTATCTAGAATCGGAATGAATTAGTAAAAAAAAAAACTTCAATTGTTTTTGGTTCGATTTAAGGTGACAATAAAGAGAAGAATGATGCATTGGATGAAAAGTGTATTTGTTTCGATTTTGGTTCAATTTTAAATGAGGTGAAGTATTTTTGGCCCTTTAAGGAGATAGAATGATCAAAATAAAATACGTATAATTATTCCTAAAGTTGATTCGTTAAAAGTCGGGTAACATTAGCAACCCCTAACATACCCATTAGTGGTAGGCAGGTGGTGCACTCGAATCGAATTGTTGACACAAACAACATTGCATGTAAATTAGACAACATCGCATGTGTGACGGCAATTTGATAGGTACTTTCAAACAGAACCACATAAGTAAGCATTTAAATGCACCGCATGTTTGAATGCAATGACTTCTTTCGAAAGCAGCGCATTGTCCCAGTGACGACTTTGATTCAAGCTCTTAGAGATATTGTGGAACCTTACTACTCCTCTCGTTCTCACCTTCACTATTTAGAAAGGGACATTCCATCACAATCTTGAGAAACATATTAGATCAAAGAGACGACTTTTAGAATTGTTATTGAAAAACTACTACCCTCAGAGTCAGAGAGAAACAGATTAGATCAAACTCGATGAGTCTAAATTAGAGGTGGCAAATGGATTGGATTGGTAGATCCATGGATCAAATGGATTGGATCTAATGGATTGGTGGATTCATGGATTGGATCAAGTGGATTATCCATGAATCCAAATGACATCCTCAACCAAGGACCAATATGTAAAATGTAAAAAGTTTAGGTACTAAAATGTCATTATGAAAAATTTTAGGTACCAAAACGTAATTTTCCATTGATATTTTTCGTATAAAAAATTAAATTTTAGGTACCAAAATGTAAAAAATAAAAATTATAGGTACTCAACCGTAATTTGCCAATGATCCATGGATCCAATCCATGAATCCACCAATCCTATTGGATTTGGATCAAATGGATTGGATTTAAATGGATTGGATTAGATGAATATTTTTAATGGATTGATGGATTGGATTGGTGGATTGGATTGAAATTGCCACCTCTAGTCTAAAACTCTAAATCAATGAAAACGAAGGACATAAGGTGCAGGGGTTGGAGATGATTCTTATTTGAATTTGGATGGGCCTCAAGTCCTTCGGTCCACTTGATTACAGATCACTCTACTTAAGTAATCTGATTGGGTCGAGCCCTAATTGCTTTCAAACCATTTTTCCCGCTCTTGAGTGAAGCTAAACAGAAATATGCAGAAAGCAGAGTGTGCAACTTAAAGGAACATAATAGTGAGAGGGATGACACAATATTTTTTTGTAATCGAGTTTAGCCTATCACTTACGTCTTGGTTCAAAGGTGGTTTCCCTCTAGGACCTAGTTTTCATAGGGTTTCTTATTTCACAGACTAACCACAAGTGAAGTGGATCTCAAACCCTTATACAATTTGCAGAACTGAAATCAACCAAGATTTCTTTACACACCAATAGCTAAAGAAGGCTTCTACCTACTACTTCCACTCAAGCAATCCTAGAGAGCTAAACCTCGACTTCTTACAATTGCTAATCAGTAATCACATAATTTTAGTAGCTATTTGATCTCAACCACAATTCACACCCAACTCTTCTTCTTCACCATCTTTTATACTTTACTAGAGATGGAACAACGAAGAGCATGAAGGATTAGCTTACCTTGACAAAACCAATGATAATAGGCCGGATTGGGAGCAACAGCGACATCAACGGTGATGGTCTTGACCGATGCAGTGCCTGTGCCATCGATGTATGAATAGAGATCGAAACTCATGGGCGGAGTCTCCAGTTGTGAACGCCATGAATGAAAATTTAGAGAGATAAGCTTCAGAGGAAGCTGAGCTGCAGGATTGAAGGTTATGATGGTCTTCTCGATAGAGGTGGAGCCGAAGCTTGAGCTCGAGGTGACCGTAGCAGATCTGTCAGCCATGAGGACAAGGAAACATGGATGCATGATATAACCCGGAGAATTAGGTTCTATCTAGGGATTGGGATTGGTGAGAGATCAACTAGGGATTGATCCCGGGATGAACAGAAGAAGAGGAAGAAGGAGGATTTGGATTGGGCGAATGGAAGAAGGAGGGAAGAGGGAGGTCGGCCTCGCGGCTGCCTTGGGGAAGAGGAAGGGGAATCTCGGTAGAGGGGGAAAGGGTGAGAGAGAGTGTGTTGACAATTAGGATATAGGTTTATGCTTGCTTAGTGACCTAATCCCACGTACAAGTAGTTTATATAAAAAAATGGATAATTCCCTACTGCTACCCGACTTATAAAATATTTCCCAATTCCCGAAATAGTCCCAATAATATGAAATAGCGATAAACCGACAATTAATCAAAGTACTAAAATGCAAGTTTCTATCATCCCCGCTTCCTTCGAAAAACAACCTTGTCCCAAAGGTTGTTCCCAGCGTCTGACTAACATCATCAGGTCGGGCTTCGAGCATTGATACCAATGGTGAACCGGCCATCACAATTGAAACACTTGCCCTCTCGCCTCTTTTGCTCGATCTCGACCGGGGAGAGCCGCACGAACCCCTTTTGTATGAGCCGCGACCCCACCCTAGCCACCGGCGCCGTGCTTCCACTCCTGGTGTTAGCTCCAGATTCATTTCCCGCCGGCGATCCTCCACCACTGTCATCTGTCCCACTACTTCCTCCCCCTCCCGTTGGCCTCGGGTATCGGCCAATGGTAGCCTCCAGCTGGCAAGTTCCTCCTCTTTATGACCTGCAAGACGAAAAGTAGCTTTCAAAGAATCCGGCTCGAATACTCTGACCGTCGCTGCTATCTCGGGTTTGAGGCCCGCCATGCATAGCCCAACCAATGTGTCCTCCGGAACTCCCCTACAATGGTTACCCATCTTGAAGAACTCTGCGTGGTAGTCGGCCACAGTGCCGGTCTGTTTCAGCTTCGTCAGCTGCTCAGGTGCCCACCCTTATGATTTTCCAAACTGGTAGCGGAGCTCCTCCTGAAACATGGGCCAGGTGATCAAGGTCTCAGCAAGCGCGTAGGATCTCTCCATCCACTCCCACCACTGGAGCGCGTGAACCTCCAAATAAAAGGACGCCAGGTAGGCCTTCCTCTCCTCCGGAATCGGGTAGTTTTTAAACCACCTCTCAGCTGCATACAACCAAAGACCCGCATCCTCTTGCCCATTGAATTTTGGAAACTCAATGATAGGAGTGTTGGCTTGAAAAACTATTCAATCAGTTCCTTCATAGTTATGATAATACGACCCATACCTGTCATTACTCGGTGTCCCCCACGGCTGCCCATGCAAGATCCCCTACCCACGACTCAGATTTCCTGGCCCATAGTCACCCGGGTAGCCGTCTGGTTGGCCCCGATACCCTCCAGGAGCATGGGGTGCCCCATACTGACCTTCCCAGCCTGCTGGTCCCCTGCTGTACACCCTTCTTGGCTGTTGATCGGAAGGGCTCGGTCGGTGTCCGGTTTGACCCACCTCGGGCCGACACATACCGGCCCACCCAGGTCCAGTCCGGCTCACCTTGGTTCAACCCACGCCGGCCCACCCGATCTCGGTTCGACCACCTTCAGTCCGCCCCGTACCGGTCCGCCCCATACCGGCCCAGCCGGGTTTGGTCCGACCCGCATCGGCCAAACCAGCCACGGTCCGCCCAGCAGGAGCAGATCCCACCCGTCCAGCCTGGTCGGCTGTCTTACCCGGCTCGAGCCCCCTCTGGTCCACCACCGGTTTGGCCCACTGCGCCTGTCGATCCACCAAACTGAGCTCGTCATCTTCGGCCTCGTCATCTAGGCCCATCCACACAAGCCCATTGGCGCCTCTCGCAAAATGGCCCACCATCTCTGATCCAACATTCAACAGAGGCCCTTCCGCGTCATAGTCTGGCATCTTGCCCTTACCCTTGCGGGCCGCAATTTCCTGGGCCGTAGTTGTAGGCAAGAGACCCGAGCCCGCGCCCAAACCTAGCGGCACTGGGCCCGGTCCTGTTCCGCCACCAGTCGCGCCCCGTCCGGGCTCGGCATCCGCCTCCTGGGCCTCGCTCGCCGCGCCCCTTGCCGCCTCCGCCGGCGCCTTCGCCGCCGATCCCTCACCATCAGCCGAGTAGCCTCCACCCGCTGCGGCCCTCGCCGCCGGTCATGCCTCCACCGCCGCCTCCGACGCGCCCCAAGGCCTCCGCCAGCATCTCCTTAAGCTCGCCAATCGTGAGCCACAGCGCCTGCGAGTCCGCCTCGCGGGCCCGCTCACCCTTCAGCCTGGACCGGCACTCCTGCTCCATCGCCTCCTCCATTTTTTCCAAGTCGGTGCGGAGCTCTTCACGGATCGTCTCGTCGACCAGCTCCCCATCCCTCGGATGGGAAACCTCGTGCGCGCCATCGCCAGAGGATGGCAGTCCCGTCGCCGCCCCAACTGCGGCCTGCTCCTGTGCCGCCTTGGCCGCCTTCTCAGCTGCAGTCATGGACTTCGTCAGCACCATCTTGATCGTCTTTGTTTGATCGAGAATGGGGCTCTTATACCAAATGATAGAACCCCGAGAATTAGGTTCTATCTAGGGATTGGGATTGGTGAGATATCAACTAGGGATTGATCCCGGGATGAACAGAAGAAGAGGAAGAAGGAGGATTTGGATGGGCGAATGGAAGAAGGAGGGAAGAGGGATTCCGACCGCGCGTCTGCCTTAGGGAAGAGGAAGGGGAATCTCGACTAGGGATGGCAATGGGTCGGGTTGGGTCGGGTTTAGCCAAACCCAAACCCAAACCCATGGATTTATCCGTGAAAAAAACCCGGGGTAAAACCCACTGGGTTTGAAAAACTCAAACCCAACCCAACCCGCTGGGTATCCGCGGGTTCATGGGTACCCATGGGTTTTTGTCGTAAAAAATTTACAATAACAAGTTCCTATCAAAATTAAAGTCAAATATCAATCTCTCAAATACAAATTATTCATATTTAAAACACCATTGTAGAAAATTCAAGCAAATCACAAATTAACTATACAAATTGTTCAACACCAATCTAGAAAACTCAAGAAAATTGAAGTAAATCATAAATTACCTATAAATAACATGATTAATTGAAGGCTTCTTCCTTTCAATTAAGTTTCTTCACTCCACTCGATAACATCAACTTCATTCTACACAATTAGAAAGAAAAAATAGACATGTCTCCACAAACATAAATAAGATTAGTTGTTTAGAATATTAAATATACCGAAAAAATTAATTATATGAGTGTGGGCGGGTACCCATGGGTCGGGTTTACCTAAACCCAAACCCAACCCAACCCGGTGAATAGTAAACGGGTTTAAACCCAAACCCGGCCCAAAACCCGTCAACACGGATTTTACCCGCGTTGACTGGGTTGGGTCGGATGGGTACCCGTGGGTTCGGGTTTTGTTGCCATCCCTAATCTCGACAGAGGGGGAAATGGAGAGAGAGAGTGTTGACAACTAGGATTTAGGTTTATGCTTGCTTAGTGGCCTAATCCCATGTACAAGTAGTTTATATAAAAAATGGATAATTCCCTACTGCTACCCGACTTATAAAATATTCCCCAATTCCCGAAATAGTCCCAATAATTTGAAATAGCGATAAACCGACAATTAATCAAAGTACTAAAAGGCAAGTTTCTATCAATGCAGATGGAGAGAAAAAGAAAATTTTAAGAGTATAGTTGATTCTAGCCGATCGTTGTTAGCTTTGATACAATGTAAGATAGATATGGAAAATGAAACATAATTCCATTTATTCTGGTTTGCAACCTTTATACAGATTACATGAGGATTTGATAGAGAGGTTGTTACATGTTGTTGCATGAAAGTAGCTACCACTACTCTACTACTTGGAGAATACGGTGAGGGCAGTATCTGAAGGAAATAATTGGAATAAAGAATTTTATTCTTTATCTCTTACCGTACTCCTTTGTATTTTAGGAATACAAACTCATGTTCATTTTATTTCATAGATCAAGGACAATCAATTATTACTGTGCAAACTATTTAGGAGTGTAACAATAAAAATTTGACTATTACCTTCCACCAAATACATCTCAATTGCTAATTCTACCTTCTTCACTATCTCAATTGCTAATTAGTCTACCTTCTTCACTAAGACTTACATTTAAAAAAAAAAAACTAGTGTGGTTTCTCGCAGCAGTTTCTTCTTAGTGAGAGTAGGGGTCCAGACAAATGCTTGTGTATCCCACAGGAAATAATAATTTATTTCCAAAAAAGGATTGATGGGTTGTAGTTGGTTGTTAATGTATATTTTTTAACATGGCTAAGATTCATGAAATTAAAAGGAAATAAACAAAGCAAACAAAGGGGGGAAAAAGCAAATAAAACTCGCTTCCGACGCAAAACTCGTCAACACCAAGTTAAACTCGCTTTGATAGAGTCAATTGTTTTTTTTTTGGGTGTGTGAATAAATAAGAAAACAAAACTGAAGAAACTGAAGAAGCAAGTCTTTCCCAAATATTCCTTCAAACTTCCACTAAATCATCAATGTGAGTAAAAATCAATCATGATCCAAACTCGTCAACACCAGGTTCAACCCGCTTTGACCGGGTCGATTGTTTTGTTTTTTGGGTGTGGGAATAAATAACAAAACAAAAATTAAAAAACAAAAAAAAAAACACAAGAATGTCACTCATGTAAAGCTCGTCCTCGACCCAAAATTCACGAACACCGGGTCGAATTAGATCGAATACCATTTGGGTTCAATTGTCATTAAAATAATTAGTTAAAAAACCAAAAATTCATTAACGCTGAGTTCAACTCGCTTTAACCGGGTCGAATGGTCATTGATTTAAGCTTGTAAAACTCATTGTCGACCTAAAATGCGCCAACAATAATAATTAGAAGAAAACAAAATAATCAAAGTTTAATGACAACAAAGGCAAGTGGGGCGAGTTTTTAACAAATTCACCCCGACCCAACCCGTCAATCACAAAAGAGTGCAAAACTTGTTCTCGACCCAAAATTTGATAACATCGAGTTCAACTCGCTTTAACCTTTAATTAGGTCAAATACCATTGATTTAAGTGTGTAAAACTCATTGTCGATCCAAAATTTATCAATATGGGGTTCAACGTAATAAAAAGAAAACAAAACAACAAAAGTATAAAATGTTAGCAAAGGCAAGTAGGGTGAGTTTTTAATAAAGTCACACTCACCCGATCCGTCAATTACAAAAGCATGTAAAACTTGTCCTCGAACCAAAATTCGTTAACACCTAGTACAACACGCTCTAACTGGATCGAATTAGGTCGAATACTCATTGATTTAAGCGTGTAAATCTTGTTTTCGTCGAAACATTCGTCAACACCGAGTTAAACTAACTTTAACCGAGTCGACTTGAGGTTGAATACCTATTGATTTGGCGTGCAAAACTCGTTGTCGGCCCAAAATTCGTTGACACTGGGTTCAAATCGCTTTTACCGAGTCGAATTAGATCGAATATCCATTGATTTGGGTTGAATTTGGGTACAATTGTCTAAGTTAATTAATTAGGTAAAGCATGTAAAACTTGTTCATGACCCAAAATTCGTTAACACCGAGTTCAACTCGCTCTAACGGGGTCGAATTAGGTCGAATATCAATTGATTTAAGCGTGCAAAACTTGAACAACCCTAGGTTCATCTTGCTTTAACCGGGTGAACATTGATTTAAGAGTGTAAAACTCGTTGTGGACCCAAAATTCATCAACACTCGGTTCAAATCGCTTTAACCGTGTCTAATTAGGTCGAATATCCATTGATTTGGGTTGAATTTGGGTACAATTGTCATAAGTCAATTAATTAGGTAAAGCATGTGGAACTCATCCTCGAACAAAAATTTGTTAACACCAAGTTCAATTCGCTCTAACCGGCTCCAATTAGGTTCCACTCGCTTCAACCGAGTTGAATTAGGTTGAATACCCATCAATTTGGGTTGAATTTGGATTGAATTGTCTTAAGTTAATTAATTAGAACCTTAATGGCACAAAAACTTATTCTCGACAGGAAATTATTAAACATCAGGTTCAACTCGCTTTGATGGGGTTGAATTATGTGGAATACCTATTGATTTGGGTTTAATTTGGATTCAATTGTCATAAGTTAATTAATTAGAACCTTAATTATAATGGCGCAAAAACTCGTAGAACTCGTCCTCGAACAAAAAATCGTTAACATCTAGTTCAATTCACTCTAGCTGGCTTGAATTAGTTTCAACTCGCTTTAACCGAGTCAAATTAGGTTGAGTACCCATTGATTTGGGTTGGATTTAAGTTGAATTGTCATAAGTTAATTGGAACCTTAATGGCACAAAAACTTATTGTCGACAAAATTTGTGTCAACACTGGGTTCAACTCGCTTTAATGGGATCGAATTAGTTGGAATACCTATTGATTTGGGTTCAATTTGGGTTCAATTGACATAAGTTAATTAATTAAAACCTTAATCATAGTGACACAAAAACTAGTAAAGCTCGTCTCGAAAACAAAAATCTGTTAACACCGAGTTCAATTCGCTCAACCGGCTTGAATTAGCTTCAACTCGCTTTAACCGAGTCGAATTAGGTTGAATAACCATTGATGTGGGTTGAATTTTCATAAGTTAATTAATTAGAATCTTAACGCCACAAAAACTCATTGTCGACAAATTTTTTGTCAACACCGGGTTCAACTCGTTTTAACGGAGTTGAATTAGGTGGAATACCTATTGATTTGAGTTGAATTTGGGTTCAATTGCCATAAGTTAATTAATTAGAACCTTAATCATAATGGCACAAAAACTTCTCCAAACTTTGGGTAATTACAAAAAGAATACCCTTGTTATGTGACTCTATGAAATAGTGTTTTAGAACTTCTTTTAAGAGTTTAAATTTAATAATCATAGTCTTGAACGTCTAGCTTTCTGATTCTCTGATTTCGCAGACCTTCCTTCTTTCTTAGTACTCTTTCCTGTATAATATATTTCATGGAGGTACGAGCAATATTTGATTGCTCTAGATAGTTTTCTTACCTTTTCTTTGCTTGTTGAGAAAAAGGAAAGATCAGACCAACAATTTCCCTCTTCTTTAAGAGGGGGGAGGAACAAGAGAGAACTAATTTGTTAAATTTTTTGTCAAACATCCCTATTGGTTGGGTTTCTTCTGGTCCTTGCAGGTTAACTTGGGGACCGGAACCTTCTTCGGGCTTCTCGGTTCATTTCATGTATAGGCAACTGGTTTTAGAAAAGTTTCCCGGTGACCCGGAGTTTCCTCACAAGGCAGTCTGGCGAAAACAGGTCCCTACAAAGATTGGATGTTTCATTTGGCTTGTTGTTCACAACCGCATCCTTACCCATGAGAATCTCATGCGGAGAGGTTGGAAACTGGCAAGTAGATGTCCTTTGTGCGAGAAGGAGGGTGAGACTACCAATCATCTATTCAGAACGTGTGATTACAGTAGCAAAATTTGGGGCTGGTTCATGGAGATTTTTTGATTCTATGGCCCACTACCGATGGGGATTGATGATGTAGTTTGATGCTGGCCGTGTGAAGAACCGTCCACGTGGCTGGGATGGTTTAGAAACTGCTTCATCCATGCTTTTACTTGGGAAGTCTAGAGGAACGGAATGCGAGAATCTTTGAGGATATAGGAAAAGCGTGGCAGGAAGTTACTCATAGAATTGGAAGGACCCTTGTGGAATTGATCACGACGGAGGGATTGATTAGTGATCATAACAAGGGAGAGTGGTTGAATCGTATCTTCGAAGTGCGTCATGTTTCTCCTAGCATCCAGGAGTGATCCGCTGGTGGGCTGTGGTCTTTGCTTTTGGTTTCGTCTTCTGAGTTGTGTTGTTTGACGGGCTGGGGTTTATTGTGAGTTGTCTTCTAATTTGAGCTGTTGTTTATCCCCCAGTTGTGGTGCTCGTCCAGGGTTAATGGGGATTTCTGTCTCTTCTGGAGTATTCCGTTTCCTTCTCTGCTCTCTTATTTTGTTCCTTCTATCTTTTTCTTTTGAGATATTTCTATGTTTATACACCCCTGGTGTATGTTTTTTTCTTTTTGGTAATAAAATTCACCTTCATAAAAAAAAAAACAATCTCCCTCTTCTTTGCTTTTTTTGCACATATTCGCCTGTAATGGTTTCTAGTCATCCAATGGTAGCATTCATCTTAGCATACCAAATAATGAAACTTAAAATAGAGCTGATTATTCACACACACAAAAGTGGAGTGATACGAGTACGGATCTGGTAACCATAGTTATCAAAGTAACGCATCCACAATATGTTTAGGATTTTTTATTGTTTCTTCAACAACACAAAAAATAAAAGGATAAGGCGGAATTGAAGGGCAATCTCACACCGGGAAGAAGGCTCTATCAATATAAGGGTAGAAGCTTGACCAAATCAAGGAGAATACTTGATTGATACAGAGACAACACTGTACGCGATTGGAGTCCACCAACGACAAGAGCAAAATTCACAAGCAACACGCTCAATGAACAAAAGGGGACTTCAATTAATCAAAGTCTAATCATCTCCAAATTTCGTGTTTATAACCCTATAAATAGGTCTAAAAAAATAAAACTAATGAAAACACCAGAAAGAAAAAAGAATCATAACACAAAAAGGTAACTAAACTCGTCACGCTCTGATTCCCGGTCTCAATCCCCTGTCGGGGATTTAAGTGCAACTAGTCGGGGGCTCGTCTACCTCCAATCTCGGCCTCCTCTTCAAATCCTCAGTCGAGGATTCTTTCCTTGCTGGTCGGGGGTCTTCCTTCACCAACCCCTTGAGAAACCTCGCAAGGGAGACTTCCTAGTCATATTAGTATTGATACTCCCCCTCAGTATGTAACAGTTGAGAGTTTTGCAGAGAGGACAAGCAAAGTCACCAATTGTGCATAGTTTTTTAAAAGATAAAGGAAAGATATACCCCCCTTGGGTCAGAGTACCCTCTAACAATTGCGGTGTAGGATTGGTTCTTCATAGTTATGCTCACCATCATCACTTGAGACCATTTCCTGAAGGCTCCATTCATGTGTCCATGTCCTTGAGTCGCTCTTGTTATCTTTCACGCTCTGCCTACTCTTTAGATTCTATAATGGCGTGCATGAGATCAACATTCTCCTTCGGAGTGAGAATCTTTGTTTTCTTGAACCGCTTGGATGATGCAGAAGATCCTCCCCTTGGATGACTAGGATCCTTGACCCTAATGTGGGGTAGGTAGAGGTCTCATCCATGATGCAGAGTGAGATGAGAACTGAAGGTCGTCAAGGTCCATACCAAGCTTCTCCATAAAAAGAATTACGGGAGTAGCGAGGGGAGTGTCCCAGTTTGTAGGGTCAAGAACGAACTTGAGCAGGTGGAGACACATGAGGGAGGTGAGGTCAAGCTTCTTTCCTTTCTTGGCATGAGACATGGCAAACATATCAAAAGGCATAATAACATGGTGGTGATAGCTTCGAGGAAGGAAGACACGAGTGACCAGCCAGTGGAGCATCCTGATGTTAGTCAAGTTCATCCCGAATACATACTGTTCAACCAAGTAAAATGGGTTTGCCAAGGGCCATTGTGGTGAAGATTATGGTAGAATCACCGAATAGCTAAAGGACATAAGTGGGTGGAATCAGGTTTGCGAAAAGTAAAAAAGGGATCACAGTCTAGACTGATGACAAGAACACAAACCTTGGAGGAAAAAGCAGAGAAGTGAATTCCAGTTTAGTGGATATGTCAACATGCTTGAAAAATGATTGAACTTGTTGCAACTCTCAACCGAGCATCAACACTTGTTGGATGCAAAGAACACCTTCTTGTCTGATAGTTGTAACCCCTCCATATTGAAGTTAACGAAGAGAGACGTAGGTTAATAACAAGGAGAGCAAGGCAGTTTTAGGGTTTGATGATGATGAATGAGAAAAAAGTAGTCTTTAAATAGATACGAAGATATTTAGATTGGGAAAGAAAAGCTTTGAAAGGAAAGTAATGATGACATGATCGTGGGCAGATGCAATGAAGTCAGAAAGTTGATTAGCCAATTGGAGAGATTACCAAGAAAGCTAATGATGAGAGAATAAGCTTGCATTCATTACCTTAAGAGACAGAAGAGTATGGAGACAATAAAGAGGGCTTGGTGAAAGTATCGGTCGGTTGTTGTTCACTAGGAAGAAATAAGATCTGGATAGAACTAGCTTGAAATAAATCTGAAGAAAGTGATACTTAATTTTTATGTGTTTGGTTTTGGAGTGCTGAACAGGGTTCTTACTCATGTTTATGGCACTATGTTTGTCGCACAAGATAGGAAGAGCAGACATATTAAATCTAGTTTCGAAGTTGATGTTTAAGCCATAGCATCTGGGCACAACAATTTCAAGCATCAAGATATTATGCTACCATTGTAGAAAGATAGACAAAAGCTTGTTTCTTTGGGAACAAAAAGAAAATGAAAGATGCGCCAATAAATTAACAACCTCTAGATGTACTTTCGCGATTATTATGAGGGCCATCAAAGTCAAAGTCTATGTATCCTAGAAGATCAAGAATGTTGGAAGCAGGATACCAAAATCCTAAGATGGGAGTATGAACTAGATATCAAAGGATTCTTTTAGCTGCACTAAGATGAGATTGTTTGGGAATTGCTTGGAATCTGGCACACATACAGACATTGAACGTTATGTATGGTCTTATGGCTGTAAAATAGAGTATAGATCTTATGATCCTCTGAACATTTTCTCATCAACGGGATTGCCATCTTCATGAGAGTTCAGCTAGATATAGAGGAAGCGGTATGAGTTTTGGCGGGTTTGGCAGAACTCATCTGGTATTTGGCAAGAAGAATTTGGACATACTTAGTTTGATGAATCATGATGTTAGATTTATTTGAAGACCGAGGAAGAATAAGCCCTCTCATCATGCTCATTTTAAATGAGCTTTACATTAGAGAGCATAATGCATATCAGAGTTGTTCATTTGTTGCACCAAACTATGTCATCGACATAAATATGAACAAGAAATATATTATATTTAGAATGATTGAGAAACAAGGTAGTGTCTATAGCTCCTCTATAGAATCTGTGATCAAGAAGAAAGGAGTTAAGATGGTCATACCAACCATAGGAGTTTATTTAAGAGTTAAGACCATATAGCGCCTTTTTGAGTTTATAGACATGATCTAGAAAGATTATTTTCAAAACCAAGTGATTGTTCTACATAAACCTCTTTATTTAGCTAACCATTTAAAAAGATACTTTTGGCATCCATTTGAAACAATTTAATTTGCTGGCAATAGCAAAACCAGTAGATGTATGGCTTCAATTCTTACTACAGGAGCAAAACTTTCTTCATAATCAGTCCTTCTGCATGATCAATACCTTTCACAACTGAACCAACTTTATTTCTGGTGATTTTCCCTATTTCGCCATATTTGTTTTGAAATACCCATTTTGTACCAATTATAGGGGTTAAAATACATCAGGTTCCACTTAAGTTTGAGAATTGGGGTAGACATACCACTTAAGTTTGAATAGGACATCGAGTACCATTAATGTCGTCAAAATGTGCATCCGTCTACTTTTCCATCCAACCCAAACTTTTAATTACTTTTTGATACCCAAATTTTTTTAAAACATTCAAAACTATATTTCAACAAGTTTTAGCTAATATAATAATTCGAAAACCTTCTAAACCTATTATTTCTAGAATGACTAATCAAAAAATTTCAATAAATTAGATAAATTAATAAAAGTAATAAACAAATATTAAGAAGAATAATAAATATACTAGAATATTATAATAAATATTTAAAACAACATTATAATATCTATTTAAACCCTCTAATTCAATTACAAGCACCATTAAAAATAAATAAAATAAAAAAAGAATAAATGGAACCTAATCAATCATCAATACATCAAAATAAAAAAGGATAAATGGAACACAATAAAAAAGAATAAAACATATTCCACTAATTGAAAAAAAATTAGAACGAAAAAATAGGAAAAGTAACTAAATAATAAATAAAATATAAAAGCTACAATATTCGATAAAAAAATTAGCAAAGAAAACATGACTATAAAAACTACAATATTGTTCAGTTACAACATTCATGGAATAATTCAATTATTAGAACATATAATGATAATTAAAAATAATTATAATGATAATTGATTCTAAATTTTCAAAAATTGATTTGGTATCAAGTATTCAAAAGAGGATTCCAATTAAACAATAAAAAATATTGTTTTTCATAAGTCCAAATGATTTTTTTTTACAATAAGAAAAGTAGAAGAACCAATTATGAAATTTAGAAAACGGAATATTCCAAGAATATTCTGTCAACTTTAACGAAATGCACTTAGCTGTAAACTTAAGTTATGCCGGGTGCACATATAATAGAGTTCAGTAGTACCCGACGCCCTATTCAAACAAAAGGCAGAAAGGCACAACCTTCTCAATTGGAAGATCCCTATATGGATAATACACATTCCAATTGACCAAAAAGCATAAGTTGCTTGCATGTGTTTTGCTTTGGCTCTAGTCATCAGTTGAGTTTATAGATCTCTTATTAATTGAGAGGTTAGGTGTCGTTTCTAAATATGAGGAGCCGATTTAGGAATAGTTTCTCATTCCTTGTTTAAATTATATTGAGAGAGAGGGATATTCGAAATCTTTTGAATGTTGAGGAATTTGCTAAATGTTTATGACTGATAAGGGGTAATCGGAATATTGTCATCTTGATCTTGAATCTTGATGATCTAGTGAGAAGCATTGAACTTAATGTGAATGGATTTGTACATTTGGATTTAGGTTCGACCGAATGGTTAGATCGATGGTTACGTACGAGGAGTATTGGAATCGTAGATTAGAAATAATAATAATAATCTCATTAATAATTATTATTATTATTATCATAATAAATAATAATAATAATCACCATCACTTGTCGTTTCGCCATCAACAACAAACACATTATCTACAAATATATAAAGGCAAAACATGGGTTGGAATTCTCCCATTTCAAATTTTGTGGTCTAAGAGTGATTCTAGAAATGTCAGTTTTGTCATTGCACCCCGACATTTGGATTTAGGTTCGACCGAACAGTTTGGTTGACAGTTACGTACAAGGGGTTGGAACCATATATTAGAAATAATAATAATAAAATTAGTAACTATTATTATTATTATTATTATCATCATCATCATCATGGGGAAACGACAAGTGATGGTAATTATTATTATTATTATCATCATAATAATCACCATCACTTGTCGTTTCCCCATCAACAACAAACACATTATCTACAAAATATATAAAGGCAAAATATGGGTTGAAATTCTCTCATTTCAAATTAAGTGGCCTGAGAGTGATTCTAGGAAGGTGATTTTTGTCACTGCACCTAGTTCATGTTTATATATTAAAAACGTTATCATTGGAGTTTGAACATTTGTCACTTAAATGAAGAAAGATCATTGTAACCAACTAGACTACATTTTATTTATTATTATTTCTTTGTTTAAACTCTAGAAATATGTTTGGTGATAATACTTTTATATTTATATTTTATCTTAAGCTTTTTATACTTTATAGAAAGAGATTAGTTCTGAAATCGGAACTCAAGTAGTATTGAACATTAATATTAAATTGTATGTGTTGTTTAGTTTAGACAAAATACAGAACTGTAACCAAAACATGGATTTTTGTGACGAGTATAATCATTTTTGGTGACAAATATACACATAATATAATGATAAAATTGAAAAATGAGAGTCTCATTTCAAATTTCGTGGTCTGAAAGTGAAGGAAACTCTTTTTTGTCATAGTGTCCAAATTATCTTTATATTATGTGTAAATTTGCGACAAAAAACTACTATATTTGTCACAAAAATTCATATTTTGGCTACACATATGTATTTTGTCTAAGCTGAACCACACATAATAATTTATTATTTAATTTTTGAATCAATGTTACTTGAGTTCCGATTTCACAATTAATCACTTTCTATAAGATATAATAATTTTCGGTAAAATATCTTTCCTACTTGGTTGAAGAAGCTCTTTCTATAAGATATATTCAATGTTTTAAGATTTTCTATTTCAAATTTCGTGAAGTGAGAGTGAGAGTGAAAGTAGGAAGAGTATTTTGTCATCACAATTATTATCTACTTCATATGAAAAAATATCAATATCAAAATTTGAACCATGGTCACTTCAAACAAAAACAATAATCATAATCAATTACACTAAATAAATTTGTTTTATCTTCTTAAATTATAAACATGCACTAAGCGAAGATTTGAAAAGCAGCGGAGTTTTCACGGTTAGCTAGCCTATTAAATCTTATGAAAAGCAAAGTTTAATACGTGATTTATAATTTTTTATTGCTTGAAATATTTCAACACAAATTTCATTGCTTGAAATATTGCATATCAAACTGTAGTATTGAATATGAAAAAGCGATGCGGAATTCTTTAAATTAATATAAATTTTTAGAACTAGTACGAAACAATGATATTTTGTACAAACTATAGGTGATTGGTTCTCTAAAATTTTAGCCTGGTTAACTGCTAAATGTTAAACTCTTGCTAATCGAACATGAATGGACCCGACAATAATGAGACGATATCGAGTTTAATGTGATGTTCATTTTGTCAGTTTTGGATCAGATGTATTGATCAATTTATTGGGCATTAACATATAAATGATTTATAATTAACCTCATTACACAATTTTTAATCTTTATCATAATTATTTTAATCTTAATATTTGTGATTTTTGAAATATTTTATGTATGATTTAGAATTATAATTGTTATTTTTCACATCAACTGTAGTTTATTCAAATGTAGTAATCATCAAGTAGTTAAAATCGAATACGGGGTGCATTTATGATTGTTTTTATCTTGGTGTTGTGAATAGTTAGAAACATAATTATTATAATGCATATAACTATACATAGGCACATGGTCAAACTAGCACGACACAGTTAGAGCATACTATAAAGACAATGTATATGGATCGGTCATGTACAAGCAAGAATGCTTCATGAGTCGTACCAGACTTAAATGTCAAGTGCTCCCGCACAAGTACGAGCACCACATAGTCTATATTGGTGAACTCATGTTTTATGGAGAAATGCGTCATTTGATAAAAATAAAATAAAACATTCTAAAAATAACATATAAAATTTGGATTAATGAGTAGTTTCTCACATCAACGTGTGACGACTTATATTCTAAAAGGTTTATAAAATACATTCATTGTTTAATTTGAGACTCAAACCTTTTTTGTTATGAATGGGTGGCTTTATTTCATCAATACAAACTGTACAATCGGCAACTCTAAGCACAGTTTTTCCTATACAATCTGTGAATCCAACTACAAGAGGCAAATCCTACAACTTCGTTCTACCTCCTTTAGATCCTCCTTGCTATCACAATTGCTGGACATCCAGGGATTTAGCGAACTTTGGATCACCATCAGCCTTCGCTCTCGTAACTCCCTGCACCTTAGCAACCAAACCTGCAGCTGCCAGCTGATTACCCCCATACAACCTACGACATCTCTCCCGCCATAGTTCGCTCAATACCAGACACCATAAGACTCTCCCAGCTAAGCTCTTCTGCAGCTTCTGAATCATAAATTCAACTGCATGTTGCAAGGTAGCAGGTAGAGGAACCTGCCAAGTTGCTGGAAAAGAAGACCTCCATACTTCCTGTACATACACACATTGAAAAAAGATATGATCTCTTGTCTCAGGCAGCTGTTGGCACAACAGGAAAGTGTTGCAAACCTCTGGATTCCAACTAATTATCTTATCCAAAGTATTAACTTCCCCAGCAAAATCAGCCAAGCAATGACTGAGTTATTTGGAATGCTACCTTTCCAAACCAGTTTGGACCACGCCACAAGAGCTCCTCGAGGTCTAAGACTCTGCCAAATTTTGCCGGTCTGGAATCTTGTCATCAGTCCTCCCTCCCATTCCACTCCTCTATTCGTTTTACATAGTTTCCCCTCAAAACTGTCACGCAACTTGAGGATCTTTTTCCAAACCCATGACCCTTTTGTTTTAACTTCCCAGATACTCAAATTACGGAGTCTGTACTCCTTTACCCATGCGATCCATAGTGTTTCCTGATCAGAAAGCAGTCCCCAAATATGCCTAGCCAAACGAGCTTTGTTCCAGGAATACAAGTCTTTAAACCCCATACCCCCTTCTGCACGAGGCAAAGCAACTATCTTTCATTGTACTTTTGCCCTCTTCTTCTCAAAATCACTCCAAAGGAACTGGGAACAGAGCTTTTCAATTTCTGATATAACCTTCTTAGGTAGTAATATGACATTCATCCAGTACTGGATCATACTGGCCAACACTGATACGACCAGCTCTAGCTTGCCCGTGTAGGTTAATAGTTTAGGCTGCTATCCAAGTATCCTTCCTGCAATTTTTCCAATCAACACTTTCCAATCCTCTGACGAAAGCTTGCCAGCATTTAATGGCAGGCCCAAGTATTTCACAGGCAGATGTCCTTCCTTGAACCCCGAATTCCTCACTAACTCTTCCTTTAACCCCTCTGGAACCCCTGCACTGAAGATTTCGCTTTTGCTCGGATTACACTTTAATCCTGACACTAGATAGAACTTCTGAAGAATTTCAGCTACAAGTGTTACTCCCTCTACTGACCCCTTTGTGAAAATCAGTAAATCGTCTGCAAACATAAGTGTGTGAGACTGATACGACTGCACTGAGGGTGGTAAGGTAGGATTTTTTGATATGCTGCCCTATTTAGCATACAGCTTAGCACTTCCCTTCTCATGGTGCCAGTTGCAAAGAAACCTTGAATAGCTTTGGTGAATTATGCCCCTATCATATCCCATTGTTCTTGAAAAAATTCTGCGCGATATCCATCTGGTCTTGGGGCCTTTCCCTTTTCATGCTCATCCCTACCTTCTTAATTTCCCCTTCTGTAACCAAAGAGCACATGTCTCCACTGACATCCCCCAAGTGCAGTTTCAGTATTTGCTTTAAAGTGTCCACTGTAACTCTTTTCAGCTGCATGTTCTGAGTCCCCAAAAGTTTCTTATAGAACTGCACTGCCTCTCTACCAATCTCCTCTACATCTTCCAAAACCTCTCCTGAATCAGTGACCAACTGCTTGATTGTATTCTTGGTCTGTCTTGTTTTGACTCAAACCTTTTTCAATGTATACAACTTAAAATTCATTTATAAAATTATTCATGATTAACTTCATAGTTGAAAAGTCTTTTTTATAGCTTGCGGTAATAACAAACAATGTCAACAATAATTTTAGAAGCAAGTAAAGTGAAGAAGAAATTGGGATTTAGTATTTCTTTGCAAATGTGTGTGAGGAGGGAGATTTTTTTTGTATAAAAAATTTGAGGAAGGGTTGAAACTCATATATCATTTGTTTGAATGTTGAATATTTCATATTGAATTGGAGTATTGAACATTTTGGAAGTGATATATAATTCTTAAATTAGTATTAATTTTCAGCCCGGTTGACCAATAACCTTAGAATTTTTGCTAATTAATCTGACATGGATCCAATAATCATAAGATGAGATTTAGTTTGATATGGCGTCGGTTCAAAACCAATTTTTATGTGTAATGAATTTGTACGACAAATACATGTAAAGTGAAGATGAACCTGATTATTCATTTTGATTCTTTAGATAAATACAATGGTTTAAGGCTTTAAGCAATGAACTAACTATACACTCACTCGATTGGTTAAACGAGTTCTGCTTTTTATCACTTTTAATAATTAGTTTATTCACAAGCTATCAAGCTACTTTGCTCTGTCGATGAATAAGCGACCATTTGTTCGCCAGGTCCCAGGTGCTCTGATTCACACTATTGACTGTGAATGGAGAAGAAGCATTTCGAGCGCAAAATTTGAGAAGTAATTGGGATGTTTCTAGGTTTCTCTCGATTCCAGGCGGTGGGAAGAAAGAGGAAGGAAAAAAGGTGAGAGTGGTGAGATACAAAGTTGAGAGAGAGAGAGAGAGAGAGAGAGAGAGAGAGAGAGAGAGAGAAGAATAAATGGAAAAACAAAGATGAAGGCAAAGAGAGAGTGAGATGACACATTTAAAAGAGGAGGAAAATGAGGTAGTGTAAAATAATTGTAATTCTGCTTTGATTAGTGGATATTATTGCCCTATTCTATTGAGTTTTTATTTATTTTAAGAGATAACATTATATTTGACATATTTTTTCTATTTCAATTTTAAAATTCTAAATCAATATTATCATTTGGAATATTTTTTCCTTAATACGATTATTGTAATTTCTACGATTTAATGAGTATTTGATAGTGTCAATATTTTAGCGGTTTTTTATTTAAAGTTTGTATTGAAAGATCGTACGTATCGGCGGTTAGACCATAAAACTTCACATCATAGGCTAAATCGGTAGGTGATATTTAGCAATACGAAATGGTTGAACCACAGTTAAATTATGAATTTAGTATAAAATACTCTATTATCAACTTTTTTTATACTATTTTACAATCCTTTGGTTCAAACAATTCTTTTAAACTGGTGTAAACAAAAGTTTTAAGGCACATTTTGAACAATCTATTGCAAAAAAACATAAGTCAGTTAGCGATAATGAGTATGCGATCTCATGCAACCAAAAGACACTTTGCAACTTCTATCTTTTTAAAATAAATATATGCTACTCATACCCTCGCTCATTCATCAACTTAATGAGTAACAAATATTTCATGTGATATTATTTTCATACGTTTTTATTTATTAAATTATTTCGTGGAAAAAATATTTGTTGCATGAAAATTACTACATTGTTGCTAGACATGTGTGCGATCTGAGAATAATTTGGGAAGTCCGTACACAACAGATTGTCCAACTAACTATTAGCGAGAACTTAGCATCATGTCGTATATATTTCAATTCAAGCAATTTCATATTCATTACCAACAGTGTGGTAAAAAAATGCTCTCTATTGGGAAAAACTTAAGGACATATTAAACTCTATGAGACATTTTCTTTCATTCCAAAGGTTGATTATGTATTTATGTATGTATTATGAGAAGCAACTCAAATATTCAACTATATTGTTTAATTAAGTAATGAATGACAATTAGTTATATTTATTTTGTTCATTCAATAATTATTATAATTATATGTAATGCCTTATGTTATATTTTTTTCTCTTTACATGGAGGTCTAAACACATTATGCATAGTTGGATCACTTTCAAAAATATGTGCATAAGTAAGATAGAAAACAATCATTTCATGTATTTCAAATAATCTATTATATCTATTATTATATACCATATTACTCGACAAAATTCTTCTGGCCATCGGACCGGCCCAGCCGGGTCATGTGCTAATTATTGTTATGATTATTAATAATAATCATCTCCTCCCACTCGCGTTCACCAGCATCAAAGGGAGGGAAAAAATATATAAATAATAAAAGGAAACGCCTGAGTCGTTACCACCCCCAACGTTTGGAAAAAATCTCAAAATACACTAGTTATTAAAAAAAATCCCAAAATACGTTAGTTATAAAACAAATCCCCAAAGTACACATGTTTGACATTCACCGCCTTTGTCTAAGGCAATGAATACAATCACTGTCGAGCACAAAAATGGTGATAGCTTCCCCGCATTTAATTAAAACGGTGAAGGCATCACCATTTTAGTTAAACGCGAGGAAGGTATCACCGTCGTAAACAAAAACGGTGATGACTTCACCGTTATACTCCAAAGCGGGGAAGGTATCACTACATTGAACGACTACGGTGAAGTGGCTCAGCGACGGGGATCGCTGACGTGGACTATCACGGGGCATTCACCGCTGTAGACTATTGCGGGGAATAACCTGTTGTCCACGTCAAAGATCCGCGTTGCTGAGCCCCTTCACCGCTGTCTTTGGATGTAGTGAGGCGTGGATTCTAGTTTTCCTCCCAGATCCGACGCCTCACAGCCTCCCACGTCAGCTATCTACGTCGTTCACCACGTTCGAGGAAGGTGGGTAATTCACTACGTTCCTCAAACGCGATGATGGCCTCACTGCTGCATTTTTCAGCGGTCCCCTCAGCTATAAATAGAACCCTTCTTCCCTCTTCCAAATCACACCACCACATTACTCTTCATTCTCCCTCCATTCCTCCACTCTAGTTTCATTCTAAGTATGCTTTGTGGTTGCGGCTAAGTCCGATCTTCCACATCATAAAGAATTAGTAGAGTAATATCCTAAAGCCCGGCCCTCTAAAAACCCGTCAAACCTCTGTCCGGCTTCCGCCAAAAATTGGACGAAGAGGCTCTTCGGGTAGGTTCTTGTGTTTCCTTCTGTGATTTTTTTTATCGAAACAATATGATTTTGTGATTTTTTAATCCAAACAATCTGATTTCATTACTTTTTTTGTAGATGGGTGTCGAGATATACGATCCTTGATTGTATATGGCAAGAGATACGAAGTATTTATCCGAGCAAGAATCACATCGCTCTCGTGCAATTTGGCACAACAATCTGGTAAACACTACGTTCCTTATAAATAATTTATTTCATTATTTTAAAAGGTTTTATTTTGCTTTCCGTTGACTAACAAATCGATTTTTTCTAATTTTTTTGTAGGAATCACTTATTCACGTAATTCATAGAGGGGCCACTAACTTGCCCGCTCGGCATGATCGACTGTCACCGTATATACAGAGGACTGGGCTGGGTATGTTGAGACATTTCATGCGGATTGAAATCGACAACCATCTGCTTATGGCAATGGCAGAGCGATGGCACCCCGAAATCCATACGTTCCACCTTCTGGAGGGGGAAATGTCGATCACCCTAAAAGACGTTGCGATCCTCACCAGGTTGCCGATAACTGGAGAGGCAATCATCGTTTATGACAACTTCTTGGTACACAACCCCATCAGCACTCATGTCTGGATACTGGTAAGTAATTTTACCAACTCTCGTCTGTCCGCCCGTCCAAACCCTGCATGCACAAATGTCACGGAGTTCTTGCCAAGTGAATCTCGACTCAATTTTCATAATCAATCTCAATGTCAGAGTTTGTCACCCTACCATTCCACCGAATAATAAGCTAAAACTTCTTGAATTTACCCATTTCTGCAATTTACACGCAAGTAACTATTAGCTTAAGTCCCATAAAATTAACCAAAACCATATTTTACACGGCTACGAAAATAATATTACTCCATCTCATAAACAAACGCAACTAACTAAGCGAAATATGAACCACAACTAACATAACATATTTGCCACGAACAGTAATTCATTACATACATACATATAACTACTAAAAAATCATAATATAAACAATACAAAATTATATCATAGTGAAAATTGCTTCAGTTATCGTAGTTGCTGGGATTTTTGCTTAAATTTGACAGAAGAGGAGGAGAGTAATTTTCCAACAGCTCGTGGGAGGGGGTATTTATTTGAAAATCAGGGCGCATTCACCGCCGTTGTGAAACGCATTGAAGGTAATCACCGCGCTGTCCTAAGGCGATGAACATTAGGTGGTTGTGACCTAATTTTCACCTACCAGGTCTGGGAAGTGGAAAGAAATCACCTCCATAAACTAGCGCGGTGATCCTTTGCATGATCCCCAACAAACAACTCTCCCCAACCTCCGCCGTCTTCAACCACTTCCCCTCCTCCTCCACCTTCTTCACCCGCCGCCTCCCTCCGTCGTCCCCTCCCACCGCCGCCGCCGCCTCTTCCTCCTTCTCTCCCGCCGCATTAACTACCCCCTCCCCCGGCGGCGACAGCGTCAGCGAAGTCTCCGGTCCGCCCGTAATAATCTCCCCTCCACCGCCCTCCCCCATCTTACCATTCTCATTACTTTTATCATCATTATCATTATTATTATCAATGATGACAGAGCTCAGCTGACAGCGCTCTTCCATCCATGAAATTCCCCCTTCGTTCCATTCTCGGTGCCCGGCCGGCGGTAATCCGAGCTCTGGGCCGGCGATACTTCGCCGCAGCCGCTTCCACGGAGGAATACGCCAAGCGGAATTATGCCAATAATGTCTCCGAGTACAACACCGTCGTTGCTTCCCTCACTTCTCAGCGCAGGGGTTATTTGTTGAGAGATGTCTACGAATGAAGGACTAATTAACCATACACTCGCTGCCGGTGGTTGATCCTCGTAGAAACGATGGTCTTTCCTTGCCGGCGGTTTCATGGGCTCGACCCAAGAAAGTCTCCGATGAGACGTTACATAATGACAAGTTTGTCATTAAAGTGGCCTATTTATGGCGCTATAGGAATTTCAATGTTCCGTTTCAAAACTCAGTTTTGGGATACGAGGATTGTTAAAGAGATAGTTAGTGAGCTATTATTTTTTATTAATTACCATTAGAATCACGTTGACAAAATAAAATGAGCATTATTGTCCGTTACCCATCATATGGAAATTGGTAATCCAATCCCCTTTCATTAACTTAGTTATTCCTTTTTTTGGTAGAACTTAGTTATTCCCTAATCGTAGCTCTAGGCTGCTAAATTTATTGCCTTACGTTAATACCAAGATTCCATCAATTTGGTTGCAACTTCAAGTTCCCCCAATTTAATTACCATTTGGTGACCATTTTAACGTTGCTTTCCTTTATTTTGATTGCAAATAATTTTGAGCAAGTTGACGTTGGTAAAATTTTTCTTTTAAGCTGAAGTTAGGTCAATATGGAAGAAGCCGCTAGCCGAAAACCTCTGGTCCAAATCATTGATCCGCCTATCTGGAAGAAAACATGGGATATTCTAACCCCTCTGAAGCTGAAATTCTTTATCTGGCAGTGCCTTAGAGTGATATTACCAACAATAGTAGCACTCAAGTCTAGAGGAGTAAATTGTCATGTTCGTTGCCCTGTTTGTTGGAGAAGTCCGGAAAGTATTGAACATCTGTTCTTCAAATGCCCCTTGGCCACAAGAATGTGGTCGCTTATGGGCCTAAATGACTTCATTTCCTCGGCCCCGACTGTGAACTTCAGTCTCTGGTGGCGACATGTTATGCACTCTGAGCACCCCCAAACCCATATCCTCCTATACGTTTGTGTATTGTGGAGGATCTGGAAGTCTAGAAATAAGGTGGTCTTTGAGCATGTCCAACCTCATGCCCAGTCTCTCGCTCGTCAATGTTTTTTCCAAGTTCGTGAACTGTCATCCTCCCTACCTTTGGTCCCTGCTCCTCCACCCCAGCCCTCCTGCTCTCGCCGCTCTCCCTGGTCCCCTCCTCCTGATGGATTTCTGAAGATCAACTTTGATGCTGCTGTTCGATCTTCCGGGTGCTCGTCTGGTCTAGTGGTGCGGAGTTCAGACGGGCATGTGGTTCTGGCAGTAGGGTTTCTTCACCCCGGTATTGCTGATCCTTACCTCGCAGAACTCCTTGCTGCTAGAGACGCCATCTTCCTTTTGGTCTCCAAATCTCTACCTCGGGTCATCATAGAAGGAGATTCAGAGGTGGTGATTCGTCAGCTTCGTCAAGGTGTTTCCTCAGACTCCCTTGGAGGTCCGGTGCTTCGGGATTGCTTCCTTCTCATGTCCTCTGTTTCTGTATCCTTAGAGTTTAGGGCAGTTCCCCGGACTGCTAACAGGGCTGCCCATAGAGTGGCGCAGAAAGCCCTGTTACTCTCCCCTCTAGAGTTGTGCGCCTTTGACTTTGTTGGTTGGCTTCACTGATGTATTGGGTTGGGCAGGGTCTTGGTAGGTTGTATAGGTTCTCTCTTGACATTTCTTGGAAAAAAAAAAAAACTAGCGCGGTGAACTCTTTCCTCGCTTTACTCAAAGGCGTTGAAGCAATCACTGTTGTAAACGAACAGTCGAACACGGTGAAGTTTTCACCGTTTTAGTCGAACACGATTATGACTTCACCGTCTCTGAGTAAAGAGGTGATAGTATTCACTGTTTTAGACAACGGTGGCGATTATATTCACTACCTTAGACAAAGGCGGTGAATGTCAAACAAGTGTACTTTGAGAATTTTTTTTATAGCTAACGGATTTTGAGAAATTTTTTTAATAACTAGTGTATTTTGGGATTTTTTCCCCAACGTTCCCCTTATAATTCCTCATTATTGGCGCTTACCCGTTACAGCAACCCATCCCATTTTATTTCTCACCGCAAAGTGGAGAGGAGAACGAGAGAAGCAACAGCGTAACAGAGAAATCGCCAGGTCATTACTCTGCTCCGCCTCGCAGCGACCCCATCCCTCTCGTTATATAACAGCTGAAGAAAATTGCATTTCTTTGCCAACACCAAGTCCTTAACCAGAACCTGCTCAATCACAAGATGAAATGTACAGTTTCACCTGGAGCGACGTCGTACAAGGGAAGAAGGTGGCGCCAAGACTGTCACGGTAACTTAGAATTCAAATGTCATCTTCTCCCTCTTTTACTCTGTACTTTTTACTCTGCTTTACCTTTCAAGCATTGGACTGTAGCTACTGGAAACCATATATATTCATCAAGTGAATGAGAACAACAGATGTTTTAGGGTTTTCAATTCGTCTTTGTTGTTATGGTATCAGAGCCTCAACCTAGTGCTCATGAAGAAAAATGGCCGCAGCCACTGGTGCTCAACGGGCCACCACCACATCCACTTCTCTTCCTCCCACACCCAATGTTGATCCAATGTCTAACCCCTACTATCTTCATGGTTCCGAGCAATTGTTCTTCTCTTGGTAGGTGAAAACTCATCACCACAAACTACAATGATTGGAGCAAAGTAATGTTCAATGCCCTTGGAGCGAAGAACAAAATCAGCTTCATTGATGGCACATTGCCCCTCCTGCTGCCACAGATGCACTCTACTGGTCCTAGAGCCGCAACAACATCATGGTTCTTAGCTGGATTCAGCAGGCTGTTGAGCCAGGTATTCAAAAAACTCTTATGTCTGTCAAATATTCATATGAAGCCTGGCTAAGTTTGAAAGCTCGATATGGTCAGGGTGATGTTGTTCGCGTAGCTGAATTAATTGAGGCCCTATGTAGGTTGAAACAAGGGACTCAAACCCTAAATGAGTATTATGGTCAATTCATAAACATCCAGGATGAATTAGATGGTTATCAACCCATTGAACTTTGCACCTACACTGACACCCGTCCTCAGACGTGTGCTGCTCTTAAATTCGTTCTAGGTCATAGAGCACCAACTATGTTATTCAGTTTCTACGTGGTCTGAATGATAACTAAAACACTGTTTGATCTCAAGTCCTATTTGGTGACTCTCTCCCACCAATTGATCGAGTCTTCCAAAGACTCCTCCAACATGAACGACAACAGTATGGTACTCAGTAGGGCAAAATGGTGGTTGCTGATTCCTTTGCTCTAGCTACTCAGGGCAGACGCACTGGTCCACCTAGCAGGCGTCCTTACTGCACCTACTGTAAGCAAAATGGTCACACTGAAGATGTGTGCTACCATAAGCATGGCTAGCCTCCTGGTATGCTTCCAGAGCCTTACCATCCTCCATCAGGACCTTGGAATGCACTTTCTGCAAGAGGAAAGGTCATACTGAAGACAGATGCTTTCATAACCATAGTTGGCCTGCTGGAGGAGGACCTCGAGCTACTCAAACTGCTTCTCCCTCTAGGCCTCAGTCCAATGATGTCATCTTCACTCCTCTTACTCCTCCTTATCAACAAGAATTTCGCCTAACCAAAGGTGATTATGATTGGTTCATGGCAATGCTCAAAGAAAAGGGTTCACAGAAATAGTTTCCCATACTGTTGCTGCATTCAGCAGCTATGAAGGACCACCAGGTAAATCATTTTTCACTGTCTCTGGTAGGAAACCTACAAGCTCCACCTGGATCTTGGATACTGGTGCTTCTTATCATATTGTGTGCTCCTTGCACTTGTTAGAAAATTGTAGACCTGTATCACATATTTTCATTTCTCTTCCTACTGATGATCAAGTAGAAGCTGCACTCATTGGTCAAGTCACCTCAATAGCTGACCTAGTGTTAGAGGATATCTTATTTGTCCCACATTTTCCCTTCAACCTCATCTCAGTAAGCAAACTGATCAACAACAAATCAATATGCTTAACCTTCTACTCAAATTTTTGCATGATGTAGGATATGGAACTCATGAGAGTGACTGGTTCTCCTGAGCTTCACCATGGCCTTTATCACATGACCAACATAGGAGTTCCCAGTAGCCCTAAGCCAGTCATAGCCACTACTACTTCAAAAGCTTTTGACCTCTGGCATTTTAGATTAGGACATGTTTCTCATTCCAATATACCACAGCTGAAAAATCTTTGTAAATCCATAGAAACCAAGAGTTTCATTCATTGTGATGTTTGCCACTTTGTCAAACAAAGAAGGTTTTCTTTCCCAGACAGTACTATTGTTTATATTCTTCCTTTTGCTTTGATCCATGTTGATATTTGGGGACCATGTTCTTATCCAACTTTTGATGGTTATAAATACTTCCTTACTATAGTTGATGACTTCAGTAGGTTGACATGGATAGTCTTAATGGAAAACAAATCTGAGGCTAGATCGAAATTGCAATAATTCTGCACACTAGCTGAAAGACAATATAATCATTCTGTCAAAAAGATAAGGAGTGGTCAAGGTAGAGAGTTTTCAATGCCAGAATTTTTTTCTTCTACTAGTATTGTTCGTGAGATGTCATGTGTGGAAACACCTTAGCAAAATAGTAAAGTTGAGAGGAAACGCCAATATATTTTAGCCATTGCCGGAGCCTTGAAATTTCAATCTCACTTACCAATGGGGTTCTAAGGAGAGTGTGTGAAACATGTTGTGTATCTGATAAATAAATTTCCCACTTCTGTCCTAGGTGAACTCACTCCATATAAAAAACTTCACCTCAAAGTTCCTGACTTTCAAACTCTAAAGGTCTTTGGCTACTTGTGTTATGCCTCTACATTAAGCAACCATAGAACTAAGTTCCCGTCCAGAGCTAGGAAAGGAGTCTTCATAGGATACCCCATAGGGATAAAAGGGTACATAATCTATGATTTAACCTCTCATGAAATGTTTATTTCTAGAGATGTAATCTTTTATGAACACATCTTCCACTTTCTGCATCTGTGACCTAACACAAAATACTTAGATATACCAGACAACCCTCCTCATCTCTATACCACCATTCCTTCCATGGATTTTCCTGATCTTGCCTCCTCTTCACAGGCCACTCCTCCTACTCCCTTACCAATGCCAACCTTACCATATCCAATCACCACCACTTCCCCACCTCAACTTGATCCATCCTCTCCAGAAAGTCCCCCTACATCCTCCTCCCTTCCAATTGCCCTTAGGAAAACCCAAATACAAATCAAACCTGCTAGTAGACTTCAACAATATCATTGCAACCTGCTCATGCAGTCTTTTTCCACCAGCCACTCTTCGGGGAACCATGACTCAGGTATCACCTATCCTCTTTATGATGTTCTTGATTATTCTACTCTCTCCTTTCCACATCAGAAATATGTTATCAGTATTTCTTCCCACAAAGAACCTAACACATATGAAGAGGCAGTTCTAGTCCAGAATGGAATGAGGCTATTCAGAAGGAATGACAGCACTTCTCAAGAATCAGACATGGGTTGTTGTGAGTCTTTTACCAGTAAAGAGGCCTATTGGCAATAAGTTGATATTTGTGTGAAATTCCTCTCTACTGGCCAACTGTATTTTCACAAAGCCAGACTTGTGGCAAAAGGTTTCAGTCAACAGGAAGGAGTTGATTACCACAACACCTTTGCCCCAGTTATCAAATTGACCACTGTCAGGCTGTTTCTAGCAATTGCTAATGCTAGAAACTGGTTTGTTCACCAACTGGATGTGAACAATGTCTTCCTTCATGGAGATCTGCATGAGGAAGTGTATATGGAGCTTCCCAAAGGCTATCAAGCTCCTTCTGGTATTCCCAACTCAATCTGCCTGTTGAAAAAGTCCCTCTATGGTCTTAAACAGGCACCCAGACAGTGGTATGCTACCCTGGCTGATAGTTCATACAAACATGGGTACCAGTAAAGCAAGGTGGATCGCTCTTTGTTTTTTAAATCCACCTCTACCTCCTCCTATACCTGCATCTTGATATGTGTTGATGACTTGCTTATTGGTGGCAATGATTTATCTGAGATCACTCAAATCAAAGAGTTCCTGCACTCCACCTTCAGTATCAACGACCTTAGCAACTTAAAATTCTTTCTTGGTCTTGAAGTCTCCAGAGATGACAAAGGTATTCATCTTTCCCAACGAAAGTATACATTATAAGTCATTGAGGAAGCTGGTGTCCTGCTCTCCAGACCTGTGACCACTCCCATGGATTACAAAACCCATATGTCTTCTACTCATGACTCCCCTCTCTCTAATGTTAAACTATATAGAAGATTGGTTGGTAAGCTGATATATCTCACTACTACCCACCCTGATATCAGCTTCTCCACCCAACAATTTAGTCAATTCATGGCCAATCCAGGTGAAGAATATTACAGAGCTCTTCTCAGGGTACTCAGATATCTCAATCATGCTCCCAGCACAGGCTTATTCCTTTCATCGTTCATTCACCTTCATTTGAAGGGTACAGTGACTCTGATTGGGCTTCCTGTCTTGACACTCGGAGATCAATTACTGGGTACGGTATTTATCTTGGTGAATCCATTGTCTCTTGGAAGAGCAAGAAGCAACACACTGTCTCTAGATCCTCCTGTGAAGCAGAGTACAAAGCTCTACCTTTCACCACCTATGAGGTCCAATGGTTACTCTATCTCCTGCGCGATTTTCATGTTTCTCATCCACAACTAGCTAGCCTGTATTGTGACAATCAATCTGCCATTCATATCGCCGAGAACCCCACCTTCCATGAAAGAACCAAACATATCGAAATTGACTACCATCTAGTTCGCGAAAAGCTCCAATCAGATGTCATCAAGATCCTCCATTTCTCCTCCTCCCATCAGCTGGCTGATATTTTCACCAAAACATTGCCACCATCTACCTTTTCTAAACTTCTCTCCATGCTTGGTCTGCAGATTCTCTGCCCACCAGCTTGTCGGGGGGTAACAATTGAAGAAAATTGCATTTATTCGCCAGCACCAAGGCCTGAACCAGAACCTGCTCAGTACATGATGAAACTCACAACTTCACCTGGAGTGACATCGTACAAGGGAAGAAGGTGGCGCCAAGACTGCCACAGTAACTTAGAATTCAAATGTCATCTTCTCCTTCTTTTACTTTGTACTTTTCACTCTGCTTTACCTTTCAAGCCTTGGACTGTAGCTATTGGAAACCATATATATTCTTCAAGTGAATGAGAACAACACAAGTTTTAGGGTTTTTAATTAATCTCTGATGTTATTATAGCAATGACAGCAGCCTGGCCTCACCATCGTAACCATTATCGACGTTAGAGCCTTCTCATGACGTTGTAGTGGTAAGATTCCTGATCCTCCCTTGTCCCTAAGCTCAATCGTTAAACACAGTTTAACCCAACGAATGCTCATGATTACCGAAGCTTCAACGATGGTGCCGACATTGTCGACTTCAACCAAACTCCAAAACCTTGATATCATCGCGCAGTGGACGATCTCCGGAGCATCCCGGTCTCGACGGAATCGAATTCCGACATTAGACAAGAGAGATACGAGCTCTGAAAGTGTGAGACGCAAATCGGATAGTTCAGGTACCAATACTGTCTATCCAAAAACTAAAAAGAATGAGTTCGTAATTTTCAGAAATATCCATATTAGTCCCCCATGTTTCTAGCACGAGCAGCTTAGTCTCTGTTGTTTTAAAAATTGAAAATGGACCGAAAATAGTATTTTCTCCAGATTATTATTAGTTTAGTTGATGTAAAATATATATTTTCGTGGTATAATAATCTTATAAATATGAGGAAATCGATAGGATGTTTTTATATTAATTTCATAATTTTCGAAGTTTTTTTCCTAATTTTAAAAATCAGTAGAAATAAGAATTTAATTAAGTAAAATACTTCGTGAAAGATTTAGTTAGGCTTGATAATTTTATTCGAAACCTTATATTCTTATGTTTATCCTCAAGTTATTTGATGATTTTTAGATTTGTTTTGTGATTTATAAAATTGAGATGATGTTGGTTTTAATTTACTAAATTACTATACAAATATATTTTACTAAATTGTTAAATTTTGAAAAATTAGAATATTTTTAGTACATTATAAAATTTAGAAATTCTGGCGTGGGAAATATATTTGTAAACTTCGTATTTGATAAAATTAAATAAGAAGAAGGGGTTAGTTAAGATATAAATTACAGTTAATAATTTTGGATTATATTTTGAGTTATTAATAGTCATAATTTGGATCTTATAAGAGGGATTTTTTTTTAAATTTATGAGATTTATCTAAAGAAATTTTGAGTTGATAGTAATAATTCAAGTCTTCGAAAATTTAGAAAAAAATCAAGTTTTTGAGAAAATTATTTAAAGAGGTTAAGGGTCCTAAGAATTTTGGGACTGAGCTAAGAGGATGAAAAATTTTGCAGAATACCTACTAAGGATAATTAATCGTGATTTATAGGATTAAGGAAGCGATCAAGTTAAGGGACTCTGCGTCCAACGAATTAAAGTATCGACACTTGAGAGATAAGTGTAAAGGGGGTAAATTCTACACCTTGCGTATTCTTTCAAGTATTACGAGTTTTAAGAATTTTGATGAAGTGTGTGCCGTTGTTTGATTATGCTTATGATTGATGATATGTTTTTTGTTTGAGCTATGTTTTGAAGTGAATGTGTATGAGTTATTATTTACTTTAAAGCTTTACGTTTATGAGTTATTGTCAAAGTTTAATAAACAAGTTTCTTTTTAAGAATTAGTTCACCTTCAAAGAAGGTGAAATAGTTTTAAGTGTTTTTAGTCATTAGCGTCAGTCCGTTGCCGTTTGAGATTTTGAGATAGAGCAACAGTTATTCTCTTGAGATTTTTAAGATGAGCAGCAGTTATGCTCTTGAGAATCGTGGTGAAAAGCCACCAAGTCACCCCTCACTGTAGGAAGCATAACCAAGATCTGATACCAATTGATGAACCGACGCTCTCGGTTAGTGAGTTGCTTGTAGCTCACAAGCGGAAGAACGACGTAAAGTGTCGAACGACTTTTAGGTTTATTATTTGAAAATTGGATTACTGTTGAACTTACATATTTATATAAGAAATAAACCTAATACATAAACCAGGTCCTCGAATCTCCAGTCTTCTTCTCCCCCCCCCCCCTCCCCGCAGCTCTCAACCTTCCTGCCACCATTTGAGTCCCTCCACCAGAAGGCTTTTTGAAGATCAACGTCGACGCAGCTGTTTGTGCCTTCGGGTGCTAGTCTGGGCTTGTTATCCGTGGGTCAGACGGACATGTGATGTTGGCTTTCGGGTTGCAGCATCAAGGAATAGTCAACCCTTTTCTGGCAGAGCTTCTAGCTTTCAGGGATGCTATCTCCTTTGTAGCCTCAAGCTCCTTGACCCACGTGATAGTCAAAGGTGATTCCGAAGTGGTCGTCAACCAAGCCCGTTAATGCGTCTTAGAAGACTCGATTGGTGGTCCGGTGTTACGAGAGTGTCTTCAGATCCTTAGCTCTTTGTTTGTTTGTATAGAGTTTAGGGCGGTACCTAGATCCGCCATCAGTGCTACCCATAGAGTGGCGCGTAAAGCACTGCTTTTGTCTCGTGTAGAGCTAGAATCTTTTGATTTTTCGGGTGGCTTCTTTAGAGTCTTTTAGGGGGTCCTGGGTAGAATTGTAAGCTTAACTATTATTTTCCATTGATATCACTCTGAAATAAATAAATAAAAAACCTAATACATAAACCTAATACTACCCAAACTCCTATTCCATAGGGGTGGCTATACGGTCCGGTCTGGTAAAATTGGCCCGAATTGATTCGGTCTCAGTCCGGTCTTTTCGGGAATATTAGGACCAAAGATTGGATTGGATACAATCCGGTCTTGATCTGGTCCGGTTTTGACACGGTCTGGTCTCAATTCAGTCTTGATTTTAGATTGAGATTGTGGAGATTTTAGTGGAGTTTTGGGTGTTGGGCTCTCTTATCCGGTTTTTATCCGGTTTTAGTCCGGTCCCGAACGATTTTTTACCTCAAATCTAAGCCCGAATATGAGATTGGATTGCTTGTTATCCGGTCCCGGTCCTGGTCCAGGTTATACGATCTGGTTTCGGGTAAAACCAAAAAGCCCGGACCAAATAGCCAGCCCTACTATTCCTACTCGGCAACCCCTCTACTTGCCACCCACGAAACCCAAACCCACAAGAAACCCAACACACCCTCTACCCCTAAAGCCTAACCCGAAAATCTACTCATCATAGAATGGATGATTTGGGTTCAGAAGTGAGTGATAAACATCCACAACAAGAGCCTGATTACACACACGTATCGGTGGCAACATTTTTTTCAGATGTCCTGTATGTGAGGGAGAACGGACGAAGTAATGACGGCGAAAAATCAAACGCTCTAATTGGCTAGATTTTTTATTTTTTATTTTGACTAGAAAATTATAATTTTTCTTTCCTATCATCACTCCTTTGCATGAAATCCAAAATGATGAATTTGACATCCTTACTGTCGAATTGGTAAAATTGGGTGCATCGAGGAAACAACAGAGCACATCCTTCGTCACTGTAGGAAGACCAAGGAGCTGTGGAGATAACTTAGACACTCTGTTAGAGTGCAGAACCAGAATACAAGCTCCGGGCATTGGTTAATCAACAACATCAAAGACGAAGAAAAAGGGGACTGATTTGGTATCATCCTTTTTCACCTTTAGAAGCAAAGGAATGAGGAAGCTATGGAGGGGAAGACCTACAACGAGCAAAACCTCATCCAGAGGATCCTTGCCTACTTCAACATTGTGAGAAATGCGCACAATTTTGACAAAAGAATCGAGGAAGGACAACAGCGTAGGAAGACGACCCTCAGCCTAGCATGGACTCCACCAAGTGAAGGGTGGATGAAAATCAACATTGATGGATCAATGATCACCGGGAACAAAGCAGCAGCTAGTGGATTGACTAGAGATCCTACTGGAAGATGCCACAGGGCTTCTCTATCAACCTCGGCACATGTTTCATCATGAGAACGGAGCTGAAAACTGTGGAAACAGGACTTGCTCTTGCTTGGGAGCTCAGCTTCAGGAAAGTATGCCTCTCTACTGACTCAACCACAGCCATCAACATCATTCAGAACAGAAATGAAGTGAATTACAGACATGGAATCTCAACACTGGAGATCAACCGACTCCTTGATCTTGATTGGGAAGTTTCTTTATTCCACGCCTTTAGAGAATGTAATTTTGCGGCTGATTTCCTTGCTTGTAAGGGACAATATCTTGATTTTGGCACACATCCTATCGATGAGTGCGATCCAAGTCTTTGCTACTGGGGTTAGTCATGATGTAATGGGAATTACCCGTGAACGTTCTATTATCAATGTGATCTAATACAACTTTTTGTCTTTTTTTTTTTTTACAAAAGAAAGGAAAAATTGAGTTAGATTATAATGGATTAACTCTTCCAAGGGATGGACGTTTTCACGGGCTTTTCTCCTCCTTTCCTCTGGCGGCCTGATGGGTTAGAATGGCCCAACTTGCATTTATATCCAATTCGATACAGGTAGGTCTATTACTCTATTGTCGATTTCATTTCTCCAAAGACTTCCTACATAAAAAGACTGGCCCATCAGTTTCGCACTCATAAGCCCAAAGAAGCAATAATGATATGCGAGACGTCGTTTTTGGTTTCCCGCCAATTCACCGGCGGCCATTTACTTCTCTTTCGCCCGCTCGAGCGAAACCTCCGGATCAGGATTTCCCGTATAAACGCGAAGGAAAACAAATCAAGGCAGAAAATAAATCAGTCACGACTCTTTCATGTCTCGCTTCTGAAAATTTAGTGTTCCCTTTCCCTCAAAAATTTAGTGTTCGCAGTTCCGCTCATGTAACCCTAACCAGAAGGTAATAGATGAATGAGCAGCAGCAGCTGAGGATTGAACCAGAAGAGAAGTGCAGGAAGCAGCTGCTGCAGGCTGAAGATGTTTGCAACCGAGGATCACAAGCCCAGGAGAAACGGCGGCGTTTTGCTCTAATCCGGAAAGCTGCTTTGGAGCAAAACGGAGACGTTTCACCAATAGAAGATAGCGATGGCTCTATACGATGTCGTCCTTCTTAGTTCGTCGATTGCAAGTTTAATTGTGTCTTGTGGACACGTGCTTTCGTTTTATTGGTTGTTTTTGATTAGTTAGTTAATACTGTAGATTAGCCGTTAGTTTCCACTTTCCTCTGTAAAGGCTGTTGGGTATATATTGAGAAATGCAGAAAACGAAGCTCTCAAGATTTGAGAACCTTCACCAAAAACCCTAGCAATACTCTGCTGTTCTTCTTTTCTTCTCATGGTATCAGAGCCTGGTTGGCTCTGGTAACCCAGATCCAGGTTTCTACACTACTCCTTTCCTCTTTCACGATTCACTGATGTCGATTCCAGAAGCTCAAGTTGATGGGTTTGTAGCTGATGAGGTAGAGACTGAAGATGAAATCGCCTCTGCCAACGATGCTACTCTCCCACGAACACCTCAGGGCGCCAACTCTCGACGTCAGATGGATCAATTTGTTCCTCCTGTGGTTCCTCGCTATGAAGATCCATATCTTAACCCCTACTACTTACCTCCTCACGATGGCGGCTTGACTACCATCATCTCTATGAAGCTCACTGACCAGAACTACAATCTCTGGAGTCAGGTAATGGAGCTAGCTCTCAGTACTAAGAACAAACTGTAGTTTGTAAATGGGTTGATTCCAGTACCTCAGATTGGAGATCCCATTTGGCAGTCATGGCATAGATGTGACAGCACAGTGCGCTGTTGGATCTATAATTCTCTTTCTGATGACATTGCTAACAGTGTTGTTCCTTACAAAGTGGCTAAAGATGTATGGGATAACTTGAAGGATAGATTTAGCCAAGCAGACAACATGAGAGTCTATGAGTTGAATGAACAGATTGGGAAGTGTGTGCAAGGAAATCTCACTGTTACTCAATACTACACTGCACTTACTACTAAGTGGCAGGAGTATAAGATGTATAGGCCTATTTCTTGTTGTCCATGCCCTAATAGTCCTTTTTTCACTGTTCAAAGATATCAAGAGCATGATCTTATCATTAAGTTTATGCAAGGACTTAATGATAACTATCAAACAGCCAGAACACAGGTTCTGATGAATGCTCAGTTGCCTCCTATTGAGTCAGTTTTCAAGCAAATGGTTCAATTGGAGAGACAAATGAAGGCTATGAGTACTGAAAAGGAAAAGGGACGTGTTGAATCAGTGGCTTTGATGGCAGGACAACCAAACAAGCAACAGAAGGGTGGACAAGGTGGAAGAAATCCCAGAGATTACAAGGATGGGAAAAAGTTTTGTAGGTTTTGCAAGAAGGAATATCACACCATCGATGAATGTTATAAGTTGAAGAACAAACAAAGCAAAGATGGTGAAAGTTCCTTTGCTGGATCAGTTGAAACCACACTGTCTGAATCAGGTGGTACTCACACAACTGGTTCTGGTGGAGGAAAGGGGGAAGCAGATTTGATGAGTCTGCTTACTCCTAACCAGTTTGAGCAACTCAGAACCATGCTCACCAGATCACCTTCTGCATCACCTTCACCACCAAATTCACCTGGAATGCATCATGCTGCTGTAGCAGTAAGAGGTTCACAGTCTGTTTCTCACTCAGGGAAGAAATCTGCTGGTTTCCAGGCTCCAGCAACTTATGCCTCTAATTCTTCAGGTAAACAAGCTCTCTCTACTATGGTTGAATCACCTCGTAGTACAGTTTGGGTCCTGGATACAGGGGCAACAGATCACATCATATGTGATAAGAGCTTCTTTATGAAGCATAGAGCTTTGAACCAAGTGTTTGTGAATCTACCAAATGGACAGCAAGTCCAAGCAACTCACATAGGAATTGTTACTTTGCCTTGTGGGTTATTCATTACTCAAGTTCTGTTTGTTCCTTCTTTTGCTTACAATCTTGTTTCTGTAAGCAAGTTAACTCAAAACCATCCAGTTTCATTAACCTTCAAATCAAACTTCTGTTTGATCCAGGACCTTATTACTCGGAGGAGGATTGGTTTAGCCCAAGTCAGTAGAGGTCTTTACCTGTTTACAGAGTCCAGGAGTCAGGAGTTTGAAGTTTCTAAGGATTCACAGAAGTTTGCAGCAGGAGTGTTTAATTTCCAGAACCAAGACTTTAACATCTGGCATGCCAGATTAGGACACCCTTCCTTGTCTAGATTGAGAGTAGTTAAACAAAGTTGTAATGATGTTTCCTTACCTTTAACACAACACTGTGAGGTTTGTCATTTGGCTAAGCAAAAGAGGTTGCCATTTCCTGTAAGCACCTCAGTTAGTACTCATGCTTTTGAACTTGTGCATGTTGACATTTGGGGACCATTGAATACAGTTTCTAGAAATGGTTTCACTTATTTTCTCACTGTGGTGGATGATTACAGTAGAGCAGTGTGGGTTTTCCTCCTTAAATCAAAGGCTGAGGCCAGGCCATCTCTTCAATCTTTCTGTGTTATGGTTCAAAACCAGTTTTCTGTTTCTGTTAAAAGAGTTAGAACAGATCAAGGCCAAGAGTTTCACATGACTGAATTTTATTCAGCTCATGGTATTGTTCATGAAATGAGTTGTGTCTATACAGCTCAACAAAATGGGAGGGTAGAGAGAAAACACCAGCATTTGCTCAATGTAGCTAGATCTTTGAAGTTTCAATCAGGTTTGCCTTTGGTTTTCTGGGAAGATTTTGTTCTTCATGCAGCATACCTGATTAACAGAACACCAACACCTATTCTAGACCACAAAACACCATTTGAAATCCTGCATAAAGTTCCCCCTGACTATATGAACTTAAAGGTGTTTGGCTGCTTAGCTTATGCCACAGCAGTAGAGGGTCACAAGTCCAAATTTGATCCTAGGTCTAGACAATGTGTGTTTCTAGGGATCCCTAATGGTATTAAGGGATACAAGCTGTTGGATCTAGCTACCAACAAGATCTTTGTTAACAGAGATGTTGTTTTTCATGAGCAGATTTTGCCTTTCAAAACAGGCACATCTGACTCAGATTCTACAGAAGAAGAGCTTCCCTCACAGCCTTCTTCTGTTCCTTTGTCTTCTTCAATTCCTGAAGAATCTTCTTGTTCTGATTCTTCACCAGCTCTTGAACCTGAGTTGACAGAATATCCTTCTCCTTCTGTCACCACATCACCTCAGTTTACTTCACCAGTTTTTCCTACTCCTACCAGTCCAGACACTTCAGTTAGGGGTTCTTCCTCTTCCTCTTCTGATTTGTCTCACACACCCACTCCTCCTCTCACTCCTCCAACCACACCAGTAGTACCCCTTAGAAAATCAACAAGGCAAGTAACATTTCCTAAGAAATATGATGATTTCTATGTGGGTTTGAACCAAGTCAGTTTTGGTCCCAAGTTGGTTATCCCTCAAGACTTGGCTCATCTTTCACCACAACAACAGCACTTTGCTTTAACCCTTGCAGCAGCCTTTGAGCCTTCCTGTTATGCTGAGGCTGCTCAAGACCCTAGGTGGAATGCAGCCATGATTGAGGAACTGCAAGCTTTATTTGATAATAATACTTGGGACATCACTGACTTGCCAGGGGGAGTGAAGGCAGTTGGTAACAGGTGGGTTTTCAGGATTAAGTACAATCCTGATGGAACAATTGAGAGATTTAAAGCACGTTTGGTTGCCAAAGGATACACACAAGTGTATGGCATTGATTATTGTGATACTTTCTCACCTGTGGCCAAACTGACTTCTGTGAAAATGTTGCTAGCTGTTGCATCTGTTAACAACTGGCATTTGCATCAAATGGATGTTAACAATGCTTTCTTGAATGGTGAATTGGAGGAAGATGTGTACATGGAATTACCAGAAGGCATGAGGGATAAGCCTGAGTACAAGGGAAAGGTTTGCAAGTTGAAAAAGTCTCTCTATGGTTTGAAGCAAGCCAGCAGGATGTGGTATGCTAAATTGACAGAATCTTTGCTTGCTAATGGATTCAGACAATCCATGTCTGATTATTCAATTTTCTTAACTGAGATTAAGGGACATTTGGTGGTCCTTATTGTCTATGTGGATGATATTGTGGTTGGTAGTGTGAATCTGGAAGCAGTAATTGCAGTTAAGAATATGCTGAAGTCCTTGTTTAAAATGAAGGACTTAGGAGAGTTGCAGTATTTCCTTGGCTTGGAAGTAAACAAAACTGCCACAGGGATTCATGTTTCTCAAAGGAAGTATTGCACAGAACTCTTGAAGGAGGCAGGATTTGATGAGTGCAAACCTGCAAAAACCCCTTCCAGCATAAAACAGGTCCTTTCAGCCTCAGATGGTGACCCTTTTCTAGAGGTTAGCAAGTTTAAACACTTGTTGGGACAGTTGCAGTATCTGACAAGTACTAGACCAGACATAAGCTTTGCTGTTCAACAGCTTTGCCAATTCCAAGATTCTCCAACCACAGTTCACTATAAAGCTTTGCAGAGGGTGTTTAGGTACTTGAGTAATTCACCTGGTCAAGGCTTGTTCTATTCCAAGGATTCTGCTGTGCAATTAACAGGGTATAGTGATTCTGACTGGGCCACATGTCCTGATTCAAGAAGATCTTTGACAGGGTTTTGTGTTTTTCTGGGGACAAGTTTGATTAGCTGGAAAACAAAGAAGCAGAGTACAGTTTCCAGATCTTCCTCAGAGGCAGAATATCGGGCTTTGGCTCAGCTCAGTTGTGAAGTTCAGTGGTTAGTGAGATTGCTTTCTGACTTTGGAGTTGCTCACTCTCAACCAGCCTTGGTTTACTGTGACAATCAGTCAGCAATTCACATTGCCAGGAATCCAGTGTTTCATGAGCGAACGAAACACATTGAGGTTGATTGTCATGTCATTAGAGAGAGACTGATGAATGGTTTGCTTGATTTGAGACATGTTTCAACTACCTACCAGTTAGCAGACATCTTTACCAAAAGTCTTGGTATAGATCGCTTTAACATGTTGATGTGCAAGCTGGGAGTCTCTGGAAGACACTCGCCAGCTTGAAGGGGGGTAATAGATGAATGAGCAGCAGCAGCTGAGGATTGAACCAGAAGAGAAGTGCAGGAAGCAGCTGCTGCAGGCTGAAGATGTTTGCAACCGAGGATCACAAGCCCAGGAGAAACGGCGGCGTTTTGCTCTAATCCGGAAAGCTGCTTTGGAGCAAAACGGAGACGTTTCACCAATAGAAGATAGCGATGGCTCTATACGATGTCGTCCTTCTTAGTTCGTTGATTGCAAGTTTAATTGTGTCTTGTGGACACGTGCTTTCGTTTTATTGGTTGTTTTTGATTAGTTAGTTAATACTGTAGATTAGCCGTTAGTTTCCACTTTCCTCTGTAAAGGCTGTTGGGTATATATTGAGAAATGCAGAAAACGAAGCTCTCAAGATTTGAGAACCTTCACCAAAAACCCTAGCAATACTCTGCTGTTCTTCTTTTCTTCTCAGAAGGGAAATTCAGTACGCATGGCGGCAGCCCAGGTTCGATTAAGCGCATTCCGAGCATCCACTTCCGCCACCGGACGGCCGAGCGCCTCCGCTACTTCATCTTTTCCTTCACCGCCATCGAAGACTACAGCAAATAGGTCAGAAACTGAATTCAATTTTCTCTCGTACAGCTTCGTTGCGTTCTCTCCCTACGGGCCACAATTGTGTTCCCCCGAATTGAATCATTCAATTCTAGCTTAGCGAATTGGGATTTGATCGCTGATTCTGATGGTCTCACAAAGTTGTAGTTTCGTTATTTCATGCTACTGTATGTCGATCCAATTTCGTCGCTTTAATCTCTTATGACTCTTCCGCCCACTTGTTTTAATTAGATATGAAACCCGATCCCCTCTACTTCCGGCGCCGAGCGCCTACACCGGGCGAAGCTGTGCGTTTTCCTCCTCTCCACGGTTGAGCATCGTCGGAAAAAGGTCAGCATCCCAAATTTCTTATTACCTCTTAAATCCTAGACTTAGACTTCTTGATTTTGCGTATGGCAATAGCAGCGAATATGTACTTGAAATTTGGTATGGTGCTGTTACTCAATCGAGTTCGTAGATGCCACTTGATTATTGAATGAGATCTTGTGTCAATTCTGCAATTTTTGTTAGCTGCCCTAATTTAGGGTTCTTAATGATTGAGATCAAGTTCAGTAGATTCTAATTACGTCAACAAAAAAAGAAATTACAACAATACGGTGAACAAATTTCCATTGTACGTAGAATGTCTGCGTATTACGCAGCTAAACATAAATGGCAGTAGTTACAGTTACAGTAGAATAGATGAATACATGTGATAAATAACAAGAGAAACATCTACAAACTAATGATGTCCAAGTACAGTTCTATGGCCATTTAGTCTTCTCTCTACTCATAGCTCAAACACCAGGTCCCAAACCCAACCATCTGTGATCTCTAGCACAACTTCCAAATCTACCACCGTTCCAGACTAGTACAAATTAACGATCATGACGATTTTGACTTCGAAAACATAGAATAGAAACCACACTTCCAAGTAACTCCAAACATGGAACTAGGAACATGGAGCAATAGTCAAATGGCATTGTTGTGTTTAAGCCATACCCATAGCGCAGCAACAGGAGCGCCATAGATATCCAGGTAGAAGAGCACATAGATACTAGGCACTAGGCAGTGTAGAGATTGGACGTGACGTCGACGCGCAGGGGAAAAGCTGGTGGTAGGAGAAAATAAATGATTTCGTTTCCCAACTTCCTTTATGGTAAGGCAAATGAAAAAGCAGGGTCAGGCTTGCAATCATGAGCCTACCCGTATGATATTGAAGCAGTAGATACAAACTGTAGAAGAGAGAGTTGAAAATCAGGAACTAGCTAGGGTTTTTTTTAGCTCCAAGTGAAAAGGGAATAGAGAGCTTTCAAGACCTACTACCCTACCTTCCGAGTAAATAAGAAAAGATGGGTGCTTCTGACAGGCAAAACAAGGTGGCAGACATGTATGTATGAATGAAGTGATGAACACATACGATTTGTAGAACTTAGAACTCCAGCACCCACATCACTTTTCTACCTAGTAGGCCACTTGGTTTATTGAAATTGCAGCAATCAATATGTGATGAACTACCATCTGGGATTCTTAGCTTTCCATACCTTTTTAAAGCCCAGATGCATAAAATAGACAGCAAACAATGTTCATATGGTATACAGTATCCATGATGAGTCAAATAAAGCCTTGGGTAGAAACGACTACTCGAGAAAAGAGCAGATGAACAGTTGTTAGCGTGGCCATAACACTATGCAGACTTAATACAGCATAAGAATCAAGAGAGATAAGAAAAAAATCGCAACGAATATGCAGTCTAGATCCGTTTCCTTGAAATGGTTTCGACACCATCTAATTAAGTAACCAGCTGAATAGTATGTTAGAGCTGTCTATGAGTTTAGAATATGGATCGGTGGAAAGGCGAAAACTTGAGTGGGAAACTGCGTTACCTGGAATCTTGATGATCTCTGCATCTTACCTGGGTGATGTCTAGCAAAAGAGAGGTAGCTGGGGGATGAAGGGGAAAGTAGCAGCAGTAAGATCACGAAGGTTTTACAAAGAGAGACCAACAGAGCTCTGTTGGCAGTATGCCCACCTCCATACAACTAAGAGAGAAAGTGAGAAGGAGGTGGACAGAATGCCAATGAACTCCGTAAGAAACCCTTTGCCAAACCCCAATGAAACAAGTAGAATTCATTCCATTCGTTCAGGACTGTGATAGTCCTTCCTTAACTGCGAGGCACAAACTACATGAGTAGGAGGAGAGGAGAGCAACACAGCTAACAGCCCAGCCCAAGCTTTTGATGAATGAAAAAGATAGGAGGGAGAGAGATGGGAAAACAGATGGGGCTTTTCTCCTTCTATTTATGAGGTGCGTGGATGGTTGCACAGTAAATATGAGAGAGAGGGAGGTGGGTGTAATTAATTGGAAATTGGAGAAAGGGAGGAAGTGAGAGAGAGGACAGGAACCAGGAAAGAGAAGAGGTAATAAAATATTGAGATTAGACGGTTCATTCTCCTCTTCCTTCCTTCTTCTGTAAACTAAACTCTATTATCGAAACAGGATGGATGGATGGATGGAGGGCATGAAGCATGATGATGATGGTGGTGAGGAATACGCATATGGGATTGACAGGTAGACAGATAGAAGAGAAGAGAAGGATCATCATAGTTATTCCCCTCCCTGCTCCTCTCTCTCTCTCCTCGTTTCTGGTGAAATTTTTAGCCCCTCTCTCTCACTAGCTAGCCTCCTTCCTCTCCCTCCAAAAACAAAAAGGTTCCCTTTTTTCTCTCGTCCTCTTTCTTCTTCAATCTTTCTCTCTCCCTTGGCCATATCCTCCCTCCCCTCGTTTCTGATGCCAAGTCCACCGCACCGCAGCAGCACACACATGCAAAACGCAGTCTCTCTCTCTCTCTCTGCTTTAACGGAAGAGAAGAAAGAACGTTGAAAGGCATTTGTTTCGTTTTCCCTTTGAGATTACGGAGGGACCAGACAATGACAACAAACCCAAACCCAAAAGCAGCAGCGCAAAAGAACGGAGCCGCGAGTCAAACAAAAGTTTCTTCTCCTAATTAATTTAGGAGGGCTAATTTTACTAGTTAGTCAATTAACTTAATGCTTAGTACAGCTCATCCCGACGTCATCCTTGAGTAATTCGGTGAAGGCGTGAACCTGTATAGCCAGTCACACAGTGTCTAGGGATGGCAATGGGTCGGGTCAGGTCGGAGACGGATAGTGCATATCCGTTACCCTACCCAAAGTAGTTCGGGTTTTACCCATGCCCATACCCACATAAGAAACGGGTAGAAAATCCAAACCGTGCCCATACCCGTTCGGGTTTCGGGTATCCGCGGTTATCCATGGATAATAGTTTTTCTTTATAACTCCAACCAATATGTTAATATCTACACGTATTCTCACGTTACGTAAGACGAAAAGTACGACAATAATTCACTAGAATGAATAAAATTAATTAAAACAACATAATTTCATAAACAAAATGATATTTATATGCTAAATATAGTATGTTAGAGAAAAATATTGATTATTTCTAGACAAAATACTAGGGGTGGCTATACGGTCCGGTCCGGTTAAATTGGCCCAAATTGATCCGGTCCAGTCCGGTTTTTTTGAAAATATAAGGACCGAAGATTGGATTGGATACAGTCCGGTCTTGACCCGGTCCGGTCCCAATTCGGTCTTGATTTTATATTGAGATTGTGGGAATTTGAGTGGCCTAAGGCCTAAAAGGGTGAGGAGTTGGTTAAGTTTTGTACTAAGTGCAAAGGTTTGTGACCGTTTATGCAAATTACCTTTAAGTTTTGGGTGTTGAGCTCTCTTATCCGGTCTTTATCCGATTTTTTACCTCAAATCTAAGCCCAAAGATTGGATTGGATTGTTTACAATCCGGTCCCGGTCCGGTCTTGGTCCGGGTTATACGGTCCGGTTTCCGGTTTTTCATCCGGTCCCGGTCCAAATAGCCAGCCCTACAAAATACATATGTATGTGTATAATCGGGCGGGTTCGGGTTGGATAGTGAGAAAACCATGCCCACCCATTACCCACAATATTCGGGTTCGGGTTTTACCCGTACCCACTAAAAGTCCTTCGGGTTCGGGTTTTACCCTACCCGATTAGGTCGGATTCGGGCGGATATCCACGATTACGGATATTTTTGTCATCCCTACACAGTGACGGTCTATTAGTATTAGCTGAGCTTTATTGTCTTCACAAACTGTGGTATGGTTTGGCATCAACGCTGAAACTCCATAAACGTCGACGAAGTTAAAGCCAATTCGTATATGGCTGGGGAGATGGGGGTAACGAGTCACATGTGATACACTAATCTCAAGTAGGAGTGGCTATACGGTTCGGTCCAGTTAAATTGGCCCAAATTGATCCGGTCCAGTCCGGTTTTTTTGAAAATATAAGGACTGAAGATTGGATTGGATACAGTCCGGTCTTGACCCGGTCCGGTCCCAATTCGATCTTGATTTTATATTGAGATTGTGGGAATTTGAGTGGCCCAAGGCCTAAAAGGGTGAGGAGTTGGTTAAGTTTTGTACTAAGTGCAAAGGTTTGTGACCGTTTATGCAAATTACCCTTAAGTTTTGGTGTTGAGCTCTCTTATCCGGTCTTTATCCGTTTTTTTACCTCAAATCTAAGCCCAAAGATTGGATTGGATTGTTTACTATCTGGTCCCGGTCCGGTCTCGGTCCGGGTTATACGGTCCGGTTTCCGGTTTTTCATCCGGTCCCGGTCCAAATGGCCAGCCCTAATCTCAAGAGCTCTTTCGGTGTATGGATGGTAATTTGGACCCGCCTTATTGTTGCGGGGATTACTCAATATGATTTGCCGCGTACAGCTGGAAATTTGTATATAGTTCAGACTCGTTCACCCCGTCATGCGCTTGTTGTTGGCTCAATTTCTTACATTATTTTTCAACTAGTTAGACTTGAATCTTTCAACTAATTATACTCAATTACTCATTCTATCAGTACTATTCTTCATTTATAAAATGTTTTTCTTCGTTTTATTGTAACTAATAAAATTTTGCGTGTATTTTTATCAAATAACACCAATACTATAAAGCATTGTAAAACTCCTTTAATCCCGATACGTGATTTCATGCGAACGAGGTCATGGTGGGTGGCCTTGTTGCTGGTTTCCACCTAGAACTTCCAGGTTTGAATACCAGGGACGACGCTCATTTCCTCTCACCCCTCTAGTAGCATCCTGTAACAAGTTTCTATAAAAAAAAACTTGAATTTCATATTGTAAAAAAATTGCTCGCGTCCAACCAAAAACAAATTCTCTCATATCCTAGTATTGAGATGGTGAAGATAATTATTATACTATCATATTATTATTGGGAAAAAAATTGTGTCGGAATAAAAATAAATAAATAAATATTAAGTTGTTTTCAAAAATAGTAGCTAAGTACAAAGTGAAAATTCAAATAAATACAGTTCATTGAAATACATTTTAAAAAAATGGAGAGCTAAATTTTGAAAACATTGTAGGATTGGAACTGAAATGTCATATTTACATTTTAGTTTAGGGTTGGAGTTAATTAAACCATCAACTAGTTTGCACATGTGCTTTTTTGGCGCGTGGATCAAATAACTCCATGGCTAGGCTTAGAGCCAGATTAAGACCACCGTTGAAGCATATGGTTGACAAAGAAAGACGAGATTATGATTTTATGAATTAAGCGGGGCCGGGACGGCGGCAAAGGGTAAGTGGAAGGAATGGAAGAAAGGGACGGCCAGGAGCCAAATTTGGACGCCCCTACCCTCCAAAAACCCAGCGGGTCCTATGCTATGCTTTACTTACTTACATGACCTGACCTCCCCCACTAATTTAATTGTGGTTGTGGAATCCTAGGTACCACTCTTTCATTCACCTCTGGCCTCTTCTTCTTCCCTTCCTCCCCGCTTTCAAAAAGATAGAAATTCTGGACGACGGTGCTCCCCTCCCCTTTTTGACCTATATAAGTTAAGCACTAGGGCAAAAGTTGGATTTACCAGACCATTTTCAAAGCATAGCTGATATAGGTCAATCCTTAATCAAATGCGTACCTTTCCATACTAGAGGAAATCGTTAGCATCATTTTTAATATAAAAAAAAAAAAAAGATACAGCAGCTACATAGAAACTTTGACTGCCCCCCAAAAAAAGGTTATATTCGATGTCTGGTCCCTTAACTTTGTTATGTCCTTTCTATTTTTCTCCACCCGGTTAGTTTATAACGGAGTCTTGTGTGATGTCTAATCAAACGGCATGTAGGACGATGCTAACTTGTAAGCATTGCTAGTCTAGATTTTGATATCCAATTGCTCCAATGTGTTTGGAGATATGGTTGCTCTTAATTTCTAGATAGAAAGAAAAAATCCGATTGAATGTGTGTTGCATGGTGTAATTGATCAAAGTGTCACACTTGAAGGACCAAAAAGGATATTTTTGTTTCTTCTTCTAATTTCCAGTGGTGAAAGAAATGAAACACCATCCCCTTTGTCGATTGATACGTCGCACTCATCACTCCCCACATGCTCTCTCTCTCTCTCTCTCTATGTGACTTTGTTTTTGTGCTCTGAAAGGTTTCAATCGCACACTCCTTCATTACAACCTACAACATTTATTATAAATAATTTTTTTTTTAACTAACAACAATAAGTAAATAAATACACTCTCTATCACTAGCTAGTATGGTTGTCACCTAGGTGGATTTTTACCCATTGAAATTGGTATAATCAACGTCTGTCATGAAACCAGCTGGTATACTATCAGTATGCTAGACATGATCAATTTCTGGTTAATAAATAAAATGATGTTGTTTTAATAAATTAACTAGAAAAAATTATTTTGTGATTTTTTTAGTAAATTTTAAAGTTAAATGTTCATGATATCTGCCGGATAATATAAATGTTGGGATATTTTTTTTGTTACAATTAAACCTTTGGGTATTGACGTTGAATGTTTGTAGTTAAATTTGATTATTATTTTTTATTTTGTTTGGAATGTTGTATTTTATTTAAATATTTCAATTTTTTTTTGTATATGTTTAAATTCATTAGATGTTAACTCATATTATAATACCTGATCAAATTATACTACTTGCTAAACCGACAAAACGATATAAACCGAGTTCTTCAATACAATAGCCTCTCTTCGTCCATCCAGTCCACCCCATTTTGGCTTTTTCTTCCAAATCGTATGTTTCTTCATCTCACTGAAACAAGCTCCAGGAGGACTTTAGTAACAAAGTTTCCATGAGCGGAAAAATGGGGGGGTATTTATGAGGGTAAAGCCGTGCAGTTTTCCTACCCTCCCAATTTAATGCCTGAAATCTACCCTTCTTCCTTTCCCCAACCCACAAGTTCACAACCACAACAACAACAACAACCAATATAATAATAACAGCGCCCTTTTCCCCTCACTAGCTTACTATCTCTGTCTATTCCCTCTTAAATGAGGAGAAGAACATGAGCAATCTTTCACTCTTCAGTCATTAGTCTTCTCTCTTCTCTTCTCTTCTCTGGGCTGGCAAAGCAACAGATTTTACTGTCCCCTTCTCTTCTGTGTCACTGCCATGGTCATGATTGAATCATTGGGACACTCAAAATTTAAGAATAGTGATCAACTCTTGGCCTATCCACCAGCTAGCTAGCTAGCTACTCTCATCAATGTTTGAACTCATACATATATCTGAATTACCACCCCATTAAATTGTTTACTTATGAAGGGTACTGTTTGTACTTGGAAATTGTTGTTACTGGTTCTAAGCCACTGCAATTTGCGTACTAGTAAAACATAACATAGGTAGTTTAATGTATTTATATAAGAAATCAGTAAAAAGAAACGAACTGGAAGAAACCCATGTATATTTTTTTTTTTTTTTTTTTTTTTTGCTGTGCTTGAATCCTAGCTTGAGAGAGATTAAGTTAGTAGTAGCAGAACGTGGGCCGAGATTGATCTTCTCCCTAAGCAGATGGGGATATTCTGAATCTTGTAATTAGTGTTTACAGCGAGGAGTGTTGGTTGCATTGCATGCACAACTAATAATCCTGAGTTTCTGACAACTGAAATCAAACGATCGACTTGGATTGGCAAGAAATTTATTAGTAATTTGTGTGTGACTTTCTCTCTCTGTCTCTGTGTCAGGAGAGAACAGAGGTGGAAAATATGGATCCTCAAAGGTCATGTCAAAATATAAATAAGGATGTAAGAATATCCCTGACCATATGATTTGACTATTAACCTAACAAACCAATGTGAAAAATGCAATGGAAAACCCAACCAAGTCTCTTGAGTTTGACCCTTCTTCCACTACTGGTAACAGGAACTGCCCACTATCTGATATTCTGTCCTCATTCTACCCAATTCAACTGAACCAAAGAGCATAGTCCCGTTCGAAAGAAGGAACCCCTTTAGTTTACAAGCACGAAATTGGTTAACCATGACTTGAAACACACATTAAGATGTAACTAGCAAGTTGTATACGTTGTGCATGCATAGTCCTCATATGATTTGAAGTTAACATTTGTGTTTATCAGGGCATTGTAACGTTATTTACAAACTTTCTTTTGTAGTTTCCTACGCGAGAGAGGAGAAATTTTACAATGCTATATAATATTGGTGCTATAGGTTTTTGCCTTTATGGTATAACTTAAAATTGTACATTTACGTTATGGTACAACTTCAGATTATACCTATACTTTTTGTACAAATTCTTTTATGGTACAACTTGAACTTGTACCTTTATGTGATGGTACAACTTCAAGTTGTAAAGTTGTACCATAACATAATGATACAAATTGTTTTATGGTACAACCTAAACTTATACGTTTAATATTATGGTACAACTTTGAGTTGTACATTAAAGCACCAATGCTATATAGCATAATAGAAGTGCTCACAAGAGAGATGTCGTCTAGTTATGTAACTCGGAAGTGGGGAAGAACGCAATGGCTCTTTTAGGAGAAAAAGTTACTTGCGTCTGTGGATGTATATCTTTATAAGGTGGGTTGGCAGTAGTGTGGTGTATATATTCATTTCGAACTGTCATTGTGAACGCCCATTTGGTAGACACTTTGACAACGATAGTGCAATTGGAAGGAAGGAAAACTTTGACTGAAAGGGCGACTTTAATTTCAACAACCTAGCTACAAGCATCAATACTTCCTCGCTGAATCCTCCACTGAAGAGAAAAAGTTCATGCGCTTTGTCTTTGTGCTGCCCCCCTTCTTCTCCTCTGCTCACTGCTGCTGCACTTCGTGCACAGCTTGATGTGTGTTTTGGTTCGACTTTTATCTGCATGACTTTTTTAGAAAGCTTTGTCAAACTAAACAGCGTTTTGTGGTGGTGGGGACTGCATGTACATGGTTCTTTCTTTTTTGCCTTTTACCACTTTCACTCCTCTCCATTTTCGCAGAATTACATCGTGATAAACCCATCTTTAATTAGCATCGAATCGATCCTTGTTTGTTGTTAAGCTAGCACATATATAGGGTTCTTCATATGATCATAAGCAAACAACAAAGGAATGACTGATAAAGTGTGAAACGTATTTGCGAGTTAGAAGAGCAAAGTGAAAATGGGCATTTTTATCCGAAAGACACTTTGAGGGGACGATTGAACTGCCAAAGGCAGGCATGATTACAATTTACAAATGTTGAGGGTTGACCAGCTGCTGGTAGTTGAATTTAAAGTTTTGGAAAGGGGGAGGAAAAACTGGGGGGGAAAAGGGAGAAGAAACGGCAGAAACGTACGAACTACCACAGTCCACAGGGTTCTTTTTATTAAACATTATCAATACATTATTATTTTTTATACATGAAAGCTGATTGTTATATATAGATATTATGCAGAGCTCGATGCATGGGAAATAAATACAGAGTCGTGATCATGATTGTTAGCTATGGATAGATAAATAAATGCGTCTTTCTTTTGTTTCATGAACAATATTAGGATACTGGATTCGGATTTTGCTTGTTGCTCCTGCTTTTGATGTGAGAAAAGGGGAGAAAAGCCAATCATGGCGGCTAGTAGTGTGTGTGGGTGCTGCTACTGCTGCCTGCTGGTTTTTCATATGTAAATACGTAGTATCACCATCATGAGTTCTTTTGTTCCTCTTTTCCGCGATTGGCCATTTCAAGTTCCTCACTCCACTACCAATATGGTAGGGTAAATGCATTTTCAAATCTGTGGTTTTTAGAAAGGAAAAAAAATAACATGATTTGTCTAAGGATGTAGTTTGACAAACACTTGTTTTGTTAGAACTCCTATGGTAATTTGAGTATAATTTTAAGTTAGGTAACTTGTATGAATCTAGATTGTTAAAATATGTTAAAATTAATCTAGATCATTGATTACCAAAACAATGGTAACCGATGATATCAGTTATCAATTATCATCTATTGACCTTTTACAACTGTTATGTTAAATACACATACAATGTAGTCAAAATCGTGCTTTAAAATTTAAAAACTTATGATTTTATGTTTCTACGTCACTAACTTATAAGGCGCCCGTTTTGACAATTAGCGAAATTAAACAGCCAGATTTAGTGCGTGGTGGTTGACTTTGTGAGTTATGACTAGTAGTTATACACAGAACCAGAAGAAAAATGACAAAAGAGGGTCCACTGCCGTCCCTCTCTCTCTCCTTTTCTGTGAAGTTGAAGGTTAAGCAATAATCATGTTGCTAAGCAAACGTGGTCGCCATTGTTGGGTCTTTCCACACCACTCTGACTTACTATTCACATTTGGTAAAAGAAAGTAGATAAAAAGAGAAACTTTCTGTTCCTTCTTTGCCACAAATTTTGACCCCATGTTTATATATTGGTGAATGGTGAAGCTCTTTAAGTTTTGCTTTTCTGTTCTCCTCCTACTTTCATTTGAATTCAGACTGATTAAAGACTGCCCATTTCGAGCCACCATGATCATTATGTAATCCTTGGAGACAAGCTTGAACAACAATGTTTATGTACTCAATTTGATGTTAATTACAATAGTGATGAGGCATTAAATTTAGTCAAGACTCGAGATAATTATGATTTGTTGAATATGGTTGTGGCTGTGGCTGTGGCAGACATTGCTCTTTATTTTGTCTGTTTTAATTGGTAAACAAGCCAGCATAACGGGTACTATACCTCACTAGTAGCTACGTTGAGATCACTAACCACTCGAATCATCCCATTTTCATTTTCTTGAATGAATTTGTAATGGGGCTTTGAATAATTAATAAAACGACCAATTAATTCGTCTATAATCATGAAATCCTTCGTCCATATTAACTCGATCAGTATATGAACATGTTAAAGTCGACGATGAAAGAGTCACATATGTTAATCATGAAATGAGCTATTTCGAGGAAGGAGCTAGGGGTAGTTTCTGATTATCTGAGTTGAAATTGACTGTATTAATGAGTTTAAAACGAATTGGGTATGGATAAATGGGTAACCTATGTTCATCCGTTATGGTCTCTATAAATTTTATATAATTGATCACTTGATCACTTGATGTATTTATTAGAATAATAATGGATACAAATTTGCGAGATAAAATAGTGAATGATGTGTCGGGGGTTTCGAAATTCAATATAAAATGCCTCAATACTAAGAATTCATTGGCTGGTTTGTACTTTTATGAATGTTTGGTGGGATGATTTGCCCCTAAAGTTCAATGACCCTAGAATAACCTCATGGCACTGTTGCAATTTTCAATTTCGACGGGCAAATGAAATCTGACCCTTGTATTAGTGGCGGATTCAGGGCTGTGCCAATTTAGGCCCCGGCCCAACCATAATCCGGATTCAGAGTTAGTTTACTATTTATAAAATTTTTTGCTTTAGATATTTGGCTCAGTGCTATTTAAAATCCTATCTAGTTTTATTTGATAATAGGATTTTGTGTAACTAGGAAAATGGTTCAGATGAACATATTCAAACCAGTACTCTAAATTTATACTTAATTTTCTATAGCCCCAATGATTTTATTTGAAAAAAGACATGAAAACCTAAAAGTGTAAAGTTTCATTAAAATGAAATAAAATAACTCCAAATTAAAGCACACCCTTCCTTGCAAAATTCAAAAAATTTCCCAATCCCCCCAAAACAAAACAAGAACGAGGAGACGAGCAGACCCAAATGGATTTCTCCGCCAGCCCGTCGAGCTGGTTTTCTTTCCATTCTTTTTATTAAGAAAATATTTACAAACTTGCTGAGTCATCATTTAGATTGCCTCAATTGAGCGGGGCACTAGATTCTAACAGTTCTTTCTGGTGTTTTGATGAAGAAAATATTTACAAACTTGCGCAAGAGTTTAGCCTCGAGACTTTGAAGGCTATGATATGCATTCTTTGGAGAATGCACTACTCATGTGAGGAAGATGAAGTTTCTTCTCTTGCAAATTTATTAGAGAAGCTGGAGGAAACAGGGATGGACACATAATACAAATTGATTTGTCAGTTGATTTATCTAGTGTTGACCTAGCCGTTTCAACAACTACCATGGAGTAAATATTTTCAGCAATGGAACATGAAAATTGATTTGTGCAACAAAATGAGCAATGAATTTCTCGTTGATTACTTAGTTATTTTCTTTGAAAAAGAGTATATTATCAGTATGGATGGAGATTATATTATTGACGAATTTGCTAAATTAAACAACCTTCTTGTACAATTGGCATTGTAATGAAAACTATATTATTATATATTTTTGTTTATGGTATCTAATATTCTATTCAAATGCGGCCCAGTGCTCACTTGTGTCCTGGATCCGCCGCTGCCTTGTATACAACAAACGTCAACTCCCATTGGCTTAGGAGCGTATATTTTTAGCCAAATGTCAATCCTTAGTAGACGTTTGTTTGGGGAAGTGACAGATTCCTTGTTCGAACCCGACCAAAGTTCGTTATGATGTTTTCGGAGGCATTTAATGAAGATATCCTCGTGGAGGGCCCGAAAGATTCAAGCAGGTGAACCCTCAAATTTCGTCTCGCTCCGCTATCGCTCAAGCGGTGTGTGGATGTGATGGATTATATATAAAAAAAAGGAGTGTATATATTAAATTACAATTTTTTATTATTGCAGTTGATTGGAGTGAGTTGTTGCATTTTTTGAGAAAAGGTTTGATGATAGCTGCCATGCATAATACATAACCATCCATCATGATTCTTCTGCCCTTCCCGGATCTCATTCTCATATATTCTCTTCCCACTTTTCATGCATGCTGTAATGTAATGCCTTTCATGCAATAATTGTTTCTCTCTCAATCTGTAACTTTTCCCGCTTATTTATTCTTTCATGTCTTCCTTTCTTCTGCCTCCATGATTAAATCCGAACATTAGCCTTAATAACCCCGCGGCATGCGAGGTGCTTATGGAACTAACTGCCTGCGGTGAAACATTTATGGCTTTCTTTTGGTGGAGAGACAGGGGTGATTAATGATTATCATTGAGGTATTTGAAATAAAACTATTCACTGACTCTTCAATTTTGCATTCTCGGTTAGGCCATTTTTTTTTTTACATTGCGGTTAGGCCATTCTTATTTGACATCATATAGCTAATCGTTTAATATTTTCTTGTGTCATTTTAGAACATAAACAAAACTGTTAGGTTTAAAAATTAATATACATGTTTAGCGTATGCCTACCTTATCATATGCCGATTGAGTTTCTCTATTTAGAGTCTAAACCATCAATTAAGTAGAGTTTGGAGATAATACTATAACCTAACTTCTAACGAGTGAACCATATCTCTAATTCTCTAAACTCAAACCATAATATTAATTTAACAAAAAAATAATAACCAACACTCCTGATTCGAAGTATATATCAAAATACATTTATAAGTGTAAATGCATGCATATATTATACGACAAACATATGCTAACTTTTGACATATACATACATAATAAAATAATGATCAATGACTAACCCTAGTATCAATTAACATACTTAGGTCTATCATCACACTCACATTCGATTAATCATACATACACAAGTTCAGCATATAATTTATACTTAAATAAAGTAACATTCATAATCTAACGAAGTAAACTTCATAATCTAATTCTCTAAATTGAAACCTGAATATCATTCAGCAAAATATCATTATTGATGAGATCTTCGTTCATCGAAGTATATCCAATGGCCTAATCACTGTAAATATAGCATACTCTACGAGTACGCCAACCTTTATCATATATTTAATTTCGATATTGTACGTTGCATTTATGAAAATGAGTATATATATTATATATGCACCGTAATTAGTACTATTTAGTCATCACATGTTAAATTTTAAATGATAGCATTTGTCAAAAATATGATGATATAACCCAAAACTACAATTCGTAAACCTACACTTCCTGAATCAGAAATTTCAAACCCTAAATCGTTAAACTACAAGTAATTATATATACTGAGCAATGAGATCGAGTGAATCCCACATGCGTATCTCATTCGTTCACGAAATCGACTGTTACATACGCCTATTCCTTCAGCATAGGCAACTCTCTCTACCGTCAAGCCAACTACATTACAAATCATGGACACAATTTCTTGCAGAAAGATCATGTTCCACTTTGTACAATTGATTCTAGAGAGCAAGCAGAAATTTGTGATGGTGGTGGGATCGAGCAAAATGGTAGTAGCTAGTAGTGGTGGTGATGCTGTCCTTCAATTTCGAGTTTCAAAGGCAGAAATGATGAGGGCGATGACAAAAGGGTTTGTTTATAATGTTTGATTGGATCGATATACAGACAGCAAGCAGCATCTTTCCAGCTCTTACTACTTCTATTCTCCCCTCTCTCTCTCTCTCTCTGTCTCTTCAATAGATCACACACACACACAACAGTATCTTCTGGTATTGTACACCCCCAATATATGTATGTCCCATGCAACTTTTTGCAAGTGACAAGTGACCCCAATTATTGCCTCTCTCTCTCTCTCTCTCTCTCTCTCTCTCCTGTTTATCATTTTGGTTTTGGTTATTGGGAACATCTTCTCTGAAAGGATTCTCTCACTTTCTCTCTCTTTATATATACACATGTATGTAATTGCGTCTTATGTCTACGCTCCAATCTTCTGCATGAATGGAGGCCGTCGGGGTGGAAGAGGGAAAGAAGGTATAGTTGGGTTTGGAAGTTGTGCCGTTTCTGACCTAGTTAGGGTTTACTACTTGGGCTAAGGAGAAGCAAAGTAAACATTCTCGCAGTGGGCCTAAAGAGTGAGGTCTTCTGAAGCCCAAAGACTAGAGTTAGCCCAATATAACCGAGCCCGTAACTCAGATCACTTTGAATAGGTCTAGAAAGAATCAAATGGCTCAGCTGCACCTGAGATACGCGACCTCGTGCATTCGCAGTCACACATTTTTTTTTTGTCAAAGTTAGCGGTAACATTCAGTCATAAATAGAAGAAAGCAGAGCGCGGGAGTCGACTAATCGCCGAGCTCCCGATAAAAGGGCTTGTTGTGCTACAAGATGGGCGGCCCTATTAAGTCGACGAGAGACAAAACAAAACGAAACGAAGCTGAATTGGGACGCCAACGCCCTTGCATCTTCGAGAACCGCCCCACTCCGATCGTGAGCCAAATTACTCCTCACCATCCGTTGAATCAATTGTTGTGAGTCCCCATGAAATTTGACAGCAACAAAACCATGTGATAAGCACCATTGTAAAGCATCTCTAAGAGCTAAGCATTCCATGACAATAGGATCGTATATTCCGTCATACGACTTGCCAAAAGCAAAGAGAATCGTACCTGTCACTTGGAATCCCACAAAACCAATGCTGCCACCATGATTTCGTTTAGCCGCTCCATCAAACCAAACGTGAATGATTTCCTGATGAGAGGATTCGCCTGTCGAGCCGCCTTGTCCAAGCCTCCCAATCGTCGAAGAAGAAGCCAGCCCCGGACCATTACGGGTAGGTGGCGGCCTCGTGTGCTCTGCTTCCTTCCACTCGGTCACTTGATGCCGCAACTGTCGAAACAGAGCCGGTGGTAGGTATTGGATGAACGCATGTACCGCCCAGCATCTAGCCTTCCAAATTCGCCACAGGATAAACACTACATCCGCAATCCCACTTTTGGAGAGGTTCAACTCAAAAAACAAGTGATTCCATGCCTCATCCGGGGCCAACCCGCCAAGGTATGACCGAAGATCTTCATGTCCAGCCAGCCGCCATAAGCCTTTGGCTACCCTGCAAGCAAAAAGGAAGTGTGGAAAAGACTCCGACTCCGCATCACAGATCGGGCAGGTCGTGTCAGAAACCAAAGTCTTAGCGAACAACACAGTTTGAAGGGGTAGAAATCCACGAACAACACGCTAGAAAAAGAACTTCAGTTTTGGCGGTAATGGGAGGCTCCAAAGAACTTTCCAAAAGCGGTCTTCAAAAGGAAGAACAGGTGGTGGATGGAGAATATTATGTTTAGAGGACAATAAATGGTAGCCTGTCTTAACAGTAAACAATCCAGAGGGTGAGTAATGCCAAATCAATCTGTCATTCATATGGAATGTGGGTAAAGGAATAGAGAGAATAAGTGCAACACATTCCGGAGTGAACAGAGCTTCCAAAAGGTCCTTATTCCACATAATCGGGCTAGAACAAATAAGATCAGATACAAGGAGAGGACAAGATGGCGAACCTGGTTTCAACGTGGGGCACGAGGGAGGAGTAGATGGGAGCCATATATCATGCAATATCTGGATCCGCGAGCCATTCCCCACCTGCCACCGAAGCCCCCGCTTGAGTAAAGCTTTGCCTTCCAAGAGGCCTTGCCATGCCCAGGAGGGGCGAGAGCCTGCCGTTGCATCCAGGAAATCATGGTTCGGATGGTAACGGGCTTTGTATATACGAGCAAGATGGCTGGACGGATTGAGGAATATCCCCCAGGACTGCTTGGCCAGCAGGGTTATGTTAAACCGGTTGAAATCACGGAACCCGAGACCTCCACGAAATTTGCTCTGGCAGAGGGCGCTCCATGACACCCAATGGATACCCCTTTCCTTATCTTGTCCCGCCCACCAAAATCTTGACAGCTGACCATTGCACCAACGACAGGTTTCCTGGGGCAGTCGGAACGCTGACATGGCATAAATCGGACCAGCTGCGCCAATGGCCTTTATCACCAGCTCTTTTCCTGCCAAGGATAATGCCTTCCTCAATGAACTGAAATGTCATCGACTTGGACCGGCTAATCTGTGAGGGCAGCCCTAAGTATTTGTCTTCAGCCTGCAAAACGCTTACCCCGAGGAAGGAGCTAATTGCTTGTAACTCCAAGTCAGTAACATTACCACTCACACAAACCGCTGACTTATGCAAATTAACTCGCTGACCACTAACTAATTCATAATCGGATAGGATATGAAGCAAGCTAGCACATTCAGGAATAGATGCACGAAGGAACAGGTAGGAGTCATCGGCGAAAAACAAATGTGACAAAGGGGGAGCGGACCTGTGGATGCATAACTCATGGAGGGATGCAGCGGCTACCTCTTGGGCGATCTTTGCAGCAAAGCCTTCCGTGTAGATGGCAAAAAGCAATGGCGACAAAGGGTCACCCTGACGTATGCCTCGCTGGGGTTGGAAGTAGCCATACTGGGTCCCGTTTAGAAGCACTGAGAAATGAACAGTTGTTACACATGATTTAATCCAAGTCATCCACTTTTCACAGAATCCAAAAGCCTGCATAACATGAAACAGGAACTCCCATTCCACACGGTCGTAAGCTTTCTCCATATCTAGCTTCAGAGCCATCCACTTGTCCTGACCCCGAATCTTGGTCTTCAGAAACTGCATCACTTCTTGGCCCAAAAGAATATTATCAGAAATGCATCGACCTTTGACAAACCCGTTTTGAAAAGGGCTAACAATCAGGGGAAGAATGTTACTGAGCCTGGAAGACAAAATTTTGGCAATGATTTTGTATAGAACCTGGCAGAGGCCAATAGGCCTCATTTGTCTCATTGAATCAACATTCGCTACCTTCGGCAGGAGAGTTAGTAGGGTATGGTTGATACTATGTAACAGTCTGCCCGAATGAAAGAAAGAGAGAATGGCCTCCGATACATCCTCCCCTACATCGTCCCAGAACCTTTGGTAGAAACCTGCCGTGAACCCGTCTGAACCCGGAGATTGTCCATGTCCGATAGCAAAAATGGCATGTCTAATTTCAACACGAGAGACCTGCATAGTAAGCATTTCATTCATAGAAGCAAATATCCTGACAGGGAGGTTCAGACTCTAAACAAAATCTGAAGGGTCAACACCATTGGAGGTAAACAGAGACTCAAAATAAGATACAGATATACCCCCTTTAATTGGCTCGGCAGAGTGCAAGTCGCCCTGTTCATCACGCAGCCTCGGAATGAAATTTGACCTTCGGCGATGCATTGTTGTCAAATGGAAATAGTGGGTATTGGCATCCCCACCCTGAAGCCAATGATTCCTTGATTTCTGTTTCCAATATAGTTCTTCCTGGCGGTAGGCCTCCCTGAGTTGAGTCTCCAGTTGACCAATGTGCGCCCAGTCGAGAGTCGGGGCTTCCCTGGCCAGGTCTATGTCTCCCCTGAGTTCACGAATCCGTCGAGCGGAGTTGGATGTCCCTGCCTTGGCCCAAGTCAGCAACTGGTGGCGGGTGTTCTTCAGCCTCAATTGGACTTTGAATAGAGAGGTCCTAGCTACTGGTTAGTTCCACGCCGAGCGCACTAGGTCAGGAACAGCTGGATTTGAGTTCCAGCGGTAGTCATAGTGGAATCTCCGGCTGTGACGAGCATCCGATTGCACAAACTTGACCAACAACATTCGATGATCGGATCCCCTGTCGGATAAATGCTGAACCTGGATTTCTGGCCACAGGGAAAACACAACATTATTACCCAAACATCGGTCAAGACGAGATTGGATATGGTCACCGTTGGATTGACGGTTGGACCACGTAAAGGCCGGGCCAACATATCCCAAGTCCCGAAGTCCCCCTGCATCCAAAAATAGATTAAGTTGGGAGAGGGCAGCAGGGGTAGGAGGTCGCCCTCCTTGCTTCTCAACACTGGAAATCAAACAGTTAAAATCTCCTAGTACTAACACAGGGTCCTCATACGAAGCAACAAGGTACGAGATTTCATTTAATTGAAACTGGCGATGGGCTACATCACAATGCAAATGAACAAACACGACAGCAAATCGCCCTAGAGAAGGGTGTTCACACTCTACAAATAAAAAACCAAATGCTTCTACTGATATTGATACAAGAAGATTAGACGACCAGGCAAGAGCTAAGCCACTGCCATTCCTAGCAACACTATGTACACGTTCCTCCGGGAAGTCGAGGAAGCCTAGTTGTTGGATCACGAAGTCATCATCATTCCTTGTTTCGCTCAAACAAACCAGAAAGGGAGATTCTTTGATCAGAGTCTCCTTGAGAGTTGGAATTGTCAGGGAAGCACCCAATCCCCTGCAATTCCAAGCTAGGATCGTCATGGATTAGGCTGGGACCGATTAGGGCCGGCTGCCTCCACCTCAGAGATTGTGCGATCATCCGTCTGGATTTGAGCCCCCAGGCGAGGCTTCTTAGTCATTGGCTCCACATTATCCTTCCCCAAAGGGTTTCCCTTATGAGCAGGCACCAAAGGGAACTCTTTCTGTGAAGCAGGGGTGACGGAAAGGCATAATTGGCCAAATTTAGATGCCATCCCCAACTGGACAGGAAGGGGCTGCAAAAAATCACTGCCAACAACCGCCGGGTTAGTCTCCTTGGCCAACAGAACAACGCCGACGAGCCATCAGCCTGATTCCCCGCTAGTGTCCACACATATCGTTTGCGCCGACGTGCCAGGGTACCTTCATTCACCCTCGGTCCAATCTCCCTAGCAATCAACCACTTGCCATACCGAGGCTCCTGCCAGGCCAACTCGTCCTTCCGGGGACAGAACCTATTCACATGACCAACAACACCGCAAAGGAAGCAAAAATGAGGGAGGGACTCATATTTCACCTTTGCTTTGAATTGCCCCTTTGAGGAATCTTCATGAGCAGCAGTGATCTCATCCGGAAGGGGAAGGTGAATATCCAAAGTGACCCTCGCCCTGATGTACAGACCCCCAGAAGAGGCAGACCAGTGAATGGTCACCGGGTCAGACGGACCTAGGGCCTCCCCGAGTCTGGTCCCGAGCCGCTCAGTACAGCAGTAGTAGGGGACGCCCCAAAGCTGCACCACCATAGGAACATGGACCAGATCCGCCGTCAATTCAGCAGTCGGAGTGTCCCACTGACGGACATGAATGAGGAATTTTTCAAAGACCCACGGCGACCCAGAGCGGATTCTCCGAGCAGTTGCAGCGTTAGTGAACACGAATTGCAGCAAATCCCATTCCACAATTGCCACGGAGAAGTCACATTTCCAGACTCGGCCAGCGATTGACCTCAGCACCGAGAGGGATGGGAGCGGGCCACACAGCCTGCCAATGAGGGTCTGATCAAGGCGCCGAGCACCTACTGCCACATCCGCGTCGTTGAATTGCACAGCCGCCATGATAATGAGAAAGGGGGTTTTCAAATGCTCGCGGAAATCGAAGGAAGAGGATGAGACCCAGCTAGCAGAATTGCAGATAGAGAATCGGGGGAAGAAGAGGGACCCTTTTATCTAGAATTCGCTGTGGAATGGCCGGGAACGGCGGGGCACGAAGGTGGTTACCGCCTTCGCCATCGTCGCACGAAGGCGAATGCCCTAACCACTCGCCCGACGTGGGGAGAGAGGAGGGAGAGAAAACCTTTTTTTTTCAACAGCATCAAAGCCTTTCTTATTTCTTTATTTCCGCAGTCACACATTACGGAGAAGCTAATGTGATTGTAATAAGGGGCGTAGCCAGGATTTTGTCGTGGGTAGATTCGTTTGAAAAAAAATGCATACGATAAAATAATTTTTTAGCGTTTTAAACAATTTATGATATAATTTGTATTTACAAAAATTTAGTAAATTAAATATATGTCGAAACTATCAAGAATACCACACTCTAGATGTATCAAATATCAATCTATTATCAATGATTTAGTTAGATATTTGCTTTTGAATGGTGTTCTTTGTAAAAAACGTTTAGTGTCAATAACTCGAGTTGTTGTGAAAGACTTAATAATGGAATTATACTATTAAGTATTTACTAACACTTCCCCACTAAAGAAAACCAACTTATACGTGCTTAAATTTATTGCAAATCCAAGGGGTCGTTTGGAAGTTGTGATTTCAAATGGTGTATTGATCTAATTCATGTATTTGTGAGATTAAGTCGTTTTTTTGGTTTATATAGAACTAGAATACATGCATTTACTTTTTGGAGGCCCCACCACAATCACTCAATATTGAGGGATTTACAATCTCTACTTTTTGTTGAGATTCTTCACAATGACTCAATACTAACTTTTTTACCTTTGGAACAAAAACACAATCTAAACCTCCAAACAAGATATTTACCTAATACATAAATTGATTCAATCCATCAAATGATAATACACTAATTGTCCCAATACATTAATTTGAAGAATCACAACTTCCAAACAACCTCCAAATATCAACTTCCAGAAAGTCTTCGATCTGACTCCTAAAGAGAGAGAAGAAGAAGAAAGAGGAAAGAGAGGAGGGAAAAAGAAGGTAGAGAGAGGATGGATGGGTCATGAAGGTTAGATAAGTTTTATTTTGTGGGAAATAAATTTTTAATAAGTACATGTAAGACAAATTTTTAATTACTACCTTATTTGTATATATACATAGAAAACGTATAAAATGGCTCAAACTGGACGGACCCCTATCAGACCAATAAACCTCAAACTCCTTGGTTGACCGGCTCAATGACTTAAACCGGTTTGATAGCCTTTGCCCTTTGTAGTCTTGTAGATGCAAAGATAGAATATGAAACTTAGTATATCATTATTCAAGACATGTTATTGTTAGTACATTTTCCCCGATCTGTATCCTGCGACTACGACCCTTATTATAGTCCTAACTGCAGGGAAAGTACTGAAAAGCATGGATATTCATCCATCACTTTTTTCACACAACATATCTATGCCCATAGGCTGCAAGGCTCCATTCTTTTCCAGTGGGGCACTAAGAACCATCTCTCATTTTCATGCACACCTTCTCCCTTATCGTTGCATAGCTTAAATTGGGTTGTGCCTCTAGAATCCTGATAAGAGTTCGGTTGTGGATGCCCTGGCGCTTCCTAACATTGACCTGCAAAGAAATAGGGAAAGATCTAAGAAGTTGCTTCGTGTAGAGGAGAGAGATGCTTTCCTTCAAACATTCTATTACAAGAAAATTTCAACTTACCAGTTTCACAATTTGGTCATGAATAGAGTCTCCCCAATCATAAAAGTGATCATAAAACATAGTTGGTATCCCTCGATGTGTTAGTATGTATGCATAGCCCTGTGGAATGCAACCAGAGCAGAGATCAAAGCCAATGGAAAGGTACATCCTTTTCCTATACTATATATGTTGGTGCTATGATTTCAATACCTCCATGATATAATGTACAGGGAAAGGCAAATGAGCTTGCAGGCTGCAGCAGGGGGAAACATGACGATTAGAAAGAATGTTGGTGGAAAGTTTTGAATGCACAGGACGCATAAATGCAGAAACTATAGACTATTCAACACTTGTGTTGAGTTTGTGTCATGGTTATCAAGCAACGTGACAGCCCTCGATGGCCACCGTCCTATTACACCTGGAGGCTTCCCTTGAGAGTTTCGAAGGTGCCAATGTTGACCCTTAACTGCTTCCTGTTTAGGAAATTCTTTCATCAATAGTGGAAATAAAGGATCACAGTTTGGAAGGAGGATCGTTTGCATTAAACTGTTGGATACCTCTATCATTTGGCACTAGTCATATTCCATACTAGTTTCTTATGGCTTCATATATCTTGCATAACAAAAACATATGAGAATACCTGAAGGATTCCTTTGGTAGTTAGTGGTGGGAAACAGTGCAATTGCGGTTAACTGCACCGCAAAGTGTCCACATTAACCAACCGCGTCCGCACCTAGGACGGTTAGCGGTTAACCGCTAATCGCAAAATGTGGTTAACGAGTGCACCGCGGTTACTGGCGTCACCAACCGATTTAATCGATGTATGGTGATTTACTGAGGTTTGACCGTCTGAGCCTCTGAGGAAGTCGAGCCTACCACTGCGTGCGCTGCGGCGATGAGCGTAGACCTCCAAACTCGAATCGAGCAGGTCAGATTTGCTCGGCGACAAGGGACGACGTTTTAGTCTCTAGGACGGTTGTGTCGTCGCGGTTGGAGACTCTCAACTCTCAAGACGGCTCTCGAGGAGATGGACGAGTCGCTCTAGGGATTTCCATACGATGACACTCTGGGTCTGGAACGGTAGCGACATTGCAGTAGGGAACTAGGGATTTTGATTTGGGAAAGCTAAAGAGGAAAGAAAGACGTCGCAGAATCCGAGTGGGGGAACTAGGAATGCCAGAAGGGGCTGGGTCGAGTGTGCCCTGTGACGTGTGGGCAATGGGCTACTGTGCCTGGGGTGGGGTTTGTTTGTTGGGCTGGTCTGAAAATGATCTTAGGCTGGGTTGTGGTTAACACTGCAGTTAGGTGTATTTGCGGTTTCGCTTGTGGTTAAACCACAAACCGCAAAACACTCAATATCTCCAACCGCGACCGCAAAATAGTCTATTTTTGCGGTTTGCGGTTAACCACTAACCACGCGGTTTCGATATGGTTAGCGGTTTAACCGCAAAACTATAACCAAATTCCCATCCCTATTGGTAGTGAAGTCAAATGCAGCTGAGAACTGGCACGTGCCATCAAATCCAGTGAATAATCCTTTGCCTGTGGCTATCTGAAGGGGGAATGTCCAGGAAAACAACCAATTAGGGAATTATGAAGCGCTCCGAGTATCAAATGTAGGATGAGCATAAAAATCACAAGTATACCTTGGTTGTACTCCAAGTAACTTCAATTATAGTTGCAAGAATCCCAATACTCCCCAACAACAAATAGTGGCTTGGCTCCTTCAATGTACTTTTTCACATACTTAGCTGAATAGCTAAACTTGCAACATTTTAGAATGCATTAAGTATCACTAGCCATAACATTGAATTAAGGTCTCTTACACAACTCAAAAGGAGATCATAAATACCTACCCTCTTGCGAAATCGAAACGAAAATATTCAAATCCACCATTGTTACACAGCCAATGCAGCCAACCTATAATGTATTTCCTCACAAAGTGTTCTGAGTGGTCTATGTTTGGAACGCCATGGAAATTGTCGCCGGTGCTTTGATTTCCCTGGAGGAAGAAGTCAATGAAACAACAAAAACACTCATACCAGCTTGACTGAAAGGTTTGGAACTAAAGGCAAAATGGATTCTTATGGTTGAGATATAGTCAGAAATGAGAATGCTAACATGAATTTAGTAGGATGAGTTTGGTGCTTTAGTTGACTCAATAACGGGTTCAATGCCAAATATGATGCATATAGCCGAGTTTGGTGCATTGGTACTCAATTTTTTATGCACATCACATGGTAAACAAACCGCAAACTACAGGCTGATGAAAATAAATTACCAATCCACCAGTACAGCTAGTAACAACCCGTTCATCCCATGACAATGTAATCCCATCATGGCGGTTGTACATCCCACCATGCCCTCTAGTAGTCCCAACTCGATGATTTACAACTATATCGGCCATTGGTTTCACTCTATGCTGCTTCATCTTTGTGAAGCAAAGCTTTCAATAGGTGCTCAGAACCATATGACGAGCATGGTAAAGGAAACCGTACCGGACATCATACCGGATTCCTTTCTGGTAGGGTATTTTGTGGTACGACCGTGATTCAACCGTTTCGTACCGGTAAATACCGTTTTTGTAATAATAAAATATATTTTTTGTCAAAAAACCGTGCCGCCAAAATTAGGGTATCGTCTTGGAGTAATACCGGATGTATCGGAATATATCGAATAATAAATGAATAAATACAAGTAGTTAGAACTTATCCGATACTAAAAAAACTAATAAAAAATTAAAAATATTGAAAATTAATAAACCTTCCTCTTTTCACTTATCCTCTTCCTCTCCGTCTCTGTTCAATAACATCGTCGACTAGAGATTGATAGTGGCGTATCGAAGATGGGAGGAGATGGCAATTTTCCACCCGAATCTACCGTCTCCAAGCCTTCGCCGTCCAATCCCCGCTAACGATGATGAATCCCTCCAGATTTTGCTTGCCATGTCGTCGCATCGAGGAAGAGAAAATATGGCTGCCAACCCCGGTGATTCGCGGAAGGGAGTTGGAGGGTCAATTAAACCAAAAAAGCACTGATCATTGTGAAATTCAGCCTGCATGCTTGTTTTATTTTGATCTTCGCGATGTTCTAAATTCTGATTTCTTTTCTATTGGGTTTTCTGGCAACGCTGGTCGGCGGTGGAGATGGAGCAGTGGCCGCGGTGCGGAGGTCCCAACTAGTCAACGATATTTCATTGTCAAAAGCCTACAGTCGGTAGGATAAAAATCAGCCGGTATTTCGCGGCAGACTTGTTCGACCTAAACAACCGGTCGATACGATATTTAAGCCACTAAACACATATCGTTTCGTTTCTGGTTTTTCCAGTCGAACCGCCCGGTACGATTCGATTTCCTGTTCCATGATGACGAGTTGAGTGAGTAAAGATTACGTGGAAGGTAACCTATTCAGCACAAAGGTCAGAACGTTAATAATCGAGCAGGAAATTTTTCACAAGCAACAAGCCTTGCTAATTCCTTCAAACCTTCGTATGCAAAAGAATTTGATGGTGGAGGCAACCAAGTTGAAGTAAACTCGGATTTCGCCATATCAGGTACTTTCTTCTCCAGATTTCTCCACCAGTCATGCTTGTGAGACTCCCAATTAAAAGCCTGTTTAATGATAGTTAAACTATCATTCAAAGCCGGAGACACATAGCTTTGCAATTATAATATTGATACATAGTATATCCAACAACAACAAAATTGGGCGTTCTTAGACAAACTTCAAAAGGAACCTTACATGGAAAAGAACTTCTCTTCCATAACGAATCACTGCCCCTGAACACCATCAAAATTCATCATCATGTACAACCAACCATCACAAACTCAGGTGACATATAGAAACTCAATCATTATTAACTACAATAGCTTACCAATGTCAGCTTTCTGATTACTTCCCTCAATTGACTTTCTCAACGAAAGAAAAAATGGAAATATAAAAAAATACTAAAATCGGGTTCAAAGTCGCTTTGACCTAGTCTAATTATGTTGGTTATCCATGAGTTTGAGTTCAATTGTCATGTTTAACCAACAAAAAAAGAGAGATAAGAAAACACTATAAAATATGAAACTCGGTCCCGATACAAAATTCAGCAACACAAAGCCAATTTGGTATGGATTTTCAGTAGCGGTCTCGGGACACTGTGGATGGATAGAAATTAGGATTCCACCAAGAGGTTTTGAGAAGGGTTGTGCATTATTGGGCGAATGCGAGAATTGTGCATAAAAGATATGATATGGATTTTCGGTAGCAGTCGTGGAAAACGATGGAAGATGACAACTTATGATTTTGTCGATAATTTTTCGAGATGGGTTGCGAATTGGTAGGCCAGGCGATGATTTGGGAAAAAGATCATAGACGAAATCCTAATGGATAATTGTTGCAACCGAGAAAGCAATGATTTACCATGAACAATAGATGTAAACCTAGCGAACAATAGCTAAACACAAAGTTTGTAGAATGGAGAGTGGGGTAAACGAAGCAACTTGGAACTTCCCCACTTGCAAGGAGGCGTGTGAGAGCTACTAATGAATAGTAACTTACAACATTGACTTTTATATATGAATATATAAATATGCAATTTAGAGATGATTAGGCATGTTCGGGGTCATTGTCAATGGGTCGAAATTATTAATATTCTTAATTCATGAGACCTCTGCAATTTTAACTACAAATACTCAATTTTATTCCTTTTGGATAACTTTTCGGCACTACTTTTGCTGCTACGTAACACTCAAGATAGCTGGAACTCCCATCAATCTTCTTGACTATTACATAACTAATTGTCGTTGAACTTGCTTTTCCTGTTTACATGATTCGAGTTGGTGGACAGACACGAATCTATGGTGTAAATAAGCCTGCATTTGCAACTATAAGAGGATCCTCTCACCTGGGCAAGTTCTATTCCCCAAAGAAGTCCATCATATTGTTTGATACTTTTAAATAGGAAAACCACTGACGATTTAAGATCTTCAACTGGGTCATGGAATATTGTAACCTTTGACAATATGCTTTCAATTGTGATTTCTGATTCCTCCAAGTTTCATTCTACGGGTATAAAAAATGCCAGCATATACAATTGTCTCTAGAGAAAGAACAACACAAATAACCTCAATTGATTTAGCAACAACTTTGTTAAATAATTTCATAAGGTTTTTTCGATATCTCCACCATTTGATTTATTGATCTCAAAACAAGTTATGTTTTTGTTACAAGCCTTTTGTTTCAATATTCTTTGGTTGTGTTCTTTCCACACCCTCATTTCCTACAAGGCTACTGCAGTTGAATGAACTACTAATTAGTACTAATTGATCATGCTCTATTGTATTTTCTTCCTAACCTCTATAAGCTCAATAAGAACGCCAAAGAAGTCACAATTTCACAGGTGTATGACAAATATAAGATTGATAAATACATATGGAATAAATATCAAATTCCAGCAAGTAAAACAAAACACTTCAAAATGGAATTACAACAAAGTTCAAGATGAATATATAATGAATCCTGTCTTCTAGAATCCAGGGAGCAAAAATGGCAGTGACTCTTGCACCGTTGCACCCACTTACCTCATTCTGACTACTAACTACCACTACAATATGCACTCATAAGCCTTAAATGAGGAGATACTTTAAGAAGGAAATTAATCCTTATGCTTGACTCTCTCTCTAATTCAAATTTCCTCTCCCTTCTCTCTAAAAACTCTATTATCTTTTCTTCAGGGATGCCGCCGGCATCTCTAGGTGTCTGGTGGTGGCCCAAGCCTCCATTTTCGTTTTCGTTCATGCTTTATTTCAAGTTTCCTTGTGGGTTCTATCCCTCCTTTCCTTTCAAGCCCTTTGTGGCTTTTTTCCTGTTCCCTTTGTGGGTTCTTTCCTCAATCCTCTTCTATGGAGATGGATTTGTTTTGTTGTTGATTTAGTTGTTTTAGATCTGGGCTTGCTCTCTCGGGAATCTGGATTATGCAAATTGGGTGCCGCTACCAGATCTACAATGGTGGTCTTCCTCCAATTTGGTGGTTTCATCGCTTCTTGTGAATCCATCCACCGTCTTCCCCTCTGTCCTTCCTCGGCAGTTTGGATCTGTCTCGCAGGTGCTCGACGGATTGTGGGTGACAGTGTCTTTTCCAGTTGTCGCGGGGTTGCGCTGCTGTTCCTCGAAGTCTTGTGGTCTTCTGCTCTCCTTGGTCGCGGTCTTCTCTGCCTCACTTTCCTTTGCCTTTCAGCTTGGAGCAGCTCGATTCACAGCCCTTTCCACCGCCATGTAATCTTGGTTTCGAGATTCACTGTGATGGGTCGTCTTTGAGCGGCTCCCAGGAGGCGGCAGATGGCGTTGCTGAGTTCAATCGTCATGGTCTTTGTTGTGTTGGACGAGCTGATTCTGTGCTTTTTTTGTACTCTGATTGTTTTGGAAACAAGAGGACTTTCTGGGTGTGTTGTGTTCCTTTTTAGTGTTTGCTCCCCTGTTGGATTGTTTCACTTTGTGCTCTGCTCTTTGATGTTTACCTATCAAGCATGATTGGATTCAATCTGTTGCTTTGGGGTGGCTCCTATGTTTTGGATCCAACTATCTCTGTTTGTCCCTCTTGTAACCGATTTTTCAGAGTAAATGCAAGTATATCCGTTTGTAAAAAAAAAAAGAAGATTCATCAAATGGATTGTAAAAAAAAAAATATCATCAAATGGATGTTTTCATATTCATACATTTTTATCGTTTTAATTAACCGACTTTTCTTTGACTATTTTGTATAGTTTTCGTATTGATTGTTTTGTATTAAATTATAGGTGTGCAATATAAAGTAACTTAGCTCGAAAGACACCATCAAGTTTAATGTATGTTTTTTTGGGTCTTTGTCCACTCTTTTCCTTTCCCTCGACATTTTACTTGCTTGGAATGTTTGTGCATCCACTATTTCTGCAACTCGCATGTAACTAGACATGCCATTGCCTAAACATTTTTCGCATTGGATTCATAGGTGTTGATATATTTCCTCCCGCGTAGCCATAATAGTTAGTAAAATACGGTACGGGAAAGTTACGTAAAAAATACGTACGGATAATTTACGTTGTCGCTAAGCTAAAGTTACGTTTAATAGTACGTTAATAGCAATAAATATATAAAAAGTAATTGTTTTAAAAATAAATAAATATATAAATAATAGTAAAGTTTACAATTTAATTCATTAAATACGGATATTAAACGTGTTATACGGGTTTTATACGTGTTTAGTACGGGAACCATCCAATGAACGGAAAAAAATGAAACGGCTTGACAATCATACGGATACGGAAATTTTAAACGGATAAAGTACGTACGGGTACATATACGTATATTAAACGGAGTATTTACTAACTATGGCCATAGCTATTGATTCTAGTGACGTATAATTCTTAACACGTGCGGCGACGCCTTTCGAAACAATTGCCGAGTTTGCCGCCACGAATGGATTTCTGTTGCCGCAGGAGCGGGGCTAGAAGCAAATCGGTTTGATGTCTTTTCTTCTTCCGCCGCGGCATCGCTCCTTCTTTACATGGCTGCTGGATTGCACGCGGGAGAGAAGCCTCGCGAGGGGAAGAGCCGTTCACGCCCAGGTCGTCAAGAACGGCTCCTCAGATTCCTGCGTCTACCTCGCCAACAGTCTAGTCAATTTCTATTCCAAGTGCGGCCATCTAGCGAAAGCCCACCTCGTGTTCGACGAAATTCCTCACAGAGACGTGGTGTCGTGGAATTCCCTCATCAGTGCCTACTCTCAGATGGGTTCCTCTGGGGCTAGTTCCGTCATGGAGCTCTTTCATCGCATGAGGTGGGAGGACACTTGTTTCCCGGATACTCGTACTTTCGCAGGCCTTTTCACCGCTGCTTCGAACTCGTCGGAAGGGGTTTTCCTTGGAAAGCAAGCACAGGCGCTCGCTGTGCAAACGGCAATCATCGAAGACGTCTTCGTCGGGAGCTCACTGCTGAACATGTACTGTAAAGCGGGTCTTGTCTCAGAAGCACGTAAAGTGTTCGACGGAATGCCCGAGAGAAACGCTGTTTCTTGGGCTACCATGGTTTCTGGGTACGCAAGCGAACGTCTGGTCGAGCAGAGTTTGGAAATTTTCGAATCTATGCGGAGGGAAGCACCACAGTTGAATGAGTTTGTCTTTACTAGTCTAGTTAGCGCTTTCTCTGCTCCAGAATGGCTTGACAATGGCAAGACTCTGCATTCTATTGCGGCAAAGAATGGACTCTTGGCCTTTGTTTCAGTCTCGAATGCCATCGTCACAATGTACGCCAAATGTGGGAGCTTGGAGGGTTCATCGCAAATGTTTGAGTCCTTAAACGATAAGGATTCCATCACTTGGTCCGCAATGATCACTGGCTTTACCCAAAATGGGGGATTTCAGAATGCTCTGAACCTTTTCTCAAAGATGCATTCCGCTGATATTCCTCTAACGGAACATACCCTCGCTGGAGTTATCAATTCCTGCAGCGATTTGGCTGCTGTTGTTGATGGCAAGCAACTGCATAGCTACTCGTTGAAGCTAGGACTGGAAACCCAAATCTTCATACTCACAGCTCTGGTAGACATGTACGCCAAATGTGGCCTTCTGGAAGATGCAAGAAAAGGGTTCAATCTCCTGCCAAACCCCGACATCATCCTCTGGACTTCCATGATATCCGGCTACGTGCAAAACGGCAAGGACGAAGAGGCTTTCACCTTGTACTGCAAAATGCAGACATTAGGAGTCTTCCCTAACGAGCTAACCATGGCTAGTGTTCTAAAAGCTTGCTCGAGCCTCGCTGCTTTGGAACAGGGAAAGCAAATCCATGGCTGCATTGTTAAGTACGGGTTCAAGTTCGAACCCCCCATCGGAAGCTCTCTCTCCACTATGTACTCCAAATGTGGCTCTATTCGCGACGCAGGCATAGTGTTCAAGCGAATGACAGAAAGAGACGTGCTGTCGTGGAACGCAATGATGTCAGGACTCTCCCACAACGGCCAAGGAAACCAAGCTCTCGAACTCTTCCAAGAAATGCTACTCGAGGGGCTCACAAAGCCAGACGATGTCACGTTCGTCAACATTTTCTCGGCTTGCAGCCACATGGGTTTGGTAGAAGAAGCTTGGCAACACTTCAACACAATGGTCAACGAATTCGCCATGGTTCCTACCTTAGACCACTACGCATGCATGGTTGATGTCCTGAGCAGGGCAGGATTGTTGAGGGAAGCGACAGAGTTCATCGAATCAGTCCCCATAGATCACGGCCTGGGCCTATGGCGGATTCTACTGAGCGCGTGTCGAAACTACCGCAGCTACGAGCTGGGAGCGTATGCTGGCGAGAAGTTGATCGAGTTGGGATCAATGGAGTCGTCTACTTATGTGATATTGTCGAGCATCTATAATGCTCTGGGGAGGCGGCGAGATGTGGAGAGGGTGAGGGGTGTGATGAAGACTCGTGGCGCCACTAAGGATCCTGGGTGTAGCTGGATTGAGCTGAAGGGGGTTGTTCATGTGTTCGTGGTGAGGGATGGGATGCATCCATGGGTTGATGAAATCCGAGATGGAATTCGTCGATTGTTGAAGCATATGGAAGATGATGAAGGCTATCATCCTGCATTCGATTTCGTACTTGATCAAGTTGGTTAAGGATTCTTCAATCCTACTACCAGTTCTTCCCCACCTTGGCTCTGTTAGGTGAAAATGAAATTGCTAACCAAATCCAGTATTTGTATTTAACAAGTAGTCATTTGTGTCTATTAACATTTTCGATTGGGTTTAATCCTTACTGGAATCCTACTGCCACAAAAGCAAGATGGGCCTCTTGGAGTTTGCTTTCTGTTTGTTGTTTGGTGGCTGGATTGGTGAACTCCAGTTTGACAAGATCATTCTAGGGGCAAGAATTTAAGATAAGGCCTCAGTACCTACCATTGGTCCATGTCCGGGCGGTCTGCCTCTGAAAAGGCATCCCAGCCAACCAGCTCCACGAACTAAAACTGAGACTACGGCTGACAAGTCTGCTAACTATCATGACCATGCTTCGGTCAGTTTGCCTTCCATGCTGAGATCTTCCTCTTTTATGATTCACTTTACGTTGTCTTTGATTGTATTTTGCCTGTTTGGTAGGCAATTGCCTGCTAGGATTGCAATTGCACAAACCATCACCGAAGACAGTGTTTGGTTGATTTGTTCAGGTTAATTTTCTGTCTTATTTCCATTGTTATTTCTTTGGCTCTTCTATTTTTGTTACTTAGATTATCTCTAAGCTTGCATCGCCCGGCAAGTGCATTATACTATTTATATCGTCAAATTCAACTAACTTTTGATTTGGGGTTAATTTCATCGGCAACAGCTCAAGGTCAAGGAGACATGGAAAAAAGGGTTCTTTTGATGATGAATGATGGTGATGGAAATTGACTATATATGACAGGGAGTAGGCAAATAAAAAAATCTACAGATCTGACCTGAGCAAAAATGGAGCTCTGGGACTGAACGGTTTCCAGAATGTCTGAAAGTGCCCATGATTCAATCTGTTCCAGGTAAAGATTTCTAAATTTGGAGAGTAAACTGCGTTCAATTCAGTTTTAGATATCTTAATTTTGCTCATCATACCAGCAGCTCTCAATTTTGGAGAGTTCCTGCTTTCTTTACCAAGCTCAGAAGTTCAATTATGCTCTCTCTTCATTGGGTTATCAGTTAGTGTTCTTTTCATTTGGAAACCTTTCAGTTGAAGCTAGGGCTCTTTTCTTAACGATTGAACATTTTTGTTTGTAATGAAATGAAAATTACAATTGATTTTGATTTGATTACGAATACATGCTTTGCAATTAAGTCATTCGTTGGGATTCCCCAATAATTGCTTTTCTTGGTTGTTTAGTTGGTTTAAATATGAAAATTGAAAACAATATAAGAGGGCGCTTAATGCTTTTGTTGCCTAGTCATCTCGATGGTTACGTGCAGGAAGCAAGCAGCCAACTTTGTTATGTTTTGTCATTATTCTAAACTGCTCTACTGCTAAGACACCAGCTAGAAGCTTGCATTATCAATGAATTGTTCATTTCACCTATATCTTTTGCTTTTGTGAAGCTGGCTTTTGAAATGCGCAGCGACTGCAAAACTTGGCAGTATTAAAACAATTTGTAAAATCTCACTTGGTTTAGTGTTCGTTGGGCCTAAAAAATGCAAAGAATAGATAGATCTTTGGTTGTATGCTTTTCTCTTGCTGCAATTTGTGTTGAGTTGCAGACTTTGTTTTTCCTTTTGTAATCTCCTTTTAAAATTAATAAAGTGGTTCACCATTATAAAAAAAATGATCGAGAAGGATGGGTACACACTTACATAAACAAAGGATGAATCCACACCAAGCTGGAATGAACAATCTTTAAGGATTAAGAGTTTGTTTCTTGTGCGATGAGTTTGTTGTGAGCTGTTTGAAACTCTGTAGAAGACTATCATTGCAGTTTACTTTGTGATGATGCATGAAGTTAGGGGATTTATGCAGGCTTTAATTAGTGTAATTTGAGAAGCAAGTGTTTTCATGCCAGTTACTTTTTATGGGATGCTACCAGTTCATTTTTTTCTACAAACATATTTTAGCATGTTTTAGGAACCTTTGGCAGGCAAACTTCCTCGGTGATTTTTATATAGAATTTTATGCTGGTCTTTGTTTAGGTTCTAGAATCCTATGATTATACAATCTTGCCTTCAATGAGTGTCTCTTGCAATGTCATTTTTTACTACTTGGTTCTTTTAGTTCATTTGTAGCATTATTTGAGCTGTGCTCTTTGTCTTTTTTGTTTATTTCATGCCTTTCTTCAGTGGTATAGTTTCGTTGTCACTTTTTTCATTCCTCTGTTTGTAGTGTCCTTTCCATCAACCTGTTGTTGGCTTCTGATGGCATTGCGCAGCTGTTTCTATTCGATTTGGTATCCTCTATTACAGATTCAATCGAGTTCATGATAATGGACTCACTTACTAGCTGTACATGCAGGAGAAAGATGTAGTAGCATTCCAAGGTAACGGTAATGGGAAGAGGTTGCTTCAGAAGGATTTCTCATTCATCTCAGAATGCATCCATATGTTGGTGCTGCTGAAACTGTTCCTTTTGTTTCCTTATAATTAGTCTGGATTAGTTACATGGGTTTATTTCTGTTCCAAATATGACATTTTCATGACTGCAAGAATGTCCATAGGAATGATGGTGGACTTTATTGGAGGCGCTTGCCAATAAGAGGAACAAATCCAAAGAAACAACCAAGGTTTGTTCTACTCTTCTTGCTTTTGCACGAGTAGGGAGACCCATTGCTTTAAAATAACCACCATTGGCAATGCACCATTGATTAGTTTTTGAATCCTACTTACGGTCAACTTTAGTTTTCTTTTAACCTTCCTGTCATTTCCTCCAAATACTATGGCTGCTTTTCTACTACTAAGCATTGATTTCCTGACAATATCATTCTAACTTCATTATCTTTGTTGTCTTCTTGGAGTGTACCACGTCATATAACATATATGTACTCTTTAAACACTCGCTTTACTTTTTTTGTTGTTTGACCATATTGATCTTCCCATCAGTTCACTGTTTTTCTTTGTTCTGTGATGCGGTTTTTAATTGGTATCAACTTTTATATTAGTGCCTTTGCTATTCTTCTTCGTCATTTGGTTTTGATTTGAGATGGAGGCTTGCTTATTTATGGTACAGAGGAGCATCCAAGAGTATATGAGATGTCTGCGGTAGGTCGAGTTTGCTTGAACCTAATTTGTCATCGGGTGTTTGTTTCTCTTCCTCTGAAACCGTTTTGTTTTATTTTTGTACCGATGCTTTCAGGCTCATCTGCTCATCCTCATCCTTCCACAGCCTACGTAATATCTTAGCCTTCTTTTCCCACCTTTTGATTCCAACAATAAAATTGGTTTTGTTACTCGGCAATTTTTTCCTAGGTTCTGGTGAATCATTGTTCCACCTATAATGACCCCTTGAAGGTGGATGAAGAGCAAGGCAACAATGGGGAGTCGAATGGGAAGCTCAAAAATACACAAATCATGCATCATTTAGCCTTCTGAAAAGTTGGTGATTTTTCAACAATTTCATTTCTATTTTTTCGTACCTTAAATGGTGCTTTTGGAACGAAACAAATTTATGACATGATTGCAATGTTTGGCAGCTGACTTTTATGCACAATCAAGTAACTGTTGAACTATGATCGGATATTGGTTGAGGTAGGAAGGTTAGATTTTTTAGATCCCTTGCAGCAGATTATTTTTCCGGTTATGATTGCTTCAGATTTTCACTTATTTACTGATTCCTTAATGATATACTGGAAATCACTTGCTAATCCACTGAGTCATGCCTCTATTTCTCTATGTTAATTGGTTGTATACATTTCTCTGTTTATGTTTAAGGAACTGGTGATGTGAAAACAGAGATACTACAGAAGTTTCCAATGAAGAAGGAACTGCTGATGTGAAAAATGGAGATACCACAGAAGTTGGCAAAGAAGAAGGAACTGCTGATGTGAGCAAGGGCGAGTAAGTTTAGACGGATGTTATAGTAGTGTCTTACTCTTTATGTCTTCCAAAGATCACTAATTTATTGAAAGCTTTCACTTGTTTCTTGAGTTGGTTCATTTCTACAAGGATTTCGATGATAATGCCTGGGTAGGTTTTGGTTAAATATGGAGGGTAATTCTACCAAAAAAAAAAAAAATATGGAGGGTAAGCATTGCTTGCCTGTTGCTTTGGCAACTTGGTCAATTTGTTGTGTTTATGCTCGTCTCTGGAGCTCTAGCTAGGGCTGTGTTTGTTTGTTTGTTTTTTTTTTTTTTTACAAAAGATAATCTTCATTGATCGAAACTAAAGAGAGTTACATCCTGGAAAGCAGCCAGGCCTGAAAATCAAAGAAACGACTCGTAGTCGGGTACAAAGAAATGGCCTTCCGAGCCACCAAGTGGGCTACCCTATTGCTACGCCGACCTACAAATCTAACACTAAACCCTGAGCGGATCGTCAAGTGATGAATAATTTACGCAAGGATAGCACCAATCCGACTATCACTAGCATCCGCCTGGTTGATCTTGTCTATAATGACCTTAGCGTCCCCCTCAAAACACACCTCCATAAAACCCTGATCCAAGCACCACATGATAGCTTCCCTGAGCACCAACACCTCCACTACCATGGGATCATCAATGCCCGAGAACTGAACCCCACAAGCCAAAAGGACCCCCCCTAGCCGGGGTCATTATAACAATCACCCCCGCGTGGCCCCATCCCACATACAGACCAGTCTATCCGCCTCCACTGGGACTGACTGAGTAGGGGAAGGGTCAGCAGGGCGAGAGTTCCTATCCACAGGCAGACCAACCCATTCCTCATACTGCTGGTTGTACTGACGCATCAGAGCCGGGATCCCAAACTGTTTGCCTTCAAAGACAACCCAGTTTCGAGAACGCCATATTCTCCAAAGGACAGCCACAACCGCCATGAGAATGGATGGTTGAGTAATCAGAGCCATCAACCGCTTAAGAAACAGGGGAAAGGTATGCTGAGGCAGCCCTTCCCCCAGGGAAGCCAGCCTCGAATAGTCCCAGAGTGCCCGAGCCACCGGGCAAATGAGGAATAAATGCTCCAAAGTTTCTGACTCAGCCCAACAAACCGGACACCAAGGTAGAACCTCAACCTCTTTGGCAATAAGGGCCTCCGTCGTAGGAAGAATGCGATGCAGAATCTGCCAAACAAACACATTCAATTTAGGGGGCAAATTAGCCTCCCAAAGCCTGATCCAACTAGCTTTATCCATCCAGCTAACCTCTGACCTCCAACGACCCTTTCTTCTATCCAGGGTGACAGCTAAATGATAAGCCGACTTCACAGTGAAAATGCCTTCCGGAGTATTATGCCAAATCAACTTATCCTCGATCGGCAAACGCGGAAGGGGGATGGCTTTAATGGCCATACACGTTGGAGGGTCAAACCACTGGCTTAGCTTCCGGTCACACCACCTGCCCCCTTCCGGGCTAATTACCTCTGCCACCATAGGATCCCCATCCACCGACAGGACCTGGGGGTTATACCTAGGGGGATCAAGCTGAAGTTGAGGAATCCAGCTGGAGTGAAGCAGGGGAGCAGATTTTCCATCTCCAATTTGCCAACGAAGCCCTGCCTCTAATAATTGACGGCCATACAGAATACTCTGCCACCCCCAAGAGGGACGAGATCTTGCCTTGGCCGTTAGGAAAGACCCCGTCGGAAAGTATTTCCCTTTATAGACTTGGGCCAGCAGCGACTGGGGATCCTGAAGGATGTTCCAACCAATTTTAGCCAGTAGAGCTTGGTTGAAATGTTCAAAACGGCGAAACCCCATCCCTCCTACATGTTTACTCCGGCACATATGCCTCCATGACACCCATCTAATTTTCGACTGCTCCTCTTCAACGCCCCACCAAAACCGCGCCACATGCTTATCCAGTAAACGACAGAGAGAGAGAGGCAGCCGGAAGCAGGACATCACATGTAACGGCAGTGCCAAGGCAATGGACTTGATAAGGGTTTCTTTTGCCGCCCAGGACAGCGTTCGCCGTTTCCATCCTTGGAGGCGATCTAGCAGCTTCTCTTCCAAGTACCGGAAAGTCTCCATCTTAGACCGAGCAATCAGCGTAGGCAGTCCTAGGTACTTATCATGAACCCCCACCGCCCCTACACCCAAGACCGCAGCCAGGAATTCTTGGTCGGGCAAAACAATGTTTCTACTAAAGCACACTGCCGACTTTCCCAGGTTCACCTTCTGGCCACTGAGCTCCTCATACTCATTCAAGACCTCAATCAAGTTCTCGCACTCTTGGAGAGACCCCCGCATGAACAAATACGAATCATCAGCAAAGAACAGATGCGAGATCCTCGGGGCCCTGGGAGCAACCTTGATTCCTCCAAGCTTGTCAACAGAAATAGCCTTACGCAGAAGCGCAGCAAACCCCTCCGTACAAAGCACAAACAACAGGGGGGATAGAGGGTCCCCCTGACGGAGGCCTCTGGAGGGGGTAAAGTAGCCCGCAGGAGTGCCATTCATTAAAACGGAGAAGGACGAGGACCGCAGACATTCATGTATCCAGCCTCTCCAGGTAGAGTTAAATCCCATTTTTTCTAAGACAGCGAGCAGAAAGGGCCATTCAACTCTATCATAGGCCTTTTCCATGTCAACCTAAAGAGCCATGAACCCTTTCTTACCCCGCGTCTTAATTTTCAAATAATGCATTAACTCATGCCCAAGGAGGATATTTTCGATGATCTGACGATCCCGTATAAAAGCATTTTGGCCCTTTGAGACAATTTGTGGTAAAAAACCCGCAAGTCTCTCCGCCATGATCTTGGAAATAATCTTATACACAAACTGACACAGGCTTATTGGCCTAAGTTGCCGCATGTTCTCCACAGAGTCAACTTTAGGGATCAGGGTGAGCCAAGTATGATTGAAACTTCGGAGCATTTTGCTAGTCTCAAAGAAAGAACAAACTGCCTCCACCACTGAGGCTCCCACTATATCCCAGAAAGCCTTGAAGAATTTCCCCGTGAATCCATCAGACCCAGGGGCCTGTTTCGATCCCATGGCAAAAACAGTTTTGCGAACTTCATCGGGGAGAACAGCCGCCGTAAGGTCGGCATTCATTTCTGGGGTAACCTTGTGATCGATAGGCAATCCTGCCACACGCTCAACCATATTCGTGACCTGATTCTCCGAGGTAAAGAGATGTTGATAGAAATTGGTTGCAATGCCAGCTTTCCCAGGCTCATCCGTGATCCAAGCACCCTCATCATTACGAAGACCAGCCACAAAATTCTTTTTGCGACGCGTCCGAGTCACCGTATGAAAATACGATGTATTTTTGTCTCCTTTCTTTAACCAATGGACCCTGGACTTTTGCTGCCAATAAAGCTCCTCCGCTTCCCATTGCCGATTCAACTCACTTTCTAGACTCCGGATTGTGTCCCAATCAATCGGATGGGATCGCTTGATATTCTCAATTTCATTCTGGAGAGTTTTAATATTTTGGAGGGATTTGGTAGTTCCCGCCCTACTCCAATCATACAATAAATGACGGAGCTTCTTAAGGCGTTCCCATAAACGGAACATAAGCGATCCATGGATCTCCTCCTGCCAGACGTATTGAACCATGGCCCTAACTTCGGGATTATCCGCCCATCGGGCATCAAATCGGAAGAGCGGGCGGCAATTACGGGCATAGGGTTTATCAGAGAGTAGGAGCGCCCGATGATCAGAACCTTGATCCGTAAAATGCTTAACCAGAGTATCGGGGTAATGATCAATCCAGGCTTGCGAACAAAGCGCTCTATCAAGACGTTCACGAATGCAAGATGCACCCATCCTTTTATTCGTCCACGTGAATTGATCACCCTGGTAGCCAGGGTCATGAAGACCCAGGTGGAGAATAAAATCCCGCAAACTAGAAGACTGCGCGGCATTCCAAGGGTTCCCCCCTCTTTTTCACTTTCATGAAGAATAGTGTTAAGGTCGCCTATGACAACATAAGGGCTCTGGATGGTAGCACAAATATTACTCAGAAGGGCAAGCTGGGTAGCCCTGGTCGCAGCATTACAGCTAATGTAAACACACACCACGACATAAACAAAATCTCCTTCATTAACTTGAACACAAATACAAAAGTTTGAATGAAAAAACACTGAAGCATCAACTTCGGGGGACCAAGCAACAACTAACCCACCAGAAGCGTCAATCGCATCCACAAAGAAACAATTGGAAATATCAAAACATAAACCCCGCATACGGCGAGAGACAACACGCCGGCTCGATCGCGTTTCCGAGAAAAACACGAGATCCGGTTTATTCGACCGCACTAAACCTACAGCAGTTTGGAACGTGAGGGATGGCCCAATTCCTCTCACATTCCAGGCCAGAAGCCTCATTTATCCGGATGGGGCCACTCAAGGCTGGCTTCCTCCACCTTTTCCAGACCATCTTTCTCTTCAACGAACTGCCTCTTGGGGGTTAGGTTTTCTGCCATATCCCCATCAATCTCCTCCAACAGACGCTTTCTCATTCCCATCTCCGGATCGGGCAAGTTGGTACCATATTCCTCAAGGGAAATGCCAAGAGTAGAATCCACCTCCGGACCCTTTAAAGCCACGCCCTCCCCGGATCGGTACTCCGCCGAACCCAACACGTCCGGCTCATCACCCATCGCCAGGCCCTTCTCAAATGCTCGAACCACCTGACTCACCTTGGAGGAGTGGGCTGGCCTCCGCAATGTGCCTTTGAGCACGGGAGATCGACGCCGCACTTCGAAGGGCATGGCCTCCCCATCCGAGATAGTATCCTCCGAATTCAGAGAAGTATTGGGAGACTGAGTGGCCTCCGATTTCGGCAAGTCAGTCCTGCCTGCAAAAGCCACTCCGTCTTCCCCATCAGCTAGAGGGCTCTCCCCTCGGCTTAAGTCAGGCTTCTTCCCTCCATTCATTGCACCTTTAGTGGACTTGGTGGTACGACCAGTCCCCCTCGCCTTCCCTGACTTGGCAGAAGTCTGCTGCTTCCTCGGCCCAGAACCAGCTTCCCCGACCGTCCGTCGAGCAGGAGGGGACTACACTTCTTTGCCTGAGCTAGCACCCGCTCCACACAGGCCGTCATAGCCCGCGTCTGTCCCCACCCTCGAAAGTCGGCCAGCACCAATCTTGCTCGATTTACGCTCTGCCCTCACCTGGCGGCTAGGCGAAACGTTCTGGACGAAAAATTCATCCTCCGATTCTGCTTGTAGGATGATTCTCCTCCGGCGCGTTACCTCCTTTTCCTCGTCCAAAGAACTGGAAACAGGCGCACCGCCCTTGACCGGTCGGTTCGAAGCAGCCTCACGTGCCAGCTTCGGATCCAAGCGAGCACCACCAGCCTTGGCCCGCGGTAAAATATGTTTTAATCCAGCCCGCCGCTGCACCTGGGCCTGAAACTGGGCCCCATCAATTTCCATCGGGCTGGACGCATCCTTGCCCTTTCCCCGACGTCCCTGTCTCCCCAAGGAAAATTTGGGAGTTTTTGAAACCGGGAAGCGAGGCGGACTCCTCCCTTTGCTCGAAGCGCGCTGCTCCGGCATGACAAAAGGATTATCCGAGGACCCCAGCCACTTCGGACTATCCTCCACTACAGGATGCTTAGCCGACTTAGGCTCCGTTTCCATCAGGTTAGGCGCTCGTCGATCCCCTTTGTCCCCCACCGGGTTCGTATTCCGAATATTGGTATTTATCCAGACTGAGTTGGGTTGGCCATGGAACCACTGATCAGTACCCATATCCTCGAACACTTTCCTTCCCATCTTCTTGGTCGTCATGTGAGGACCGAACCGCTCTTTCCTCGTAGGGGGGTCAAAGCCGCAAGCCTGGCGCAAATGCCCCACTCTGCCACAATTATAGCAGAAACTTGGGAGGTGTTCGTATTTAAAACGAATCCAGAAAGCCCCCGTCTCGTCATTAGCAGCCATGATTTGGGAGCGAAGAGGTTTGGAGAAGTCAATAAGAGCCTTAACTTTGATGAAACTGGTGCCCGTGTCATTGCAAGTGAAAACACCAGCTTCAAGAACCCTACCAAGGGTAGAGCTCGCCACTTTTCGCCCGAATTGCTCAGTGCAACAGTCCTCATGCACGTCCCACAATTGGACTCGAAATGGAGCAATTGCCATTTCGTCGAAAGTCCGAGCAGTGATACTAGGTACCCATGCCCGGAGATGAAGGATTTTATCCTTGAAGACCCATGGAGTGCGCTGGAGAGCCCAGTTCTTCGCCGCTTCATTCGGCAGGGTGAACTCATACAGTCCGTGCGCCACCTCCCGCACTATAATTCTTCCATGGCCCTGCCATGGGTTGTTGACCGCCTTTCTTAGTTCACTCGTTGTCAGCCGTTCCTCCGAGAAAACACGGCCAAGCAAACTCTTAGCTCTTCGGATCCTATCAGACTGAACTTCCGCTAGAGTAAACTCAACAACCTGATCATTCGTGATGCGTGCCATGGTGGATGTCTGAAACAAAGAAGAGACCCCTAGGTCACAAGCATGCACAGAATCGAGCGATGTATACACAGAAACCCAAGGGTAACTTGAGAACAGAAAATGGAATTTCAAGACTGCCAGGCCGTCAGCCCATACCCCAAAAATGAGTTCTGGATAGAGGAAATCCCACTTACCCGAAAAAGAATCCTGCTGGGGATCGAGGTTTCGCCAATGGACTGCCCTAGTTTCCTCTCCGTTGAAACGATGAAGAATAGGAAGCCTATCGGGTCTCCTTATATAGGCTAAACCAGTCTCAAAACCCCAAGTCCCCGAGGACTCTACTTGGGCTAGGGAACTATTATTTTTAAAATTAATTACCCGCCTAGCTGATTTTCCCACCCGCCTAACGATACGGCGTAACAGAAAATCGCCCGATCCGATACCCATCCCCGAGAAAAACGCGAGACCATAATTTTTCGCAAGGACAGCTGGGCAGTTTCCCGGCGAGCAAGTCCGGCGAACGACTGGTCGACCGGGAGGCCTAGGCCGAGGCTTCCCCATGGGACAGGTTAGGGTCGACAATGGCACCAGCGTAGGCCCTGTAAGCATCGGAATCAAACTCGCCCCACCGTGGGGTCTAAGTTCAGAACTCGCCCCATCTCGGGGTCTAAGTTCGCAGGGGAAAGAGCCACTCCTAGGCTCTATCCTTTTGGCCTGGTTACTAGGTGACCGAATATCACTCAGCTTAACCGGGGAGGATTGCCACTCCTCTTCTGCCTCGTCTGAAGAAGGCAGAGCAAAGCGCCACATCACGTACTTAGGACGGCACACCCGCTTAGGAATCGATTCTCCATGGTCGTCGGTCGTTGCCCGGCTGAATTCCCGTTGCCTCTTACATTTTGGTGCCGAGATCGACCACCTTCCAGAGGAAGGGAAGGAGCTGGCTTCCTCGTGCAATCTCCTCCAGCGTGCGGACGAAGATTGTGTCACCGGAGCCTTCCCAATCGGCGATATGGGATGCCTGGATCTCCAGCTTCCTTGTACTCCTTGATTAGCAATGGTCGAGAAGAGGATCGCTGAGAGGAAGGAGAGAAGAGCATCGCCGGCCGCTAGAAGAGCCGGCGAGCAGAATTCCAGGAGGGCTGTGTTTGTTTGGTGGTCTAAGTTATAGAAAATGCATCAAAACTTTTATTGCAAGGAAACCTCTTTCCTGAAGTCCTAACACACTCAAAACTTTTTTTATATATACACACAACAGCGTTTTAAAGCTTCTGTACATAAACACTAGGAAATACAACGCATGGAGTACAAAGCCATGGGGTTGTCCATGTTAGCTCCGGCGCAGTACGGCCTGGGGAAATCGCTCTCCATGCCATAATCCATCGTCGTCAGCGGCCGGTACTCCAGTTGGTCTTCGTGATCTTTCACGAACTCCGGCACCTCGATTTCTCCCTTCCTTACGTACTCCCACACAAACTCCAGCCTGCTAACGTACTTCACCTTCCCGTATAATCTGCGCACCAAAAAAGAGAGAGGGTAAGAAAAACAGAGCGATTACCGGTTAACCATGCTCTGTTTCTGATTTACCAGACAATTCAAAAATATCGTATTTACCCGCCGGTGAAAAGGAAACGGCCGAAGGTGGCGAGGAAGAGCCTGGCTTGAAGTCCTGGATGCACGAAGTACACCGCCTGCAGATTCTCCTTCAGGGGATCCGGAACGGCGTCGTAGAATGATCGGAGGGCAGAGATTCCGGGGAAATTCTCGTTCCGTTCAACTCCGTCGTGGAAATACACTACCGAGAACGGCTTCTCTCCTAGCTTGGGGAAAACCGAGTCCTCCAAATGCTTCTTCAATGCTTCGCAGCTCACCATCCGTGCTAAAATAATACCAAATCGCCACACCAAAGAGAGAGAGAGAGAGAGAGAGAGAGAGAGAGAGCAAAGGCTTAATGTTAGTGAACTGGAAACACGAGGAATTGACCGGCCAGACATCGCTTCTAAGTTCTAAGGCTGGAACTTATCTTACCGGGTAAGTATTTTGCGACGACGCGGAGGACTTTATTGCCGCGCTTGTCGCGTCCTTTGATGAAGATGAAAGGAAAGGGTGTCCTGGATTTGAATCTGCAGGAGCAGAGTGTTCAAGGGAAGATGGCGCCAATGTTGCAGAGTTTGAATACAGAGGAAGAACAGTTCGCTTGAAACGTTTCGGAGTGGCGGCCGTTTCGTTTACAGTGGAGCTGTGCAAGGAACAAGACGACGACGCTTTAGTTATTAGTTTCCTTTTAACCGTTTTATGTTATTTGGACGAATGGTGTTTAACCACGTCATTGTTACCGTTGTGAAACAGTAAATCCGGAACCAGTATAAATAAACGAAACCCAGCAACTGAATTAGCTGAGGATTCCAAAACCCTTCCTCCATTCTTCATTTTCTACATGGTATCAGAGCAGATCTGAAGCAATGGCGGAAAACCAAGGTCCAAATCGGGCTCAACCAAACACACCACCTCAAACACCACCATTCAATCAAACCCAACGCACTTCTCCTTCTCTGCAATTTGGTCAGTTCACTGATGGCAACAATTTCAACAACAACACCGCTTCTGCTTCTGGATCTGGGACTACTACTGCTGCTGGTGCTGCTCCCGATCCAAACTTCGGTAACCCATTCTATATTAACCCTAATGAGAATCTAGCTCAATCGGTGATTCCCATAGTCTTGGATGGTCCTAATTATCAAATGTGGTCTAAGGCTGTGAGAGTTGTGCTGAAAACAAAGCACAAACTGGGTTTCATAGATGGAAGCATACCAGCACCTCCTCAGGGAGATCCACTGTTTCACGTTTGGGATGCTTGTAATACTATTGTTCTTTGCTGGATAACAAATTCGCTGCAGAAAGATATTGCTCGTAGTGTTCTGAGTCATGACAATGCTCAGGTTCTGTGGACTGAATTGAAGGGCCGATATGGTCAGGCTAGTGCTCTCAAACTAGCAAATCTAGTAGATGATATCCATGCTTTTAAGCAAGGAACTCGTACAATCACTCAATACTACACAGAGATGAAAGGTTTCTGGGAGGAATATAGTCAATTTAACCCGATTGTCCCATGTGGATGTGCACCAGGCAACCCAATGCCTTGTGCTGCTGTAGAAGCTTTCAGGACAAAACAGAATACAGAATACTTAATTCGTTTCCTAGCTGGTGTGAATCCTGAGTATGACTAGATCAAGACTCAACTTCTGCTCATGAAACCACTTCCCACAGTGGTTATGGCGTTTGATGACCTCTTGCAGCATGAGCAGAAACTTAAGGCAGAAGGCAGTCTCAAGCAGAAAACAGGACAATCAGTGGCATTGGCTGTTGGAGGAAACAATTCCAATAGCCCACCTCCAAGAGCTAACAGAGACAGCCCACCTGCTAAGGGAGATAGAGAAGAACTGTTTTGCAACTATTGCAAGAAAACCAATCATGTCATCAAGGATTGCTGGATACTTAAGAAAAAGAAGCAGGATCGAGAGAATGCAGAGAATGCAGGAAGATTTGCAGGTTCTGTTGGTCAGAACATTGGGTCTGAAGAAGGGAGTCAGTCTGAAGGGTTGCATATTGAGGTTGGCAACAGGTTTGCCAGTCCAATTGGAGGATTTACTGCAGAAGAGATGAGCAGGTTGAGAAGCATTCTGCAGATGTCCAATTCCACTTCTCCAACTTCACCTCAGAGTCCAGTAATCAATCATAGGGCACATTCAGTCACTACTCATCTTCCTGCCTTCCCAAACTCTGCAGGTAAATATGTCCTGTCTTCCACCTGTTCTCATAATGTCTTGTCTTCAACTTGGATATTGGACACAGGTGCATCAGATCATATTGCTTGTTCCCTTCATTTGTTTCATAAAAGTCTTCCAGTGTCTGATGTCTATGTCTATCTCCCTAACAAAGCTAAGGTCCTAGTTAGTCATATAGGATCAGTTAAGCTCACCCCTGGTCTTTTCCTTCATAATGTCCTCCTGGTACCCAGCTTTACCTTCAATTTAGTTTCTGTCAGCAAGCTGACACATGATTTACCCATCTCACTCCTCTTTCAATCTAATGTTTGCCATATCCAGGACCTGATATCAGCCATGATGATTGGTTTGGCTCAAGAAACTAAAGGCTTGTACCACTTCATTCCACCAAATACTTCCAGTTCACCATCAAACACTTCATTTTCTTCCCAAGTTGCCTCTGTCTACAACTTTGAACCTCAGAAGATTGCCTTGTGGCACTGGCGCTTAGGGCATCCTAGTTCCAATAGATTTCAGCTTATTAAAGACTGTAATCCTAGTATTCCTAAGGAAGTTATCAAACACTGTGAACACTGCCATCTGTCTAGGCAGAAAAAGCTTCCTTTTCCTTTAAGTAATAGTTATGCTGCAGACATTTTTGAATTGATTCACGTGGACATCTGGGGTCCTTTGTCTGTTCAGTCACATGATGGTTTTTCTTTCTTCCTCACCATTGTTGATGACCATTCAAGAGCAGTTTGGCTCTACCTTATGCACCATAAGTCTGAAGCTCGTTCTCTTCTTATTGGTTTCTGCAATATGGTGCAAACTCAATACAATAAAACAGTAAAGAGGGTGAGGAGTGATCAAGGAAAGGAGTTCTTAATGTGTGATTTTTATACTGAGAGGGGAATTGAGCATGAAATGTCCTGTGTTTACACACCTGAACAAAATGGGCGGTAGAACGTAAACATCAACACATATTAAACGTTGCTAGAGCCATTTGATTTCATTCAGGTGTGCCCTTACCCTTTTGGAGTGACTGTGTCCTACATGCAGTCTATATTATCAATAGACTGCCTACTCCTGTGCTGCAGAATCAATCCCCATTCCAGATTTTATACAAAACATCACCTTTCCTTGGTCATTTAAAGGTTTTTGGCTGTTTAGCCTATGCTACTAGTCATGCTCAAGGTAGAACCAAAATGGAACCAAGAGCAAGACAATGCATCTTCTTAGGTCTTCCTGCAGGAATCAAAGGCTATAAGCTCTTTGATTTGAACTCACATGAGTTCTTTGTGTCAAGAGATGTTACCTTTTATGAGGACATCTTTCCATTTAAAACCATCTCTGAACAAGAAAAGGTGTCTGAACCCTCACAGGAGCATTTCTTCCCAGCACCTGTGACACCTTCTGATGTTCCACAAAATGTCATCAATCCATCTCATAGGAAATCCAGTCATGTCAGTAGTCCTCTCAATGATAGAAATCCTAGTCATGTCAGTAGTCCTTCCTCTTCAGCAAATCAAAATACCCATATAGCTGATCCTAGTTCTTCAAACAGTAATCCTTTTCACTTGACTGATGCATCTAATGTTTTATATTCTGAGTCTGATGATGATGATGCTATGAGTAATGTGGAAATGGATGATTATGTGGATGATTCCCATGAACCAGAGCTTATAGCTCTTGAAGAAAGTGAAGCAGAACCACAGGTTCGAGAAAGACCTCACAGGAACATTGTGCCACCAGCAAGATACAAAGACTATTATCTGGGAGCAGTCAGCAGGTATCCTATAGATGAGTATGTTGGATATGAAAGGTTAACAGCAGAAAGGAAAGCATAGCTTTAAGTATGACAACTCATCTGGAGCCAAGAACCTTTGCTGAGGCTCAACAGGATGAAAACTGGAATAGAGCTACACAGGAAGAGTTGGGAGCTCTCATTGCCAACAACACATGGGAAGTGTGTAAGTTGCCACCTAACAAAAAGAAAATAGGTTGCAAATGGGTATGGAAACTTAAGCTAAGACCAGATGGAAGGATAGAAAGGCATAAAGCCAGGCTGGTTGCAAAGGGATACACACAGGTATATGGTGTGGATTTTCTTGACACTTTTTCTCCAGTAGCTAAGAACAACACTGTTAAAACACTAGTGGCAGTGGCAGCTATCAAGGATTGGAGTTTAGAGCAGATGGATGTTTCAAATGCCTTCTTGAATGGAGATTTGGAAGAAGATGTTTACATGGAGATACCTCCAGGACTAGTCATTGAAGGTGATACTACTGGTCTTGCTTGCAAACTAAACAAATCTCTGTATGGTTTGAAGCAAGCCAACAGGCAATGGTTTGCCAAGTTGACAACATCATTGTTGAAGAATGGTTTTACTCAATCTGCTTCTGACTATTCCTTGTTTGTTAAATGGGTGCAAGGCAGAATAGTAGTTCTGCTGGTATATGTGGATGATATTATCTTAGCAGGTCCAAGATTGGGAGACTTGGAAGCTGTCAAACACTACCTGAAGAAGGAGTTCAAAATCAAGGACCTAGGTGCATTGAAATACTTCCTGGGACTTGAGATTGCAAGGAACACTTCTGGAATCAGTGTGTCACAAAGGAAATACTGTATGGACCTTCTTGAAGACACTGGTTTCACAGATGCAAAGAGTTGTAAGAGCCCCATTGACTGTAAGGTTAAGCTGAATGCAAGGGATGGGGAGTTATTGAAAGATCCAGGCATTTACAAAAGGCTTGTTGGAAGGTTGCATTACCTAACAGTTACAAGACCAGACATAGCTTACCCTGTACAACAGCTAAGTCAATACCAGATTCAACCACGAGAACCACATTTGCAGGCTGCTTACAGAGTTTTGAGATACCTCAAAGGGTCACCAGGTCAGGGATTGCATTTTAAATCAAAAAGTGACATGTTGTTAAAGGGTTTCAGTGATCCTGATTGGGCAGCCTGCCCTGACACACGAAGATCTATTACAGGCTATTGTACCTACCTGGGAGATTCTCTAATCACTTGGAAGTCCAAGAAGCAAACCACAGTGTCTCGTTCATCCTCTGAAGCAGAGTACAGGGCTCTAGCCCACCTGGTTTGTGAGATACAATGGCTGAAAAGGTTAATTGCAGAACTTGGAATTGCATTACCATCTCCAGTAAACGTTTACTGTGACAACATGTCAGCAATACAGATTGCTGACAATCCTGTTTACCACGAAAGAACAAAGCACATCGAGATTGATGTGCACATTACCAGGGAAAGAGTCAAGTCAGGACTGATCAAGCTAAAATATCTGAGAAGCGAAGATCAGTTGGCTGATCTCTTCACAAAGGGACTCAGTCGTTACAGGTTGCAATTCTTACTCGACAAATTGGGCGTAACAAATGTATACGCGCCAATTTGCGGGGGCGTGATGAAGATTAAAGGAAAGGGTGTCCTGGATTTGAATCTGCAGGAGCAGAGTGTTCAAGGGAAGATGGCGCCAATGTTGCAGAGTTTGAATACAGAGGAAGAACAGTTCGCTTGAAACGTTTCGGAGTGGTGGCCGTTTCGTTTACAGTGGAGCTGTGCAAGGAACAAGACGACGACGCTTTAGTTATTAGTTTCCTTTTAACCGTTTTATGTTATTTGGACGAATGGTGTTTAACCACGTCATTGTTACCGTTGTGAAACAGTAAATCCGGAACCAGTATAAATAAACGAAACCCAGCAACTGAATTAGCTGAGGATTCCAAAACCCTTCCTCCATTCTTCATTTTCTACATCCTTGGACCTTGAAGAGCTGGAGCTCGTCGAGGAGGTTCATCTGGTCGGCGAAAGAGGGTGTTAAAGAGGCAGCCATTGCTGGACTTTGTCCTAACAGTTGAAATCCTTTTTCTTTTTATGATAGCTTGAACTTCAATGCGAGGGAGAGATTTATATAGGGGAGAAGGCGGGGTGTTTTGGTGAATTTCGGATTCCGAGAGGGGTTGCGGATGAATTTTGGGAAGTTGAGGGACTGGTTTGCAAATTTCTAGGGGAGGTGGCCGATAGGATTGAGAGAATATTCAGGGGAATCTTCGGTTTGTAATTGTTTGGATTAGGCTGAATCGCCGGCCGCTCGCTGCTGTAGCAGTACCAGGTTACTCAGCAGCAGCTTCTTGCTTTTGTGTTAGTTAGTTACTAGTTTACTGGTAGAGCTTACTTCCTTCTTACTCCTAACCGGAAAACTTACACGTGTCCCCTGTGTTGTTGTCCAGGTTGATGCCCACGGTTTCAGTATGAAAAAGGGCGGTTTTAGAGGTAGGTTTGCCTTTTGGAAGGAAATATAAAAAGGGTTTTGAGATTAACGGTTTGGTTCGGGTAGGTACGCTTAAGTTGTTGAGAGAATTTTAATCGTATTTCTTTTAATTAGGAGATAATTTATAAGTTCAGTATTGGTAGAGTTGTAATCTAACACATCATGTACGTGAAATCAACAAGTAATATCAAGATTGGTGAAAATTCTAATACATAACATTTTAACGACTAGTTAGTTTTAATAACTCGAGTTCTACAAGACTACGTTGGGTAGAAACACGCATCTCGGTTGATCATCATCTAGCACATGTCTAATGAGATTGTGCAACATAACAAGAAGTTGCAAACTTAATTAACCCAAGTGAAAGTGAAAGTGAAATTGAAGAATAATTCAAATACTTCGTTCCTGTTAGGAAGGACAAGTAGGGTTAGATGATATGAACCGTACCATACACTTTGATGATACATTTGGAGTGGATTAGGATTTAGGGTACAAGACTTTAATTTTGGGATTTAGTCAGTTACCTAGCATTTAGCTTTTTATTTAGTGATGATCTGTTTAAAGAAGCAACCGCACCCCCAAACGTTTTGGAGTACTCTTCGTTTGTGTGGCTGTCCATAGACATATCCTTTGCATAGTGTACACAAGACGAGCTGCTGGCTGGTTCGATTGTTATCTAAATTCAGCTTTGGCATGGTAGGTAGGTATAGGCAGGTAGGTTTAGTGGAAGTTGCATTCATAAGATGGTTTCGTAAGTATTCAATTCAGTAAGATAAAGTGGGAGTTTTAGGTGAGTTGGGTGGATTTTGGTGTCAAATAACTCACTTGCTTACTAGTAAGTTGCTATAATTGTGATTCGCTATCCACTCACATTCTTCTTCAGGTAAGATTGGGTGGGGGGCGAATAACTGTTGTTGGGTTGTGGGTTAATCCGCAAAAGTAATTCTCCAATTATCCATTAAGTAAGTTAACTAATATTTATAATAAGTTCTTCGCAAATTAGAGGTCGTTTACTTGTAGGATTTTCATCAAGGATTTTGGATCACAATCTCACTCCCATGAGATTATGCACAAAGTCTATGTTTGATGTTAAAGTAGTGTTGGATTTAGGTGTGTGCAATGGTCCGGTCCGTACCGGACCACACCGGACCAAACCAAAGTTTGGATCAGACCGCACTGAACCGAGTATAATATGGTCCGGTCCTTGGTCCGCATGAATTTTATAATTACTGAAGAAATGATGGACCGAGCTAATATTTGGACCGGACTAAACCAGACTAAATGGACCGAATGCAATGATGGTCCGGTCCTTGGTCCTAAGATGTATTTCACTAATGGACCACGGTCCTCATGAGTTTGGTCCGGTCCGCTCCGGACTGACCCGTAGCACACCCCTAGTTGGATTATGGTCTGTGGGCACCATGCTTGTGGGATTATTTTGGAGACCCATTTAGAGGTCGTTTGTTTGTAAGATTTTTAAAAATGAGGAATTTATGAAAAATCATGATTTTGGGTTTGAAGGATTATGTTGGATCTTGTTATTTTGGATTTGTGTTGGATTTTATGAATAATTTGTTTTCTTATTGGATTTCAAAATGGATTTGTCTCTTTTGGATTTATTGGTTAAACGGTGAATTTACCTTCATATCCTTAATGAAGTATTAATGGTTTTGTACATCTATAATTGGTTAAATAAGAAATTTACACAATACTAGCACATGTGACTATAACTATTCCCTTTCTTTGAAAAGCTATCATAATCTTTGCATATATAACTATTGCTTGTTCACTTAGTACGAAAAAAGAAAATCTATTAGTAGGTATCATTAACCTAATGAAATTTATCAAATAGTCATACAAGAGTAATAGCCATAGGAAGCAATCAAGTTATTTTTTTAAAAATTACAAATGTTCTATGTGTGTTGGTTAAAAATTACAAACACATAACAATATATACACGAGGACAAAAAGAGAATATACAAAATTGATGAGGTTACTACATATTTCCACCTCATGAATTTTTGCTCTCCTCCAAAATCCCATCTCATGAGGTGGAATTTTATAATCCGTGGGGTCCATGATATTTGAAAAAAGTCTTATATGTGTGGGTCCCAGTAACAAGCAACATCAAGCATATCCAATATCTTCAACAAACATGAATTTGAGCCATAATCCAATAAAATTTTGAGTTCGTGACTTCAAACTCTCAACCAAAATTCTACAAGCAAACAACCCCTTAGTTTGTGTGGGAGGTTCATTATTGTAAGTGACGGGTCTATCCTCGTCTCTTTTCAATTTTTCCTTTATTGAACCTTAATGACACAAATCATTAAGTATACAAATGTAAAATCAACCTATAATTAATAAATTCCAGGGACATAAATCCAATATGAAATCAAACAAACAAACAAGCACTTTTGAAAATCCAACAAAAATCCAAAATGACAATCTCACATAACCCTTCAATCATAAAATCCAGAGTTTTACCTAAATCCTTCATTTTTTTTAAAAATAAATCCTACAAGCAAACGACTTCCTTGTACCATTTAGAAACTTTTCAATTTGTCTCCTATTGATCCGTGTAGTTTTGCATCAAATTTTCATTACTACATCAACCAATTGTGTAGAGAAAACTTATGCATTTTTTACAACTTTGATAGAATTAATCATTTATAATTTGCATCTCAATATCTAATGGATATTCCACAACATAGTAACCAATAATAGTGGTTCAAAAATATTATTTATTCTCCATCTTTAGAAGTCGTTGATCAATGTGTAGTGCGGTTAAAAAATATAATGACTATTTCACAATATAAATAAGAAACAACTTTTGTCATATGAAAATATGGTGCGGGTCATTTGAGTGACCTGCAATCCATCCACCACTCACCCGAATAAGTGCGAGTATGAGATTTATTCCACCTATATCAATCACCCACCTATTGCAGATCAAATTATTTGTGGGTGTATCAATGTCAAACCTTGGATTAACCATCCACGTGTTCATTAGCAAGTAAAGCAATTACTTCATAATTTTGCGCTATAGGTAGTTATTATAATCATGAATAAAATTAACTATCAACCACCTATTGCAACAAGGATCGCCTAATTAATTTCTTAATAAGATATCAAGGTAGAATATGACTTAATCTAATACCTACTAATCTACTTAATTCATTAACTAACAAGGTGGCATGTTTTATGTTTTGAGTACTCAATTCGCAATATTAAAGGAATGCTAGCTTTACATGAGACCCACATAAATTTTTTGAGTTCAAACCTGTTAATTCGAGCCTTGCTAAAAAAAATGGAAGGTCGGTGCTTAGTACGGATAAGATATTTATTGATTCACAATCCAGTCAGACACCTACTAGGATTTGGCTTATTTGCGACCAGGTTGATATCAATTCTTAGGTTAACCACCCGCGTTCGCGTGCCCACCCCATTCAAAACCATTATTTTCAATTATGTTTATACCTTAAGTTGATAGCTTAAACCATTATAGTGTAGACCCACAATGATATTATTCATCACACATTTACCAATTTCATATATTAGACAGTGGATATACATAAACAAACCCATTTATTCTCCATCATTATGTGTGCTTTTATGGTCCACTACCAAGTCCTTATATACCATCAACATCAAATGAGAATATGAGATTGAGATGTGAAGATAATGTTACCAACAAAAGAAATCAAAGATAATGATACAAAATTAACAATGACAACGGCAATTAATGCACTTTATTTTCGACTTAAACTAGACATTAAAAATTTCTTCAAGAAGCTTTAACAAACATATATCTACATTGTGAAAGTAAATTAATGAGGTAAGAAAGCCGATGTGAAAGCAAAGCCAGAATAAAGAAATAATTGAAGCGCTTTTTGTCTTCCTCCTTGTCACTTTAACAACTATGGTATTATGGGCCTTGGATTGGTTTTGGTGGATTGGTTGGCTAATAACAGAGGAGTCGGGCATTTGGGGTTGGAGCAAAAAAGGCCCAACCTCATTGATGACAGATCCGGCCCATCATCGACCTGGTTTGCAGGCAGCAGCAGCTGCAGATTCTGGGCTCAAGCAGTCCAGCTTAGTAATGACGAAAACTGCTTGCGGATTCTCATGCTGCACAGAGGCAGTACTCGAAAAAAATTGGATGCATTGGTGCCAGATGGAGAAGTGTTGATTGCGTCGAGCGCGAGACTTTTATACCTGCTTTTAAACGATCTTACTCACGAAATCAGAGTTAGTAAGATAATGAACCCTAATTTATTTTTCAACCTAACTAATTTAACTCTCACTTAGTCTGAGACAATGTCAAAACAAATAAAACCCCCAACTCACTTGGAGTAACAAATCCTATTACTACACAAGCAAACTCACGGGTTCTTAAAACCAATGGGCCTGAGTACTTCAAGCCCACATGCAGAGCCTGAATTACTTTCCTGGGCTTGTAATCCCTAAAGCCTAGATTTAGCCGACTTTTAATGAGACCCAAAAGCCCAGCCCCGGTTAATTTCTTGATCCGACCCAGCAGCTAAATGAATGAAAGTAAACGACTGTGTTTTACAAACAATATAGATATGGCAACCCAATATCCACTTTTCGATCAAAAGCCCCCTGCTTTTGTTCGAACGAGGAACTGAGTAAGAACAGCAAGAGCGCAGCAAATAAAACCCAGACTGAAGTGAACTCAATTAAAACAAACCCAGCCTCAGCGAATTCCCAACTTAGTTCAGCCAAGACGTCTTCCTGAAATCTCTTGGAACGAGCTATCCTGCAAAATCAAGTCAGGAACAGACACGAGCAGAAGCACAAACCAGACAGGGAAATGAAAAACAAAATAAGGACCCAGCACACGATTTTTACGTGGTTTCCAGTATAGGGAGAATGAGGATCCCTATACTGACTACTCCACGGTCAGAGAATCACGGTTGTGTGATCTCTGACGATTCACTATGATATAGCGTTGATGTTCTTCGTTACAAGCAATCTATCCAAGAGCCCTTTGATCAATCTCTACCCGATAGATCTAACTCTCTTTTCTCAAACCCGAATTGCTTCCCCAGCAACTCGAAACCAGTGTTTCCCCAACACTAACCCTCAAAGCAATTCTCGCCGAACCCTTTGAGAAACCCCTTTCCTATCACTCTAGCTATTCTCACAAAATCCCCTTTTGGCTTAGCTAGCTTTGATCTCTTGAAAGGTTAATTTTGTTCTTCCTTCAAATCGCCTTTTATAGGCTGCAATGTAGCTGTTGAGAATTTGAATTCCCTTGCAATCTTCAAGCATGGCAAGTTCTTATTCTTTCTTCTTTTGACCCGAAAACTTGCCTTAACTGTTTTTGGGCATCCACTGATTTTTCACCTTGATTTGATTCTTGTCTTGGCCATCAAGAAATTCTGCCATTGTCAAGTTGATGCCAACATTCTCCCCCTCAGCATGACAATGGTTGACATTCTCCCCCTGAACAGAATGTTCCAGAGGTTGTCTCACCTTGTCAAAGTTCACTCTTTAAGCTGCTCACCTAAACCTGCACACTTCAACAAACCATTGGTGCAGCCTGTCCATTCCTATGATCATGGCAGTAAGAATCAAATGCAACTAGAGCCGAAATAGGAGTCCATTTTATTCAAGGAGACATACGACACAAAACGGCCCAAAACACTCTACCTAGACTAAGGCAAAGTTAACACTCAATCAAGACTTAATAGCCCAAAAACAGACTCGAAAAGAAGAACAGAAAACATTCATGGAACTCCCCCTAAGACTAAGCAGCAAGATTATTCCTAGTAGGTGTACTCCGGAGATGACGCATACTCCGATGGATCGACTTCCTCATCCTCCGAAGGTAAGAATAACACCCTGCTGACCTTCTTGCCTGAGGTGCTGGCCTCTTTTCCCTTCAGTGACACGGTGAAGTCACGAAGGAGACTTTTTCCTTCATTTTCCAGCCTTACCCCTTCCTGTATATGCTCCAATGTCAAAGACTTCTTGCGCTTTCCCGTTGATTCTGCTATTCCCTTTCCCTTGTCAATCCTGGAGTTTCCTCCAGCAGTGTATGCTGCTGCCGTGTCCTTTAACCAGCTACCCTCATCATTGTTGTCTTCTTCTGGTTCTGATTTGGGCTCACTATTGGCAGCTTTGTCTCCCCCTTGAACTTTGGCAAGTTTGCGGGGTCCTAGCCACAAGATGGGGCGACGCAGGACATGCTGAGCACGCAGATCAGAACGATCATCCCGGTTGATGATTTTCCCACGCAGATCGACCCCTAAGATGGCCAACAGATGGGTGATTTGCGGGCCAAAAGGCAGCTTGCCACTGCACTCTTCGTCGCGATATTTCATCATATGATTAAACATCAGCGAGGCATAGCTGATCGGGCAGCTTGTCTTCGCGTTGAACAGAATCCAGAGGTCTGAGTCGTCCAGAGTGGCGGCCTGGTCAGCAGCGCGAGGGAGGAACACACGACTGATGTAGAACTGCAGCGCTCGCAGATCATCCGGCAGCCGCTCCACGGAGAACCTCGAAAGCTCGTGACTCCCGTAGTCGCTAGCCAGATAAGACATCGCGTCTATGGGATGAATCCCATAGTTGTCAAAATCTGCAGCAGTTCCGGCTTGATACCCTCCATGAGGAAGATGCAGCAGATTGGCCAGGATATCAGCAGTAACCGTCACACTGAAGTTGTAGACGGTGGTGGTGAAGTACGATGGATAACGCCCAGGACCGCATTGCATACTTGCGTAGAACATACGCACTGCTTCAGGGCACTGATCAAGGAGGCGATTCTGGAACAGCGAACTCCATCCAAGATCATTGATGTACCCATTCACCCTCAGTCTGTACCGGTTGAACGAAGTGGGGGGAATGAGGAATGAGGGATGCAGAGGGCGATCACAGAAGCTACGCAGGTACTTGGAGTAAGCCTCTGGGTTGCGGAATCCCCGATTCGTGAAGATTGCAGCAGGTGCAAGGTTCACATTGAGCTGGGGATTGCTCGGTGCCATGGTGAAGAACGAGTGAAAGAAGGATTTTGAGAAGGAGGGATTGAGCTGCTGCCTTTTTGGATGAAGATGATGGGACGATGGTGTTCCACAGTGTAGGCTTTTATAGTGGTTGGTTCTGGTACAGAACTGGAAGGGTTTTGAGATAAGGAAATGCAAATAAACCCTTTTAACCGGATCCATCAATAAATGAAGATCAAATTCTACCGCATCATCAGTCAAAACTTCGTTCTGCCATCATCAGTCAAGAACTTCCTTAGATAGAAACAGTAGAGGCGGTTTGGGGGAGGAAATCGATCGAACAGAATCTTTTGGATTTCTGAACATCAGAGGAAGAAGGGAAGTTGAGGTTACTTGCAGTCCTTGAATCGGATTACTGAAGGATATCGGATCAGTAGTCAAGAAGGAAGGGTGCGATTCTTCTTCACCTACCATTATCAGACATGATCTTCCATCTATCTAAGAAGAAGAAGACTTTGGAAGTGAGTTAATTTAAACAGAGGAAGATACTCGATTCTACTTTACCATTACTTTTCCCAGAATTGAATTTGGAAAATCAGATCAGCTCTGTTGGAGCTGGGAGAAAATCAGATCAGCTCAGATTCGATTCTACTACCCCTTCTGAGAGCATCCGTTGATACGCAATCTAAGTGGAAGGTTTAGGAAAGAATTTGATCGAACCCACGGAAGAAATTCGATCGGGATTTTTTGGCAGAGAAGAATGAATAATTGAGGAGCCTCTAAATTCCCAGAATCTCATGCCCGAGATCGAAGTCGGATCGGCGGCTTGAATCGGCAGAGGGCGAGTGATGGGATTAGGCCTACGTCTCCACATCTAGAAAGAATTAGGCCTGCTGTTGGTGCAATAATCATTTGGGCTTCGGCCCACATTCAAATTAGCACTAACACTGCGCAGCCTGAGGAATTTCCTTCGGCCCATGACATTTAAGAATTATAGTCACCAGTCCTTAAGGCTGTAGGTTTGACTATTAGATCCTACTGAATTTTAGATTTGGCCCATTATTAATTTCACTTTAGGTCACTAATTTCACTAGAGAGCATAAGACCAAGTTCTCGACGAATAGTGAGAAATTGATCTACACTAAGAGGTTTGGTAAAGATATCGGCCCATTGATTTGTCGTAGGCACAAACTCAAGCTGAATTTGACCTTCTTCAATCAATTCTCGAATGAAATGATACCTAATTTCTATGTGCTTGGTTCGAGAATGTTGAACGGGATTTTTAGCCATGTTAATGGCACTCGTATTGTCACACAATACGGGCATGGACTTAATTTCTAACCCGTAGTCACAAAGTTGATGCTTCATCCAAAGAAGTTGAGTACAGCATAGGCCTGCGGCCACGTATTCAGCCTCGGCGGTGGATAGATCAACAGAGCTTTGTTTTTTACTAAACCAAGACACAAGAGAATTCCCAAGAAATTGACATGTCCCGGAAGTACTCTTACGATCAACTATGCACCCAGCATAGTCCGAGTCACTATAACCAATCAGGTCAAGACTTGACTCTCTATCATACCAAAGACCTAGATCCATTGTGCCAGCTAAGTAACGGAAGATTCTTTTGACAGCAGTCAAATGACTTTCCTTAGGGGCACTTTGAAATCTAGCACAAAGACACACACTGAATTGAATATCAGGTCTACTAGCAGTGAGGTACATTAGTGACCCAATCATTCCTCTATAGAACTTCTCGTCAACTGACTTACCCGACACATCCTTGTCTAGTTTAATCGAAGAAGCCATAGGTGTAGATGCAGTTTTTAAGTTCCCAAATTCGAAACGTTTTAACATATTTTGAATGTACTTGGTTTGACTAATGAAGATACTCCGAGTTGTTTGTTTAATTTGTAAACCCAAAAAATATGTTAATTCTCCCATGGCACTCATTTCAAAAGAATTCTTCATGATATTTTCAAAATATTCACACAACTCTTTGCTAGAAGATCCAAATATAATGTCATCAACATATATTTGAACTAATAGCATATGTTGTCCTTTATCTTTTATAAATAGAGTCTTATCCACTGAGCCCCTTCTAAAACCTTCTCCTAAAAGAAAAGAACTAAGTTTTTCATACCAAGCCCGGGGTGCTTGTTTAAGACCATATAAAGCTTTCTTTAATTTATAGACATGGTTTGGGTATCGAAAGTCTTCAAAACCGGGTGGTTGTTCAACATACACTTCCTCTTTTAGATCTCCATTTAAAAAGGCACTTTTGACGTCCATTTGAAAAAGTTTGAAACCCTTAGAGCTAGCAAATGCACATAACATTCTAATAGCTTCTAATCTGGCAACCGGGGAAAAGGTTTCATCGAAGTCTATTCCCTCTTCTTGATTATACCCTTTAGCCACTAACCTAGCCCTGTTTCTAGTTGCTACCCCATTTTCATTAGACTTGATCTTATAAATCCACTTAGTCCCGATAATAACTCTATTAGGTGGTCTGGGTACCAACTCCCACACATTAGCTCGTTCAAACTGACCCATTTCTTCATTCATAGCAGCATTCCAGTTTTCATCATTCAATGCATCTAACACGTTTTTAGGTTCAACCAATGACACAAAAGCAGTATGCACAATTGAATTCTTAGAGCGAGTGACCATACCTTCATTAAGCCCTCCTATCATAAGTGAAGAAGGATGACGTTTGGTAATATGAGGAGGAGGTTGTCTTACTTCATGGTCTTGTTCGATCGTAGAGTTTGTAGTACTTGCTGCTTTCTCTTGGTCTTCAGATGCGATTGTTCTGGGTTCAGATTTCTCCGTGTTTGATGTCCTTGGTGGATCATAGCTCCCACCAAGTCCAAAATCATCATCATCTATCTCATCTGAACACTCATTAGCAGATTCATCAAATATCACATTTATGGACTCTTCCACTTTGAGAGTCCTTTTGTTGAAAATTCTATATGCTATGCTAGACATGGAATAGCCTAAGAATACACATTCATCGGACTTGGCATCAAACTTCCCAAGATGATCTTTGGTGTTTAATGCAAAGCACTTGCAACCAAAGGGATGGAAGTAACTCAGATTGGGTTTTCTTCCTCTCCAAATCTCATAAGGAGTCTTCTTAATACCAGATCTGATCAAAGCTCGATTAGTAACATAGCATGCAGTGTTTATGGCTTCAGCCCAGAAGTACTTAGGCAAACCATAGTCATGTAACATTGTTCGAGCTATGTCGATCAAAGTCCGATTTTTCCTTTCCACCACTCCATTTTGTTGCGGAGTTCGAGGAGCAGAAAAATTGTGACTTATTCCTAGCTTATGGCAAAAGAGTTCAAACTCTTCTGAGATAAATTCTCCACCATGATCACTTCTAATGCTAGCAACCTTAGATTGCTTTTCATTTTCCAATTTCCTAGTTAGAGACTCAAAATTTTGAAAAGCTTCACTTTTGCTAGCTAGAAACAATACCCAAGTGTAACGAGAATAATCATCCACAATTACGAAAGCATAAGACTTACCTCCATAGCTTACCACATTGGTAGGTCCGAAGAGATCTAGGTGAAGTAGTTCAAGTGGTCTCGATGTAGAAATTACCGACTTACTCTTGAAGCTTGACCTTGTATGCTTTCCTTTGGCACAAGCATCACAAAAGAATTCCTTTTTGCCTTTTAACTTAGGCAGACCTCTAACTAGCTCAAGATCACTTAGTTTAGACAGAATTCCTATACTCACATGTCCAAGCTTCCTATGCCAATCTATTTGATCATTTTTCTCTAAAGACATTAGACATGTTACCTTAAAACTTTCTTTATCATCTAGATTTATGACATATAACTTATTCTTACGTCTACCGGTGAAAAGCACTTTCTTATCCACCAATGACTCGATGTAGCAACAGTCATGTTCAAACATTATCCTCTTATCTTTGCCACACATTTGACTGATCGAAAACAGATTATGCTTAAGACCTTTTACTAACATCACATTTTCAATGCATGGATCTGAACCAACTGTTCCTCTTCCTATTATGTCGGCAGAATTATTGTCACCAAAAAATACCTTACCACCTTTACCTTCTTTGAGTGTGGTGAATAGGTCTCGATTTCCCGTCATGTGGTGTGAGCATCCACTGTCTAGTATCCATTCAGTTGCCTCCATGCTCACTTGGAAGCAAACCTGCGCCATTAGCAGTCATGCAGTTTTGGGTTTTTGTATCCAGACTTTCTTGGATACAGTTTGTTTGTGATCTTTAAGAGAACAAAATCTACTAATATGACCGACTTGATGACAAGTGAAACAAGTTCTATATTTTTCATTTTGTATTCTCTTCCTGCATACTCGCCTAATGTGCCCAAATTTATGACAATAAAAACATTCTATGTTTCTATATCTTTGATTTGAAGTTCCATTCCTCTCATGCTTTATTGCTTCTTCAAAAGTCTTCGACTTACCTTTGCTACACAAATTTGATCCTAATTTTTCACAACTTCCCTTGGTGGAATGATTTAGGCAAGATTTACCTTCCTTTTTCAGAGATTCAATCTTATTCCCTTCTAATGATACTTGAAGTTTTGCCGTGAGACTCGATTTCTCATTTTCTAAAACTTCAACTTTCTTAGCAGTTTCATCTAACTCTTCTTTTAATCTGATAGCCTCCTTCTTTAGTTCATCATTTTCTATGTTTATTTTGGCATAATCAGATTTCAGTTTAGAGTATTTTACTTTAACATTTCCAAACTCTAACTGAATTTCCTTGATAGTGGATACTAATAGATCATCATCACTATAGTAATCACTGTCACTAAAATGAGTATGGTTGGAAGGTTTTACCTCGTTTGAGTTACGTCTCTCTGATGGCTCTTCAACATCAATTGCCATGTAGCTTTCTTCTCTTGTTTCCTCTCCATCCTCATCTTCTTCTTCGCTACAGCTCCAAGTTGCAGCCATGGCTCGTTCTTTTCTTGCTAGAGGGCATTCAGCCTTGATATGCCCAGTTTTTCCACATCTAAAGCATCCGGTAGTGTTTTGAACTTTAACCGGCTGAAATTGTTCAGTCCTGTTTTTGTGGAAAGTTCTTGATTGAGGATATTTTGATGTACCACCTTCTTTCTCAACTTCTCTATTCTTGTTGATGAAGTTTCCTCTTCGTTTTTCTCTTCTCACTCGAAGTAGTCTACTAATTTGTTTGCTTAGTAGAGCCAATTCTTCATCCTCCATATCATCGAGATCTTCTGTGTCTTCATTGTATGTGGTAGCCTTGAAGGCTATCCCTTTTTTTCCTTTATCATTATTTCCCTTGTTGAGCTTGTCTTCATGAGTTGCTAATGACCCGATGAGTTCATCAATAGCTAACTTCTCTAGGTCTTTAGCTTCCTCTATTGCAGTTACCTTTGGAGTCCATTGCTCTGGGAGACTCCATAAGATTTTTCGAACAAGATCTCCACTTTCATATGATTTTCCAAGATTCTCCAGACTGTTCACAATGTTTGTGAAGCGCTCGTACATTTGCCGGATCGTCTCTCCTTCTTCCATTTTGAACAACTCGAATTGCTGTTTTAAGGAATTAATTCGAGAAGTTTTAACTTGAGAGGTACCTTCATAAGTAACCTGGAGTTTATCCCAGATTTCCTTAGCAGTCTTGCAACCGGCAACTTTGTGATATTCTTCTGGACCGAGTGCACAGTACATGAGATTAGTTGCCTTGCAGTTTTGCTGAAATTTTTCAAAATCCTCGTCTGTCCATTTTTCTTGATCCTCCTTGAGCTCATACGGACCCTTGATTACTCTAGCCCAGAGTTTTGGATCTGTGGATCCAACAAATAATTCCATACGATTTTTCCAATATCCATAATTAACTCCTTCAAACCTGGGAGGCCGATTTTGAGAGAATCCGTCAGCCAAATAGAGTGGAGCATTATTCTTGGAACCCGACGCCATTTTGATTCGCACCGGAGGTCGTTGAACCTTGTTCTACGGTGACCGTGCTCTGATACCAAGTGTTGATTGCGTCGAGCGCGAGACTTTTATACCTGCTTTTAAACGATCTTACTCACGAAACCAGAGTTAGTAAGATAATGAACCCTAATTTATTTTTCAACCTAACTAATTTAACTCTCACTTAGTCTGAGACAATGTCAAAACAAATAAAACCCCCAACTCACTTGGAGTAACAAATCCTATTACTACACAAGCAAACTCACGGGTTCTTAAAACCAATGGGCCTGAGTACTTCAAGCCCACATGCAGAGCCTGAATTACTTTCCTGGGCTTGTAATCCCTAAAGCCTAGATTTAGCCGACTTTTAATGAGACCCAAAAGCCCAGCCCCGGTTAATTTCTTGATCCGACCCAGCAGCTAAATGAATGAAAGTAAACGACTGTGTTTTACAAACAATATAGATATGGCAACCCAATATCCACTTTTCGATCAAAAGCCCCCTGCTTTTGTTCGAACGAGGAACTGAGTAAGAACAGCAAGAGCGCAGCAAATAAAACCCAGACTGAAGTGAACTCAATTAAAACAAACCCAGCCTCAGCGAATTCCCAACTTAGTTCAGCCGAGACGTCTTCCTGAAATCTCTTGGAACGAGCTATCCTGCAAAATCAAGTCAGGAACAGACACGAGCAGAAGCACAAACCAGACAGGGAAATGAAAAACAAAATAAGGACCCAGCACACGATTTTTACGTGGTTTCCAGTATAGGGAGAATGAGGATCCCTATACTGACTACTCCACGGTCAGAGAATCACGGTTGTGTGATCTCTGACGATTCACTATGATATAGCGTTGATGTTCTTCGTTACAAGCAATCTACCCAAGAGCCCTTTGATCAATCTCTACCCGATAGATCTAACTCTCTTTTCTCAAACCCGAATTGCTTCCCCAGCAACTCGAAACCAGTGTTTCCCCAACACTAACCCTCAAAGCAATTCTCCCCGAACCCTTTGAGAAACCCCTTTCCTATCACTCTAGCTATTCTCACAAAATTCCTTTTTGGCTTAGCTAGCTTTGATCTCTTGAAAGGTTAATTTTGTTCTTCCTTCAAATCGCCTTTTATAGGCTGCAATGTAGCTGTTGAGAATTTGAATTCCCTTGCAATCTTCAAGCATGGCAAGTTCTTATTCTTTCTTCTTTTGACCCGAAAACTTGCCTTAACTGTTTTTGGGCATCCACTGATTTTTCACCTTGATTTGATTCTTGTCTTGGCCATCAAGAAATTCTGCCATTGTCAAGTTGATGCCAACAAGAAGTACTTCCTTTCTTGAAATTCCTCTCCTGATGACTTTAAGTCAGAAAGCAGGGAGTCTTGTCACCAGTAGTCTCTGCACGAACACGATCCATTGGAGAAATGATGAAACCGCTTCGTGTCTCGAATGATGATCTCGCGACCCTCGAGCCTCGACACGACCTTTGCGAATTCATGACAGTCCCCGCATATCCTGAGGTTCTTGGTGATGACCAGAGGCATTCTTAGATTGGCACTCACCATAAGACCAAATGCAATGGCTAGCTTCTCGCTATGCTTGTTGATCATATCCTCTCTCACCTCCTCATCATCAACATCTTGCAGAACGAACTCTGTTCTTGCCCAAGCCCCACTTCCTCTAACCTTCTTTACAAGCTCCTCCAACTTCTTTGATATCTCTTCCTCCAAAGGATGAGACCGATCGCCCGAGACAAACCGGTGGATTCGCTTCTCATGCTCGATGCAACTTGAACCGGGGATTCGAATGACACTTCTCTTCTTCATCAATCCCCTCACTTCGGAGGCTTCCTTCCGTAGACCAGCAGAAGAGTACATATTTGATAAAGAGAGGTAGTTTCTCGAGTCCAAAGGTTCCAAAGCGAGCATATTATCGAACGCTTCCTTCCCAAGTTCGATATTGTTGTGCTTCTTGCAGGCACCCATTAGAGCTCCCCAGACGCCAGAGTTTGGCTTCATTGGCATACTTATAATGAGCTTGTAAGCATCACTAAGAAGTCCGGCTCGACCCATGAGATCAACCATGCACGAGTAGTGGTCGACCCTTGGTTCGACCCCATAGATCAATGTCATAACCTCGAAGTAGGCCTTACCTTCTTTCAGAAGACCTGCATGGCTGCAAGCGTTCAACAAGTGAGTGAAAGTGACATGATCAGGAGCTACACCTTCTTTTACCATCAGCTTGAAAGTTTTCACAGCTTCTTTCCCTTTCCCGTGAACTCCATAGCTTGCGAGCATGGCAGTCCATGCTATGGAATCAGGATTTCTAATATGGCCGAAAACCTTCTGTGAAGCGACCAATGAACCAAGTTTGGAATACAAGCTCAATAATCCAGTAGCTAGAGTTAGGTTCGAGTCAAGACCTGTAATGAAGAGGAAGCCATGGATAGCCTCTGCCAGCTTGGCTGAACCGAGTTCTTCGCATGCTTCAAGTGTTGTGATTAGAGTGCCTTGATCTGGTTTGATCCCTGCTCTTCGTGAACGAATAAAGTACCCAATTCCTTCCTCTGGCTTTCCCGTTTGGACATGAACTGCAATTATGGAGTTCCAGGAGACCAAATTTGGAATTGGGATTGCCTCGAACAATCCACTTGCACCATCTAAATAGCCAGACTTCCCATACATGTTAATCAGAACGTTAGCAATTCTGAGCTCGAGAAGCATTCCAAACTTCAGGATGAATCCATGAATGTATGTACCAATATCCAGAGCTCTCGTCTCAGTGCATGCGGATATTAATGGAACGATCGTACCTTCATTTGCTTCGACTCCTGTTTCAAGCTTCATGGCTGAGAAGGCGTTCAAGCAGTTACTGAGATCCCCTCTGCGCGAGAACCCGGATATGAAGGAATTCCACGAGACCAAGTCTCTGTCAGGCAATTCATCGAACATGTTGCATGCATCTTTTGTGAAACCCAACCTTAAGTAAGCGGAGACCAACTGATCCCCGATGAACCCATGGCTGAAACTCAGTGATTTCATCACCTTGCAATGAATCGAACGGCAGTTGGAGATAGATGCACAGGAGGTTACCGCAGTGATTACAGCGGAAACGAGGGAGTCCAAGTTGGAGAATCCATGGAGCTGGGGAGGAGACTGAGAAGCAAGGCATAACCTTCTTGAAATGGCGAACTTCACAGGGAGGAGAATCTGTCCTGCATTTCTGAAGATGGAAGCCGCCATTGCTGAACTGATAATAAACAAACCAGGAGAAAACCTCAAGAGAATAGATGAAGAAGTGAACCATGAACACACACAAATTGAGAACAAAAGAGACAGAATGAGAAGTTAAAGACCACACAAAGTGAATATATATATATATATATATATATATATATATATATTTCCATTGTTGAAGCTCTGGCGGCGGAAACTGAGAATATCCTTCCAAGAGCCGACGCCAAATTGTTGTACTCCATTGTACAAAGCAGTCTCCTCCTCTACTGACCACTTCCTCTTCTTCTTCCTCTGACGCAGGCTGGGGTAAATAGGCTTCTTTGGTGGAGAGCCCGGAAGCAGTTTCCTACCCGTTGGTCTATCCTCCGGAGGGGATGTAGGTATGTGGCACATCAGCAACATCATTTGTGGTGCTTGTTCCTGGTTCTGGATTCATGTTCTGTTTTCCAGTTTGGGTTTCCACCTCCACAGGCTCTAGATTTGCAGTTGCAGTTCCCAAGCCAGGTTCCAAACAAGTTTCCAGCTGATTTGGTTGTGCATCAACCTCTTCTGCAGTTCTGCTAGCTTCTTCCACGTGAGCACTCTTTGCAGGTGCACTGCGGCGAGGGAGATGCATTGGTTGAACTGCAACCTTCCTCTTCTTCCTCTTCACACCATTTTCTCCTATCTTCCCAGAATCTATGTCCTTCCTCTTCTTCATCTTCATGATATCTTCTTCACCCTCTGGCTCATTTCCACCATCTTCACCGTGTGCCCTCTTAGCCCCATCTCCAACATGTTCAGATACACGATCTTCTCCATTCCCTTTGTCATCAACCCCACCATTAGAATCCTCTCTTGCCTCATCAGAACGGAAAATAGATTGTCGTGCAATTCCACACCTGGAAAAAGGCTCGAACAATATCAAGTCGAAACTCGACCACAATCAAGTGCAACTCTTGATTGATACGAAGCACACTCCGAAATTGGAGATCCACCAACTACAAGAGCAAATTCTTGAGCAAAACTCTAAGAACAAGTCATTCTTATTCTCTAAAATCTGCTTGGGTTTTGGATGCTTAAATAGAATTTACATAACTCTGATTCGACTACCAACCTAACGAGGAAACTAAAGCTAACTAAAGCACTGAAATGGTAAAATAATCCTAGCAAAAAAGGTAACAAAACTCTGCCAAAACAAGTTTCTTCCTAACTAAGAAATCTGTCTTGGGGCAAGTAGTAAAACAGACCTCTATAGCAACTTCAGACCCTTTGTCCAACGTTCTGGAAGCTTCAATTGGATAAACCAACTCCTTCAATTTGTTTAACAAGTCTCCTATTTTCATCTCCAACTTCTATCTTTCCTCTGATGTGTCCCAAACAAAACGGATAAGGGTTCAAAGTAGGTACCCTGAACACAATTTCTGCCTTGGCCAAATTTTGGGCAGTCTTCTGTTTCCAATATGTGTCCATGCGATCTTCAACAGCTTCAATGGAGACCCAGGAAACTTGATCTCCTTTAAACCATCCATTGTATATTTTCAGCAAGTGTAATACTACAACTTCCAAGCAATGGATTCCATTCATAAGCCCCCATGATAAAAATACAACCCTCCAAAGTAGGTACCATGGAACTGCCTCCAGACTTGGCCAATTTCCAGCTTCTTCTTCTCATGGCTTGATGCCTTCTTTGAGCTTCAATGAAAATAGTTTTGGGTCACCATCCAAGATCACATTAGAAAATAGTTATGCAAGTAAATTATGAAACACATGAGACATCTATCAATCATGTAACGCCTTCTATCCCAATCAAATCTAGCTGATTTACGCACTTTACAGGTCAGCAGTTTGTTTCGGCTGTTTAAATAAAAAATTAATGATTTACCAACTGTTTTCCAAATGGATATATGGTAGCTCTCGTGGAAGCAATTATCAAATATATCTAAACATCGTAAGATAATAAATCTTTTTATATGTTACTTTCAGAGATTAAATGTCAAACTATGAATAAATTGAATTGAGTAGAACATATATGAAAAACATAACACGTGTAGAGTGTCCAAAACTCTGCACCTACCACTCACCATTGTCAATCCAATTTTTAGCGACTCATGTATCATATACTGCCTCATTTTAACTGACCATTACTAAATTCCTGTTTGTTTCGTTAATTGTAAAAACTAATTGTCAGACAACTCTTTTCCAAGTGGAGAATAGGAAACAAAATTATGTGGAAGAACATATATCATTATCACTTCGCAGTTAATTTACTTCAAATAAATGACGGGAAATGTGTTCATGGATATTAAATATATACCACTAAACACACAACCAAGATCAACTGTCGTGTTACTAATAAGTAATCACAAACATATTAACATCACTAAAATGAGAATTTATCAATAACAAATCACCAATATTAATAGAAATAATAAAAATAAACACTAGTTCATGATGCTACAAATATACTAGGAATAGCGAATTATGTTAAAATAAAAATTGACAATTTATACAAAATATTGTGTATGCATTGGGAAGGGTTCGAATTGAATAGTGAGAAAATCATACCTACTCATTATCCATAATATTCGAGTTCAAGTTTTCCCATACTATAAGACATTTTATTTTGATCGAGTTTTACTCTAGACAATCGAGCCGGATTTGGAAGAATATCCGTCATTACGAGTATTTTCAAGTTTGTCATCCCTATATGTCATAAGAATGCCACTTTCCGTACTCTTTTGGATGAACATTTGGTTAAAAGCTATCACTAAAAAAAAAAAGGAGAATGAGAGGCGCTCTCTCCTCTCTCCTCCTTCTCTGTTCGCTGCTTGGACGGTGGTTCTTGAAGGCCTTCGTTGTCATTTTCGCGGCCAGTCTGCAAAATCAAAGCGACTGGTATCGCAAGCCGAAGGGATTGCGAGAGACCGAAATCACCAGCCATCTAGAGGGTTGTTTCTCAGATACTGAGAATCGCTTTTCAAGAAGAGCTCCCCAACAAATTGGCCGACGCAAAGCACGGTTGATCCGCCGGAAGAAGCGCTCATTTCAGACTGCTTTGGCTGAAACTACTATTAAAGATGACCATCCTACAAAGAGATGTAGAAGCAGGCCCCTGAATCAATGGCGGTTCTGGCTTCCCCACTCTTCAGAATTGGATGATGCCGATTTTGATCTGCCCTCGCTCGCAGGGTATAAAATTCGGACTACAAGAAATCAAATTGAGGTCCACAAGCCTTATGAACGACTCGATCGATTCGCTCAAGCTACGCCCTTAGGGGCCGGGAGTTCTCCGGTGCTGCCAAGAAGTGCGCAAACCAGGATTAAGATACCCTGTTTCGCTGGTGAATTTGTCAAGTTTTTCGAGAGCGAATATCCCAATAATCAAGGTCCTCGGGACGATCCCTTAAGGGATGAGTATCTCTGTGGGCTGCCACGAAAGGGGAGGGTGGAGATACAGAACAAGCCAAAAAATCCCAGTAACGCCGGCGACGTGACACTCGTCCAGGCAGATGGCGCCGTCGTTCAGTGTAGGTGGCTGAGAACGCGGTTGTGCTGGGTGGGTACGGGAGTTTTTTCCTCCGATTTTCCAGCTCTAACTGGTGGGATCCGCAGGAGCCGTATCCGGATGGAAATCAAAATCTCAAAGTCCCAACAGCAGTCTTCTACTCCGACTAGGACTCTACGAGACGGAAGGTATAGGGAAACACGGCTTCTCATGGGGAAGGGGGATTTTTTTTCTTATAAATTGGCCTCCCCCGTCGACACCCAGGCACAGTGCCTCGCTTGGTGTCTCACGATCGGTGGAAAAGAGCCCATCGCTGCTTCCCCTCTTCTGCGACGCGCTTCTCCGCTCTTTCCGTCAAGTAGTGGGAATCTTCCCCAAACCTTTCCTCGACCACTTGTAATTAAGTGCTCTGCCCTGCTGCTGGCAGAAGTCAACTATCCTCCGCGGTGTCTTCCGCCACCAGCTATAGTGGCAAAAACTGCTGTGGGAAACTCTTGTACAACTAATGCACTGTCTATTCCCTTGTCACAGGCGAGTACGATGTCGCGTATAGCGGAGGATCAGGTGGTCGAGTTCTCTCTTGAGGAGGTCCAATCCGTGAAGTTTCAAACTTCGAAGACCCTTCCGGGGAGGTTATTTTTGGAAACTATTTTTACCCCTATGGAGCTAAGGGAGGGCTTGATTGATACTTGGCGGATAAAAGGAAACCTTAGGCTTTCGGCCACTAAATTTGGCCTATTTGAGATTGTCCTTCCAAGTGATGAGACAAGAGTTTAAATTCTAAAAAGAACACCCTGGATTGTGAAAGATAGGATTTTCCATCTCCATTCCTGGACACCATCCATCTCGAGGCTGACTTTTGATGATTTGGCCATTATTCCCTTTCAAGTTCAGCTCTGGAATGTGAAAGATGACTGCTGCAACAAGCAGTTCGGCCGGAAAGTGGCAGTTGGGACCATTGGTCAAGTCTTGGAAGCCAATGTCTTCGCGTCCAAAGATACGAATGAGTGCTTTGTGAAAGTGCACGCTCTCATTGGTTTTACCAAGCCTCTCCGGTCTCAATTCATGGCGGTTAGTGAAGAGCTCGGCAGCTTCTGGGTGAATCTCAAATATGAATTTTTACCGACCTTCTGCTACCACTGTGGTCGCGTGGGGCATTCCAAAAGGGAATGCGTTTTTGATCCCCCACCTCGCAAGGAACGTTTTGGCCCGCACATGTCTACAAGGAAGCTAGGAAGGAAGATCTATATGGAAGAGGAAGATTAGCCCCAATTTTGAAATGCTAGCAAGACAGTGTGGGTTAACAGAATACACAGGTCCATAATGCTGGGGGCAGGAAGATGACCAGGGGAGATCCTGTGTCTAATGCCTGCTCACATGCTCAAGGGACACATCATCCTCTGCCTGGCGAGTTGGAAGTTCTGAATAGAAGAGAGACGCAGTCTAGGCTGCACGACCTTAACAACAAACCAGTTGGGAGTCGTGCTAGCCCTAAGAGGCTTGTCTTCAAGACGTCGCCTCGGGTGAAGATTAGTGGGGGTGTTCGACAACAACAAAAGAAGGGGTCACCTGGAAAGGCTTCCCCTCTTCCTCGGCAGGGCACCAAGGCAACCATGACACTATGGCACTCCCCCTTCATAATCGCCATTGCTACTATAATGGTTTCTTATTTCATATTGTTCTCAATGGTTTGTCTAGGGTCTCTACTTAGGATTCTCATAAGAAACTTCAATGAGATAAATTCTTAGCCAGCCCTATTCAGGACATGACCCATCGTGGATTCAGTTCATAACGCGCTCAGGCCTTGGCTTCTGTTCTCCATATGCTGACTGATGTGCCTCTCCTCGAATCTCCTGACATAGAATTATGTGGTGAATGTTTGATGTACTGAGTACCTGGTTTGCTTAATGACCTACACCTATGCTGGATCCTTAGTATCGCTTCTTCCCCCCTTTATAGACCTCATTTTTTCCCTCTAGGTAACTCCACTTGATACACAAACTTGATGACTGATTCACCATATATGGTGTCTTGAGTGTAAGTCAATCCCTTGCACCTCCTTATCAATATCCTTAACACCCCTTTCGAATTCTAAGGTTATTGATGGCGGCTTGTACTCTTTCTAGTAAGGTCGGGACCCATTTAATATACGATTAACTGCAATCCCTCATTAGTATCCTAGGTCTTTGTACCTCCTAGCTTGTATCTCTTACTTTCATTCCTTAATACTCCGTCTTAGCCTTTAATCTTACCCTGCATGATCATTTCCTTGTTACCTACGACTAAGCGTTGAAATCCTCGTACCACTGCTTTTACTTTCTATACTCGTTAGAAGTATCCCCTGCATCTTTCTCTAACTTGCTTCCAAACTTATGATCCTTTCAAATATTATGACGTTCCCTAAACTTATATCCCTCTTAATTTATTACTCGTGACTCTTCTTCTTGATGTTCCTTGCTCTCAATGCAGTCCTCCAGGTTCCTATGTGTTCTCTTCCCTTTACATCTTTGGACCTATAAGCTAAGTTTATATCCTTGACATATCAAGACGGTGACACCTTCACCTTCTTATGAGTTTTTGAATTCTCAACGACATCCTATGGTCTAATTGTTCTCCTTGGCAATCAACTTAACTTCTCCTTGTCGTCCTTCATATCCTTGCTTTGACCCTTCCTCACTACCTTCATCCATGCATGCTCCTTGAACTAGAGTCATTTACGCATATTCCCACTCATTAGTTGGGTACTTTCATGTCCTTCTTCGACTCCATACACTCTACGACATCCCTATTGCCACTTCACAGTTATGCTCCTTGCGACTTCCCAAAGTCCGATTCCTAATATGACTGCTAGGGTGGCGAATCTTCCCATTGCCCATAGTGTTACTCCGCAAATGAATGCACAATTGACGGCTGAGGTCGTGCCCAGTTAGGTTCGGAAAATGGTCTTTTCAATGGGGTCGAAGCAGGCCCCGGGGTCTGATGGCTTCACAGGAAAGTTTTTCAAAGCGTTCTGGGATATTGTGGGCACTTCGGTAATCGAAGAAGTTTGCTCTTTCTTTACAACGAGCCGGAGGTTAGTTTTAACCATACATGGCTCTCTCTGATTCCTAAAGTGGATTATGTGGAAACTATCAGACAGTTGCGTCCAATTAGCCTTTGTCAGTTTGTTTATAAAGTGATAACCAAAATCATGGCTGAACGACTTGCAGGTCGGCTCCCCCAGATCATCTCTGAGGGCCAGAACACGTTTATAAGAGACCGGCAGATTATTGATAACATCCTTCTAGGACATGAGTTAATGCATTATTTGAAAATAAAAAAACAAGGGAAGGGGTACATGGCTCTAAAGGTTCACATGGAAAATGCCTATGATAGAGTCGAATGGCCCTTCCTTCTGACGGTTTTGGATAAAATGGGTTTTAACTTTGTCTGGCAAGGATGGATACATGAATGTCTTCGTTCCTCGTCATTTTCTGTCCTGATGAATGGTACTCCCTCGGGATATTTCACTTCCTCCAGGGGGCTCCTCCAGGGGGATCTACTATCGCCTCTCTTGTTTGTGCTCTGCACGGAGGGGTTTGCGGCTCTTCTCCGGAAAGCGATCTCGGAGAAGAAGTTGGAGGGGGTAAAAGTGGCTCCACGTGCTCCAAGGACCTCTCATTTGTTCTTCGCGGATGATTCTTATTTATTCTTGCGAGGTTCTCTCTAGTAGTGCGAGAATTTAATTGAGGTCTTGAACGAATATGAGGAGCTGAGTGGTCAATGGGTTAATCTGGAGAAATCTGCGGTGTGCTTTAGCAAAAATATAGCCATGGCAGATCAAGAGTTCTTGGCCACGATTCTAGGGGTGGGCGCAGTGGGGGTCCATGATAAGTATCTGGGATTACCTACGCTGGTTTTCAGATCCAAGATGGCTACGTTCAGATATTTGGAGGAGAAACTAATAGAGCGACTTCAGGGGTGGAAGCAAAGGACATTGTCCTGGGCGGCTAAGGAAACATTATTTAAGTCAGTGGTGTTGGCTTTACCCCTGCATGTTATGTCGTGCTTCCGATTACCCCCTCTCTCTTTTTCGTTTATTGGATAGACATGTGGCCCGGTTCTGGTGGGGTGCTAATGAAGGCCACCATAAGATTAGATGGATGTCCTGGCGCAATATGTGCAGGAGTAAACATGATGGGGGATGGTATTTTGCCGGTTTGAGCATTTTAACCAAGCTTTTTTAGCAAAAATTGGTTGGTGTATTCTCCATGAGCCTCATTCCCTCCTTGCCCAGGTGTATAAAGGGAAATACTTCCCTCGGGGAACCTTCATGGGCGCAACGGCTAGATCACATGGGGGTGGCAGAGTATCCTTTTTGGGCGCCAATTATTGGAGATGGGCTTATATTGGCAGGTTGGCGATGGCCGCTCGGTCTCTCTTCTCCGTTCTAATTGGATTCTTGGGCTTCAACTGGATCCCCCTCGCTATAATCCACTGATCCTACCAAAAGGGGGTGACCCCTTGGTGGCAGAGGTTATCTGCCAAGGGAAAGGGCGTTGGTCTGATGATAAGCTTAGTCAATGGTTTGATCCGTCTACCTGTCGTGCCATAAAGGCTGTTTCGCTTCCGCAGCAGAATGTGGCAGATAAACTGATATGCATAGCACGGTAGATGGGGTTTTCTCGGTTAAGTCGGCCTACCATTTGGCTGTTGAGTTGGACAGGAGGAGGGGAGGGTGGCTGTCCTCGGTTAGTTTGATGGATAAGCGAAGTTGGATCCATTTGTGGGAAGCTAAGTTCCCTCTAAAGCTGAAGGTCTTTGTCTGTCAAATTCTTCAGCGGGCCCTTCCGACAACTAAGGCGCTCATTGAGAAAAAAGTCTCGGTGCTTCCCCGATGTCCGGTTTGCTGGGATAGCTCGGAGACGATGGAACATCTGTTTCTTTATTGCCCGGTTGCGCGGGCTCTCTGGGACTTTTCGGGGCTGGAGTACTTGGGGGAGGGATTACCTCGGCACACTTTTCCATTATTTCTCAAACGTTTGCTAGCGTTGATTCATCAACTGTCGTTGTCCATGGCTGTGGTTGCCGTCCTTTGGCGGATTTGGAGGTCTCGTAACTGGGTTGTCTTTGAAGGCAATCAGTTTGGGATCCCTGCGCTAATGCGTCAATTTAATCAGCAGTATGAGGAATGGGTGGCCCTGCCCATTGACCAGGCTCCTAGGGTGTCTTTTCCGTTGGCACAGCCAGTGACTCCGGTGGGAGATTCACGATTGGTTTGCGTGTGGGATGGGGCCACTAGGAGTGGGTCGCATTCGGCTGGTGGGATGGTTCTTCTTGATTCGGCGCAGAGGATTCTTTTGGCGAAGGGGGTCCAGTTTCCTCAGGTTGACGAGCCTACGGTGGTGGAATTGCTTGTGCTTAGTGAGGCGATTGTTTGGTGTTTAGAGTGTGGCTTGGCGGAGGTCCGGTTCGAGGGCGATGCGAAAGTAATTATTGATAAAGTTATTCACGCTGACACAAGGGATAACCAGTTGGGTGCGGTCCTTGAAGAGATAGGTCATTATTTTCCCGCCCACTCTGGGTTTAGTGTGCGATTTATAGGTCGGGAGAACAATAGGGTAGCTAGAAAAGCCCTCTCCTTGTATCCGACTGTGAGTCGCTTTTTTGCTTTCCGGGCCTGGATGGCTTCCAGGATGTAACTATCTATTTGTTTGGATCAATATATATCTTTTGACAAAAAAATGGATGAACGCTTTGTTTATCGTTATGCGCCCTGCTCTAGGGCCAGCTGTGGGCTCCTATCAGGCACACACACTTTTGTGATGCACTGGGCTCCGCAACCTAGCCCTTGGCCCGGACTACTGTCTACTTGGGCTTCTCAGTCTGCCCTTCTAAACATACCCAACAATAATCGTTTTTCCAAGCCATATGATGTAGTTCTGCCTTAGATAAGTATAAGGCCTTTAAAAAATAGGAGGATGATAATTTTTTGTCCCTTATATATTGGGAGAGACGGAGAGTGAAATGTTGGACCATAAATAAATTAAGGTAGCAGGGACAATATATGAAAAATGAAACATGCAAGTGTCGGACGTATAACACTTCCCACCTGGGTATTCCTATATAATTACACATTCAACATCTGATTTTCAACAATTATTTTATAGTTTTAACTTTTAAGAGTCAATTATCTCACAACTATTTATAATTAGTACGAGTTGGTATCAAATCATATTTTTGTTTTTAGGTAACTTCCACTTCACAATCCATGTAAAATAACTGGCACCAGTATAGTGAAATGGAGATTTGGCCAAAGGTCACATAGCCTGGTGGTAGGGCTGGAGGTTCGGTTATCGTTTGCCGGTTAACCATCCGGTTAAACCGATAACTGGCGGTTACCGATTAATCGACTAACCGAAATAAACGTGTGCGGTAGCGGGTTAGATAGGCCGGTTAACCGGCTAACCGACAGTGATAACCGTCGGTTAAACCGACTAACCGACGCATCTAGCCCCTCGTAAAACAACGCCGACCCACTTCCAACCTAACCCTAATCGATCCACCATTCCACCCCTAACCTCTAACCCCTTCCTCTTCTCTGCATCGCGAGATCTCTCCCTTGCCGCCCCCGCCTGCCCTGACTCTCGCTGCCGCCTGCCCTGAACGACGATTCGGCAAAGAGACTCCCCCTCTCTCCGCCATCTCCCTCCCCAACACAGCCGCTCTCCGCCATCTCCCTCCCCGACGCTACCGCTCTCCGCCATCTCCCTCCCCGACCCGCGCCCTTGCCGCTCCGCCATCTCCTCCTCCGCCGACCAGTCCACGAGCAGCCAGCAGCGGCCGCTGTTCCTCGGTTCCTCCCCTCTGATCAATTTGATCTGAGTTGTGACTTCTTTAGTTTCAAACTTTCAATCTGATGTGAATTTGTGAGTTTTGGGCAGGCATGGCACTGTGCGGTCGCAGCTAGCTCCACTAGCATCCTGATTTGGCCTAGAGATTTAGGGACTAATTTTTTTTGTCATTGTTCCTCTTTGAAAATTTTCTATATATTATTGATTTGCTTTTCAAATTCTAATTGGATTTGTTGCTTGATTTTCACTAAGATTTCTTTGGTATTAATTCTTTTTCGAGATTCAAAAGTATATCATGTTAAATTGTGAATGAAATGGCTTGTACTTTTGGACAGCAGGACAGGCTTGTACTTGTTGTTAGAGAAATTAGTGTTATGTGTATGTGAATTATGGCCACTGATTTAGATGAATTTTTTGAATTGAGTTTCAATTTGTGTAATTGTTTTTTATGGCGAGACCTCCGGCTCCTCGTGGTGGGCGTGGCGGACGAGGTGTCCCTACTGTTGCGACTGCTCCTCGAGGTCGTGGTGGTGCGACTGCTCCTGTTCAAACCCGGGGTCGTGGTGGGCGTACAGGAAGTCGACCTGTTCAAGCTACTAAAGCTGAACCGTCTTCATCAAGTCCATTGATTCCTGCCCCTGTCGATAGTGGATGTAACACCCAACCCTATACGTTTTGCCTGATCATATTGTTCACACAATTGCAGCGGAATTTAAAACAGGTGTTACATTAATTACCAAAAATCAAATAAAATTTCGACATGAATTACTCGCGTAATGGGCTAACAGTTCTTGCAACTAGACGTGCAAAATAATTATCTGAATCCCTGCATCCATAAACAAACATATATACTTACAACCATATACATTGGCTTTCATAGCCATAGGCACAGTTTCATACTCCACAACTGCATACCTTACTAATACATATCATAGTCGTCATAACTTACACAACCACATAAATATACACATATCATCAGCTTTCCACACCTGTGGATATCTCACACTACATCAGAAGCTAGTATGCACATGAAAAACGTTCTCAAAACATTTTTACAAAAAGGTGTGGATCACTGGCCAAAACCCCAAGTAGTCGTCCAAGCACATAATAGTTGAAAACCATACCTCATCTTGACTTCAACTCTAGCTCCTCTCCCACCTAACACCTATCTACTGCTATTGATGATGATCTGCTTACACATAGCATAAGCAGAGAAAAAGGATAAAGAGGGTCAGCTCATAGCTGAGTGAGATATTCATAGCATCGTGAGTTCATAACAGAGCATACCCCTACCATACATCTAGCAAACAAGCCAAAGCACTAGGATCAGACATCAAGCATCTGACATCCCAATAGGCAAAAGACTCAACCACCTTGACTTATGCATATGCATCTTATCATGTTTTACTTATAGGCGCCTGGCTACTCCCGTGCTAATAACTCTCCCGGGAAATACGGAACAAACATCTCGTGGATGTGGTCATATCGGACCCACCACTGCCGGTGTAGTCATATCGGACCTGACACCACTCTGGGTGTGGTCATATCGGACTCAACACCACTCTGGGTGTGGTCATATCTCATGATGAATCAACGGTCAACACCACATCAAGGGTGTAACATAACATATCATAACAAAGTAATAGCATGGGGAGCCCTAATTTCTATATAATTGACCATAAGACCAAATCATTCTTATTTGGTATCCTTATCCATGATCCATATCTCATCTTGCTTAATCATAATTCGTTACTTGCACATGTACTTGACCTGGCCATAATTGGCTCAACATAGGTAAATCAGGAGTCGTATAATTGCACTTCCTCGGGATAAACCCTCGTGCAAGTCATCCTCCTTAAACATCATAATATCACCCTGGGAAGTTTATTTCCCCCACTAGTGAATCCAAATACAACCACAATATCACATCATGTCAAAACACTTGATCGAACAACCATGAAGTCATATCAACGGTTAAGCCACAAATGGCAACATGTATGCAATCATCAACATAAACAAGGTCCATATCGGCTAGGGCAAGTCAATAATATCATACAACAATCCATGGTTCATCATATAGCATAAAAGTCCATACACCCCTAATCATGTCATTCTAATTCACCTAGGTCAATTCTAAGCATCAATATAATTATCGTGATACGACAAACCCGGTATGATGTGCTAATCCCTCACCCGTTCTGGTCGTTCAAACACCGATTTAAGCTTCTCGTACTAAAACGTCAATTTCACCAACGAACCCCGAATTAAAATCCGAGACCGTCCTAATATCCCCTGCAGTATCCCCGTCAATGTTAGTTTTAGGCTCCGGGTCAAATTCTCGATAAAAACACATCAAACCATGGTCGGATCTAAATTCAGCGATTTGGACCCCGACCTAAATAATAGTCGAAATTCATGGATTAGAACCAGAGGATTAATTACCTCGCTGCAGGAAGCTCGTATATGAAATTTGGGCTTAATCCGGCTTTCGGATACTCCAAAACTCCAAATTCCTTCAACCGGAACCCTAAGGAATTTGTGAACCAAAAGAGCTATATTAACCCATAAACTTATCAACTATATTGTATGGAAGAATTATATGCATGGTTGTCATGCCGGTGGCATGCCACCCGGTTGAACCTGGTTTAACCTGTGCCGGTCATGAAACCGGCATGACACCACCGATATGATGGACTTACACATTCTAAGTAAAATGACATCATTTTAATGAATTTAATGAATAAAAAATTAATTTATTATTCATTTTATGAATGTAATAGTTAAAAGTTGATGATATTTGTTAAATTGTAACTAAATTGTCCACAAATATGTTTTATATATGATTAGATACATTGGATATTAATTGTTTTCACATTTTTTAAACCGACATGAACCGGCACAAACTGGTTATACCACCGGTCGTACCATTCCACTTGCCAAACCGGCACAACGGTATAAACCGTTTTGACAACCTTGATTATATGTCACTTACATTATTTTTTTCACTGTAAAAAATCCTAGAAACTGGTCGAGGTTTCTTCGACCTCTCGGTGCGCGCTCTCTGTTCTCTCGGAAGGGGAAGTGAGAAATGGAAGATGGAAATGGATTAGAGGGAATTTGTTTTGATGTATTTATATAACTAGTATTCATACCCTCGCTCCGCGCCGGGATTTGTGATTCGATCTCAAAACAGAATGGTTACAACTTGTACTTCATGTGTTTTAATTTGCGGATTATAATCCATGAAAATTGAATAAACAATAGTAAAATACAGGAACTCAAATGTCTAAAGAACAATAAAGATCAACCACTACACCTTGACAATCCTCATCTACGTCAAAAAGCATAGAACCTAACATCAATAAAACCTGAATTCTAATCATAATTATAGGCCCCCTGCAAATTAACAGGGTGAGCAAGCTAACGTTCATGAAATCCAAGACTCCAGCCTTCTGCTCCCATTCACGATTCCGATGAAGAAACCCCCCCATAACTATCTGGCCCTCGCCTTGCACCACCAATCTACATCTCAGGTTCCGTACATTAGATAAAAATCACAAAGAATAACAACGCAAGGATAATCCTAAGATAAAAAGGAATTTCAACACCCAACATTGGTGCAAGCTCCCTAGGAAAGTAAACAACCAAAATCATATATGAAGAACAAAAACACTTGCAGCCTGCAGAGTACTGAGCAGTCCACAGGTTAAGATCTGAAATCCCTTCGTCTACAAAGATAGCAAAACCATCCATAAGAAACAAATATGGTACAAATGTAGTGCCCTACCATAAATCAAAGCTCCCCACCAATCGTGCAGACATCAAACGTTAGAGGAAAACTCACAGCAAAGAAAAGCCAGCAAAACTTAACTGCCTGGATGAGAGGTCATCTATTGAGTGCACGAATCTTAATAATCACATTCCAATTTCACTATGTTGTGGACTACAGAAAAAGTGATAAATATCAGAGGGGATGTGTCAAATGAGAATTTCAAAGCCAACCAACAGGCAAGAGCAGAACTACTTATGAGGAATCGACAATGACCTCTCCACGGCGACGGCATCCGGACCCTCCACGATTTCAGCTCCTTCTACAGCCGTCCAGAGGGGCAAGGAAAAATAAAATGAGACTTGCATGGAAGAGACATAGCCTAGCAGAGTGACAAAAGAGACATTATAAGAAGAGTAAAAAGACAGAAAACAACAACATAATTCTGCACCTTAGAATCTTCCTTTGAGCGTCCAATTCGAATGAAAGAAATAGAGAACAAAGAAATAAACTACAGGTTCTGGTGCATAGGAGAAAACCCTAAAAAAATTTCAGGCGCCTAATCACACACGAATCTCCATCGCAGATTCGATGAGTGGATTTTATCACCCAAGACTACCAGCAGCTTTCTGAAAAGAAATCAAATGAAGTCAGTTGTGAGTAACTGTCAGAACCCTAAGAAACCCAGCAAGTAGTAGAGGAAACTGTCTACCTCATGGTTCATTTTTTGGGTAATCCGATCAGTCATCCCCTGCGTGCCATCGCCCATGGGTCACCACAAGAAATCTGTGTTTATTGCAACACCATTCTCTCGTCATCAACTGCCAGATCTGAGAAAGAAATCAAAGAAATCCTTTGATTTATAAAAGAAACCATATAGGAACCGGGTGAAAAACAAATTCATCAGAAGAGGATGAGGAAAATCACCTGAACATTTAAAAAGAGTCGTTCAATCGGTACCTTTCTTATTCCTCTCCGGGCCGCTCACGACCATCTCTTGATTGCTTCTTACTCCAACGCAGAATAAAAATGAGAGAGAGCAGTGGTTGTTGGGTGCTCCTCGCCATGACGGAGATGAGAGCAGAGAGGAAGATGAGAGGGAGAGAGATTTTTTGAAAGCACTCGTCTGCTTCTCCCTTTTGTGGTAAATTGAGTAAGTGGAGAAGAGAAAACATGGGAGACTGCGCTGGATGGAGAAGAGAAGAGAAGACATGGGAGACTGGGCTGGATGGTTGGCAACGTGGCCGCCTGTCAACCAAGCAAGAACCTTATGAACAACTTTCCGGATTTCGGAGAGGCACTGGATACTGCCTAAAACAACATGAAACCACTCATAAAGGAAAAAAATCAAAAGCAATCTCACTGCCTCCCCCATCAATCATCGTCAATAAAAAATGCAAGTGACCTCCCCAGGCACTCAGAGCAAAGTTCTGACCTGCTGTCGAATCACCCAAAATCCTTGTGACCAACGCGACTGGAACAGAGCTCAAATCTGCAGCAGCCTAGAGAAACGAAAAGAGAGCAACCAAACACAATCCAAAGCAGACCAGCCATCGGAATCAAACCAGAGACTCTCTTGCTCGCTGAAGATCACCCGCCAAGCTAGTTGGAATGAGAAGCTAGGTGACACAAAGGGCCCACCACGGCCCAACAACCAATTAGTGGGGAGTGAACAGGAAATTTGAGTCTAAATGAGCATTGAAAAGGTTTCTAGAGGTACAGTGCCAGTTGTTTTCAGCAGTTATACTTTTAATTAATTGTAGCGGTTGCAGGTCCTGCTACTTTATTAAAGTCCCTCTCCTAGTGACAAACAAGCATCTGTATGTTAAATTAACATATAATTAATTAATATATATTACTATATATTTAAATATAGTAATTGGTCCTTATCCGATCGATTGATAATCCGATTTTTGTCGAAATATTATCAAAACGCTCGATTTTAAATCGCGAACTTTCTAGCGATCGAGATATGGGTTTTTCCGGAACAGGATGTTACAGTGGAAGTACACCTGCCGAGACTCCTTTTGTTGACATGGGCGCTCCTGATTCAGAGCAGCTACAGAAGACATTTTTTACTGCGAGAAATGGTTGAAGACGGTGGGTAAAGCTTCTTGTTGGAAGGTGTTTAAGAAGCTGATAGTTGACAGCTACCCGATGGGAGAGTGCATACACTGTCATACTCTAATCAAAGCTCATCCTCACAAAAATGGGACCACTGCAATGAATAACCGCATGCACTCATGTTTGGCTAAGTTGGCGACAGCAACAAAAAATCAGACAGTATTGCAGACATCAGAAGGTGGTCAAGTAAGTGGTTCATGGAAGTTTGATAAGGGAAAAGCTAGATATGCATTAGCCATTATAATCAATATGGATGAATTTTCATTTCGCTTTGTGGAGAGGGAAGGATTTAAACAATTCATGTCTGCTGTTCAGCCACTGTTTAGGATACCCGGGAGGAAAGCTATAAGAGATGATTGCTTTCATATCTTCTTGGATAAAAAGATGGATTTAATTGATTTTTTTTAATCAAGGAGCCAAGGAAGAGTTTCAATCACTACGGATATATGGACTTCTGATAACAACAAGAATTACATGTGTGTTACTGCTCACTTTATTGGAGGTGATTGGAGTAGTAGAAGAAGGTGATAGCCTTTGTTCCCATCACAAATCATACTGGAGTTGATATTACAGAGAAGCTTGCAGGAGTTCTTGAAGAGTGGAAGGTGAAGAATATGTTCTGCATGACCATGGACAATGCAACTTCAAATGATGTTGTCAGTGAGTGCATGAGAACGAAGCTAAAGGAGTGGGGTGTGATTTGATAGATGGGAAGTTTCTGCAGTTTCGATGTGTTGCACACATCATTAATCTGGTGGTACAAGATGGACTGAAATTGGTTGGTGGTGTTGTGGACAGAGTTCGGGATTGTGTGAAGTGGGTGAGGTCTTCACCAGCTAGGTTGTTACAGTTCAATAATGACATGGAATTTCTACATATGGAGTCAACCAAACTGGTGTCTTTGGATGTACCGACCAGGTGGAACTCCACCTATACAATGTTAGAGTCAGGAGAAAGTTTTGATACAGTGTTTACAACTTTGTATTCAAGTCCACACAATAATTCTCGGTTTAAATTTTTTAACCATTTGCCCATTTCTATTTGTTTTATTCTAATCTTCTGTGTTATCTTCTCATTGTACATGAACTAAATATGTGACTATCCATATCTTCTTCAAGAAGCTTGTTACGGTATATGACATCATTGAGCAATTGAAGAATGATATGCATGAAGAGATCCAAAAGATGGTTGAGAAGGTTGAGGAAAAGGTACAAAAGTATTGGTTTTAGTCATGTGTTGTGAACGAGAAGAACATGAAGGTGAACCACTTAATTTATATAGCATGTGTGCTTGATCCAAGAAGTAAACTTGATTTGGGCTCTGAGGTTTTGGCAATGATGTATGGGAATGTGAAGGGAGGAGAAATGGTTAACTGCATTAGGTCGGAAATGCGAAAGCTGTATGGATCAAAAGCACCCTCCTCTACATCTGAGCCTACCACTGCTGAGAGCACGACTGGTGGTGATAGGATTAAGCCGCTCGAGGAGAGGCTTAGAAAGAGGAAAAGGGAAGCACTTCTGCAGGATACAGGAGGTAGCTCTGCTGAGCTTGACATCTATTTAAGAAGTCAAACTTAAGGCATCAATGAGGAGAGTGACTATGTCAAGTTTGATATCTTGAGTTGGTGGTCTCGACACTCTGGAATATATCCGATTCTTGCTAAGATGGCTAAGGATATCCTAGCTGTTCCCATCTCTTCTGTTGCTTCAGAGGCAACCTTCAACTGTGGTGGTCGGATACTCAGTCCATTCGGGTCTTCTTTGAGTGATATCATGTTGGAGGCATTGATTTGTGAGAAGGATTGGATAAAGTATCAAACTACCCGGGTCAGAGAGAATGACGATAGGGAAGATGGTGAAGAGATCATGAATTTGGAAAGCGGTAAGTTCTAAAACTCTTTTAATTATTGTTGGTTCAAGTAAACATATACTATTTCTTTCTACGTAATTCAATGTGTGAATATTCTAACAATTTGTTTTCTTTTTTCTTACTCAGTTAATACCACTTTCCAGTCTAGAATGAAAAGTGCAAGTGATGTTGGCAATGTTGCCAGTGCAGATGCAAGTCTGAACATTCCAGATAGGAATGAGCAGGAGGGTGAAAAAAATGTGCCGGAGGAAGAGTATGAGAAAGATGGATATGACGATGTTGGTCATGACCTCTTGCCGCAATTGAAAGAAAAGGGTTATGTAGATGTTGGTTCTTCTTCTGTTGATAAGTGATGATTTGGTGGTGACTTGTTAATGCTATGCTATTTGGATTGGATCTATTGTTATTTGTGACTTTATGAAGTTTATGACCTAATGTTCTAGTATTTGAGACATTAATTTGGTGATTTAAATCTATTTTCTATTAAAAAATGATTGAAACTTGACTTGTGGAGTGATTTAGATGTAGAAATGTAGGATTGAACGTTTAATTTTAGGCAATTTTAGCGATCTTGTTTGTATAGGGGGGCTGCCCGGTTCGGTTACTCGGTTATAACCGAGCCAACTGTGTCGTTGCGGACTTGCGGTTATCTCGGTTAACCGAGCAACTAACCGGTAACCGACTGGTCGGTTGTCGGATAACCGATGGAATCCGTCGGGCAGTTGGCGGTAGGCGTGTATGGCTTCGCGGTAAACCGGTAATCGACATTTCGGTTATCGGTTATAACCGAGATAACCGAAAATCCAACCCTACCCGGTGGTGAGGGAGGCGACTGGTGACTTGGAGGTCCCAGGTTCGATCCTCACCGCCTCCTGCCTCTATGGTGTTTCCGGAGGCACTTTGCATTTGACCGGACTGCTGGCGAAGATCCCGGGGTTTGGTCCAACATCACTGAAGGTGGTGACCGTGGAAGGTTTTCCTTGTCATAAAAAAAATGGAGATTTGGTAAAACAACATATTGGTAAGTAACATCATATAAAAATATAGTTATACATGTAAAATATGAAAACGTGGGACACTTGTCGACCATGCAATGCTTTTTGTCCCAATCAAATCTAGCTGATTTACGCAATTTACAGGTCAGCAATTTGTTTCGGCCGTTTTATAAAAATTAATGGTTTACCAACCTCTTTCCAAATGCATATATGGTAGCTCTAATGGAAGCAATTATCAAATGTATATAAACATCGTAAGATAACAAATCTTTGTGTACGTTACTTTTAGTGCGGACAGTTGTCAAACCATGAAATTGAGTTGGAAAAAACATTTGTAAAAAGCAGAACACATGTAGAGCGTACAAAACTTCTCACCTACCAAGGTCAAAATAATTTTTAACGGCTCAAGTATTATAGACTTTCTCATTTTAACTCAGATTACTAAATTACTGTTTTGTTTCATTAATTGTAAAAATTAATTGTCACGCATCTCTTTTTCCTTGTGGAGAATAGGAAAAAGGTATCAATATCATATATCATTATTACTTCGCAGTTAATTTACTTCAAATAAATTATTGTTAAATGTGTTCATGGATATTTCAAATACATTCCCTTAAGGCTTAAACACCCAACCAAGATTAATTAATTATATAAAGTATTAATTAATATTAGTCGTTGACTAAAGACTCTTTGCTTAGTTGCTTGTTAGTCGGCCACTTCGGAAAAATTAAATAAACATAATTTGTTTTCCCAGGTAATGCAAAAAAATCCAAATTGGCGTAACCGCTACATCCCACGCGTCACCTCTCTCCTTTTCTTAGCGGGACTCCTACTTTGCTCTCTCATACACACACAGCTGCAGCTGCCAGTCTACACATACAAAAAACCGACGAAAGAAAAATTTCATGTCTCTTAATTGCCAGTCTTATCCCGGTAAATCACCCTTCTTAAAAAAATTTCACTATTTAACTTTCCCATAACTACCCACTTCTGTTCCTCACTACCATTCCTCTCATCAATTCTCTCTCTAAACCCCCCTCGCTCTCTATCCCAGTTCGTCCTTTTCCTGCCTTTCCCATCTTGCTCCGGCGAGAAACAAATGTCGCCGGCGGGGAGGAAACGGCGGGTACGGTCAGGGGAGGAAGGAGGAAGAGGAGGAGAAGTAATAAGGAAGTTCTACCCTGCTCCGTTGGCAGCCCACGAGGTTGTAGTTGAAGATGGTGTGGCCTTCTGGAGCACTCTCAGGCGCTTCCATTTCCTCATGGGAACCACCTTCTCGTAAACACTCTTAAATCCTTTTTTCCCCGACAATGAAGTTTCGATCTTTGTAACGATGTTGCTTGCTCTGTTTCTTTCATTGTTGTTGTTTTGGGTTCATAAGGATTCCTGTGATTGGAGGGAAATACCTGGATTTGCATGTCCTCTATATTGAGGCCACGAAAAGGGGCGGTTTTGAGAAGGTAATTTGGTTCCTTTTCTTCTTTTCATTGTTAATATAATTTGTCATAAATTTATCAATTATCATGGTGGTATATTTTTCCCCTTGATCTCCTTCCAATCAATCGAAAATGTCACAATTCAAAGAAATCCATGGGATAACTATTAGAGCATGAGTATTAAGTATAGTATTATTTTATATTACGAGTGTTATTATATAGTTTGTCATAGATTTCTTTTCAGTGTTAGTTTGATTATGATCGTATATAGGGGTGGACAACGATCCGATTCATATCGAACCGAATCTTACCAAATCGAATTTGGATCGAGTTGGATCGGATCGAATATAATTTGATTTGGTTTTGGTACTATGAATTATTTTATGTATGAAAAAAAGATGGAACGAAGCTGAATTTGGACCGGACCAAATCAAACCAAACATATTTTGGTCTGATTCTGATTCTCATTTTTCCTTTGTTTTTAGTCCAGTTCAATCTTAATTCAATCTGGTTCTAATCTGAATGGATGGATATCCTATGGCGATCTGGTGTTAACAGGTGGTTGCAGAGAAGAAATGGAAGGAAGTGGGCTCGGTGTTTCGATTCTCTCGCACAACGACAAGTGCTTCCTTTGTGCTAAGGAAGCATTACCTTGAGATCCTGTACCATTATGAACAAGTCCACTTGTTTAGGGTCCAGGGTCTAATCTTTGCCGAAATCGGCAAACAAAAGGGTACCCAATTTTTCCCTTTTAGAATATAGGCTGCTCTGTAATTTTTCAATTGTTTGGGGGGACTAATGTGTCAAATTTTCATTGTTATTGTGGCTGCAGCATCTCGTCGTCGGACTGGAGGACGACGGTCTTTCAGGAAGCCTACAGTGGCCGTTTTACTAGGCTCTTCTTCTGCTCCTCATCCCAACTCTGTTCGAAATTCATCTAATCCGGTCCCTGCTAAGGGTAAGTTTTTCTCTCTCTCGTTCTTGTCATATGCGTATCGGTAGGAATGGGCACGGTTCGTTGCTGTTTGGAAGTGAATCGAAATCGGTATTAGAATCTAATTAAAAGAATATGAATAATATAATCAAGTCGAAATGTCGTTGAACGTATATCCCTATTTATTTATTTTTTTGGAAAGAATATTCCGTAATATACCCCTATAAATGAATTATGAACATTTCATTCACATCCCATATTTATTGAGAATAGGGAAGAAAAGAATTGGAGATAAATAGCAAGGGGTGTTCATTTTTCTCTTTGTCATTGTTCCAACTATACACCACAAATGTATCATCTTATTACTAACCTTAGAAATTATTAAATCTACTTTATATGATTTGAAACTTATTAATCATAAATGAGCATTTTGTGTGCAATTACTATTCTAGACAATGAATAGTGTTGTGCCTAGGTTATTTGCATGATACATGAGGGCTGTTATGTAACTTCTCAATTTGTATCAATATTTGCTGGCCGGACCCATCACATTTATCTTACAAATCCTCAGATATATATGTGGCCTATATGGCCCTTTTACTGGTTTGTTGTTGTATGTTACATGATAATGCATGTTTCTTGCTTCCTTTTTAGACTTCTCTTTTCTTTTCAATTTCCTTTTGTCTCATTGTAAAATGTTGTTTCATGTGTATTTCATGACTCACCTTGGATACTTTATTTGTATTTCAATTAGAAAGGCTTGGAAAGAACTTCCCCTAAAACAAATTTGACTCTTTGGTCAGTAGGTTAGAGGTAGACCTAGTTCTGTTTTGTTCGTGTGGTCCCTATCACCCTAACTTCTCAATGTGCAATAGTACATCATTGAACTCCTTGGAGTTTCTTTTGTCATGTAGAGCCATCCACATTTACCGCGACAGGGACAATCGAAACCAAATTTGAGTCGGGCTACATAGTCTCTATGAAAATTGGTACAGAGATCCTAACCGGAGTTCTGTACCATTCTGTTGTTGCGCCCTCTTCTATTGTTACCGCCCAGGCCGCCCCTCCTCGGGGCGTCACAACCGCTGCCGCCCTAGTGTCGTTCGCACCTAGGAGGTCCCGGCACTACGGAGGGGGCGGCGACGGCGGCCGGAGAAGAAGGGACAGCAGAAGAAGGATGGAGGACCCTGACTACCCTAAATCCAACAGGAGTGGCTACAACTTCTTCTTTGCGGAGCGGCACTACCAGCTCAAGAAGACGCACCCCAAACAGAAGAGGGATTTCACCAAAATGATTGGACAGGCTTGGACCAATCTCAGTGCAGAAGAGAAATCGGTAAAACTGTGTGAATTAAAGAAAAGGGTCCAAAAACTGTGAAATGGGTTTTGATCCGAAGTTGTATGATTTGGTTCTTTTCTGGGTGTGTAGGTGTATCAAACCATAGGGATGAAGGACAAGGAAAGGTACAAGAGGCAACTGAAGGAGTATCACGAGAGGAAGAAGCTGAAGCTAGCTGCTGAAGGCTCTCCAAGTTTTTAATTTAAATTTAGACGAAACATAGAGTAAGAGTGTTGTCATCAATTTGGCGAATGGAAATGGAAAAGTGGGTATTTGGTATTGAAGACCAGGTGGTTTATAGACTAATGTTTCATTTTGGATGGAATTGTTAACTTATGTGAGCTAAGTTTATCATTGATATGAAGGGCTTTAAATTGACAAATATGGTTGGTAATTAAGTTTGTGTGTTTGTTTACAAGTTGAAGAAGGAAATGAGGATTTGGTAATAACAATATGGTTTAACTCTTTCATATTAGTAAAATCCTATAAAGAATTAGAAACGGTGAAAGATTTTTCCATTGTGCATGCAAAATATGAAAGTACGGGACACCTGTCGATCATGTGCATGCACAATATGAAAACATGGGACACATGTCGATCATGCACTGCTTTTTTATCCCAATCAAATCAAACTGATTACACACTTTACAGGTCATCAGTTTGTTTCAACCGTTTTTAAAAATTAATTATTTGCCAATTGATTTTCAAATGTAGATACATTAGCTTTCATTGAAGCAATTATCAAACGTATCTCTTTTTTTTTATACAAAAGATAACCAGTTATATTGATTGGATCAAAAGATAATTACACCCTGGACGACAACCAGACCTGAAAATCAAAAAATCAACATGTAGTTGGGTACAAAGAGAGGGTCTTTCTAGCCACCAAATAAACATATCTAAATTTCGTAAGATAATAAATCTCTTTGTACTTTACCTTCTATATATCTCATATATGACAAATGTCAAACCATAAACAAATTGAATTGGCTATAACAAATATGAAAAATAAAACATGTGTTGGGCGTACAAACAAAATCTCCCATCTACGGTGATGAAACCATTTTTTAACCGTACAATCAATTACTTACTTGAATTTTAACCAAAAACTATTAAATTAATGTTTTTTGTTTTATTAACCGTAAAAATGAATTATCTCGCTACCCTTTTTCCAAACATGGAGAATGGTAAGAAAAGTATGTTGAAAATCATATATCATTATTACCTGGCAGGTAAGTCTTACTTCAAATAGACCTCCATACCTCTAAGATACTGTATGTATAATATTCTACTAAATACATAATGTTTGTTCATGGAAATTTCAAATCGATACTGTTCAACAGACAAAGCTATCAAAAAATCATAGGTCCGCCACTAGGTTCGTTGATTTGCTTTCTAGTTTCTAATCAATTTATTATTTTGGGTTGCCTAGACATTTGATTGATTAATGATATGCAAACGCATTCCACGACGATTGCTAAAGTGCAATCCCAGCTGCTATCTCCGCCACAGCAACGGCCGTCGCCGAGGTTGGTGGTCGTTCGAACAGCATACGAGCTCCTTGGAGTTGGCCACATGGACTTGGATGCCGGGTAAATGAAAGCTAGTATTCGACCAAGTTAGAGTATGCATAAGGAACGATAAGAGAGCTTCTGCTTAACAACTACTGCTTATGAGAATGAAGTGCCGAAAACGAATTTTATAACGGTTGAAGATCCTCTAGCTTAACAGCTACTGCCTACCAGGACTGCTATATTTCTGATTAATGCTTCTTGTTTATTGATTGAATGAAAAAAACGTACATAATCCAGGTTGAGTTGATGGCTTTATACTCTGGTTTACAGGGAGGGAAAGTCTGTTATGAATCCTAACTAACCGACTAAATTACATGTCAGTACTTTTCTATCCGATTTACATTCTATCTATATAAACTTATCATAAAGTACAAATTGAGACTTTGTATCCTTAATACCTCCATCAAGCTAAACGTGGATCAATTTCAGGTTAAGCTTGAAGGTTAAATCGACAAATCTGTGAACTGGAAGTGCCTTGGTGAAGGGATCCGCCAGTTGTAAGGTAGTGGAAATGTGTTGTACTTTCAGTTTGTTGGCTAGGACTTGATCTCTGGTGAAGTGTGATAGCTATTAGGAGTTAACAAACGACCCCGCCTATTTCTCCTCCACGACTCCTCTGTTGCAACTACTTTCCCATGAATTCTCACTCTCTGTTACACTCCCGTTGTATTGTATCTATAAAAGTGAACAGCTCACAATAATAATATTCAAGCATTCATTAATATTATATGGTATCAGAGCTCCCCAAAATCCTCTAACGAGGTTCTCTATTCTAGCTCTTATTCTTTCATCATTCTCCCTCTCTCAATCAACACCATGACTTCCGGCGTCTCTTCTGTTTCTTCTGGTGATTCCAACGATTCTCTTCCTCCTATAGTCTCCTTCAATGTTGGATCCCAGCTCACCGTTCGTCTCACTGGCACAAACTATTCCTCCTGGAAATCTCAGTTCAGTTCACTTCTCTTCTCTTTGGCTATGATTTGTTGTCGCATATTGACGGTACGGGTGTTCCTCCTACTGATCGCACCTCAGCTGCTTACTCTCGATGGGCTCGCCAAGATCGCTTCATCTTCCATGCAATTCTTGTCTCTGTCAGCGAGTCTCTCATGCCCCATATTGATGCCGCCACCACTGCTCTAGCTGCTTGGACCACTCTCGAGCGTATGTTTGTTCCTCGCTCTCAGTCCCGGATTCTGTGTCTAAAAGACAAGCTCTCCACCTTCTCCCGTGGCAGCCTCTCTCTTCATGCTTATCTCTCCGAAATCAAGCTGCTCGCCGGGGAACTCGCACTTGCCGGTGCTCCTGTTGATGACCTTGATCTAGTTCTTCGGACCTTAAATGGTCTTGGGTCTGATTTCAAAGAAATTGCTGCTGCTGTCCGTGCTCGGGACACACCTCCCTCCTTTGAAGAATTGTTCGACAAACTCATCTCCTATGATGAGTTCCTTCAGCGCACGGCGGCTCAGCCCCAATCGCCGCTTGTCAACGCCACTACACGCCAAGGAAGACAACAGCAGCCTTCTCGGCCAGCTCCGCGCAACAACAATTCGCGCCCTCTCTCCCTACCAAATGGTTCTGGACCTCTCCTTCCCGCTGGCCCTGGCTCCTCCGCTGCTCCAGCAATGCCCTCCAACAGGCCGGTATGCCAGTACTGTCAACGTGTCGGGCATACTGCTCGAACTTGCTTCAAGATTCACCCCGAACTTTGGGCCAATCTCATTCATCCTCAAGCTAACGTCACTACCAGCCATGGCGCCTCATCTTCAGCACCACCCTCATGGCTCCTCGATTCAGCGGCATCCCATCACGTCACTGACAACCTTGGCCATTTAGCTCTCTCGGAAAAGTATGACGGTCCAGACACCATTGCGATCGGCGATGGCTCAGGTTTGGCTATATCTCACACTGGTTCCCTTTCCCTATCTTCACCTACCCACATATTCTCCCTCACCAATGTTCTTTGTTCCCCTGCCATTTCCCAAAATTTAATCTCTGTTTCAAAATTTTGTGCTTCTAATCACGTGTCCGTTGAATTCTTTCCCTCTTCCTTTGTTGTTAAATCACAGCCCATGGGAACTCCGGTGCTTCGGGGACGCGCTAGAGATGGTGTGTATGAATTTCCAGCTCTTTCTCTCAATAAATTGCAGCCTCGTGTGTTGGTTGGTGTCAAGACCTCTGGCGACGTTTGGCATTGTCGCCTTGGTCACCCTGCTCAACCGATTCTTCAACGATTGCTTGCTGATCATTCCCTTCCTTTTCTCTCTACGAAATTTTCTACTTGTCATGCTTGTCAATGTAGCAAAAGCCATCATTTACCTTTCTTTGGTTCAACTTTGCATAGTTCGCGACCGTTGGATATTGTTTACTCTGATGTGTGGGGACCTGCCCCTGTACTGTCTATTGACGGCTTTCGTTATTATGTGATATTTGTGGATCATTTTACTCGTTACATTTGGTTCTATCCTCTCAAACGCAAATCCGACTTATTTGATGTTTTCCCTCGCTTCAAAGCTCTTGTGGAAAATCAATTTCAAACTTCCATAGTTACTCTCTTTTCCGATCGCGGGGGCGAATATGATAAATTGAACTCTTTTCTATCACAACATGGCATTTCCCACCTCACCACTCCTCCTCACACACCTCAACATAATGGTCTCTCCGAGCGTCGTCATCGTCACATTGTCGAGACGGGCCTCTCCCTTCTTCATGAAGCCTCAATTCCCGCCTCATACTGGACTTATGCCTTCCATACCGCCGTCTACCTCATCAACAAGCTCCCCACTCCCATTCTCTCTCATTCTTCCCCTCATTACAAGCTTCATCGCACCCATCCCAATTACAGCAAACTTCGTGTATTTGGCTGCCTTTGCTTCCCTTATCTCCGTCCCTATTCATCCCACAAGCTCGACTCCCGTTCCCTTCCATGTGTTCTCTTGGGCTATAGTTCCACTCAAAGTGTCTATTTGTGTCTCGAACCTAATTCAGGTCGTGTTTATGTTTCTCGTCACGTCACATTCGATGAGACACAATTTCCTTTCTCTCGTCTCACCCCATCCCCTTTGTCCACGACTACATGGCTCGCCGCTCTCAACGTCGACCCGCCCACATTTTCCATACCTATTTCCAATCCCCAACCTCCTCCGCCTAGCCCACCACCCACGACAGCTCTCTTGTCTCCTCCTACTCCTCCCCTCCCCTCCCTACTGTCCCCCACGACCCCCCATCACCACCTCCCAATCCCTCCCCACCACCAATCACTCCTCCCTCCCAACCCACCGCTCCTACTGCCCCACCTCCTCCCCGTAAAATTGTCACACGTTCCCAAAACAACATCTACCGTCCCAAACGCCTCTTTACCGCCACTCGCCATCCGCCCACTTCTCCCGTCGAACCCACCAGTGTGAGAGAGGCTGACTCACTCCTACTGCCACCCTAGAAAATGGCCAAGTATAACCAATTCCTAAAGCGTAGTATAGCGGGTCGGGTTTTAATGTCAACCCGGGTCCTAGATGTGATGACTACTCGGTGAATTCTTGTTATTTAGCAGTGAACTTTTAGTGAAACTCAAGCAAACAAAACACAGAGCAAGTAAACGGTTTGTTGTCAAGTCAAGAGAGGTCACCCGGATATGGTTTCCCCCTAGACTGCAGTTAAGTCGGATTGCAATTTGCCAAGTTCAGTTTTCATGAAAGTTATACTGCGGAAGGTTCTCAATTAGCCTGAAGTCTCGACTAAAGGTCTCCAGACCCTCTCAATCTGAGTCTCTAGCGGGCGACTAACCTCCACCGGAGTAAACAGATTGAGGCCCTAATGAACCAAACCTCCACTACCGAATTGACTTCGGTACAGAATAGCGAATTTGCCCCTCGACTAAAGTCACCAATTCGCCACCTTCGATTAAGGGTACTCTATCAACCTAGGCAGATATTCTCATTCCAGGTCAAAGCAGAAACAACAGGAATTTGATCAGGATTCAAGTCATTCAATCATTCAAACCTCAATCGAATATAATCAATTCACAAACACTGTACTTGGGTTCATACAATCAGACCTAGCATACAAATCTAGGGTTCTCCATACCCAGATGAATGGGGAAACTACTCCATAGAGAAAGAAGCAAAAGCAGATTCAGACACGGAAATCATACTGTGAAGTTGGATTCCTGCTTCTGGACGTTTAATCGCACTTCTCCAAGCTCAAGACGGGCTCCAATGGTGTTGAAGATCGATCTATGGCGCTTGAGAACTCTGGTTCGACGCTTTCTTTCTCTAGGTATCGGTTTCTCTCTCAAAAACTCGGAACCCTTTGAAAATTGGCCTTCTTCCTCTTTTATCAGCTGCCTGGTAGCGATACCCGGTCAAAATACCCGGTCGGGTATTTTATGGTTCGACCGGGTATTGTGAAACGCACCGTTCCACTAAAGGCGAAAATCCCCGACCGGGGATTTAAGGCCTTCGCCCGGGCCCCCTTCTGTTTCTCACGGGTGCAAAAAACGATAAATACCCGGTCGGGTATTTTGCCATCCGACCGGGTATTTTCCTCCTGCAGCCCCCTTAGTCCCAACTCGGCTCCTTTCGACCCCGAACTCGTTTCTCCGCCTCGATTCCAACGCCGGGACCTGAAATATGACACAAACACACAACCTGGCGTAAAATCGGCCTAAAACACGAGATTCCTCAGCACAAACGGCTCCAGAATAGGGGTGAAAATATGTATAATTATCGGTCTATCAGAGGCTCTTCTTGATCCTCTTTGGCGTCAAGCCATGTTGGAAGAGTTGGTTGCCCTCAATGCCAATCGTACATGGACCCTAACTTCCAAACCCGAGAGTGCTAATGTTGTTGGTTGCAGGTGGGTGTTTCGCATCAAACGCAATGCTGATGGCTCCATTGCTCGCTATAAAGCCCGGCTGGTTGCCAAAGGCTTCCATCAACGTCCTGGCTTGGACTTTCATGATACATACAGTCCCGTCGTGAAACCGGCCACCATCCGCATGATCCTTGCCCTTGCTGTCGCCCGTGGATGGCCCATTCGGCAACTCGACATCAACAACGCTTTCCTCAACGGCACGCTGCAGGAGGAAGTCTATATGGCTCAACCACCGGGCCATGTCGATTCCACTAATCCCACTTTTGTTTGCAGGTTGCACATCTATTTACGGCCTCAAACAGGCTCCTCGCGCCTGGTATCATGCTCTATGCGACTTTCTTCTGCAGTCCGGCTTCACCCAGTCCAAGTCCGATGTCTCATTGTTCACATTTCGTCACCAATCCTCCGTCATCTACCTCCTTGTCTACGTCGACGACATCGTCATCACTGGCTCTTCACAGACAGCTGTCTCCCGTTGTGTTCAGATGCTTGCTGCTCGTTTTGCCCTCAAGGATCTTGGCGACCTCCATTATTTCCTGGGTCTTGAGTTCGTTCGTGGTCCTTCTGGGGCCTTCCTCAGCCAACGCAAATATACGGTTGATCTCCTGCACCGTGCCAACATGCTAGAAGCTAAATCCGTGACCACACCACTATCGTCTACCACAACTCTTCAGCTTAATGATGGCTCTCCGTCTGCCGATGGCTCCACCTATCGCAGCATCCTTGGTGGCCTTCAATATCTATCCTTCACGAGGCCTGACATTAGCTTCGCAGTGAATCGGCTGTCTCAATTTATGCATCGTCCCTCCGCCATGCATTGGAATGCTTTCAAACGTGTCTTGCGGTACCTTAAAGGCACTATCGACCACAGCCTCGTCCTGTCTGCCTCCTCCTCACTCCATCTCCAAGCTTTCTCGGACGCGGATTGGGCGGGGAATCCCGATGATCGCTCCTCCACCACGGCATACATTGTCTACTTCGGCTCCACTCCTGTCAGTTGGGCTTCAAAGAAGCAAAAAACCATTGCTCGTAGCTCCACCGAAGCTGAGTACAAGGCTGTTGCTGCGGCTGCTGCAGAGCTGGCTTGGCATGGGTCTCTTCTCTCTGAGCTTGGCCTTACCCTACCCACAGCCCCGGTACTTCACTGTGACAACCTCGGTGCTACTTACCTTAGTTCGAATCCGGTGTTTCATTCTCGCATGAAACACGTTGCTATTGATTTCCACTTTGTTCGTGATCGAGTGGAGAAGGGACAGCTCATCGTCCATCATGTTCCATCTGCTTCTCAGTTGGCTGACCTGCTCCCTAAACCGCTTCCCAAGGCTCGGTTCCTTTCCTTGTGCTCCAAGATTGGTGTCTCTTCTGGTGACTCCATCTTGCGGGGGCGTATTAGGAGTTAACAAACGACCCCGCCTATTTCTCCTCCACGACTCCTCTGTTGCAACTACTTTCCCATGAATTCTCACTCTCTGTTACACTCCCGTTGTATTGTATCTATAAAAGTGAACAGCTCACAATAATAATATTCAAGCATTCATTAATATTATAAGTCGTATTTGCACATGTTTTCCTTTTTGTTCCCTGACCATTTTAGCTCAAATTGATTGTTCCTTGGCCTATTTTACGCTAGGTTGTGTTGTTTTGTCGTATTTTACGCTAGGTTGTGTTGTTTTTACGGGAAAGTGTCGCAATAATTACGACCGTAATTTAGTAATTACTGGCAGTAATCTTAGAATTACGGTCGTAATTCCATCAGAGTAAAGTGAAACGCGCGTTTTGGGCGATTTACGGGCAGACCATGATTACTATCGTATTTCGCCCAGAATCGGGTTTTTGAGGCAGATTCGAGCCAAAAGAAAGAGAGTCGACTTTTTGGAGCAAAAACAGAGTTTTAGAGAGAGAAAGTGAGAAGAACAAACCCTAGGAGCTATTTGGAGTGGATTTCTCAGCATTGAAGCCCAGATTGCATCCCCAGGAGTGAAAATCATCATCCCAGAGCAGATTCTTCCCATTGTTATGAGTATGACTGCTTTGTATTCTGTTTTCCTCTCTCTCTCTCTATGGAGTAGAACTCTCTCTCACTTGGGTATGAAGAACCCTAGTTCCATGTGTTAGGAATCTTGATTGTAATTACGTTTGGATTGTGATATTGCTTGATTATAATCGATTGAAGTGTTTTGAATGAGTCAATTGAAGTCTGGTCACCTTTTATTGATTTCTGCTGCAACCTGAGATAGATAGAATCTGATTAGGTTGTTAGAGCTTCTTCAATTGGTAGTAGTGAATCGATCATACGAGAGTTAGTCGATTCACTGCTTTGTACTGGAATCTAATTCCAGTAGTGGAGTTTTGTGTTCATAGCCTCAGCTTTCTATCCCGGTGAAGACTAGTCGTCTGCCGGGTAGTTGGACTGAGAGGGCTTGGTCAGCTTAATAGATTCCAAGCTACTGTCGGATCTTCCGCAATATAATCAGCAGTAAAGCAACCAAAAGTAATTACAACTGGAACCTAACTAAGGAGCTAGGGGGACTCATTCCCGAGTGACTCTTCCTTTGCTTCAGAAAACCGAACAATTTCCTGCTTTCTTACTGCTTTTACTTAAATCAACAATCACTTGACTTAGTTGGCTAGATAATAGATATTCACGGAGTAGGCAGTAGATCTAGACCCCGGGTTGACATTAGAACTTGCCTGTTACTGCATTTCCGGACTGCGATTACACTTGGTCGCAGTTTGGTATTGTGTTTTACCGTGTCAAGTTTTTGGCGCCATTGCCGGGGACCCTCTAGGTTATTGGGGAAACGTGAAAGTTTGTTACTCTAGCTTTTTCTTTACTTCATTTTTCTCTCTTCCACCTGTGTGCCTTCACGGGTTGCTTTTGCTGGTTGTGTGCAGGTAGTGCATGACCCGTAGCCAGTCGGGAGAACTACTACCATTAGACCAGGAGCTTGAACGGACCTGTAGGAACTTCAAGCGGTCTCTAAAGGCGCGACTGGATGCGGATGAGGCGCTAGCACAGCTGCAAATCGCCGACGAAGAAGAGATGGCTGACCCACAGGACCATGATGTGGTCATTCCTGAGGAGCAGACTATGGGATACTACTGGACCGCCAGAGCCGCAGACATGAGGTCACCCATTTAGCACCCTCATGTGCCAGCGAACAACTTTGAGGTGAGCACCTCGGTCATCACGATGTTGCGCGGTTCGGTGGTGTTCCGTGGCAAGGAGGGGGAGTGCCCCCGATCACATCTGAGGCGATTCCACGAGCTGATCGATGGAATCAAGATAAATGGGGTCCCAGCCGATGCCATCCAGCTGAGGTACTTCCCATTTACTCTGGAGGGGCAGGCCAAGGAGTGGCTAGACACTCGACCTCCAGGCTCGATCACTACGTTCGCCAACCTGGCGGACAAGTTCCTCACTCGCTACCATCCCCCGTCCAAGACGGCGGACCTGCAGAAGCAAATCACCCACTTCACTCAAGATGAAGATGAGACCATCCGGGATGCTTGGGAGAGATACACCAGTCTCTTCCTCAAGTGTCCCAACCATGGTTTTACCGACGCCTTCAAGGTGGGCACCTTCTACCATGCTCTCTTCCCGGAGGATAATCAGCTGATTGACTCGGTCTGTGGCGGGAATATGCTCACCAAAACACCGCCACAGCTGAATCAAATTTTTGAAGAGATGGCAGAGTAGGGCTATGATTGGGGAATTGCCAGGAGATCGAGAAGAGCACCAGGGCGAGGTGTGCATGGTATAGCCACCCAGTCATCTGATTTGGTGCAGGTGGTATCGAAGCTGGTTTCGGCCATCGACCGCTCTGGAATGATTGCAGGTACAGGACAGCCACAAGCGATGCACTGCTAGTGGTGTGAGAGCTCCCATCATACCGTGGAGGACTGTCAGGCGATGAGGGAGTCGCCTACTCCCTAGGAGCAGGTGGACTTCATCGGTAATGCCAGGCGCTTCGACCCCTACAGCAACACTTACAACGAGGGGTGGCGCCAGCATCCTAACTTCTCCTGGGCTGGGGCAAATTCTAGACCACCAGTCCCCCAGGGAACACCTGGCTTCCAGAGGCCTCCTTACCAGCCCAGACAAGGGCAATTTTAGCAGCCGCAGCAGCCTCTCTATTCGCCCAGAAAGGGGCCAGTCCCACCTCAGTCAAAGTGCGACTATTTCATCAGACAGGGGCAGCACCTGCAGCCCCAGTACAGAGTGACCCGATGGCGGAATTGAGAGATTTGGTGGGTTCTCTGGCCACCTCCAGTGCAAACAAGTTAAATAACATCGGGCAGTTCATGGAGAAAGCTTGAGGTAAAGTCTTGAAGCTAGAAGCTGGTCAGAGAAACACACAGGCTGTGCTGCGGGATATACAGACCCAGCTTGGGAGTGTTGCCCAGGCTGTAGCTCAGAGGACTCCTGGTACTTTACCTGGTCAGACCATCCCTCATCCGCAGGACCCAAATGAGCACTGCAAGGCCATCACTACCAGGAGTGGCAAGATGACTGCTGATCCACCTGTGCAGGCACAGGAGAGAGAGACCCCTGCTTCACCACTTCCAGCTAATGAGGAGGAAATGGAGAAGGAGGTTGAGGTGCCTAGTCCTAAACCGCAACCAGTGCTGAAGGAGTATGTACCACAACTTCCCTTTCCTACTCGGTTGCACAAGGACCGAATGGAGACTGAGTTTGCCAAACTCATGGCAATGCTGAAGCAGGTAAACATAAGCATGCCCTTCGTGGAGGCATTATCGAAGATGCCCAAGTATGCCAAGTTCATAAAGGATCTCCTCACCAACAAGAGGAAGCTTGGGGAGCTGTCAACGGTGATGCTCAACGAGGAGTGTTCTGCCATCCTGCAGAACAAACTACCAGAGAAGCGAAAAGACCCAGGGAGTTTTACTATCCCTTGCATGATTGGTAGTTTGCATGTAGGGAAGTCCTTGGCGGATTTAGGCGCTAGCATAAATGTCATGCCATATAAACTATTTAAAAAGCTAGGCCTAGGTGAACCCAGTGATACTAGGATGAGCATTCAACTTGCTGATAGATCCATTGTGCATCCTAGGGGTATAGCAGAGAACTTGATAGTCGCAGTAGGGCCATTTTCATATCCTGTTGATTTTGTGATTTTGGACATAAATGAGGATGTGGATGTGCCATTGATACTGGGTAGACCTTTTCTCGCCACCGCCAAGGCGCTCATTGATGTGAATGATGGAAAATTGATTTTGCGAGCTGGGGGTGAACAAATCACCTTCTCTGTTTTTGAAAATATGAAACACCCCCAGCTCCATGATGATCTAGATTACTCTGATGTTGTTGCTGATTTTGAAACCGCACTCGCCATCACGATTGCGGGTACTGATGATTTCCTTGAGCGTTGTCTTTTGCTAGGGGAACAAGCATCACAGGATGTGCAGCTCGCAGACCTGGACGAGGCCGCGATCGAGGGGCGAGAGATACCATTCAAGCCGATCCCTATCTCGCCCCGGATCGCTACATCATTGGAGCCGCCGCCAGAGTTGGAGCTTAAGCCCCTCCCCTCTCACCTGGAGTATGCATTTCTCCGGGAGGGGAATAAGCTGCCGATCATTATCAGCTAGGATCTGACACCTGAGCAGAAGAGCAGCCTGGTGGCTCTGCTGCAGAAGTATGCCCGGGCCATGGCTTGGAAGATCACCGATATCAGAGGAATTAGCCCATCCTTCTGCTCCCACAGAATTCTGATGGAGGATTAGGTTAAGCCAGTCAGGCAGCCACAACGGCGATTGTCTCCTAACTTGGAGGCAGTGGTTCGTGCTGAGATTGTGAAGCTCATGGATGCAGGGATCATCTTTGCTATATTTGATAGCAAGTGGGTCAGCCCCACTCAGGTGGTCTCGAAGAAAGGCGGGATGACTGTGGTCCCGAATGAGAAGAAGGAGTTAATCTCGATGCGGACCGTGACCGGCTGGAGAGTTTGCATTGATTACCGGCGCCTGAACGACGCCACCAGGAAAGATCATTTTCCCCTATCTTTCATTGATCAGATGCTGGAGAGGTTAGCTGGCCATAAGTTTTATTGCTTCCTGGATGGAATGTCGGGTTATTTCCAGATTCCTATTGCACCAACGGATCAGGCGAAGACCACATTCACTTGCCCCTTCGGTACCTTTGTGACACGATAAAACACAAACCTAACTGCGACCAAGTGTAATCGCAGTCCGGGAATGCAGTAAAGTGGCAAGTTCTATTATCAACCCGGGGTCTCGATCTACTGCTTACTCCGTGATTATCTATTATCTAGCCAACTAAGTCGAGTGATTGTTGTTTAAAGTAAAAGCAGTAAAAAGCAGGAAATGGTTCGGTTTTCTCAAGCAAAGAAGAGTCACTCGGGAATGAGTCCCCCTAGCTCCTTAGTTAGGTTCAATTGTAATTACCCTGGGTTGATTTACTGTTGATTAAACTGCGGAAGATTCGACAGTAGCTTGGAATATCTTAAGCTGACCAAGCCCTCTCAGCCAATCTACCCGGCAGACGACTAGTCTTCACCGGGGTAGAAAGTTGAGGCTATGAACGCAGAACTCCACTACTGGAATTGGATTCCAGTACAAAGCAGCAGATTGACTAACTCTCGTATGGCCAATCCACTACTACCGAATGATGTAGCTCTAACAACCTAATCAGATTCTATCTATCTCAGGTTGCAGCAGAAATCAAGAAAAGCTGATCAGACTTCAATCAATTCAATAAAACATGCATCATTCGATTAAAACCAAACAGTATAATCATCCCAAGTCATTACAATCAAATCCCTAGCACATGGAACTAGGGTTCTTCATACCCAAGTGAGAGAAGGGTTCTACTCCATAGAGAGAGAGAGGAAAACAGAATACAGAGTAGTCATACTCATAACAATGGGAAGAATCTGCTCTGGGATGATGATTTCCACTCCTATGACGATCCCAAGCTCGATTTGATGAAACCCAACTCCAAGATAGCTTCTTGATATGATCTCAATTTGGGGCTTCAAACGATTGGAATTTATCGATCATGAAGGCAAGCTAGGCACGTTTAAGAACTTTGATTTTTGTCTAAGTGTTTATGACTATTTCAGGTACCCACTTTGGACGAGCATAAGTCTCGATTGGTGTGATAGAAACTTGAGTTCTTTGGTTTGTGTTGGACAAGAGGAGCTGCTATTTCAATCGGTATGCTTTGGAGCTCAAGGAGAAGTCGAGAGGATGGGGTTTCCGAGGTGATCAAAATGCTAGCTCAACACTGGAGGAACTGCCAGATTTTTCTAAGTATGGAAGCAGAGTTGGGAAGGGATCTTTGAAGCTCGGGTTGAGGAAGATGGGAAAGCGTCGAGCCTCCACATTCACACCACATGAAAGCAGGTTTCTTCTAGTTTATCGACAAGGTATTGGCTGATCAAGGTGATGTCTACAAGGGCTCGAACGAGGGGGCTAAAGATCGCTTCGAGACTGAAAATTCTGCCTGGAAGAATAAGTAATCCGAATCCTAGTCGGATTAGGATTAGTAGATAGTTTAGCTTAGTTGGTTTCCACGTCTTGTTTTGCTTCCTTTTCCAAGTAGAATTGTAATTGAACTTATTTAAACGTTGTTAGGAATTGCTAGGTCTATTTAAGTGGAGTTGATTCATTGTAATAGTTAGTTTTTGATCAATTGAATACAAAGTAGAGCTTTGGTTCATCTCGCTAGTTGCGTGAGGAATTGAGTTGGATTGCTTGGACGAGTCTAAGCAATCGTGAGCTTGTATCGATCAGTTCATCACCCTGATCGTGGCCAAGCATCGACCTATAGGTTTTGAGCCTCTTTCCCTTGCGAAAGTTGCACGAAAACTCTCCATCCAAACTACAATACAACTTTGTTGTGTGAAGGTTCTTGTTCGAGACACAATCTCAAGTTTTAGACCTCTTAGCTGCGCCGCTTTGATCCTAAGCCCTGCCTTGGGGCTTATCACTTCTAGGATGTGTTCTTCTCACTTTCTCTCTCCAGGGCTCTGTTTTTGCTCTGAAAATTCGATTCTCTCACTTGTGGCCCGAAATTGGGTAAAAACCTGAAAATCCCGATCACACGGGCAGGCCACACGGCCGTGTGGCATACCCAGTTGACCGTGTGAGATACAAAATGCCGTGTTTCCAATAATTGCACTTCAGGCTACCTACACGACCAGGGACACACGGCCGTGTATCTCACCCAGTCTGCCCGTGTGAAGCCTCGCAGAATTCCACACGACCACATTGCTCCTTCACACGGCCGTGCGGAATTTATTTGTGCCCGTGTGAAGGCTCGCACAATCCCACACGGCCACATTGGTCACTTGCACGGCCGTGTGGGTTTTGTGTGTGCCCGTGTGGCTTCCTCAGCGACTTGCCTCGCGCCCGATCTTCGTCCAATCGACCCCGAACTCGCTCCTAAACCTTCATTCACTTACTAGGACCTGAAATATCACAAACAAGCACAACCTAGCGTGAAATCGGCCTAAAACACGAGAATCAACACCTCAAACGGCTCAAGAATAGGGGTGAAAACATGTGCAATTAGCGGTCTATCAAACTCCCCCACACTTAACCATTTGCTTGTCCCCAAGCAAACCAAGTCAGACACAAGGTAAGCTCACATATTTCAATCAACCAACATTGGGGACAAATCATATAGGCACAGAACACGGGCTACAACAAATTCGGCCTGTTATGACGGAGACATTTCGTCATATTATATACCTGTTTTGTCATAGTTGACCTAATATGACAAACTGGTTTGTCACAAACTTTTGTCATTTTATCGCCGTCAGGATAGGTCAAATGTGACAAATTTTTGAAACACATTTGTCACAAATACTTCCGTTACATATGAGGTTCTGGTTAGTCTATTGTGACAAACAAAGATAATATGACGAAAACTGTTTGTCATTAATTTTGTCATATATTGATTCTTATGAGAAATTTGTTGGTCATATTAGACGATCATAGTTTGTCATAACAGTATTTTGTGACGAATAATATTTGTCATGAGAGGTTCATAATTTGTCAGAATCCTAATATGACAAATCAGGTGTTTGTCAGGAAATGTTTGTAATGTGACAACTGAAAAGTTTGTCTACATGTTTTGTCATAAATTGAAGGCATATTCCTGGGTTTATACTCTTCCATCAGATTGTTGTGACTAAATTATTTTGTCATAAATTATGTTGTGACGAATATCCTTTGTCATATTTTCCTATTATGACGAATATATTTTGCCATTCCAGTGTATTATGACGAACGCATTTTCTCATAACTTATAATTGTGACTTGGCCCTTTTGTCGTAAATCCTTATTATGACGAGTATATTTTGTCATTTTTTCCTATTATGACGAATTTAGCTAGTCATGGACTTGTCATAATATGTAAACTTTACATTGTTGTCACATTTGATCTGCTTAAAAAATTCCATAATGCGAAATTTAATCCGCAAACTGAACATGGAGATATAATTGAAAACATCTACCATATTACATCCATGACCATTCCCATGTCCCGCTAAGGCCTTGTTCACCATAAACAAACATTCAAAGTAGTCCAACGTCACACAACCATGAAACTCCTTGTTCACCACAACACAAAGCATGATAACTTTGTTCACAAAAGCATAAACTAACATACTTAAAACATCAAACACCTAGCCTGCATTCTCATCTGCCTCTGCAAACTAAGGCAGTGTTGTTAACTTGGACTTAGGAGTTCATTTGCGGGGTAATTGGCGAGCAATGACTAGCACTTGATGCTGTAGCTTGTCATGGGCGGCTTTCATCTGGTTCATCGCCTCTGCTTGAGTATCAAACCTCTCCTCCTGGCTCTTTAACTTTTCTTCCTGAAGTTGTATCTTCTCAGCCTGGCTATTTAGCTGGTCCTCCTGACTCTGTATCTTCTCAGCAAACTCCTTGGCTTTTCTTTCCGCTTCAAGCCTTGTTGCCTCCAATTCTGCTTGGAGTTGAAGCTCCTTTGCTGATCTTGGGTTCTCTTTCGGTCCATACTTCACCTTTTTCTTGAGGACCTTCTCAACAATGTCACGGCCTGATATAGGCTTCCCCTCTGCCTTTGCCTCTATCCACATGGACTGCATCTCCAACTAGGATTGAAAGCAACACACGGGTAATGATATATGTCACATGGTTTGGTATGAACTCATTGAAAATCAAACAAGGCACAAAAGGATGAACTCACATAGTTCTTCTGCGGTTCCTCCGATACCCAACTACCGTCAGCCCGCTGATACCTCTTCGCATACAATAGGAGATCTATTGGCTCCTCCTCTACGGTATCAGCATCCTCCATATCAGTTTCCCGCTCTTCTTGAGTAGGCTGCTCCTCCTGCTGCTTTTGCTTCTTTTTCTTCTCCTACACGAAACAAGGAAAGTTACACAATCAGGAAGAGTTAAATTAGTCTTTGAATTCGAGAACACGTACCAACTCATATATTCTTTCAATGTATAAATTAGTCTTTGAATTCGAGAACACTTACCAACTCATATATTCTTTGATCAAGCGATTTTGCACCAGAAGTGTGTGCATACACTTGCTTACTCTTGTTGGCTTTATTTATTTGGCTTCGCTTCTGCATATGACAAATACAAGTCATTAGCAACCATTTATTGTAAGGCAAGGTTACACATGAAAGAATTGATGATGAAACAGAAGGTGTTACTTACTATAAAGTTTTCACTCTCAAAGTGATCACACAGCATATGCCAATCCTCTATGTTCATGTCCACTGGAGGGTCTGTCCTGGCTGTCTGAGGGTCTTTCAGGTAGTGAGCGTGCATCGCATACTTGTAATTGATGAACCGCTTCTTCATTCTCTTCTCCATAATCTTCCTTGCATCTGCTCCTGCCGTGTCTATGTCAAATTCATCCTACATAAACAACAAGTATATACTTCATTTACCAACAGATAGTGAAGTTTCCCAAGTCAAGTAAAACAAACAAACAACAGCAAAAAAAATGTCCAGATTAGCCTACTTCATGCCAAACTAGGAGTTTTCGGAAATTACCTCTAGCTTCTTGAATAATGGGTGCTTGTCTGCTTCAGTCAACTTGGACCAGTAGTACTTCCGTATCGGGGCCATCAGGCGTGTAACGACGCCCAACTCTGTCTTCAACAAGCTCTCATTAGGCCCTACGAATGACTGCCCATTCTCCATTACGTAGATTCCATCTATCTTTCCTCCAGTTCCGGTTCTCTTCATTATCTCGTACCCTTTGGACAGTCCCCTCTTTTTAGCCGCAGGTGCTTCCAATCCAGTTGGATTACTACCTTCTCCGGTCTCATGATTGGATGCTTCTGCCTCGGATTCATCATTGCCATTGGGTTCGTCTGGATTCACAGTGTCTGTGCGTTGAGTATCCTCATTCACTGAGGCTCCAGCTCGACGTCTACTCCCCCCGCTTACAGATTCGGTGGACCGAGCAGGTTCTTGCCGCACCCTCCCTGATCTTGTCGCCCGGTAAAAATCCGAGATCGGCACTGCCTTGTCAGTAGCAGCCTTCTTCTTCTTCAGTGGCGGCATACCTACAACATAGGGGCAGGTTTAATGGTCAAAAAGCAACACACAGTAGGTGCTGACCTCAATTGAAGGCAAAAAAAGATTAATTGCAAAGACCAACAAAGCAAAACCACAGCCATCAATCCACATACTAACTTCACAGTTTCAGGATGTCGCCTTAACTCCTCTAAACCACAACAACATCAAAATTAATAGGAGCATTATATGGGACCTAACTAATAGTTTACATTTGATCAAATCTGGAAACTAGAAAGCATACACCCCCACTGAAATATGGATGGAAAGAGGAAAAGCTAATAAGATGATGCATGCAATTGGATAATGTTCAAACGGTGAATTAGTAATCCCAACCCAAACTAAGATACAAGAGATGTAGTGTAGTGCAACAGTCAATAAATCAGAAGATACAGTGTTGCCAAGTACAAGAGTTTATGGATGCAAACATGGGTGTTCCTTAATCTGGAGCAACAAGCAATGAGGGACCTCGAGAATCGAGGGCATCAACATAAACAGAGCAACATAAACACAAACAAATCGGAGAATCGGAAACCCTAATCGACAACCAAATCACAAAGGAAGAAGACAACCACAACAAATCGGAAACCCCAACAGTATGCAGAGGGACCTCGAGAGGAGAGGAGAGGAGGTCAAGGGTGCAACGCCGATTATCGAGGGCATCATTAGAAATCGAAAAACACAACAAATCGGGGAATCGGAAAATCGAGGGAATCATTAGAAATCCAAACCCTAATCCACAAACCAAATCACAAAAGAAGAAGAAATCGGAGAAGAAATCGAAGCATGCATGTCGCGGCAAACACAGCATAGCAAACGGAGAAGAAATCGAATCATGCATGTCGCGGAAAACAGAGCATAGCAAACGAAGAAGAAATCGAATCATGCAAGTCGTGGCAAACCTGAATGGCGATTCTGACTGTCAAACAACTTCCCACAGCAATGACTCAATTTCGCGGGGAAGGTTCAGATAGAAATCGCCATAGGAGAGGTAGCGGCTGTCGGCAGATTCGAAGAAGAGGGACCTAGGGTTCTCCTTTCGGCAGATACAAAGAAGAGGGGAAAGGGCTTGGCTTACCTAATTTAAAACGGGCCCGACTAAAAGAATGAAAGGGCTTTGATCCCTTTAATCATTGGGCTCAGAAGACAGCCAATATAAACCATTTTTGAACTAAACCCAGTCTCCCTCCTACACAAACACTACAAATCTGCACCAGATTCCCAATCAAACATGAAAATTCATTGAACCAGAGATCATCTGGGTTTATGTTTTGCCTGGGTTCATATACGAAAACATAAACCCCATTTTCAGACTCAAGTAACATCGATAAAACTTGAACGCTATATTCAATATTCTTCATATAATCAACCCAAAAATCTGTAAAAATGAAACTAAGGCCCAAAAAAATTGGTCAAAAACAACTATGGCCCCCAAAAAATCTGTACATATCTATGTAAAAAAATAATCTGTAAACATATAAAGGGCGCCTGGGTTTAATGTACTGTTATGCTTCTTCCTCGTCACTAAAGGATGGATCATTCCCATCTGGGTGTTCAGTTTCATTCGTGGTGAAATGATGGTCATCTAAAGTGTCGTCCTCTATCTCCTCATCACTTGCTTCCATTGCTGCAGCTCGTCCATCAATGGCTCGTATGACTGGCTCAGTAACGATTGTTGGTGCCTCGTCATCACGACTCAAATCCGCTAAGTCGCTTTCACTTACATTAAAATCAGAAATGTCCACATCTTGTTGGTATGGCTGATTTTCATACACTGGATCCCCATGTCCCGCTTCCTCCTTCTCGGGAACATCGTACAAACTTCTTGGACATACCTTGTGGACGATATGCCATGCACCACCATTCTTAATATCTGCAATGTAGAACACTTGGTTAGCCTGACTGGCCAATACATATGGGTCCTCCGTACACCATTTTTTATCCATGTTTATGCTCGTCAAGTGTCCATCCATCCTTATTCCATTCTTCTTGTCCCCCACATTGAACCACTCGCACTTGAATACAAACACCCGATGCCCTCCAGAATATTGAAGCTTAATAATGTCTACCAGAACCCCGTAATAATCTATAGTCTCACCATTGTGGTCAGCCCGAACAACGACACCACTATTCTGAGTTCGATGCCCTTGATCAACCATTTTTATTTGGTATCGAACCCCGTTAATGATGAGTCCAGGATATCTAGTAATACGTTCATCAGCCCCTAATCCTAGGACATATAAATGGTCAGTCTCTTTAAGCGTGCCAGCCAAAAACTGTTTAGACACCTAAAACATAATACACGGCTGCTGTGAGTTAGAGAAGAGAAACAAATGGAAATATAAAAAAAGGGGGCTTCCAAAAGTTGATAGACTGAGATGGGTAGCTAGCTGCAATCAATAGATTGTGGTCTTGTGATTAAGAAAAGAGAAAAAAGGGGGGATTTGGGCTTACAAAGGTTTTAAACCAATATGGGAAGTTTTCAGCAATGGTTGTTGGGGTACTGTTTGGATAATTCAGCATTCTCTATTCCGTATGCATACTGTAACCGCAATTGTTAAGAACAAAAGGTATGAAACAATAATAAATGGGGTTCAGAGTATACAAAGGAAGAAGAACTTACTTCAATTGTTCTTCAATTTCATCACAATTGGTGAAGACATACCATTGAATCTTATGGAACTCAGCCTGCCCTATAGGGTCGTAGTTTGCAGCACCTATAGATCTACCTTGCTCCCGGAAAACATCAAACCCCTTATAGTTCAAATCGTCTAACCCATCATCATTCCTGTCTAGCCTACTTGCTCGGGTTTCAACACCTTTAAGATATTTAGAACAGAAATCTGAACATTCTTTCGCTATATACCTTTCGGCAATCGATCCCTCGGCACGGGCCTTACAAGAAAACGTCATAATACCAAAGTTAGCTACGTTATATAAAAAGTCGGAGAAAAAAATTAATGTGCGTGACTCAGGGTGTACCTCTCCATTGGGTACATCCAGGGATACTGCACCGGTCCCCCGAGCTCAATTTCGCGGGGAAGGTGAATAGGCAGATGCATCATCACGACGAAGAAAGCTGGTGGATACAACATTTCCAGGTTGCAAAGTATAACTAGAATGTTATCACTGAGTTTCCTGACAGTGGACTTCGATATCGTTCTTGAACACAACTCACGAAAGAATTCACTAAGTTGAGACAATATATTATATACTTCTTTGCTCAGGAACCCTTGTGCAACAACAGGCAGAAGGCGTTGAATGAAGACATGGTGATCATGGCTTTTCATGCTAGTGATTGACCGACCATCAGTAGTCACACACCGGGATATATTAGATGCATAAGCATCTGGGAATTTGATCGACCTCAACCAGTCACAAAATGGCCTTCGTTGTGCGGTTTTTATGGTGTATAAAGCGGGAGGCATTTTATACTTATCACCGTCTCTCACCAGATGTAGCTCTTTCCTAATACGCATATCTTCCAAATCCCGTCTAGCATTGGCTGTATCTTTGGTCTTACCCTCGATATTTAGTAGTGTAGCTATCACATTCTCACTAATGTTTTTTTCAACATGCATAACATCTAAATTATGCCTCAACTCTATAGTTTTCCAATATGGCAAACTCCAAAATGAAGCTTTGATTTTCCAGTTATCTGGAATATCATCAGAACTTCCCCTTTTCCTTTTCCCACAATCATTCACGACCACATCAGAGAGAAAGGCCTTATCTATTTGCTGCAAAAGTTGATCCCCAGACAACACTCTTGGTTTGCCTCTAAGTTCATGCTTCCCATCAAATTTCCGACTTTTTCTCCACCTATGGTCACTTGGCAGCCATCTTCGATGCCCCATGTAACACTCTTTATGACTAAAATCCAAACGTTCATAACATGTCTCACTATTACATACAGGACAGGCTAATCTCCCCTTCGTACTCCAGCCCGATAGCATGCCATATGCGGGGAAATCGTTTATTGTCCATAACAACGCAGCATGTAAACGAAATGTTTCGTTTGAGTGTGCGTCATACGTACTGACCCCATCCTCCCATAACTCTCTCAACATTTCTATTAGGGGCTCTAAGTACACATGTATGTTATTACCGGGCGATTTCTCTCCAGGAATAAGGACAGCAAGAATAAAATAAGGTTCTGTCATACATTTCCAAGGCGGGAGATTGTACGGTGTTAACACGACAGGCCACATGCTATATCTATTGCTCATGTTCCCAAAAGGATTGAACCCATCACTTAGAAGAGCAAGGCGAACATTCCTAGGGTCTGCTGAAAACCAATTATGTTCCTCATCGAATCGTTTCCAAGTTTTTCCATCTGCCGGATGCCTTAACGTATCATCATCGACACGCAAGTCCTTGTGCCACCTCATGTCTTTAGCATCCTCCTTAGTCATGTACAATCTTTGCAGCCTATCTTTTAGTGGGAAATACCTAGCTTTCTTTTGGGCTACATTATTTTGTTTCCCAGGTATGTATCTAGACTCATTGCATTTGGGACATGACTTGGCAGATTCTAGAGGACCTCTATAGAGTACACAATGATTTGGACATGCATCTATAGTGGTGTAACCAAACCCAAGATCTTCCATGTACCGCTTAAGTTCATAGAAGGAAGAAGGAAGCGTCTCACCAACAGGTAAAGCTTTCTTGACTAGGTCCAGATTCATGTTGAAGGCTTTATCAGTACTATTGGTTACCAGTTTATTGTTCAGCAATTTCATAACAAATGATAATCTATAAAAGTCTTTGCATCCAGGGTATAATGGCAAATTGGCATCACGGATTAGCCGAGCCAATTTATCATTGAGGTCTGTTATATTAGAATAATTAGGTGTTGTTGACCCCTCAATGACAGGAGCATTTCTAGAAGAAGCACGCAGCATATCCCCTAACATATCAGCCATGTCATCCTCTAAACCCTCAATCTCAGGCGCAACTGTAGGTTGCCTAGGCTGATGTCTAGTACTCCCAAAGTCAAACGACTCACCATGATGGATCCATGTAGTATATGTCTCCACCATGCCATTCCTGGTTATCTAGTTCTACCTAGCGTATCAACATGTTTGCTGGCAGCCCCTATGAACTCAGAAACCCCCTTTTGATATTCATCACAAAACCTATCCTTAAGCTTAATCCAATTTCTACTCATTCAATCTGTGCGTAAAGAAACTGACCTTCCCTTTATAGGCAGTTGGTCAAGAAGGAAGCACAGCGTGAGATGAACTAGAAAAGGATCTGCAGAGGGTATATGACAAACCATTAGGAACCAGTTGACTTACACGATTTCTCTGAATGTCAGAAAAATTGAAGACATTAATCGAATCTTACCTTTACTTAGTGCTTGGGCCGCCTTCTCGCTATTCTAATTAGCACAACTGGATGGTTGAAGGATCGAAGATATAAGCAGCACCTGCCACCGAGTCAATGACAAGGAAACACAAGAGCTCATTCAGATAGATAACCCACCAGAATAGTCTTAAGCTAAATTAGCATTACATAGTAGCCACGGGAGAGAAGGGCGACGCTTACCTATTTCTGAGACCAGCGAGTTTGCTATGGGAAACGAGGGAGGGAGAAAGACCAGCGAGTTTGCTCTCCAATCCGTAAAGAAATTTAGGTTTCGGAGATAGGGGATCTTTGAACTGCGGTGGTGACGGGGAGATTGGTGGAACAGCTACGATGACGGAAATCCCGCCGGAGAGTGGCCGGCCCGATTGGTGGAGGACGGGTAAAGGATTTTGATGTCGGGTTCCTTTGGATTTTGATAGACTGCGCAATTTCAAGAGACAAGGAAAAAGGAGTATAATTGTTCTCCCGATCGAGGGAAAGAGGTTGCAGACTAAAAACACCAAGTATGACAAAATGCCATTGTCACATATCGAGACCACTATATTAAGATCAACATTACATTTGGTCAGATCGGCGAGGGCTTATGGTGATCTATTGTGACAAACCAATTTGTCACAATAGAATTCATCAAGACATAATATGACAAACTATAATTTGACGATCACATTTTGTCACTTTATGTCTCTTACAACCCGATGTGGGTTACCTATTTTGACGAACCATATAGTGACACACAAACTTGGTCACTTTAAAACTTTAACTGACAAAGTATTCTGACAAACTGATATTTTGTCACATTAGGAGTACCAAATGTGATATTTTCAATTTTTGTCATATTATAGTACCTATTATGACAAAGGTAAAATGACAAAAAAAAAATTTGTCCTAATAGGCCGAATTTGTTGTAGTCGCACTGGTTTTCAACATCAACACATCAGCAACTTTTAGACAACCTGGACAACCACCACAGAGGACATTTGAGTGCAGCAAAATCGAGTAAAGGAAGAGTCTCCCTTCAGTTCACCAACCAACCTAGACTTGACTCAACCACTTACTCAAGACAGTCACCTCATGCACAAAACTCAAGACATCAGAATAGAGACCGAGCAATCTAGGTCCTCACCGGGGTACAAGAGTATATAGAATATGAGAAAATGAATCGCTCACTCTCGACCAGTGGGGTCAGGACAATTTGATGCGAAAATTTTTTACTTATTCTCTCAATTCCTAACATCTCTTCACCATGACGACAGCCTCTAAATGTTAGAGTTCACAAAAATGGGTGTCATCACTAACTAATCCGGAGGTCTTAGACACAGGTTCAAGTGACTGGCTAGGGTCTTGGACATGGGGAAAAGGCCTTTTAGGTGGTCGAAGTATTCATAGCAGAAGGTTCCACATTTCCAAACCCAACAAACTCACAGTCAATCAAACCAGTACTTTCTTTCCGCTATTCTGCATTACTCAAATTCTCTAGAGCACAAGAGCGAAGGAGGTCACATAAATGTTAGTATTTCTAAGCCAGACTGCTAAGAAACACTACTTAATGTGCACTATTTAGATCTTTGGTGGTGGCTCTCTGTTGCTTTTATTTTTTGCTTTGTTTTTCTTTCATTTTTTCCATTTCTTAAGAGAACCACCACCTCTGCACATTTTCAAACACCTGCCCAACTTTTTAAGAACTACCTCCAATTCTCACATTAAATTTAGCAGAAACAGCAGAGAACATGTAAAAATCACTCTGTGGAACCTTCTAAAAGATGAAAAAGGGTGACTTTTCATTGTAGACTGAAAGAAAGGATAACAGACAGCTCAAAGGGGCTGACTAGGGGGTATGACACACCAGGACAGTCAACTTGGTCGTGGGCTAATCCTATGCCTCCATCATCTTAGCTAATGACAACGTGAATGCTACACATCATGGAAGAGGGAACTATCGCACAAGAAAGAAACGAGCAGGCTCAAATCTCACATGGCTACCTATATGCTCTATCTCTCATTCTGGTTCCCTGAACAAGATGCATAAACGACTGTCAAGAACAAGTGATCCATTCAAGTCACAGTTGGTAAGCAAATAGTTGAAACACTGAACCCCTACACAATTCCACTACACGTCTCAGTCATCATTATAGGTTGTCCTAGTCACAATCCAGTTGTCATGCATTAATCCGAAAACCATTCGATTCATCAATCCAAACACAGTGCCAATATGAGCAAACAGCCATACTTGGAGCCCTCAAATCTCGATATTTGGACAGCGGACTAGGCTCCAAGCACCTGTATATAAATTCCAACCGATACAAAGCACCCCCCCCCCCCACAGTGAAGCACGACATTGCCCTCAATGGAGCAGAGGGAGAGATAAGGGGAACGATGTTGCCGGATTGAAAGACTGCAGAAGACTGGAAGTGGACCAGTCAGCGGGGGCATATGGAACGAACGGGCATTTCTGCACTAAAGGGACAGCAAGAACACACTAGCATACCGTGCGTTAGGGATCAGAGTTGGCCCAGATGGCCACAAAATAACAATCCACAAAAGAAAGAAAAAGGGACAAAAAAACAACTGATAGACTCAGTTCAGGCTCCTCAAACACATGGAGCAAACATAAAAAGTCTAAAACAAAAACACACACTGAGGAGCGACAAGTACAGCCTACTCGTCGCCAAGGTTGTCCAGATCGATGTCATTCATGAATGCATCGTCATCATCAGCTGGTGGAGGTGGAAGTGGAGAGTCCTCCCAGGGAGTCCTCCAAACTGGCTGCTAGCCCGGTAGCAGCTGGAGCAGGTGCTGCTGGACCTCCTGCATGCGCCTAGATCGAGCCTTCTCTCGCTCGATATGAGCCAATGTCACCCCCTGCTGGGTCGCCATCATGTCCAGGCGCTCATCATAGGCAGCCATCCGAGTCTGATACTCGGCCTAATGAGCCGCATACTACTACTGGAACTGGAGCTGCTGGTGAAGGATCTGCTGGTTCTGGATACGCAGCTGCTCGAACTTGTGGGTGAAGTAGTCCTGCCCAGGGAAAGCGGAGCTGCCACCCCCGTACTCGAAGGTGGTGGGGCAGGGGGCAGCATCATCATCATCCACCTCCTCGGGCTCCACATCCTCATCACCCGCACCCTCGGGAACCTCCGGCTGGACCTCCTCTGGGATCTGAGGTTGAGGAAACCCCTCGATCCACTTAACACCTCGCTCTTCCCGAAGCAGGTGCATTTTACCGATTGTAAACTCGCCAAAGGCAATGGTGTCTCCCTGCTCTGTGCACCCCTGCAGGGATATCTGGAAGTAGGCGGCCAGGCGGGTGATGAGGGGGGTGCAGTGGAGTTTCTTCAGCTCGGAAGCACTCTTGTCGAAGGTCCTCGCCACCACCGAACCCAAGTGGAGAGGATGATCCCTCTAGCGCATAGACTGAATGAAGTACATGGCTCTCCGGGTGATGGCGCTGGCACTGTCCGAGGCCGGAGTGTAAGACTTGGCCAGCAGGTGGTGGAGGATGCGGTTTTCGAGCTGCAATGTGCTGGCCTTCGTCTTCCCCGGCGAGAAGGGATGCTGGCCTAGCCGAGCGAGGCGGGTGTACAGCGTCTGGAAGTTCACCCCCTCTGGCTCGAGAAGCTCGGTGATGTAGTCCCTATCATCGACCAGGCCGAGGCCGAGGGTGGTCGCCAGCTCGTGGTAGCTCATGGATCGGGGTGCACCGCCATGCCTGAACTGGACGGCTTCTCCGTCCTTCCAATCCTCTGTGTCTGCATGCTTGAAGGTCGTGTAGAACTCAAGCACGAGCTTGTGGTAAACCTTCTTGCGAATGCAGAGTAGGCGGCGCCAGGGGAGGTTGGTGACTATGGCGGAGAAGTGCTCGTAGCAGTTCAGCTTCTCCAGCTCTCGCTTGGACCAGCAATGATGCTGCCCAAATTTGCAGGCCAGGACGCTCTTAAAACGATCCTGGTGGGGCCCCCTTCTCAAATCTTGAATAAACGGGTTCCTGAGGTTGGGCTTCATCATCGTCCTGCAAAAGAACAACCCAAAGTGGAACCAAGAGAGCCAAGAAAAATGTTAATCACACCCCCACACTTAAGAACAGAAAACAGCCTAACCATGGTTTCATCCATAGTTCGGGGGTCAAAAACTCGATAAATCAAGCATAATCTGAGTGGGGGGTGCACATCCATGAAAAAGTAGGCAACTCAAGGTTCACATCCATAGCAAACACACCCTCAAAGCACATCATTAAGGTTCCCAACCGACTCCCACAAAATGGTACGAAAACAGACATTTCATCGAACACCTTGTGTGCACTATGAAGGTAAACATGGAATGGACAAAATTCTTGCACACAAGGGCTCAATTCATACATAATCCAAGCATTCTCCTCAATCAATTGCACACAATTCACATGATTCAAAGAGGTTCTCTAAACATGCACCCTAACACCCAATTCTCCATAAATAACATAGTTAAGGTCAAAATCAAACCTGGAGACTCAAGTAGAGGTGTAGGGGATGATGAGGGAAAGGCACTGGAAGCGACGAAAGGCCGAAAAACTGCCCGGAAGTGCTCATTGGAGCCTCGCCAGAGTCTCACCGGAAATCGCCTCCGGCGACTCAAAATCAAGCCAAATCACCTCAAAATCGAGGGATAGGCCGATTATGGGGAGGAAAGGGTGGGTGTGGTGTTGGATTTGTGAAAAACCGACCAAAAATGGCCGAAAATCGACAAGGAGGGCGAAAAGTCATGGTTTTCCGCCGAGGGGGAGAGGATTCCGGCAAGAGAAATTTGATTTTCTGACCACTCGGCCGTGTCGGCCGAATTTATAGCCCGTGGCTTGGCCACACGGGCAGGCTGACACAGTCGTGTGAGGTGCACACGTGCCCGTGTCGGCCGACAAGGGCAGGCCGAGGATTTCCACACGGCCGTGTGCAAAGCACACCTGGCCGTGTGAAAAATAGCGAGAGCTCACACGGGTTGGGGCCAAATCCACACGGCCGTGTGGGGGACCCCTCTTGCCCGTGTGAAAATTCCAAAGAATCCACACGGCCAAAACCCATTTTCACACGGCCGTGTGACCTTCAGGGCTGGCCGTGTGGGCTGCCAGAACTCCGAATTTGACCTGTTTTCACTCCAGAACGACATATAACTCGTGAACAACCCCTCAAGACTCAAAAAACACAAAAAATTAAAAGGAAAAAGGTAAGAAAATGCAAACCTAGGTGGGGTTGCCTCCCCACAAGCGCTTCTTTACCGTCTTTTAGCTGGACGCCAGTAGAGGAACTAAGGGTCCTCGATCTTGATCAGCAGCTCTGCGCGCTCGACAGCACCTCCCAAGTACAACTTTAGGAGGTGGCCATTCACCTTGAATGGCTCAGTTTGAGCATTGCTGATCTCCACCGCACCGTGCGGGAAAACTTGGGTGACCGTGAAGGGTCCCGACCACCTCGAACGTAGCTTGCCCGGAAAGAGTTTCAGGCGTGCATTGAAGAGCAGAACACAATCACCTACCTGAAACTCCTTCGGGCCCCTTAACCGAGCGTCGTGGAGACGCTTGGTTCGCTCCTTCTAGAGCAGGGTGTTCTCGTAGGCGTGGTAACGCCATTCCTCCAACTGCAGCAGCTGCAATTTACGTTCAGTACCTGCAACACTCAAATCCATGTTTAGAAGCTTAATGGCCCAGAAGGCCTTGTGCTCTAGCTCTACTGGCAGATGGCACGCCTTCCCATAGACAAGCCTATAGGGAGAAGTGCCAATCGGGTTCTTATAGGCCGTCCTATATGCCCAAAGAGCATCATCGAGCTTGGTGGACCAATCCTTGCGGGACTGATCCACCGTCTTTTCAATTATTCGTTTAAGTTCTCGGTTCGTCAGCTCGGCTTGCCCATTTGACTAGGGGTGGTAAGCCACCGACACCTGATGCTTAACACCATAGCGGGAGAGGAGTTTAGTGAATTGCCCTTGAAAATGGGTTCCTCTATCACTAATGATGGCGCGGGATGTCGCGAACCGGGAGAACAGCTGCTTCAGAAATGAGCAGACCCGTCTTGCATCATTGGTGGGCATGGCTTGAGCTTCTGCCCACCTCGAGACGTAGTCCACTGCAACCAATATGTACAGATTGCCAAAAGATGGAGGGAATGGGCCCATGAAATCGATACCCCAAACATCAAAAATTTCACAAATGACAGAAATATGTTGGGGCATCTCATCCCGGGCAGAAATATTACCTGACCTTTGGCAGCAGTCGCACTGTCGTGCGAAGGTGTCTGCATTCTTGAAGAGCGAGGGCCAGTAGAAGCCTGACTGTAGCACCTTCCGCGCCGTGCAGTTTCCTCCATGGTGACCTCCAGTAGGTCCCTCGTGGCATTGAGACAGGATGGCTCCCATCTCGTGCTCCATGACACAGCGCCGGATGACGCCATCTGCTCTAATCCTGAAGAGGTAAGGATCCTCCCAGAAGTAATGCTTCAGATCGGAGAAGAACTTGCGCTTTGCATGAGTGGCCATCCCCTTAGGTAGCTGCTTGCCCACCAGATAATTCGCAAAGTCAGAATACCAAGGGACCACGCTTTCCACCAGTGTCATCGCCAGCAATCTCTCACCCGGGAAGGAGTCATTGATCTCTTCCACGAAGTTGTCCACCGGAAGGGCTTCCAACCGTGAAAGATGATCTGCAGCAACATTCTCGGCTCCCTTCTTGTCCCGGATTTCGATATCAAATTCCTGCAGCGGCAGGATCCAGCGGATGAGCCTAGGCTTTGCATCAGCCTTGCTCATCAGGTAGTGAATCGCCGAGTGGTTAGTGTAGACCACCACATGGGAGAGCACCAGATAGGGTCGGAACTTATCAAACGCATACACCACGGCGAGGAGCTCCTTCTCAGTGGTGGTGTAGTTCTCTTGTGCATTGTTCAAGGTCTTGGACGCGTAGTAGATGGGCTGGAAGTGCTTCTCGCGTCTCTGACCCAGAACTGCTCCGACTGCATAGTCACTCGCATCGCACATCAGCTCAAAAGGAAGAGACCAGTCAGGAGTCACCATGATAGGTGCATGGGTAAGCTTCTCCTTCAGAGTCTCAAATGCCGTTGTGCACTCGGGAGTGAACTGGAATGGTGCATCCTTCTCCAGCAGCTTGGTCAAAGGCAGGGCAATCTTCGAGAAATCTTTAATGAAGCGCCGGTAGAAGCCTGCATGACCCAGAAAGCTGCGAATCCCCTTCACAGAAACGGGAGGAGGTAGCTTACTGATCGTCTCAATCTTCACGCGATCCACCTCAATCCCCTGCTTGGAGATCTTGTGCCCGAGCGAAATTCCCTCACGGACCATAAAATGGCACTTCTCCCAGCTGAGTGCCAAATTAGTCTCCTCGCACCTCTTCAGAACGAGTTCAGGTTATGGAGACAGTGAGTGAAGGAGTCTCCATACACCGAGAAATCATCCATGAAGACTTCCATGATCTCTCCAACCAGTCGTTCGAAGATCGCCAGCATGCATCTCTGGAAGGTCGCCGGTGCATTACACAGCCCAAATGGAATCCTCCGGTAGGCAAAGGTACCGAAGGGGAAAGTGAATTTGGTCTTCGCCTGATCCTCCGGTGCAATAGGAATCTGGGAGTAACCAGACATGCCATCCAGGAAGCAATAAAACTCATGGCCAGCCAACCTCTCCAGCATCTGATCAATGAAAGGTAGGGGAAAATGATCTTTCCTGGTGGCGTCGTTCAGACGCCGGTAATCGATGCAGACTCTCCAGCCAGTCACGGTCCGCATCAGGATCATCTCTTTCTTCTCATTCGGGACCACAGTCATCCCGCCTTTCTTCGGGACCACCTGAGTGGGGCTGACCCACTTGCTATTAGATATAGCAAAGATGATCCCTGCATCCATGAGCTTCACAATCTCTGCCCGGACCACTGCCTCCAAGTTAGGAGACAATCTCCGCTGTGGCTGCCTGACTGGCTTAACCTCATCCTCCATCAGAATTCTGTGGGAGCAGAAGGATGGGCTAATGCCTATGATGTCTGTGATCTTCCATGCCATGGCCCGGGCATACTTCTGCAACATAGCCACTAGCCTGCTCTTCTGCTCGGGTGTCAGATCCGAGCTAATAATGACCGGGAGCTTATTCCCCTCCCGGAGAAATGCATACTCCAGGCGGGAGGGGAGGGGTTTAAGCTCCAACTCTGGTGGCTCCTCCAATGATGTAGCGATCCGGGGCGAGATAGGGATCGGCTTGAATGGTATCTCTCGCCCCTCGATCGCAGCCTCGTCCAGCTCCGCAAGCTGCTCCTTCAGCTGCACATCCTGTGATGCCTGTTCCCCTAGCAAAAGACAATGCTCAAGGAAATCATCAGTACCCGCACTCGTGATGGCGAGTGCGGTCTCAAAATCAGCAACAACATCACAAGAATCTAGATCATCATGGAGCTGGGGGGTGTTTCATATTATCAGAAACAGAGAAGGTGACTTGTTCACCCCCCAGCTCGCAAAATCAGTTTTCCATCATTCACATCAATGAGCGCCTTGGCGGTGGCGAGAAAAGGTCTACCCAATATCAATGGCACATCCACATCCTCATTTATGTACAAAATCACAAAATCAACAGGATAAGAGAATGGCCCTACTACGACTATCAAGTCCTCTGCAATGCCCCTAGGATGCACAATGGATCTATCAGCAAGTTGAATGCTCATCCTAGTATCATTGGGTTCACCTAGGCCTAGCTTTTTAAACAGCTTATATGGCATGAAATTTATGATAGCGCCTAAATCCGCCAAGGACTTCCCTATATCCAAACTACCAATCATGCAAGGGATAGTGAAACTCCCTGGGTCTTTTCGCTTCTCTGGTTGTTTGTTCTGCAGGATGGCAGAACACTCCTCGTTGAGCATCACCGTTGACAGCTCCCCAAGCTTCTTCTTGTTGGTGAGGAGATCCTTCATGAACTTGGCATACTTGGGCATCTTCGATAATGCCCCCATGAAGGGCATGCTTATGTTTACCTGCTTCAGCATTGCCATGAATTTGGCAAACTCAGTCTCCAGTCGGTCCTTGTGCAACCGAGTAGGAAAGGGAAGCTGTGGCACATACTCCTTCACCACTGGTTGCGGTTTAGGAGCAGGCACCTCAACCTCCTTCTCCATTTCTTCCCCATTAGCTGGAAGTGCTGAAGCAGGGGTCTCTCTCTCCTCTGCCCGAACAGGTGGATCGGCAATCACCTTGCCACTCCTGGTTGTGATGGCACTGCAGTTGGCATTCGTGTCCTGCGGGTGAGGGATGGTCTGACCAGGCAAGGTACCAGGAGTCCTCTGAGCTACAGCCTGGGAAACACTCCCAAGCTGGGTCTGTATATCCTGCAACACAGCCTGCGTATTTCTCTGACCAGCTTCTAGCTCCAAGAATTTACCTAAAGCTTTCTCCATGAATTGCTCGATGTTATTGAACTTGTTTGCACTGGAGGTGGCCAGAGAACTCACCAAATCTCTCAATTCCGCCATCTGGTCACTCTGTACTGGGGCTGCAGGTGCTGCCCCTGTCTGATGAATGTTCGCACCTGTGACTGAGGTGGAACTGGCCCCTGTCTGGGCGGGTAGAGTGGCTGTTGTGGCTGCTGAAATTGCCCTTGTCTGGGCTGGTATGGAGGCCTCTGGAAACCAGGTGGTCCCTGGGGGACTGGTGGTCTGGAATTTGCCCCACCCCATGAGAAGTTGGGATGCTGGCGCCACCCCTCGTTGTAAGTGTTGCTGTAGGGGTCGAAACGCCTGGCATTGCCGATGAAGTCCAGCTGCTCCTGGGGTGTGGTCGATTCCTTCATTGCCTGGCAGTCTTCCACCGTGTGATGGGTGCTCTCGCACCATTGGCAGAGCATCGCCTGCTGCTGTCCAGTCCCTGGAATCATCCCGGAACGATCGATAGCTGAAACCAGCCTCGATACCACCTGCACCAAATCAGAGGAATGGGTTCCCACAGAATGTACACCTCGGCTTGGTGCTCTCCTCGACCTCCTAGCAGTGCCCCAATCATACCCGTTCTCTGTCATCTCTTCAAAAAGTTGATTCAGCTCGGGCGGTGTTTTGGTGAGCATATTTCCGCCACATACCGAATCAATCAGCTGCTTGTCCTCCGGGAAGATGGCGTGATAGAAGGTGCCCACCTTGAAAGCATCATTGAAGCCATGATTGGGACACCTGAGGAAGAGACTGGTGTATCTCTCCCAAGCATCCCTGTTGGTCTCATCCTCATCCTGAGCAAAATGGGTAATTTGCTTCTGCAGGTCAGCCGTCTTGGATGGAGGATGGTAGCGGGTGAGGAACTTGTCCGCCAGGTTGGCGAACGTGGTGATAGAGCCCGGAGGTCGAGTGTCTAGCCACTCCTTGGCCTGCCCCTCCAGGGTGAATGGGAAGTACCTCAGCTGGATGGCATCTGCTGGGACCCCATTTATCTTGATTCCATCAATCAGCTCGTGGAATCGCCTCAGATGCGATCGGGGGCACTCCCCCTCCTTGCCACGGAACACCACTGAACCGCGCAGCATGGTGATTACTGAGGTGCTCACCTCAAAATTGTTGGCTGGGGCATGAGGGTGTTGAATGGGTGACCTCATGTTCGCGGCTCTGGCGGTCCAGTAGGATCCCATGGTCTGCTCCTCTGGAATGACCACATCATGGTCCTGTGGGTCAGCCATCTCCTCTTCGTCAGTGATCTGCAGCTATGCTAGCACCTCCTCCGCAACCAGTCGCGCCTTTAGAGCCCGCTTAAAGTTCCTACAAGTTCGTTCAAGCTCCTGGTCTAATAGTAGTAGTTCTCCCGACTGGCTACGGGTCATGCACTACCTGCACACAGCCAGTGATAGACTGATAATTACACATGTTTTCACCCCTATTCTGGAGTCGTTTGAGATGTTGATTCTCGTGTTTTAAGCCGATTTCACGCGAGGTTGTACGTTTATGTCATATTTCAGGACTTGGCGTTGGAATCGAGGCAAAGGAACGAGATTCGGGTCGAAAGGAGCAAGTGAGGCTTGAAGTGTGCTGGAGAGCCAAAATACCCGGCCATGAGCAGAAATACCCGACCGGGTATTATCTGGCCATGGTCGGGGATTTTTGGCTTTGGGCGTCCGTGAGAAACAGAAGGGGGCCCGGGCAAGAGGCAAAAATCCCCGGTCGGGGATTATTGGAAGAGACCGGGGATTTCCCCTGAGGCCGACACGGTGCGCTTCAATTATACCCGGTCGAGACCCAAAATACCCGATCGGGTATTTCGACCGGGTATCGCGACAGGCAGCAGTTTTAAGGGAAAAGAGGCTAAAAATCAAGGGAGACGAGTTTTAGAGAGACAGAGTGATTCCTAGAGAGAGAAAGCAACGAACCAGAGTTCCCAAATGCCATAGCTTGATCTTCATCACCATTGGAGCCCGGCTTGAGCTTGGAGAAGTGCCGATTGACAACCAGGAGTAGAAACTCATCCTTCACAGTATGATTTCCGCGTCTGAATCTGCTTTTGCTTCTCTCTCCATGGAGTAGTTTCCCCATTCATCTGGGTATGGGGAACCCTAGATTTGTATGTTAGGTCTGATTGTATGAACCCAAGTACAGATTTTATGAGTTGATTATATTCAATTGAGGTTTGAATGATTGAATGACTTGAATCCTGATCAAATTCCTGTTGTTTCTGCTTTAACCTAGAAAGAGAATATCTGCCTAGGTTGATAGAGCACCCTTAATTGAAGGTAGTGAATTGGTGACTTTAGTCGAGGAGCCAATTCACTATTCTGTACCGAATTCAATTCGGTAGTGGAGGTTTGGTTCGTTAGGGCCTCAATCTATTTACTCCGGTGGAGGTTAGTCGCCCGCTGGACACTCAGATTGAGAGGGTTTGGAGACCTTTAGTCGAGACTTCATACTGTTTAAGAACCTTCCGCAGTATAACTTTCATGAAAACTGAACTTGGTAAATTGCAATCCGGCTTAACTGCAGTCTAGGGGGAACCATTTCCGGGTGACCTCTCTCGACTTGACAACAACCGTTTAACTTGCTTTGTTTGTTTGTTAATTTGGACTTGGACTAAAGTTTCACTGCTAGATAACAAGAATTCACCGAGTAGTCATCAAATCTAGGACCCGGGTTGACATTAAAACCCAAACCCGCTATACTACGCTTTAGGAAGTGGTTGCAATTGGCCATTTTCTAGAGTGACAGTAGGAGTGAGTCAAGTTTTTGGCGCCGTTGCCGGGGATGGCTAGGTTGTTGAAGAAAAGTGATTTCTGTTACTTTAGCATTTTCATTTTCGCATTGAGTGTTTGTTCTTTCCCACTTGTGCCTTCACGGGTTTGCATTGCTTGATTGTGTGCAGATAGTGCATGACCCGTAGCCAGTCGGGAGGTTTACTGCAGTTGGATCCAGAGATTGAACGCACCTGCCACCAACTTAGGAGACAACAGCGAGCTAGACTGGCTACGGTAGAGCGCATAGACGGTCATTTGAGCAGCAAGTCCGAGGACGAGTACGAGATGGAAGGCGACCACAACCCACCTCCGGCGAATCAGCTCTTGGGGAACGACCCCAGACCCCAGGCACCGGCGCAGGGTCCCACCTTGGAGTACTACTACACTCCACGGATTGCTGACATCCGCCCGGTCATCCTCTATCCACCCATTCCAGCGAACAACTTCGAGATCAAGCCATGCTGGATTCAGCTCATTACATCCTTTATCCAGTACCATGGCTTGAAGGATGAGGAAGCAAGGGTGCACCTTTCCCGTTTTCTGCAGCTGACGAACGGGTTCAAGCTGAACGGTGTCCCGGATGACGCAATCCGCCTTCACCTCTTCCCCCATTCTCTGGCGGGGAATGCTAAGAGGTGGTTGGAGACCCAGCCCCCATTGTCCATCACTTCTTGGGACGATCTGGCAGACAAGTTCGTGCACAGGTACTATCCGGCATCGAAGACCACAGAGATTCAGCGAGAGATCACTCACTTCCGCCAAGAGCCAGACGAGTCACTTCGTGATGCATGAGAGCGGTACATGGGATATTTATGGCAGTGTCCCCATCATGGCTTCAGTGATGCATTCACAGTGGGGAACTTCTACAGTACTCTCTCCCCGGACAGCCAGAGGGTGATTGAGTCTCTATGCCCAGGAGGGGATATTCTCACTAAGACTCCACCCGAGCTGAACCACATGATCAGTACCTTGGCTGCCCGAGATCATTCCTGGGGGCAGAGCAACAGAGGCAGAAATTCCCGGGACCGTGGTGTGCACGCTATGGAGGCCAGGTCCGGGTTAGAGCAGCAGGTGGCTGAGTTGGTGCAGACATTGAAGCAGCCCAACAGTCTTATTCCGGGCCGAGGTACAACGACGCCTCCAGTAGCCCAGTGTCAGTGGCGTGAGAGCCCGAATCATCTAGTGGAGGACTGTCAGGCTATGAGGGAGTCCTCTACTCCCCAAGAACAGGTGAACTTCATCGCCAATGCTCGGCGCCTTGACCCCTACAACAATACATACAATGAGGGGTGGCGCCAGCATCCCAACTTTGCCTGGAGTAGCAACGCCACTAAACCCCCTGGTTTCCCAGCACCAGCGGGTGGTTTTCAGCAGAGACAGCCCTTCCAGGCTAAGCAAGGGCCACCACCACAGCAGCAGCCCTACCAGCCTAGGCAGGGGCAGCCATTCCAGCAGCCCCAGCGTTAGTATGCCGAGCCAGCAGCAGCCCCAGCTCCCGATAACCAGATGACCGAGCTGAAAAATATTTTGGCGGCATTCATGACCACCAGCCAGGCGAATTTCACGAGGGTGGACCAGAGCATAGCCTCTTTGGAGGCAGGACAGAGGAACCAGAGTGCTATTCTGCAAGATTTACAGAACCAAGTTGGTGCCATAGCGCGCCAAATTACTACCCGGGCCCCGGTGACTCTATCTGCCACCACCGTCCCCAATCCACGTGAGCCGCACCAGCAGCTGGATGCCATTTTTACCAGGAGTAGCAAGACCATCACTGCTGATCCTGCCCCGGCCAGGTAGGAGGAACCTCTACCTACTTCAGCACTTCCAGCCGACGATGCAAAAGCGCGGGATGAGAAGGAAGCCCCTGCTCCCCAGCCACAACCAGTGGTTAAGGAACATGTGCCCCAGCTTCCCTTCCCCACTCGCCTACATAAAGATAAGCTGGAGACTGAGTTTGCCAAGTTTATGGCAATGTTGAAGCAGCTCAACATCAGCATACCGTTTGTGGAGGCACTGTCGAAGATGCCCAAGTACGCAAAGTTCATGAAAGATCTCCTCACCAACAAGAAGAAACTTGGGGATCTCTCGACAGTGCTGCTGAGCGAGGAGTGTTCTGTTATCCTGCAGAACAAGCTGCCCGAAAAGCGCAAGGACCCAGGGAGTTCCACTATCCCTCTTACTATTGGCAGCATGCATGTAGGCAAGTCCTTGGCGGACCTAGGCGCTAGCATAAACGTCATGCCATATAAGTTGTTTAAGAAGCTTGACCTAGGTGAACTTAGCCCTACTAGGATGAGCATTCAGCTAGCTGATCGTTCCGTTGTGCATCCTAGGGGTATCATAGAGGACCTGCTTGTTAATGTGGGTGCATTCACATATCCTGTTGACTTTGTTATTCTGGATATAAATGAGGATGTGGATGTGCCTTTGATTTTAGGGAGACCATTTCTTGCCACCGCCAAGGTACTTATTGATGTGCATGATGGTAAACTGATCCTGCGTGCTGGAAATGAACAAGCTACCTTTTCTGTGACTGAATTCGATCACTGTTCTATGATTGCTGTCACACCTGTGCATGCTATTTCTGACCCGGTACACGAGCCTGTCGTGTATCCTTCTGCACCTCTCATTTTGCAGGATAACCCTCTCACTCCTTCGCCGCCGCTCCCTCCAGCCTCACCACCGAATAAAAAGCTCAAAGAGGAATGGCGGCCGAAGCAGCAGGTGCCTAAGCCTACTCGGAAGAAAGGTGGAGACCACTATGAGCTGGTCCCACCTCCTGCATCACGATCACCCTGGCCATCCGCGTACTCACTTGCCTGCATTCTGCCTGATGGCCAGGTCGAGCTAACCAATTCTGGTGGTTGCACCCGTCGGGTGCACGGTCACCACCTGAAGCTGTACCTCAAGAGTGACGTGGATCCGCTCTTAGAGGCACCTGTTCCTGCACCACGCTGATTATCCACCATGGGCGTCCAGCTACAAGACGGTAAAGAAGCGCTTGTGGGGAGGCAACCCCACCACGGTTTTCATTTATTTCTTTTGTTTTGGGTCGGATTGCCAATAGCTTTGGCTTTGGTTTGTTTTCTTTTGTTTTGGCTGATGTAATATTGGGCTGACCATTGGACCTGACATATTGTGTTGGAGTTCTCTTGTTTCCTTTAGCTGTGCCTGTGTACCTGAATGGTCCTCTCTCCAGTCCGCTTCATTCCGACTGGTCCATTTCCAGTCTCCTGCAGTCCGTGCACACCGGTAACATCGTTCCCCTTTCCTTCCCTCTTCTCCATTGAGGGCAATGTCGATCTTAAGTGTGGGGGGATGTTTATCTTTTGACTGCATTAGATCTGTTTGTGTGCTTGGAGCCTAGTCCACTGTCCAAATTTTTAAATTTGAGGGCTCCAAGTACGTGTTCCTTGCAATTGCCTGCTCAGTATGCTTTGAATTGACAGTCTTTATAGTAATATGCAACCTAGGGAGGTAGTGTAGCACTATGGAGGATGTTGATGCATTTAAGAAGTCTCCTTTCTTCTTCATATTGTGTTGGTTGATTGTGTGAATTAGTGATCTTAGGACCCTTGAATTGTGTGGTGTTGTGGACTCTCTACCTGTCATGGACTCTTGTATCATGTTTTGGAAATAACAGGTGCTCGAAAATGTGCTTTAAATTAACATCTCCCATGCGAATAGGGCGAAAGTGTGTAAGGGGAGACGGGAATCCGTTCCCAATTTCCACCTACTACCTCCAGCCCCCTTACATGTCTTTCCCTCGCACGAGGCTCGAGACATCCGCTCCTGGCATGGCCGGTAAGAGCCGGGCTCCCGCAAAACCTCTGCTAGGTGGGAGCCCCCATTTTCTGAAAAACAGGTTGGAACCCTTGGAAAAGAAGAAGGAAAAAAAAAGCAAAAAAACAAGCAAAAAAAGAAAGAAAAGGGGTTCCAACCATTTTCAAGAAGAAGGTAGAGCACCTTGAAAAATGTGAGTCCATGATCTTTTGTTTTTGAGAGTCTTTTCATCCACGATTCATTTGTCCTCTGTTCACTATTTGCCATGATGCCGACTCGAGACTAGCGTTCTCGCCGAGGAAGCTATGAGATGACTTGTGCGTCGGTTGACCTCGTAAGCTGCTAAATGATCTAGGAAGTCCTCTACCTACGATCGAGGTTGTTTGTTGCTATAGAGGTCTAGAGAGTTGCATTGGTTTGAGCTAGGTTTGCTTGGGGACAAGCAAACGAAGTGTGGGGGAGTTTGATAGACCGATCATTACACATGTTTTCACCCCTATTCTGGAGCCGTTTGAGATGTTGATTCTCGTGTTTTAAGCCGATTTCACGCGAGGTTGTACGTTTATGTCATATTTCAGGACTTGGCGTTGGAATCGAGGCAAAGGAACGAGATTCGGGTCGAAAGGAGCAAGTGAGGCTTGAAGTGTGCTGGAGAGCCAAAATACCCGGCCATGAGCAGAAATACCCGACCGGGTATTATCTGGCCATGGTCGGGGATTTTTGGCTTTGGGCGTCCGTGAGAAACAGAAGGGGGCCTGGGCAGGAGGCAAAAATCCCCGGTCGGGGATTATTGGAAGAGACCGGGGATTTCCCCTGAGGCCGAAACGGTGCGCTTCAATTATACCCGGTCGAGACCCAAAATACCCGACCGGGTATCGCGACAGGCAGCAGTTTTAAGGGAAAAGAGGCTAAAAATCAAGGGAGACGAGTTTTAGAGAGACAGAGCGATTCCTAGAGAGAGAAAGCGATGAACCAGAGTTCCCAAATGCCATAACTTGATCTTCATCACCATTGGAGCCCGGCTTGAGCTTGGAGAAGTGCCGATTGACAACCAGGAGTAGAAACTCATCCTTCACAGTATGATTTCCGCGTCTGAATCTGCTTTTGCTTCTCTCTCCATGGAGTAGTTTCCCCATTCATCTGGGTATGGGGAACCCTAGATTTGTATGTTAGGTCTGATTGTATGAACCCAAGTACAGATTTTATGAGTTGATTATATTCAATTGAGGTTTGAATGATTGAATGACTTGAATCCTGATCAAATTCCTGTTGTTTCTGCTTTAACCTAGAAAGAGAATATCTGCCTAGGTTGATAGAGCACCCTTAATTGAAGGTAGTGAATTGGTTACTTTAGTCGAGGAGCCAATTCACTATTCTGTACCGAATTCAATTCGGTAGTGGAGGTTTGGTTCGTTAGGGCCTCAATCTATTTACTCCGGTGGAGGTTAGTCGCCCGCTGGACACTCAGATTGAGAGGGTTTGGAGACCTTTAGTCGAGACTTCATACTGTTTAAGAACCTTCCGCAGTATAACTTTCATGAAAACTGAACTTGGTAAATTGCAATCCGGCTTAACTGCAGTCTAGGGGGAACCATATCCGGGTGACCTCTCTCGACTTGACAACAACCGTTTAACTTGCTTTGTTTGTTTGTTAATTTGGACTTGGACTAAAGTTTCACTGCTAGATAACAAGAATTCACCGAGTAGTCATCAAATCTAGGACCCGGGTTGACATTAAAACCCAAACCCGCTATACTACGCTTTAGGAAGTGGTTGCAATTGGCCATTTTCTAGAGTGACAGTAGGAGTGAGTCAAGTTTTTGGCGCCGTTGCCGGGGATGGCTAGGTTGTTGAAGAAAAGTGATTTCTGTTACTTTAGCATTTTCATTTTCGCATTGAGTGTTTGTTCTTTCCCACTTGTGCCTTCACGGGTTTGCATTGCTTGATTGTGTGCAGATAGTGCATGACCCGTAGCCAGTCGGGAGGTTTACTGCAGTTGGATCCAGAGATTGAACGCACCTGCCACCAACTTAGGAGACAACAGCGAGCTAGACTGGCTACGGTAGAGCGCATAGACGGTCATTTGAGCAGCAAGTCCGAGGACGAGTACGAGATGGAAGGCGACCACAACCCACCTCCGGCGAATCAGCTCTTGGGGAACGACCCCAGACCCCAGGCACCGGCGCAGGGTCCCACCTTGGAGTACTACTACACTCCACGGATTGCTGACATCCGCCCGGTCATCCTCTATCCACCCATTCCAGCGAACAACTTCGAGATCAAGCCATGCTGGATTCAGCTCATTACATCCTTTATCCAGTACCATGGCTTGAAGGATGAGGAAGCAAGGGTGCACCTTTCCCGTTTTCTGCAGCTGACGAACGGGTTCAAGCTGAACGGTGTCCCGGATGACGCAATCCGCCTTCACCTCTTCCCCCATTCTCTGGCGGGGAATGCTAAGAGGTGGTTGGAGACCCAGCCCCCATTGTCCATCACTTCTTGGGACGATCTGGCAGACAAGTTCGTGCACAGGTACTATCCGGCATCGAAGACCACAGAGATTCAGCGAGAGATCACTCACTTCCGCCAAGAGCCAGACGAGTCACTTCGTGATGCATGAGAGCGGTACATGGGATATTTATGGCAGTGTCCCCATCATGGCTTCAGTGATGCATTCACAGTGGGGAACTTCTACAGTACTCTCTCCCCGGACAGCCAGAGGGTGATTGAGTCTCTATGCCCAGGAGGGGATATTCTCACTAAGACTCCACCCGAGCTGAACCACATGATCAGTACCTTGGCTGCCCGAGATCATTCCTGGGGGCAGAGCAACAGAGGCAGAAATTCCCGGGACCGTGGTGTGCACGCTATGGAGGCCAGGTCCGGGTTAGAGCAGCAGGTGGCTGAGTTGGTGCAGACATTGAAGCAGCCCAACAGTCTTATTCCGGGCCGAGGTACAACGACGCCTCCAGTAGCCCAGTGTCAGTGGCGTGAGAGCCCGAATCATCTAGTGGAGGACTGTCAGGCTATGAGGGAGTCCTCTACTCCCCAAGAACAGGTGAACTTCATCGCCAATGCTCGGCGCCTTGACCCCTACAACAATACATACAATGAGGGGTGGCGCCAGCATCCCAACTTTGCCTGGAGTAGCAACGCCACTAAACCCCCTGGTTTCCCAGCACCAGCGGGTGGTTTTCAGCAGAGACAGCCCTTCCAGGCTAAGCAAGGGCCACCACCACAGCAGCAGCCCTACCAGCCTAGGCAGGGGCAGCCATTCCAGCAGCCCCAGCGTTAGTATGCCGAGCCAGCAGCAGCCCCAGCTCCCGATAACCAGATGACCGAGCTGAAAAATATTTTGGCGGCATTCATGACCACCAGCCAGGCGAATTTCACGAGGGTGGACCAGAGCATAGCCTCTTTGGAGGCAGGACAGAGGAACCAGAGTGCTATTCTGCAAGATTTACAGAACCAAGTTGGTGCCATAGCGCGCCAAATTACTACCCGGGCCCCGGTGACTCTATCTGCCACCACCGTCCCCAATCCACGTGAGCCGCACCAGCAGCTGGATGCCATTTTTACCAGGAGTAGCAAGACCATCACTGCTGATCCTGCCCCGGCCAGGTAGGAGGAACCTCTACCTACTTCAGCACTTCCAGCCGACGATGCAAAAGCGCGGGATGAGAAGGAAGCCCCTGCTCCCCAGCCACAACCAGTGGTTAAGGAACATGTGCCCCAGCTTCCCTTCCCCACTCGCCTACATAAAGATAAGCTGGAGACTGAGTTTGCCAAGTTTATGGCAATGTTGAAGCAGCTCAACATCAGCATACCGTTTGTGGAGGCACTGTCGAAGATGCCCAAGTACGCAAAGTTCATGAAAGATCTCCTCACCAACAAGAAGAAACTTGGGGATCTCTCGACAGTGCTGCTGAGCGAGGAGTGTTCTGTTATCCTGCAGAACAAGCTGCCCGAAAAGCGCAAGGACCCAGGGAGTTCCACTATCCCTCTTACTATTGGCAGCATGCATGTAGGCAAGTCCTTGGCGGACCTAGGCGCTAGCATAAACGTCATGCCATATAAGTTGTTTAAGAAGCTTGACCTAGGTGAACTTAGCCCTACTAGGATGAGCATTCAGCTAGCTGATCGTTCCGTTGTGCATCCTAGGGGTATCATAGAGGACCTGCTTGTTAATGTGGGTGCATTCACATATCCTGTTGACTTTGTTATTCTGGATATAAATGAGGATGTGGATGTGCCTTTGATTTTAGGGAGACCATTTCTTGCCACCGCCAAGGTACTTATTGATGTGCATGATGGTAAACTGATCCTGCGTGCTGGAAATGAACAAGCTACCTTTTCTGTGACTGAATTCGATCACTGTTCTATGATTGCTGTCACACCTGTGCATGCTATTTCTGACCCGGTACACGAGCCTGTCGTGTATCCTTCTGCACCTCTCATTTTGCAGGATAACCCTCTCACTCCTTCGCCGCCGCTCCCTCCAGCCTCACCACCGAATAAAAAGCTCAAAGAGGAATGGCGGCCGAAGCAGCAGGTGCCTAAGCCTACTCGGAAGAAAGGTGGAGACCACTATGAGCTGGTCCCACCTCCTGCATCACGATCACCCTGGCCATCCGCGTACTCACTTGCCTGCATTCTGCCTGATGGCCAGGTCGAGCTAACCAATTCTGGTGGTTGCACCCGTCGGGTGCACGGTCACCACCTGAAGCTGTACCTCAAGAGTGACGTGGATCCGCTCTTAGAGGCACCTGTTCCTGCACCACGCTGATTATCCACCATGGGCGTCCAGCTACAAGACGGTAAAGAAGCGCTTGTGGGGAGGCAACCCCACCACGGTTTTCATTTATTTCTTTTGTTTTGGGTCGGATTGCCAATAGCTTTGGCTTTGGTTTGTTTTCTTTTGTTTTGGCTGATGTAATATTGGGCTGACCATTGGACCTGACATATTGTGTTGGAGTTCTCTTGTTTCCTTTAGCTGTGCCTGTGTACCTGAATGGTCCTCTCTCCAGTCCGCTTCATTCCGACTGGTCCATTTCCAGTCTCCTGCAGTCCGTGCACACCGGTAACATCGTTCCCCTTTCCTTCCCTCTTCTCCATTGAGGGCAATGTCGATCTTAAGTGTGGGGGGATGTTTATCTTTTGACTGCATTAGATCTGTTTGTGTGCTTGGAGCCTAGTCCACTGTCCAAATTTTTAAATTTGAGGGCTCCAAGTACGTGTTCCTTGCAATTGCCTGCTCAGTATGCTTTGAATTGACAGTCTTTATAGTAATATGCAACCTAGGGAGGTAGTGTAGCACTATGGAGGATGTTGATGCATTTAAGAAGTCTCCTTTCTTCTTCATATTGTGTTGGTTGATTGTGTGAATTAGTGATCTTAGGACCCTTGAATTGTGTGGTGTTGTGGACTCTCTACCTGTCATGGACTCTTGTATCATGTTTTGGAAATAACAGGTGCTCGAAAATGTGCTTTAAATTAACATCTCCCATGCGAATAGGGCGAAAGTGTGTAAGGGGAGACGGGAATCCGTTCCCAATTTCCACCTACTACCTCCAACCCCCTTACATGTCTTTCCCTCGCACGAGGCTCGAGACATCCGCTCCTGGCATGGCCGGTAAGAGCCGGGCTCCCGCAAAACCTCTGCTAGGTGGGAGCCCCCATTTTCTGAAAAACAGGTTGGAACCCTTGGAAAAGAAGAAGGAAAAAAAAGCAAAAAAACAAGCAAAAAAAGAAAGAAAAGGGGTTCCAACCATTTTCAAGAAGAAGGTAGAGCACCTTGAAAAATGTGAGTCCATGATCTTTTGTTTTTGAGAGTCTTTTCATCCACGATTCATTTGTCCTCTGTTCACTATTTGCCATGATGCCGACTCGAGACTAGCGTTCTCGCCGAGGAAGCTATGAGATGACTTGTGCGTCGGTTGACCTCGTAAGCTGCTAAATGATCTAGGAAGTCCTCTACCTACGATCGAGGTTGTTTGTTGCTATAGAGGTCTAGAGAGTTGCATTGGTTTGAGCTAGGTTTGCTTGGGGACAAGCAAACGAAGTGTGGGGGAGTTTGATAGACCGATCATTACACATGTTTTCACCCCTATTCTGGAGCCGTTTGAGATGTTGATTCTCGTGTTTTAAGCCGATTTCACGCGAGGTTGTACGTTTATGTCATATTTCAGGACTTGGCGTTGGAATCGAGGCAAAGGAACGAGATTCGGGTCGAAAGGAGCAAGTGAGGCTTGAAGTGTGCTGGAGAGCCAAAATACCCGGCCATGAGCAGAAATACCCGACCGGGTATTATCTGGCCATGGTCGGGGATTTTTGGCTTTGGGCGTCCGTGAGAAACAGAAGGGGGCCTGGGCAGGAGGCAAAAATCCCCGGTCGGGGATTATTGGAAGAGACCGGGGATTTCCCCTGAGGCCGAAACGGTGCGCTTCAATTATACCCGGTCGAGACCCAAAATACCCGACCGGGTATCGCGACAGGCAGCAGTTTTAAGGGAAAAGAGGCTAAAAATCAAGGGAGACGAGTTTTAGAGAGACAGAGCGATTCCTAGAGAGAGAAAGCGATGAACCAGAGTTCCCAAATGCCATAGCTTGATCTTCATCACCATTGGAGCCCGGCTTGAGCTTGGAGAAGTGCCGATTGACAACCAGGAGCAGAAACTCATCCTTCACAGTATGATTTCCGCGTCTGAATCTGCTTTTGCTTCTCTCTCCATGGAGTAGTTTCCCCATTCATCTGGGGTATGGGGAACCCTAGATTTGTATGTTAGGTCTGATTGTATGAACCCAAGTACAGATTTTATGAGTTGATTATATTCGATTGAGGTTTGAATGATTGAATGACTTGAATCCTGATCAAATTCCTGTTGTTTCTGCTTTAACCTAGAAAGAGAATATCTGCCTAGGTTGATAGAGCACCCTTAATTGAAGGTAGTGAATTGGTGACTTTAGTCGAGGAGCCAATTCACTATTCTGTACCGAATTCAAGTCGGTAGTGGAGGTTTGGTTCGTTAGGGCCTCAATCTGTTTACTCCGGTGGAGGTTAGTCGCCCGCTGGAGACTCAGATTGAGAGGGTCTGGAGACCTTTAGTCGAGACTTCATACTGTTTAAGAACCTTCCGCAGTATAACTTTCATGAAACTGAACTTGGTAAATTGCAATCCGGCTTAACTGCAGTCTAGGGGGAACCATATCCGGGTGACCTCTCTCGACTTGACAACAACCGTTTAACTTGCTTTGTTTGTTTGTTGAATTGGACTTGCACTAATGTTTCACTGCTAGATAACAAGAATTCACCGAGTAGTCATCAAATCTAGGACCCGGGTTGACATTAAAACCCAAACCCGCTATACTACGCTTTAGGAAGTGGTTGCACTTGGCCATTTTCTAGAGTGACAGTAGGAGTGAGTCAGCCAGCAAAAGCAACCCGTGAAGGCACACAGGTGGAAGAGATAAAATGCAGTAAAGAAAAAAAACTAGAGTAACAAACTTTCACGTTTCCCCAATAACCTAGAGGGGTCCCCGGCAACGGCGCCAAAAACTTGACACGCTAAAACACAACACCTAACTGCAACCAAGTGTAATCGCAGTCCGGGAATGCAGTAAAGTGGCAAGTTCTATTATCAATCCGGGGTCTAGATCTACTGCTTACTCCGTGATTATCTATTATCTAGCCAAGTAAGTCGAGTGATTGTTGTTTAAAGTAAAAGCAGTAAAAAGCAGGAAATGGTTCGGTTTTCTCAAGCAAAGAATAGTCACTCGGGAATGAGTCCCCCTAGCTCCTTAGTTAGGTTCAATTGTAATTACCCTGGGTTGATTTACTGTTGATTAAACTGCGGAAGATCCGACAGTAGCTTGGAATCTCTTAAGCTGACCAAGCCCTCTCAGCCAATCTACCCGGCAGACGACTAGTCTTCACCGGGGTAGAAAGTTGAGGCTATGAACGCAGAACTCCACTACTGGAATTGGATTCCAGTACAAAGAAGCAGATTGACTAACTCTCGTATAGCCAATCCACTACTACCGAATGATGTAACTCTAACAACCTAATCAGATTCTATCTATCTCAGGTTGCAGCAGAAATCAAGAAAAGCTTATCAGACTTCAATCAATTCAATAAAACATGCATCATTCGATTAAAACCAAACAGTATAATCATCCCAAGTCATTACAATCAAATCCCTAGCACGTGGAACTAGGGTTCTTCATACCCAAGTGAGAGAAGGGTTCTACTCCATAGAGAGAGAGAGGAAAACAGAATACAGAGTAGTCATACTCATAACAATGGGAAGAATATGCTCTAGGATGATGATTTCCACTCCTATGACGATCCCAAGCTCGATTTGATGAAACCCAGCTCCAAGATAGCTTCTAGGATGTGTTCTTTGCACTTTCTCTCTCTAGGGCTCTGTTTTTGCTCTGAAAATTTGATTCTCTCACTTGTGGCCCGAAATTGGGTAAAAACCTGAAAATCCCGATCACACGGGCAGGCCACACGACCGTGTGGCATACCCAGTTGACTGTGTGAGACACAAAACGCCGCGTTTCCAATAATTGCACTTCAGGCTACCTACACGGCCAGGGACACACGGTCGTGTATCTCACTCAGTCTGCCCGTGTGAAGCCTCGCAGAATTCCACACGACCACATTGCTCCTTCACACGGCCGTGCGGAATTTATTTGTGCCCGTGTGAAGGCTCGCACAATCCCACACGGCCACATTGTTCACTTGCACGGCCGTGTGGGTTTTGTGTGTGCCCGTGTGGCTTCCTCAGCGACTTGCCTCGCGCGCGATCTTCGTCCAATCGACCCCGAACTCGCTCCTAAACCTTCATTCACTTACTAGGACCTGAAATATCACAAACAAGCACAACCTAGCGTGAAATCGGCCTAAAACACGAGAATCAACACCTCAAACGGCTCAAGAATAGGGGTGAAAACATGTGCAATTAGCGGTCTATCACTTTGCTTACCGGAGGATTCCATTTGGGCTGTGTAATGCACCGGCGACCTTCCAGAGATGCATGCTGGCGATCTTCGACCGACTGGTTGGAGAGATCATGGAAGTCTTCATGGATGACTTCTCGATGTATGGAGACTCCTTCACTCACTGTCTCCATAACCTGGAACTCGTTCTGAAGAGGTGCGAGGAGACCAATCTGGCACTCAGCTGGGAGAAGTGCCATTTTATGGTTCGTGAGGGTATTGTGCTCGGGCACAAGATCTCCAAGCAGGGGATTGAGGTGGATCGCGCGAAGATTGAGACGATCAGTCAGCTACCTCCTCCCATTTCTGTGAAGGGGATTCGCAGCTTTCTGGGTCATGCAGGCTTCTACCGGTGCTTTATTAAAGATTTCTCGAAGATTGCCCTGCCTCTGACCAAGCTGCTGGAGAAGGATGCACCATTTCAGTTCACTCCTGAGTGCACAGCGGCATTTGAGACTTTGAAGGAGAAGCTCACCCATGCTCCCATCATGGTGACTCCTGACTAGTCTCTTCTCTTTGAGCTGATGTGCGATGCGAGTGACTATGCAGTCGGAGCTGTTCTGGGTCAGAGACGCGGGAAGCACTTCCATCCCATCTACTACGCGTCGAAGACCTTGAACGATGCTCAGGAAAATTACACCACCACTGAGAAGGAGCTCCTCGCTGTGGTGTATTCATTTGATAAGTTCCGACCATATCTGGTGCTTTTCCATGTGGTGGTCTACACAGATCACTCGGCAATTCGCTACTTGATGAGGAAGGCTGATGCAAAGCCTCAGCTCATCCGCTGGATCCTGCTTCTGCAGGAATTTGACATAGAGATCCGGGACAAGAAGGGAGCCGAGAATGTTGTTGCAGATCATCTTTCACGGTTGGAAGCCCCTCCGGTGGACAACTTCGTGGAAGAGATCGATGACTCCTTCCCGGGTGAAAGATTACTGGCGATGACACTGGTGGACAGCGTGGCCCCTTGGTATTCTGACTTTGCCAATTATCTGGTGGGCAAGCAGTTACCCAAGGGGTTGGCCACTCATGCAAAGCGCAAGTTCTTCTCCGACCTGAAGCATTACTTCTGGGAGGATCCTTACCTCTTCAGGATCGGAGCAGATGGCGTGATCTGGCGCTGTATCATGGAGCACGAGATGGGAGACATTCTGTCTCTGAAACACCCCGATCCTTTTAAACAACGGAAATAATCATGGCTCCGGAGCCGGTTAAAAACAAAGCTTAAAAATTTAAATACAACTTAAACATTCCCAAGAAAAACGTCAAATGCAATGCCCTAAACACATGGGCAAAACTCAAATGCATAGTTAATAAACCTCAAACTTTGAACCTCCAGTTATACTCATAATCATAAACACAACTGACTAAACAAACTATAACTCCTTGCTTAATTCCGGGACATCTCGTCAATGCTGGTGCGGCTGCTCGCCTTGCCTTGCTCCTCTCAAGCTCGCTGCTCTCTAACTCCTCTTAGTACTCTTCAAACTGGTGAGTGAGATGGGGTCAGTCTACGCCCTTACGTTTATTACTTTAAATACTTGAGCACTCTGCTTAAAACACTTACTTAAACTTATGGAAGTTGTTTGCACTTCCGCCTTTAAACTTTAACTCTTAAAAACGTATTATTTCTTCCTTTATCTTATTGTGGCCCCTACCTCGACTTAGCTGGCGCCACTACTAGCTTTACTTACTTTCTTACTTTCTTAAACATGACTACCCTCACAATGGGGTGCCCCTCAAATGGGTTTGACCACCGCGGAACGAATCACCATCCGGTGTCAAACTACGGCGTGACTACCGCGGAACGTATCACCATCCGGTAGCACACCTAAAACCAAGCAATGGAAACCGCGGAACTCATCACCGTCCGGCTCCACGCCTGACCAACTACCGCGGAACGAATCACCATCCGGTAGTGATCAACTACCGCGGAACTTATCACCGTCCGGTAGGAATCCTTCTAGCTAGTGGCTAGCTAAGCGAGGCTAACTTATTCTTACTCGTGACTTTCTCTTGCTCTTATCACTTTAACTTAATCGTCAAACGAAACGTAAAAGCTTTAATTAAATACTCAAAGCTCATAAACATACCCTTCAAACTATTAATCAAAAGAACACACTTTATCACCCATAAACATAAGCAAGCACACAATTTCACATAAAACAACTTCTTAAACACGCAAGGCAAATACTTGAAAAAAAATACGTAAGGCGTAGAATTTACCCCCTTTACACTCACCTTATATCCGTCGAAACCAACTCTGAATCTGCTCTAAAAATTCCATGACTTGCTGCCAATAAATTCTCCTCGTTCCCACGATTCCATAGGCGCCAACGGTTCCTCGATCGGACGTCAATTGATCGAGTTATGGCCAAAACAAATATTCGGTTAGTTTAGAAGTACTAAGTACCGCAACCGATATTTTCCAGTCATCACAGTTGACCTCGACGGCCTCTATGGAAAAATTACACATTTAATCCTCCAACTTTTCGAATTCCCAAGAATGGTACCTGATCGTTGACATATTCTTCCTCAAACTTGGGAGACTCGGTTCTCCCTCATCCGACGTCCGAATTTGATTTCGTCGACACCGTGACGCTCCTGAGATCGCCCTCTACGCAACCCTATTCACCTTTTGAAGTTTCGTCAAACTTCAAAAATTTCCAGATTCCGGTGAACGCCGATGAAGATCCGGCGAAGCTCCGACGAGGCATCTCCAGACCTCCAAATGCAAATCCGACTCCATGGAACGATTCCTGATCCTCTACCGAGCAAAAACCAATGCCCAGAATCCCTTCATTCCCTCTCTTTTCCCTTTCGTCGATTTAACCGAAAAAGAGAGAGGGCCTCTTCCTTTCTTCCACTTTGTTATGTCCCTCCTCTCTAATCTGTGTTACCTTCCTTTTTGGTGGGGAGAATTTAAAACCAATTCATTCATTCCCCTCATTAAACCCAGCTTAATCCTCTGATACGTTACCCTCAATTTCTAAGCGCGTTCCCCCGCAGCCGTTTCGCCGAGTGATGCTCTGTTTTCCCCCTTCCTTTTTGTTTTCCTTTGGTCGATTTCACCCAGAGAAGCAAGAGCTTCTTCCTTCCTTTTTCTTCTAATGGGCTAAAGCCCCTCTTCCTCCCGCTGGGCCGCGAGCCCAGACCCTCTTCCTCCTCTCCTCGGGCCGCCAACCCGTCCACTCCTCCTTCCTCTCTTCTCAACTTCCTCTCAATTCGGGCCTAAGCCCAACTCCTTTTATTTCTTATTTCAGCAGCCCACAGACCCAAGACCAGCCCCACCCGGCCCAGATTTCTAATTGGGTCCTGGTCCAACCGCGAAACTAAATCTACGGCCATAACTTCCTCGTTTTAACTCCAAATTCGACACCGTTCGAACCGGTGGTTCACGTTTTAAAATCCCCATCATACTACGGTGGAGTTTGACAAATTAAATAAAGGGTAAAATAGTCATTTTGACCTTTAGAAAGATCGGGGTGTAACATTTCCTCCACCCTTATAAAAAATTTCGTCCCCGAAATTTGCTCGGACTCGTCCTTTCATGCTTCTCTTTCTCGTGCTTCCTTGACTCAAAAATTTACTTGTTAACTTCGACGATGTCCGTTGCTTGACCCGTATAGCTTACCTCACTTATTCTATTCCATCTTGACCATAAGGGTATTCTTACCAAACTCGTTAGCATCGAGTAGCTTTGACTGGCTACTAGTCCTCTTTAATTCCCTCGCGCGGGTGATAGAATAAATTTTCGATTCCGTTTAATGGTCCAGCTCAGTCAGTACTTGTATTTAGACCCTAAATCGAAGTCGAGGTATCACATTTCCTCCCCCCTTAAGAAAAATTTCGACCTCGAAATTTGTTGATCCTGACTTCGGCAAGCCTCATTCTTTACACCGTCTATCTCGTTGAATGGCTCCTCCACTTGTCGCCGGCTCCTTGAAGACTTGTCGGACTCCTTAAGACATATTCTAATTCCTCCTTATATGCTCCCATCATTACTCAAAGTCTAACTTCCACTACTCATTGGGTCGTAGCCCTACACTCGTTTCTCACGAACTCAATGAACCTTTCTTGCATCTTTTCCTCTCGATAATGTCCGCCATTTGTCATAACTCCTTGGCCATTTCCTGTCGACGTACTAGATACTCGGCCCCGTCCTGAACCTTATTCTCATAAGCTCACATCCCCATAGGATTGGAGATGCCTTGACCCTCCTCTTCTCACTCATGAAGACGTTTCACTAAACGTTCCTCTAAGGATCTGCTGTTTTTCCTTCCCGAGACGTGTCAAAACCTTGTACTGTCTCCTGGAGTTATTTTCCTAATCATGATTTGAGTATAAACTGGAGATTCTAAAATCCTCAAAAGAACCCTGACTCGTTTGGCCAAACCTTTAACCTGACACCATTTTTCCTCTCCTTTGAAAACATAAACCTTAAAAAAAACTCAGATCGCCACTCCAGTATTCCTTGGAGACCAAGGAACAGAGGAGTGCCGGCTCTGATACCAAAATGAAACACCCCGATCCTTTTAAACAACGGAAATAATCATGGCTCCGGAGCCGGTTAAAAACAAAGCTTAAAAATTTAAATACAACTTAAACATTCCCAAGAAAAACGTCAAATGCAATGCCCTAAACACATGGGCAAAACTCAAATGCATAGTTAATAAACCTCAAACTTTGAACCTCCAGTTATACTCATAATCATAAACACAACTGACTAAACAAACTATAACTCCTTGCTTAATTCCGGGACATCTCGTCAATGCTGGTGCGGCTGCTCGCCTTGCCTTGCTCCTCTCAAGCTCGCTGCTCTCTAACTCCTCTTAGTACTCTTCAAACTGGTGAGTGAGATGGGGTCAGTCTACGCCCTTACGTTTATTACTTTAAATACTTGAGCACTCTGCTTAAAACACTTACTTAAACTTATGGAAGTTGTTTGCACTTCCGCCTTTAAACTTTAACTCTTAAAAACGTATTATTTCTTCCTTTATCTTATTGTGGCCCCTACCTCGACTTAGCTGGCGCCACTACTAGCTTTACTTAATTTCTTACTTTCTTAAACATGACTACCCTCACAATGGGGTGCCCCTCAAATGGGTTTGACCACCGCGGAACGAATCACCATCCGGTGTCAAACTACGGCGTGACTACCGCGGAACGTATCACCATCCGGTAGCACACCTAAAACCAAGCAATGGAAACCGCGGAACTCATCACCGTCCGGCTCCACGCCTGACCAACTACCGCGGAACGAATCACCATCCGGTAGTGATCAACTACCGCGGAACTTATCACCGTCCGGTAGGAATCCTTCTAGCTAGTGGCTAGCTAAGCGAGGCTAACTTATTCTTACTCGTGACTTTCTCTTGCTCTTATCACTTTAACTTAATCGTCAAACGAAACGTAAAAGCTTTAATTAAATACTCAAAGCTCATAAACATACCCTTCAAACTATTAATCAAAAGAACACACTTTATCACCCATAAACATAAGCAAGCACACAATTTCACATAAAACAACTTCTTAAACACGCAAGGCAAATACTTGAAAAAAAATACGTAAGGCGTAGAATTTACCCCCTTTACACTCACCTTATATCCGTCGAAACCAACTCTGAATCTGCTCTAAAAATTCCATGACTTGCTGCCAATAAATTCTCCTCGTTCCCACGATTCCATAGGCGCCAACGGTTCCTCGATCGGACGTCAATTGATCGAGTTATGGCCAAAACAAATATTCGGTTAGTTTAGAAGTACTAAGTACCGCAACCGATATTTTCCAGTCATCACAGTTGACCTCGACGGCCTCTATGGAAAAATTACACATTTAATCCTCCAACTTTTCGAATTCCCAAGAATGGTACCTGATCGTTGACATATTCTTCCTCAAACTTGGGAGACTCGGTTCTCCCTCATCCGACGTCCGAATTTGATTTCGTCGACACCGTGACGCTCCTGAGATCGCCCTCTACGCAACCCTATTCACCTTTTGAAGTTTCGTCAAACTTCAAAAATTTCCAGATTCCGGTGAACGCCGATGAAGATCCGGCGAAGCTCCGACGAGGCATCTCCAGACCTCCAAATGCAAATCCGACTCCATGGAACGATTCCTGATCCTCTACCGAGCAAAAACCAATGCCCAGAATCCCTTCATTCCCTCTCTTTTCCCTTTCGTCGATTTAACCGAAAAAGAGAGAGGGCCTCTTCCTTTCTTCCACTTTGTTATGTCCCTCCTCTCTAATCTGTGTTACCTTCCTTTTTGGTGGGGAGAATTTAAAACCAATTCATTCATTCCCCTCATTAAACCCAGCTTAATCCTCTGATACGTTACCCTCAATTTCTAAGCGCGTTCCCCCGCAGCCGTTTCGCCGAGTGATGCTCTGTTTTCCCCCTTCCTTTTTGTTTTCCTTTGGTCGATTTCACCCAGAGAAGCAAGAGCTTCTTCCTTCCTTTTTCTTCTAATGGGATAAAGCCCCTCTTCCTCCCGCTGGGCCGCGAGCCCAGACCCTCTTCCTCCTCTCCTCGGGCCGCCAGCCCGTCCACTCCTCCTTCCTCTCTTCTCAACTTCCTCTCAATTCGGGCCTAAGCCCAACTCCTTTTATTTCTTATTTCAGCAGCCCACAGACCCAAGACCAGCCCCACCCGGCCCAGATTTCTAATTGGGTCCTGGTCCAACCGCGAAACTAAATCTACGGCCATAACTTCCTCGTTTTAACTCCAAATTCGACACCGTTCGAACCGGTGGTTCACGTTTTAAAATCTCCATCATACTACGGTGGAGTTTGACAAATTAAATAAAGGGTAAAATAGTCATTTTGACCTTTAGAAAGATCGGGGTGTAACAGTCTCAATGCCACGAGGGACCTACTGGAGGTCACCATGGAGGAAACCGTACGGCACGGAAGGTGCTATAGTCGGGCTTCTATTGGCCCTCGCTCTTCAAGGATGCAGACACCTTCGCACGACAGTGCGACCGCTGCCAAAGGTCAGGTAACATTTCTTCCCGCGATGAGATACCCCAACATATTTCTGTCATTTGTGAAATTTTTTATGTTTGGGGCATCGATTTCATGGGCCCATTCCCTCCGTCTTTTGGCAATCTGTACATATTGGTTGCAGTGGACTACGTCTTGAGGTGGGCAGAAGCTCAAGCCATGCCCACCAATGATGCAAGACGGGTCTGCTCATTTCTTAAGCAGCTGTTCTCCCGGTTCGGGACACCTCGCGCCATCATTAGTGATAGAGGAACCCATTTTCAAGGGCAATTCACTAAACTCCTCTCTCACTATGGTGTTAAGCATCAGGTGTCGGTGGCTTACCATCCCCAGTCAAATGCGCAAGCCGAGCTGACGAACCGGGAGCTAAAACGAATAATTGAAAAGACGATGGATCAATCCCGCAAGGATTGGTCCACCAAGCTCGATGATGCTCTTTGGGCGTATATGACGGCCTATAAAAACCCAATTGGCACTTCTCCCTATAGGCTTGTCTATGGGAAGGCGTGTCATTTGCCAGTAGAGCTAGAGCACAAGGCCTTCTGGGCCATTAAGCTGCTAAACCTGGATTTGAGTGTTGCAGGTACTGAACGTAAGCTGCAGCTGCTGGAGTTGGAGGAATGGCGTTACCACGCCTACGAGAACATCCTGCTCTACAAAGAGAGCACCAAGCGTCTCCACGACGCGCGGTTGAGGGGCCCGAAAGAGTTTCAGGTAGGTGATCGTGTTCTGCTCTTCAATGCACGCCTGAAACTCTTCCCGGGTAAGCTACGTTCGAGGTGGTCGTGACCCTTCACGGTCACCCAAGTTTTCCCGCACGGGGCGGTGGAGCTCAGCAATGCTCAAACTGAGTCATTCAAAGTGAATGGCCACCTCCTAAAATTGTACTTGGGCGATGCTGTCGAGCGCGCAGAGCTGCTGATCAAGCTCGAGGACCCTTAGTTCCTCTACTGGCGTCCAGCTAAAAGACGGTAAAGAAGCGCTTGTGGGGAGGCAACCCCACTACGGTTTGCATTTCGATCCTTTTTTCTGTTCATTTTTTGTCGATTTTTGAGTCTTTGAGTCTGTCTGGAGTCTGTCTGGAATGTTTCTTGTGCCCCGGATGGTCTATTTTTGTCTATGGTAGTGTCCATTTTCGAGCCGGGGCACGCGTGGTTTTGGCTGTTCGAAATTGTGGTTTAAAAATTGGAGAAAAGGGCCCTCGGCAGTGAAATTACGGGCAGGTAAGGAAGAATTACGGTCGTAATTTTCTCCCCCCTGCCCGTAATTAAGGAAGAAGAGGAAAAGTGGCTTGGCAGTGAAATTACGGGCAGGATCCGACCAATTACGGTCGTAATTCTGCCCGTAATTTTCACAGGGACAGAGTGCTCTCAGCATTAAAATTACGGGCTGGAAGGGGGCAATTACGGTCGTAATTCTGCCCGTAATTGCCCCCGTAAATTTAAAAATCGGGCTCCGCCGCGATTTTCCTCTCTCCCCTCACTTTTTCTGGTCAACCTCTCTCTTTCTTCTCACCGGAAAATCGCCCCACCCCCTTCTCCGGTGGTTTTCCGGCCATAACTCACTCATCGGAGCTCCAAATTGAAATCCGAGACCACTCCCATGCTCCTCTCATCGGTGCCCACCAGCCTATACCAGTGGGGTCGAGTTTGGCGGTGGTTTGGGTTTTCGGAAAACCGCGACCCTTTGGTGCTCTTCCGGCCCGATCTCCCTCCTCCGACCTCCAATCGAAAAACCGCGACCACCACTGCGTTACTGGCATCCGGGCCCTCATTCCCCAAAGTTTTGGTCAATTTGGCGGTGGTGAAGTCGCCGGCGACGAAACTCCGGCGAGCCTCCCGACGAGTTTCCCGGCGATTGTCGTGGAGTCTCCCTCTTCCCTCACCTTCCCCGTGATACCTTCTTGTGCCTCCAGGTGTGCTTCTCTCTTTTTACTTGTGAATTGTGGAGGATTGGTATTATGGTTTTTTAGTGAGGGAATTTGGGGGTTGGGTCGTGCTTGAATGAATTCGGTAGGCCTCCTGTATTGAATGCTTTGATGTTACTATTTTGGTTGGCCTACCGGGCAGCATGTGTTTGTGATTGTCCCACTTGGAGCCTAATTTGTTGTCCGGGTTCACTATCCGAGGGCTCCAAGTGTGTTTAATCTTTTGTGGATGGTGATTGGTCTTGAATGTCTTTCCTCCCCTGGAGCCTAGTCCACTGTCCGAATTTTATGATTCGAGGGCCCCGGGTGCGGATGATTGTGAACTCACCATTGAAAATTTTCCATGTATGTTGTTGTGTTTTTGCTGCTTTTTGGCTGCAGGACCATGAACACTTACCTGAACATTCTCGACGCCAACCAGAGGAAGACTTTGCGGGACATCCGACGCCGCAAAGTTGTTCAGCACAATTACCTTGATTTTGGGGTCTTCGAGGAGCTGGGTGCTCGCGAGGCAATGGAGGCTGCTATCCGCGCTTACTCTTGGCGCCGCCTCCTCTGCCTCGCTGAGCCGATCTATCAGGAGCTCCTCTGGGAGTTCTATTCCACATTCGAGCACTTCCGAACCCACACGGGTGAGCACAGCAACACCATTCAATTCCGACTCGGCGGGGAGTCTTACTCCCTCAGCTATGATGACTTCGGTCGAGCACTGGGGATCCTTCCACCATTCGCCTGCCACCTGGCCATCTAACAGAACGACTCTCCCATCTTTCGGGACCAGCAATTCTTCGAGAGGATCTGCATCCCGGAGTTCGCAGGCGCCGTGTTCACACCGGGCTACACCACGGCTACCCAGCTGCGCCCAGAGTGGCGCATCCTCAACCAGTTGTTGGGGAAATCTTACACCCCCAGCGATGGCTCCACCAGTCATCTTCAGCTCCGCACCCTGCACTGCCTGCACTCCATCAGCCAGGAGGAAGACAACCTCCATTTGTCCTCTCTCATCGCCAGGACTCTCGTCAAGGCTTCTCGCTGTGGTCGTGCTCTGGCTTGTGGGTCGGTGGTCACTGCCCTGGCACGGTACTTCAACATCGACCTCTCCGGGTTCACTCTCATACAGCCACCGACACCCTTCTCCAGGGACACCCTACGGCGCCAGCTGATACTGCAGCGCGATGGGGACGTGACCTGGATCCGGGGACTTCCTCGCCCTATTCCTCGTGCACCAGAGGGAGAGGATCTCTCCGCGGCGAGTGATATTGCGGCCCGTCGGACCACTCGTCGGACCCCACCTTTTGCGCCTGGCGCCTCCATCTCCGCTGCCGGCCCGTCTGCTGCTGCGCCCACCTCTTACATTGCTGAGCAGCTGGCAGCCATTTCCCGCCAGAATGAGCAAATCCTTGCTGGCCAGGAGCACATCAACGCCCGACTCGACCGTGAGCGCGAAGGTCGCCTCCGCATCATTTCGGCTCAGCATTACATGATGAGCTACTGGGACATGAACCCTGCTGCTGTTAGCTACCCTTGGGAGGCGTCCCCGGGGCATGAGGATTTCTACCCGCCTCCAGATGGCGACGGAGGCGATGAGTACTGAGCTGCCTCTGCTTGCTGTCCATCGAGTTGGGCTCTGCTTTTGTCTTTCTTTCCAGACTTAGACTCCGTATTGTGTTTGTTTCTTTTTCTTGTCCTGGTTGTTTGGATTGTATACTTGGAACTATGGTTTCTTTCACCCAATGTGTGTGTGTTTTGTTGTCTCTAGCTCTGTACCCGTTGGAATGGTCCTTGTCCAGTCCTCTGCTATTGACTGGTCCGCCATCCAGTCAGCGTTCCCGACCACTGTTTAACAGTAACATCGTTCCCCTTACCTCTGATCCATTGAGGACACTGTCGCAGTGGGGGGGGGGGGGTTCTTTGTATTCATTGGAACGTATAAATGTGTGCTTGGAGCCTAGTCCGCTGTCCAAATCTCGAGATTTGAGGGCTCCAAGTACTGTTGTTTGCTTGATCACATTGGCACTGTGGTTTTAATTGGTGAATTGAATGGCTTTCAACTTAATGCATGACAACTGAGGTGTGACTAGGACAACCTATAATGATGACTGAGACGTGCAGTATAATTGTGTAGGGGTTCAGTTTTTCAACTATTTCCTTACCAACTGTGACTTGGATTGATCACTTGTTCTTGACAGTCGTTTATGCATCTAGTTCAGGGAATCAGAATGAGAGATAGAGCATATAGGTAGCCATGTGAGATTTGAGCCTGCTCGTTTCTTTCTTGTGCGATAGATCCCTCTTCCCTGATGTGTAGCATTCACGTTGTCATTAGCTAAGATGATGGAGGCATAGGATTAGCCCACGACCAAATTGACTGTCCTGATGTGTCATATCCCCTAGTCAACCCTTTGAGCCGTGTGTTATCCTTTCTTTCGGTCTACAATGGAAAATCACCATTTTGCATCTTTTAGAAGGTTCCACAGAGTGGTTTTTACATGTTCTCTACTGTTTCTGCTAAATTTAATGTGAGGGTTGGAGGTAGTGCTTAAAAGTTGGGCATGTGTTTGAAAAATGTGCAGAGGTGGTGGTTCTCTTAAGAAATGAAAAAAATAAGAAAAACAAAGGAAAAAAATGAAAGCAAAAGAGAGCCACTACCAAAAATCTGAATAGTAACCATTAAGTAGTGTTTCTTAGCAGTCTGGCTTGGAAATGCTGACATTTATATAACCTCCTTCGCTCTTGTGCTCCAGAGAATTTGAGTAATGCAGAATGGCAGAAAGGAAATATTGGTTTGATTGGTTGTGATTGTGTTTGATTTGGAACTGTGGAACCTTGTGCTATGAATATTTCCACCACCTAAATAGAGGGTGCCTTCATGGTGAAGAGACGTTAGGGATTGAGAGAATCAGCATGCGCATTTTTCGCATCAAATTGTCCTGACCCCACTGGTCGAGAGTGAGCGATTCATTTTCTCATATTATCTATACTCTTTACCCCGGTGAGGACCTAAATTGCTCGGTCTCAATTCTGATATCTTGAGTTTTGTGCATGAGGTGACTGTCTTGAGTAAGTGGTTGAGTCAAGTGTAGGTAGGTTGGTGAACAGAAGGGAGACTCCTCCTTTACTCGTTTTTGCTGCACTCGAATGTCCTCTGTGGTGGTTGTCCAGGTTGCGGTTGAAGTTGTTCATGTGTTGATGTTTGAAAGCCGGTGTGATTCCCATGTTTCGTGCCTATATGATATGTCCCCAAAGGGTTCATGATTGAGATGTTTCGTGCTTACCTTGTATCTGACTTGGTTTGCTTGGGGACAAGCAAACGATTAAGTGTGGGGGAATTTGATAGCGTCGTATTTGCACATGTTTTCCTTTTTGTTCCCTGACCATTTTAGCTCGGATTGATTGTTCCTTGGCCTATTTTACGCTAGGTTGTGTTGTTTTGTCGTATTTCAGGTCCTAGCAAGTAAAGAGGTGCATAGGCGCAAGTTTCGGGTCATTTGGAGGTCAGGTGGCGATTCAAAGAGAAAATTACGGGCAGCCCCTGCCAAATTACGGGCAGCCCCTGCCAAATTACGGGCGTAATTTCCCCAGGCATGCCCGTAAACACAATGCCGAGCCTAATTCCCCAAAATTCCTCTCGGCATTGAAATTACGGGCAAGTGTCACAATAATTACGACCGTAATTTAGTAATTACTGGCAGTAATCTGAGAATTACGGTCGTAATTCCACCCATCAGAGTAAAGTGAAACGCGCGTTTTGGGCGATTTACGGGCAGACCATGATTACGACCGTATTTCGCCCAGAATCGAGTTTTTGAGGAAGATTCGAGCCAAAGGAAAGAGGGTCGACTTTTTGGAGCAAAAACAGAGTTTTAGAGAGAGAAAGTGCGAAGAACAAACCCTATGAGCTATTTGGAGTGGATTTCTCAGCATTGAAGCCCAGATTGCATCCCCAGGAGTGAAAATCATCATCCCATAGCAGATTCTTCCCATTGTTATGAGTATGACTGCTTTGTATTATGTTTTCCTCTCTCTCTATGGAGTATAACTCTCTCTCACTTGGGTATGAAGAACCCTAGTTCCATGTGTTAGGAAACTTGATTGTAATTACGTTTGGATTGTGATATTGCTTGATTATAATCGATTGAAGTGTTTTGAATGAGTCAATTGAAGTCTGATCACCTTTTATTGATTTCTGTTGCAACCTGAGATAGATAGAATCTGATTAGGTTGTTAGAGCTTCTTCAATTGGTAGTAGTGAATCGATTATACGAGAGTTAGTCAATTCACTGCTTTGTACTGGAATCTAATTCCAGTAGTGGAGTTCTGTGTTCATAGCCTCAGCTTTCTATCCCGGTGAAGACTAGTCGTCTGCCGGGTAGTTGGACTGAGAGGGCTTGGTCAGCTTAAGAGATTCCAAGCTACTGTCGGATCTTCCGCAGTATAATCAGCAATAAAGCAACCAGAAGTAATTACAACTGGAACCTAACTAAGGAGCTAGGGGGACTCATTCCCGAGTGACTCTTCCTTTGCTTCAGAAAACCGAACAATTTCCTGCTTTCTTACTGCTTTTACTTAAATCAACAATCACTTGACTTAGTTGGCTAGATAATAGATATTCATGGAGTAGGCAGTAGATCTAGACCCCGGGTTGACATTAAAACTTGCCTGTTACTGCATTTTCGGACTGCAATTACACTTGGTTGCAATTTGGTGTTGTGTTTTACCGTGTCAAAGTGGCAGTCAACTTCTATGTGATTTGTTCTTTCATGTTGGACAGGGTTCTGCATCATCTTCGCTGCTGAAAGACTGTCACAATAGATCGTGTAAGGTTTCTGAGGTTGAATTGGAAGTTGTCTGAATATGGCTGTCATCCACTGCAACTCTTGTGAGGTGTCTGCTAAGGCTCTGTACTCTGCTATAGCCGAGGATCTGGAGATAGTTTGTTGCTTCTTGGATAGCCAACTTATTAGAGAGTTACCTAAAAAGACACAAAAACATGTCACTGATCTACGAGTGTAAAGGCATCCAACCCAGTCTCAGTCAGAAAAAGCAATGAGAAAAATGGAATAATTTGAAGGAAAGAACAAGCCTTTGACAGATGTAATTTTTAAGTATCTTAGCAATCGATGAGTGGCTTGCTCATGTACTGTGGTAGGAGAGTTAACATACTGGCTTAACTGATTAACAGTATAGTAGATGTCAGGTCGTGTGTTGCATAGATATCGAAATCGACCAATTAAAGTTCTGGAACTACTGTGATCTGCATCATTAAGTGGAGTGCCTTCATTAGTAGAGAGATGAGTAGCAGGTATAGAAGGAGTAGTAGTTGGCTTTGATGACAAGAAACATGTATCAAATAACAAATCAAGTGTGTATTTTTGTTGACACAAATGAATTCCACTTTAAGATCTGGAAACTTCCATTCCAATGAAGTATTTAAGTGGTCCATGATCTTTTATAGTAAATGCAAGATCCAGTTGATGTTTTACATGGTTGATTTCTGTCATGTCTTTGCCTGTGAGAATAATGTCATCTAAATACACGAAAAGGGTTGTAAATGACTAAGAAGTGTGTTTTGTAAATAGAGAGTAGTCACTATGTGATTTTTTATATCCCAGATGTTCTAGGGTTGTAGCAAGCTTGGCAAACCATTGACGGCTAGCTTGCTTAAGCCCATAGAGGGACTTGGTTAACTTGCATACTTTGTTCTTTGTCTAAAGGATGAACTGGAAGACCAGGTGGCAGCTTCATATAGACTACTTCATTGAGGTCTCCATGAAGAAAGGCAGTGTTGACATCTAGTTGTTCCATATGTCATTTGTGAATTGCTACTAAGGTTAATAGAACTCGTATTGTTGCCATTTTGACCACTAGAGAGAAAGTATTTAGGTAATCAACTCCAGGTGTTTGTGTGTAGCCTTTTGCTACTAACCTGGCTTTGTATTTATCAATGGAACCATCTTGTTTTAACTTTAATCTGAACACCCATTTATTGCCAATGATGGGAACATTGGGTGGAGGATCGACAAGGACCCATGTTTTGGTCCTTTCTAGAGAGGAGAATTCATAATTAACTACTTGTAACCAGTCCTTAGATTGAGGCTCGCCTAGGCTAACGCTCTGAGCGCATCTGGATCTGATAATGCCAATCCGCTTACGTTACGCCAGCTTTGCTGGTGCAATTAGGAATATATATATCACCTGGTCAGCAGTACCTCATTCATTCCTATAATTATTCCTATGTCTGAAAGCTGCAACAAAGGAAGAACAAAGGGGAGAGGAGAATTCATAATTAACTACTTGTAACCAGTCCTTAGATTGATCAGCTTCTTTGTATTTTTGTTTAGGTTTCCTAGCTTGTTTAATTGCTAGCGCAAACCTCTTGTGAGTTGTACTAAGGGAGCTTTAAGAGAGCATAGCTTGAATATGATATTGTTTTGGAAATAAGAGTAGCCTGGCTAACCAGATTACATTTGTAATCTTTGAGTTTAGTTGGCTTAATAGTTTGCCTAGTTGATCTCCTTAATTGGGGAGGATCTGTAAGAATTGAAACTGATGTAGAAGGTGTATTAGTAGGAAGTGTAGAAGAATCTGTAGAAGAAGATTCTACTGGAGGAATCAGTTGAGGAACAACCGATTGAGACAGTTGTGGAGGAAAGTTGGTGTGAGCTTTGGTGAAATCCAAGTCTGAGGAGACTGGTGAAAAAACTGGCAAAAGAACTGAACTATCTGATTTTTTAATTCCACAATCACAATCCGGGATAAACCTATAGTTTGCTAACTCACCCCGTAAGGCTCGTTGCTTAGAGTAATGTTGAGAAACACTCATTCTACCTTGATTGAGATTGAAGATTGCTTCTTGAAGATCAGCAATGCGTAAAGAATCTCCTTGCGAGAATCGCTCACGCAATTCAGTCCAGGCACCAATTGTAGTGGTCACATACAGAATTCTCTCGATGATGGTAGGGTTGACAGACCTCTGAATCCAGCTGAGAAGCAGTTTGTTGTTGTCATTCCAAGACTCGAGCCATGGAGAATCGTCGTTCGGCTGTGGGATTTTGTTCTTGTCGTCGATGACCAAGACCATCGATCTTTCCCAGCTTGAGAAATTTTTCACGTTGAGCGGCTGAGAGACTAGGCATTGACCCCAATTCTCCGAGAGATGGATGAAGAACGGAGAGGCGAGATCAGATATCAGAACGTCTTTGTACAGAATCTCACCAAATTGCTTTGGCGAACTACATTGTGAGAGTTTACGGCTTCACACCGGAAGAAGAATCACGAATCGCCATAGGAGGACGATGTCAAGAAGAAGAAGAAGAAGAAGAAGAAGAAGAAGAAGAAGAAGAAGAAGAAGAAGAAGAAGAAGAAGAAGAGAGACGCGGAAGCGAGAATGTGAGGCGAAATCGGCTCAGAAGGGCTTTGATACCATGCTAGATTTCTAATTAATGCTTTTGTTTATTGATTGAATGATAAAACGTACATAATCCAGCTAGAGTTGCTGGTTTTATACTCTAGTTTACAGGGAGGGAAAGTCAATTTTGAATCCTAACTAGCTGACTAAATTACATTTCAGTACCTATTATATCCCATTTACATTCTATCTATATAAACTTATCATAAACTACAAATTGATACTTTGTATCCTTAATAGGGACGTGGGAATGTTTCTCTGTTGGTGTTGTCTAGAAGTAGTGAGGAGTTTGATGCGGGGCATCCAACTGGAGCTGTGAACATTCCTGACCTCCTAACATTCCTGACCTCCTCAGGAAAGGAGCAGGTACCCTGTCAAAATATGTGCATATGAAGCTTTAACAGTATGAATAAACCGTTTATTTGACACATTCGCATCATAATCCATCCAGATATAAACAATAATTCAAAGTTCTTGGATGAAGTACTGACGAAATTCGAGAAGGAAAAATAAATTGTTGTCGTAGGTTCTTCCGGATACGACTCTTTATGTTAGAAACAAAGTTTCTAACGGTCGTAGAATTGGGGAAATTAGCTAGACCAACTAGGGATTGATCAAGCTAGGGATTAGAATTGGGGAATTTAGGAAGAAGAGAGGGGAAAAGGTGGCTGCCGATCGGCCAAGAGAGAGAGAGAGAGAGAGAGAGAGAGAGAGAGAGAGAGAGTTCGGCGCTAGGGAGAGAGAGAGAGGAAGATTAGGATTTAGGTTTTCTGTAATTGATTGCTTAATCTCCAAATAACACCCTACTGCAGATTATATAATCCGCTAATTCCCTAACTGCTACCCATTTAATAAAATGTCACAACTGACTCCCAACTTATTGCTAAATACCCCAAATAATCCCCCAATTACCAAAAACCGACAATAATACGAAATAATGAAAAGCTGCAAATTGTTTGTTTCTAACATCCCCGCCTCCTTGGGAAGCAACCTTGTCCTCAAGGTTGCGGCTTCTCTTGCTCCGCTCCGGATTCCTCTGCCATCTCATCCTCCGCCTCGTCTTCCCATCGTCCCACCAAGAACATCAAGTCAGGCTTCCCGCACTTGTGGCCAAAGGTGAATCGCTCGTCACAGTTGAAGCACTTCCCTTCTCGCCTCTTCTGCTCTATCTCCGCGGGAGATAGCGTCCTAAATCCCTTGGGTGGTGGCCGCGGTCCTGCTCGAATGGCAGCCGAAGGTGGGCCAGCCGCCGCACCCCCTCCAGAACTAGGACCCGATGCTGCTGCACTCGCCCTGCCGCTCGTCCCACTACCACTGCCTCCTCCTCCGCTCGGCCTCTGATAGCGTCCTATCACTCCCCGCCAGCTAGCCAGCTCCTCTTCCTTATTACCTGCAAGACGGAAAACAGCTCGAAGTGAATCGGGCTCAAATACCCGAACCGCGGCTGCAATCTCTGGGCGGAGTCCCGCCATGCACAGACCCACCAATGTCTCCTCCGGTACGCCCTTGCACTGGTTACCCAGTTTGAAGAACTCAGCTCGATACTCCGCCACTGTCCCAGTCTGGCGCAGCTTAGCCAACTGCTCCGGGGCCCACCCTTCCGACTTGCCGAACTGATACCTCAACTCCTCTTTGAACATCGGCCAGGTAATTAGCGTCCGAGCTTCAGCATAGGTCCGTTCCATCCATTCCCACCACTGCAATGCATCCCCCTCTAAATAGAAGGACGCCAACTGAGCCTTTCGTTCTTCTCTAGTGGGATGGTTCTTGAACCACCGTTCCGCGGAGTATATCCACAGACCTGCATCCTCCCTGCCATTGAATTTTGGGAACTCAATGGTAGGAGGCTTGGCTCGGAACACCATGTCATCTTCTGCCTCACCGCCGCGGTAATAACCGGCGTGCCTCCCATATCCCGGTGCCTCACTGTGATAATGCTGCGCGAACCGAGGTCCCCCTTCATACTCCCACTCACCTTCCTCCCCCTCCTGATATCCCCTTCTTCGGCCCATCTCATTTCTCTGCCTCTGATCACCTGTTCCCGATCCCATGAATTCTCTACCAGTGCCTTGCTGACTCACAAACGGAGGTTGATTGCCACTAAGCTCGTCAAACTGACCTTGGCGAGCCGGAAATCCCCTGCTGCCCGTTCCCCCTGCACGCGCCAGCTGCTGCCCCGGTTCGGCCTTGGTCCGACCGGGTTCAGCCTTGGTCCGACCGGTTTCGGCCCGACCGAGTTCGGCCCGACCGGTTTCGGCCCTACCGCTCGGGCCCTGACTCGACCCAGCTCGGCCCGGCCCGCTGGTCCCCGGCCCATGGGGCTCGGCCGACCCACCTCCCAGCCGCGGCCCGTTTCTCGCCGCTCACCACCTGGCCCGCCTTCCAACCCAGCTCGGCCCATATGGCTTCCTTCATCTCTGCTGTAGTCCGCCCCGGGCCCATTCAACTCATTAGGCCACGGCTCGTGATCATACTCATGCTCCAAGCCCATCAACTCTTCTTCATCCAAGCCCGTTTGCAGATCCGGTTCCACGTACTCGGCCATCTTGGCCTTGCCTCGCGCGCGCGCCCTCTCCTGGGCCGATGGGGTCGGTAATAGCCCATCCTTGACCGATGGCCCGAAGGTGACTTGGCCCGTACGCGACCCGGCTGGTCGGCTAGGGTTTACCGCCGCCCCTCCCGTCTCGCCCGAGCCGCCCGCCCCCTTGTCCTCCGGAAGCCGCGCGGCCCCCTGCCCACCGAGCTCCATCACCACGGCGGCGCCTCCCCCCGGCGCGCCTTTCCCTTCCGGCGGCTGGTCGCCTCCACCAACTCCGTTCCCGCCTTTCTTCCAGGCCTCCGTCAGGCCGCTCACCTGTCCCACCAGTGCTTCCACCGCTGCCGTCAAGGCCTCGATGGTGCGGTTGTGCTCCCTAGCCCTCCCCTGCAGCTCCTTCAACTCCTCCTCCACCCGCGCCTGTCTCCTCGCCTGCGCCTCCATGTCTCTCCTCAGTTCCTCAACCCCTGTCAGATCCTCCACAGCCCCATCGACCCCGTCGTCACCTGCATCGGCGCTCCTGTCACCCGCCTGGTTCGCCTTCTCCGCTTTCTCTGCTGCCTTCATGGATTTCGTCGTTACCATCGTTGATTCTCCGGTTTCTAAGCTGTCCCTGATGGGGTTGAGAAGAACTCACCGATCGGAACCGGGCTCTGATACCAGATGTTAGAAACAAAGTTTCTAACGGTCGTAGAATTGGGGAAATTAGCTAGACCAACTAGGGATTGATCAAGCTAGGGATTAGAATTGGGGAATTTAGGAAGAAGAGAGGGGAAAAGGTGGCTGCCGATCGGCCAAGAGAGAGAGAGAGAGAGAGAGAGAGTTCGGCGCTAGGGAGAGAGAGAGAGAGAGGAAGATTAGGATTTAGGTTTTCTGTAATTGATTGCTTAATCTCCAAATAACACCCTACTGCAGATTATATAATCCGCTAATTCCCTAACTGCTACCCATTTAATAAAATGTCACAACTGACTCCTAACTTATTGCTAAATACCCCAAATAATCCCCCAATTACCAAAAACCGACAATAATACGAAATAATGAAAAGCTGCAAATTGTTTGTTTCTAACACTTTATCTTTTCATTTAATTAATAGAGGATCGAGACCTCCAATCCGTGGTTTGTTCTGTTGTTGCTTGATAAACAGGGTTGCCAGAGCAGAAGGAGGTCACTCATGGCTGCTGCTGAATGCTGATATGCAAGCTGCTCCGACCGTGATTTGTGCTTGTGTAGAATGAAAAATGAAAGCCAATCTAATAAGAATGAAAAATCATCCCTTTCTCCATTAACATTGAGGCCTGCAAAACGCCCTTGAAATCGGTATAAACCATCCTTCGTACATAATTTGAATAAGTTCTCAGTAACGTAATTAGGGCGAATGAGAAAGAACAGCCAACGAGTTGGGAACTCATCGCCAGCCAAGGACTTGCTCACCGACAACCTCTGCCCGCCATTGATGTTCCAACTGATTTCTACTAGAGAGTATACACAAAAAATAAAGACAGAAAACAGCCTCTTTGAGTCACCCATAAACATCAAAAGTTGAGTTGATGTTAAGGATTGAGAAAGGCTGCAACTTTGTTGACATTTTCATTGCAACAGTTTTGCAGTCGATAAGACACACATGGAATCATGCTTTGCTTGAGACGAATGATCTACGAAGCTCTCAATGTTCAATGCCAAGGGTCTTATGCGCGACTAAGGCCATGAAAAAACCGGTGTTTTTTCCTCTTGGAGTGATGCGCAGAAGCCTTAGCCGCAACATATGGCACAAAATTCACCTGCAATTGAAGTTCATGAAAAAGCTTACTCTAGCAGCAGCTTCGAATGAAAGCAAGGAGAAAAACAAATGTGCAGGCAAATAACCTGAGAATTGTTGCGTAAGCCGAACTCCTGAAGGGGAGAGTTGTCGTCGGTAAGCTTTTGGTTATGGTGGGAAAGGGCAAAGTTAGCCCAAACGTGCCTCCTGCAAACAGAAGGGGAAAAAAGATGCTTAACTTTCTCGCAGAGAAAACGCCATAGATGCTTTTATGTTTATTGTACTACCATGAAATGTGGCGATGACCCATTTTCGATTGCTCCATTTCGGTCACTTTCCTCGTGATCGCTACCTTCAAATCCTTTACGGTTGCCGAGTTCATCACCGCCACGTCTCCTCTCACCAAGGGTCGAAACACACAAGTTAGGATGACAGTTGCAGGCTAAATGCTCGACGAAATGCCACAAAGAGGAGGGGGGGAATTCTGTTCTTTTTTTCATTACCGAAGGTGGTTCCGTCGAGTTTGAGTACGGAGACCCGCATCGCGCTGCCGAGTTCGAGGCTGATTAAAGTGTCGACGTCAGATAGAGAAGGGTTCTTGGGGACGTCGGCGAGGACGGGATCGTCGAGGAGTGCCGATAGAGTCGATTGCAGCTTGGCTTTCTTCACGTTGCTGCTGTGGTAGTAGCTTCCGATCTCTTCTTCTTCCGATGCTACTGCTGCCATTTGTGCTGAACTGCTTCCCACTTTCTCCATGTTTTGTTCCTTCCCCCTCTTCTTCAAAGCCTCAATTTGCCACCCGCTTTCAAGCCAAATATGGTGGCGCGCGTCACTGTCGCTTCAATTTTCTTCTTTGATACCCGACAGTCGATCCAGTTCTTCTCCAGAAACCCTGGTTTTCTTTCAGCAAACGGGCAAAGAACACAATCAAGGACATAGAAATTAGTTTATGGGCTTATATTGGTTGGGCTTATGAGAACTAGCCTTCTTCGGTTCAGACACTAGTAAGATTATTGGGTCCCAATGAACATATAACGTACCAACTACCAAGCCTTCTATTTCTCATTCCGAGAAGTCCTTAGACCATCCACATCCATGACACATAATTTCTATTTCATACGTGGTCGCTACTGCCACATCAACAACCTTTACTATTTGGGTTAATACCTTAGGGGTTGTTTGCTTGTGGGATTTGGGTCATGGATTTGGTACCCAAATCCCAAGCTTGATGGATTTAACATAAGTCCATTGTTTGTTGAAGGGTGCTAAATCCGTGGGGTCCACGGATTTGGTCTTTATTTTGGAATCAAAGCCGTGGACCCCACGGACTTGTAAATCCCACATATTGATTTGGGATTTGCAAATCCTTGATGGTTAGTTATTTATTTAACAAATCCATCACAAATCCATCATCAAATCTATCATGCAAACATTAGACTCTTCAAATCCATAATTCAATAAATCCAACATAAATCCCAAGGTTTTTGTTGGCCAAAACCCTCATTTTTCAAATCCAACAAGCAAACGACCCCTTAGTTTGGCCCGAACTATACACAAACTTTCTACTTTGGTACGTGATTTCCGAAATTGCTATTCTGGCATGAACTATGTACCATACTTCCTAACTTGGCCCGAAGCGGAGTTTGACAATCAAATTAGACGGGTAACTCCATTGACCGTTAGTCAATGGCCAGCTCATTTGCCATGTCAGCAAGCACGGAATAAAATATTTATTTTTTTTGTTGAATTTTTGTATTCATTTTATTTTCTAATAATAATAATAATAATAAACCCAATCTATTCCCATTTCCCAACCCCTTCTTCCTCGAAACCTATCCCCTTCTTCCCCGAAACCCCTTCTCCGACGAGCTGCCGCCACCATTAGAGGAAGAAAACTTGCAACGGCGGCGCCCTCGCGTCACTCCCTCAAGCAAACGACCAAGAGCAACCCATTGCAACCAAAATCCCAAAATCATAAACATCAGGAAGAATAGGAATTAAAATAAAAAGTGGTGAATGGAAATTAAACTTATGTTGCTACCAAGATCGAAGACAAGAGGTCGCCTACCAGACTTCCACAAATGCGGACCATTGTCGGACGGTACCACTTGACCTCCGAACATCAGATGCAAGCAAAGCAATCAAATCCCCACTTCACCTATCACCATTAAAATCAGCCCGTAGTTCTCAAAATGAGTGGAAAATTATGAGAGATCCAAAAACTGAACAAAAGAAACGTACAGAGACAATCAGAGAAATGTGGGATAAAAGAGAAGACTTACAGAGGAAAGTAAGATCTCACCCACTAGGGTTGGCCTTAGATCTCACCCACTGGGGATGGATCGTTTTCCTCTACCGCTGCGATTTTTCTTCCTCTAGTGGCGGCGACAGCTCGTCAAAGAAGGGGATAGGTTTCGGGTGAGAGGAGAGGGGATAAATTGATATTTTTATTTTTTCATTTATTATTATTATTAAAAAAGAAAACAAATATAGAAATTCAAAAAACAAAATATTTTATTTCGTGCTTGCTAACGTGGCAAGTGAGTTGGTCATTGACTAACGGTCAACGAAGTTTACCGTTCAATTTGACGATCAAACTCCGCTCCGGGCCAAGTTAGGAAGTATGGTACATAGTTCAGGCCAGGATAGCAATTTCGGAAACCACGGGCCAAAGTAGAAAGTTTGTGTATAGTTCGGGCCAAACTAAGGTATTAACCCTTACTATTTCAATAGATACCAATTTCATTTACTCTACATCAATGAAATTCACTTTCTATTTCATATGGTGGGCCCAACTGAAAATTTTACTACATACTATCCATGATAAAATTAATTAACTAGTTCATTACAAATATATTATAAGTTATAATGTGTAAGTGCGTTTAATGATTTTTGTATTAACTACTATTGATTTGTATGTATGTTGTACGCGGATAGTTGTGACATATCATAAATATATATGGGTATGTTTTATTATCATTATGTTCCAGAATTTGAAGTGTACTATCAATTCAGTTGTTAATCTAATGATAAGTTTATATTATTTTATGTTAATCTTTAATTTTAAGAATAATCTATTTAGTCCTAATTGTATGTTGAAACCATGAAAGTTGAAATAAAAAAAATTGATTTGTCAAAAGGTGGACAGGGGACCCACTACTTTACCCCACCATCCAGTGGCGGACCCAAAATTGTCGGAGAGGTGTGTCGCCGATTAAATAATATAATAATTAAAAATTATTAAAAAATTAATAGAAATTACTAGAAATTAATTCATAAAGTTCATGTTTACTAGAAATGTCTGTAAATACATTCATTGCTTATGTTGCGAAACAAATCCTTTTCCATATACACAACTAAACAATGATTCATAAATTGGTCACTCAACTGATTTCAAAGTTCATTATTGATTATCTTCATAGCTGAAATCTTTCGCAACTTTCAATTGCAACATGTAAAGTCAACACCAACTTCCAAAAGCAAGTAAAACTAAAGGGTAAAAGAAAAGGGAGATGTGGTAGTGGCTCTCAGTAATTAGAAACTAAAACGGGGTAAGGGTGAGTTTTTTATTTTCAATAAAGGAAGGGTCAAGGGGTGGAAAAGTTGAGTTTCAAAGGATGGGGTTATGTTTATTTTTTTCATTGTTGGGTTGTTGTAGGGATGACAACCAAACCCATGGTCGCGGGTACCCGACCTCCTCCGACCCAGTCAACGCGGGAATCCTTGCGTTGATTGGGTATGGGGCGGGTATGGATAAAACCCCCAAAAAGGTTGATGGGTATGGGGCGGGTATGAGGCGGGTATGGTTTTTGACTCTCCCGCCCCATACCCATACCCAAACCTGCCCACCAAGGATATTATGTTATATACATAAAATATAAGGAGTGTATTGTAACTTGACAATCGAATGAAGAGTAATTAAAAGAAAAAATAAAGTGTTAAAATGTAATTGATGACAACCAAACCGTAATTTCATCCTCTTATGTATTAGTTCCATAATTTTGGGTGGGTAGTATCCATATTTGTCACCATATTCTTTTATTTATGGTGAGTAGTTGTTGGGGCGATATTACCCATGGGTATCCGAAAACCGCGGATATGGGGATGAGGTTGGTTTAGGCAAACCCGCCATATTGCCATCCCTAGGTTGTGGTGTGGGTTACTGTAAAACAAGCATACTTATTTGAATTTACTTATTATTGTGTATTACTAATTAAGATTAATAACTTTATAACAAAAAAATCATTCTCGTATAATGAAGGTATGTCACTCACAATTATTTAAGGTGTGTCGGAAGTCTCGAATTAAAAACAAATTGTACAAAAAATATATAGGTACTTCACAAAATTTTCGGGCGAGGGTGTGTCGGACGACACAGCCTGGCCTTTACTAGGTCCGCCACTGCCACCATCCACTTCATTTGCTATTTCACCAAATGAAATATTTCATTGTTGAAAGGATGAACCACATCCATGAAATAGCTTTGGAATGGTGCCACCTCATAATGAAATTGGCTTGTGAAAGCGGATGCATATGCTCTTAAACTAGCAACTAGCTGCTGCCGCTAGTTTTGATCTATTTCTACCTCAAGAGAATAACCGAAGATACTAATTAGTCTCACCCACAAACAAAAACGTGGCCATTGCTTGATGTAAGGATTCAGAAAGACCGCAGCATTACATAACATTCGTTACGAACAGCCTTATGCTCGACTAATGCCGTGAAATAACAGTGCCTTTCTCTTTCTGGAGCTGTTCTTGTCGCAGGAGAAAGTAGTCTAATGACTCAGCAAGCTCGGGAAGAAGAAGACATTTTTCCGGTCTAGGCCGCAACAAAAGACGGGGCAAAGTTGTAAGGTTAGAGCAATTAAGGCTTTGTCTTGCTTTTCGAGCTCTGTCTTGGGTTTCTTACTTTCTTTTATTTGCTGCTGTGTTCTGATTTCTGGAAAACTAGTGTGAAGGAGCTACATTCTACCACATCGCTTAAGCTAATTTACGAAGCTAGAGGAGTGGATATAAAAGGACAGCTCTGCACCCGGTCCAATTCATACCTTTCTCGGCCTTTTGGCTAAGATCAAGTGTAGTATCTGTTCTTATCAGTTTAATATCTGATATGTGGGCCAATGGCCCACACGATATTAAATTAATTTTTATAGGGGGAAAAGTCCACTACTAGAGCTTGCTCTAGGGGCTTCTCAATTGTCGTCCATGCGTTGCACTATTGCAAGGACTGGCGCACCCCACCAATACTAGTCCAATAATCAATTAACTGTAGTCCTGAGGTCTAAGGATTGTTCAGTTATTATTATTACGTTGTATGCCAATTAACTGTAGTCCAATAATCAATTAACTGTAGTCCTGAGGTCTAGAGATTGTTCAGTTATTACTTATTATTATTACGTTGTATGCCGGTGTGCTTATTAACTTGTTCAGTTGTGTGAGTTGTATGCCGGTGTGCTTATTAACTTGTTCAGTTGTGTGTCAAAAATCTGTAACAATGTCAATTTTATCAAATTTACATGAATTTCTTATACACACTTATGTTTGTGATATTTTAATGTAAATAATATTTTAAAGTTCATCTAAATTCATTATTGGCGGGCAATATATGAAATGCTTTGCCCAAATTTTATAGATCTCGACGTACACATTGATCGAAGTTTCTCTATAAAAGGTTTTAAACATCAATATTTCTTAAAGTCGGACACAACCATTTGAGACAAATTATTGACTCATAATTTAGGAGCTTAAAAAATGTTATTAGTCGAACTCTCAATCTTTCAATAAGAATTTCCCTAAAAAAAAAAAAAAATCTTTCAATAAGAATGTTCAATCGCTTCTTGCAACACTCAATCCATGCCCCAACATTTTCTTTTTATCTCTATTTGTGGGGCTTAGTGAGTTGAATGATTCTTAATTCTTAGTAATGATAATGGACTTACAACTCTCAACTTGAAAGTTAGTGGCAAATCTATGAATTTTTCATAAGAATGTCCTCTTCCAAAAATTATATTCATATAAAAATTAAAAGATTAAAAATTCATTAATTAGAAATATTCAACTAGTACAGATTTTAGCAAAAACTCAAGAAGGGTTTTCATATTATGAAAAAAGAAAAAAAAATAGATTTGGTGTCTACACTGCTAAACAAATCTATATATCCTACTAGACAATAACTCAAAGTTGCAAAGAATCTTTCAACACTTGTTGTCTAACCGTAAAATCAATTCAAATTAAGGGTAACCCGTAATTCGTCTAATTGATAGGTTTTGAAAATAGTCGCAGATAAGAGATAACATTTTTACTATTACATAGTGTTGGGGCCATAGTTGAGCGGTATTGGACTTTAGAGCCCAAGGAAAGCAAACAGGCCCGGCCCAGGAGTAGTGGGGCTGTAGGCAATAAAATATGTTAGGCGGTCACTCTAAAGACAAGGCAGGCATAGACCGCCTGACATAAAGCACTGATGGTGACAAGATGGAGAGATCCTCTAAGATACTTACCACGAAGCAAGTAGGACTAAGCATTAATTAGTTGTCGTAGGCGGCCTATAACATGACAGTACATGATTAGGGGGCCTAATAGAGCATTTAATGTTCTAAATTCACCTAACTGGGTATAAATACCTCTACACTAGCATTGATGGTAACTCAACTACTTCCCTTCTCTCTAAACATAAACACATTCTTAGATTCTCTCTCTAACTTAAGCACTGGAGGGTGTCCTGGACGACCGCCCAGACCCTTATTTTGCAGGTTCAGGAGCACTAAACACCATCAAGAACTGAAGCTTCGCTCGTGCCTCATTTCACCGCCTAGTACATTCTAGACTCAAATAATTTGGCGCCCACCGTGGGGCATAGGGCGAGACACTGAAGAAAGGATGGATGAGAACTATGGAACTCCAGTCAAAGGTGTGGTAGGAAAAGAGAGCATCTGTGGTTTAGAAATGCCAACAGTGGAAGAAGAGATGGAAATATAAGACTGCGTAAAGAGTCAGGGGCAGTAAATATCTAGCATGCAAAAAAGCCTCAGCCAAATCCTTGCCATGCTCGAGACACAAGATACGTCTGAGAATACTAAAGAAGAGCCTGAAAGCTCTAGGAAATAAAGGGCCAAAGGCAAAGAGACAAGAGAAGAAACTCCTGCCAACCCTGCTCGGACAGAAGGTGGGGAGTCCGTGGAAGAGGAGGATGCAGAAGAGCTTAATTTGAGCTTCTTAGAGTAACACCTCAGGCCATCATATGGAAAGGCAAAAGGCCATAATGTCCTGCAAAACCCTCTTGTGAAAAGCCTGTTTAAAACACAGGTTTCGTCCAACTTTTCGTCACTAGGGTTGCCAGCCTACAGTGGAAACTCGGATCCAGCAGACCACCTGAGTGATTTCATGCTCAAAATGCAGCTCATCAAAGCCTTTGACGCGGACTTATACAAAACGTTCCCGGTCACGTTCAACGGTTAGTGTAGAACTTGGTACACTTCCTTCCCCGAAGGAATAATCGAGAGCTTTGAGCAGTTCACCACGTTGTCCTCGTCCAAATTTGTATCTCAGAGGATAAGAAAGCTCAATGTGTCAGCGCTTATCAACTGCAGACAAGGAGGAGAGGAGACGCTAATGAACTTCTATGACGGATGGAATACCATAGCATGCGAAGAGCAAGAGATCTTCTTGGCCAGACCTAGACCACCTGGTAAGGAAGGCGATTGTGTTAGAAGAAGCATTGACAACAAATGATAGCGTGAAGTTCGTCAACCTTGAAAGAGAAACGATAGATAAAGAAGGGCAGATAAGGCAGACAAAAGAGGACGCACACCGGACAGGCAAAATTACAAGTCTCAGTACACAAATCGAGACAACCGGCATGAAGTGTTCACCGCTGATAAAGAAGAAGGGTGTCGAGAAAGGAGTAGGTCAAAAGACGCGCATCGGAAACAAAGAAGAGAGGATGATCGGAAGTGGTGCGATTGGCACCAAATGGCAACTTACGACAACACAGAGTGTCGTGAGTTCAAAGCTAGTCTCAAATATCTTGCACCAGGAGACTTGAAGAGCCGTCTAGACACACGACCTCGCAACCGACAGAGAGTACAAGAAAAGGAAAGGTCACCAAGCCCGAGAAGAAGATCTCGTACGCCCAAACGTAAGAGATCAAGATAGCCAAGGCGAGAGCGATAACCTCGACGAGAACGATCACCCCGACGAGAGCGCCAACCACCACCCCGAGGTGCACTCCTCCGCAACGATAGCCTCGTGTGAACGATGATGACGTGGAAGTCATAACAATATCGGGAGGATGCAAGCGGCCTCAAACAGAAGGAGATCGGCAGGTACAGTGCCTAAGCGTCCACAAAAGTGAGTCGGTTGAGTTAATCTTTACACCTTCTGAGTTGTCACCCTAGGAGTGCGGAGAGGATCGATTGGTTATATCCTTCCGAAAAGAAAGTTAAAAGTCACAAGGGCATTTGTAGAAAATGGAAGCTCAGCAGATATCCTATTCTACTTCACGCTTAAGAGCATGAAGAAAAGCGTACATGATCTCAAGCCCTCAACAACCAGTCTCGTGGGGTTCTCACAGTAAAGAAAATGGGTGTTGGGATTGATAACCCTGCAAGTAACAATAGGAGAAGCGGGGGTAATGAAAACACGCCTTATGGACTTCCATGTAGCTGACTATCCATCAACGTACAATGCGATCCTGGGGTGTGGCTTTTGTTAACTTTCTCGGCGGTTCCATCCACCTACCACCAGATGCTCAAATTCTCCGCAGGAAGAAAATTTCAGACGCGTCCAAGGAAACACCCAACAGGCGAAGGAATGCTATCTGGCAACATAGAAAGCTTAGAGGTTGACGTGGTTGACACACGGGGAGGCCACCCTCGCCCTGAGGCGGTCGAAGAGGACGCAGTGGTAGTCCTAAATGAAGAAGAGCCAGAGAAGAAGGCCAGAATCTCATCTCACCTACCAGAAGAGAAAGTGTGTGAGCTCTTGTCACTTCTCAAAGAATACAAGGATCTATTCGCATGGACCTCGAACGATATGTTGCGCGTCTCAAGGGAACTCGCAGGGCATCACCTCTCGGTCAAAGATAGGGCGAAGCCAGTGCAGCAGAGAAGAAGAAACGCCTCCCTAGAAAAACAGATGACCCTAGAGGAGGATAGCAAATCTAGTCTTCGTCAGCAAAGCGTCAGGACTATGGCGATTGGTGAATGTGCATTGATTTCACAAACCTTAATACGGCCTGTCTCAAGGACGCATACCCCCTGTCACGGACAGACCAACTGATTGATGCAACCGCCAACCATGAAACCTTGACTTTCCTCGACATGTTCTCCGGATACCACCAAATACGGTTGTCCGAAGAAAATCAAGAGAAAACCGCCTTCATGATGCACATGAGAAACTTTTGCTACACAGTCATGCCATTTGGCTTGAAAAACACTGGTGCAACATATCAGCGAATGATAGATGCGGTTTTCAAAAGCCAATTGGGAAGAAACGTGAAAGCATATGTCGATGATGTACTTGTCAAGAGCAAGAAGGAGGGTGATCGCCTGAGGGACTTGAGAAAAATGTTTGACAACTTAAGGATGGAACTCCTTCAATTAAACCGGCTCAAGTGTGTGTTTGGCTCGAAAGCATGGAAATTCTTGGGATTCATGATCACCAGCAGAGGGATTGAGGCGAATCCGAAACAAATAGAAGCTATACTCAGCTTAAAAGCCACCAAAAATAGTCAAAGAGATTCAGGCATTCAACGGTAAAATGGCCTCTTGAAGTCGTTTTATCCCAAGGGCAGCAGACAAGTGCTCCCCATTTTTTCAAATGTTGAAGAAGTCGACGTCGCGACAACAATGGAGTGTCGAGTGTGACAAGGCTTTCTTCCATATGAGAGAGCAGCTGGCATCGCCACCAGTCCTAAGCGCTCCGCTTCACAGAGAGCCGTTATATCTCTACTTGGCGGTCTTCGAGCAAGCAGTCAGCTCCGCCTTAGTGCGCATAACGGAAGATGACTCAAACCATCCCATCTACTATATATATGCAAAGCGCTTCTCCCGACATAAAAGCATTACATGCCAATCGAGAAGACGGTTCTATCCGTTATTTCAGCTGCAAGGAAGCTACGACCCTATTTCCAGGGGCACCAAGTCATGGTGCTCTCAAATCTACCACTGAAAAAGATCCTGAGGGGAATGGACGTATCTGGAAGAATGACGAAATGAGCGGTCGAACTAAGCGTGCACGACATCGCATATGCACCCCGTCCCTCAATCAAGGGGCAAGTGCTGGCAGACTTCGTCGCAGAAGGCTTTAGCTTGGAGGCTGTAGAGCCAAAAGGAAGAGAACAGGTGTGTCACCTTTTTGTTGATGGAGCCGCTGGAAAAGGAGGAGCAAGAGCAAGAATCGTTATTGAAACGCCTAAAGGTGTTGTACATGAAATCTCGCACAGACTCCATGAGCTAAAAACCAACAATGTGGCGGAATATGAAGTGCTCCTCAGCGGTCTCAGAATTGCTACAAACTTGGTCGCCACACATCTACAGATTTATTCCGACTCACTGCTAGTAGTCAATCAAGTGTTGGAAAACTATGAATAAAGGAGGAAGCGCTCGCTAAGTTGTCATGGAAGCTCAGGGGCATGTTATCTCAGTTGGAGACGTGGAAGTTAGAACATATTAGGAGGGAGGACAATCATCACGCGGATGCCTTACCAAAATTAGTAACTGCAATGGATTTTGATGGAGACCGCCAAGTAACCGTTACAAAGGAAGCATCGTCTAACTATGATGTAATGACCGTTGAAGGGGAGGATCGCGATTGGTGCTCACCACTTATTAATTACTTACAAAGGGATGTCGTCCATGAGGACGCGATCCAAGCCAAAGCGTTAAGAAGGAAAGCAGCTCATTATACCATGGTAGAAGGACAATTGTGTAAAACATCATTTTAAGGAACATATTTGAAATGGCTTGGACCAAGTGAGGCAAAGTGGATAGTGAAAAAAATTCATCGAGGCACATGCGCCTCGCACTCCGGGCCACGAAGTCTCGAGAGAACAATATTGTTGCAGGGATACTATTGGGCAACAGTGAAAAAAGATACAATGGAAGCAGTTTGAGGATGCCATAAGTGCCAAGTACATGCCAGCAAGCAACACACGCCCAACGAGGAATTGAAAAGTGTAACGGGACCATGGTCGTTTTCAAAATGGGGGCTAGATCTTTGGGAACCATTCCCCACTGCTCATCTGGGAAAGAAATGCTTGGTAGTGACTGTGGATTACTTCACGAAGTGGATAGAAGCTGAATCGCTTGACACAATCACAAGTGCAAAGATTCAGAAGTTCTTGTTCAATAACATAATTAGGTTTGGGACGCCCCCATACCATCATCACTGATCACGGTACGTAGTTTGACAGCAGGCCATTTGAGAACTTCTGCTCTAGAAACCGCATCACTTGTAGCATGGCTTCAGTTCCGTTTCGCCAGGCCAATGGGCAAGTCGAGTTGTCAAACAAGATGATTTTGCGAGGGCTCAAAAGAAGGTTGAAGGAAGCTAAGGGCGGGTGGACCGCAGAGTTTCCACACGTACTTTTGGCACATTGCACGAATTACAAAAGAGCAACAGGTGAGACCCCATTTGCTCTAACGTATGGCTCCGAGGCGGTCGCGCTAGTGGAAACGACCTCCCATCTGGCCACCCCTCAGGGTCCAAATTTACGACCCTGAATAAAACCACAAAAAGCTCATCCACCAGCTGGATATGATAGAGACGCGCCGTGGCGCAGCGCTGGTCCGAACCATCAGGGAAAAGTCGAAGGTGGTAAGAGCGTACAACAGGAGGGTAAAACGCATGTCACTGGAGGAGGGCGACATGGTGTTGAAAAGAAACTTCGATCAGAAGGAAGGAAATAGCAGGCTAGCCGCCATATGGGAGGGACCGTTCCTCGTAGGGGAGAAGTTAGGCCCTGCCACTTATGTGCTCGCCACAATGGAAGGAAAGCGATAGCAAAGACCTGGAATGTCATCCACTTGAGAAGTGCTTTGGTAGAGTAGAGTAAAGAGAGATGAATTGCATCGCCGCTAGACATTTGAACGGTCAATATGATCGTAGCCTGTGATGTATTTTGTTTGCTAACTATATCAAGATAATCAAAGCGCCTCTGAGCGATGTCTTGAGTAAAATTCTTGCACAGCTCGAACAGCCCCAGAGCGATAGTTTAAAAATTGTCCCACCAATTTAAACTGCTCTAAAGCAATGACTTAAGAATTTCTCAATTTAAACAGCCACAGAGCGATAGTTTAAAATTGTCTTCACAACTAAACCGCCCCAGAGCGATAATCTAAAAATTGTCTTCACAATTTGACCGCCACAGAGTGATAGTTTAAAAATTGTTCCAACAATTTAAACCGCCCTAGAGCAATAATCTAAAAATTGTCTTCACAAATTAAACCGCCCCGAGTGATAATCTAAAATTGTTCACAATTTTAACCGCCTCCGACACAATGCCAGTCGCTCGCACGATGCACCCTGCAACGGACACACAAATATCGAGAAGAACACATAATTTAGTACAACTAAAATTAACCAATCACGCCATAATGAACGCACGAAAATCCACTGCCTTATGGCAGACTTAGTCTTGAACACCTCCAAAATAAAAGCAAAGCAAAATTACAAAGTTCTTAAGTATATGAAGTGCTATCAACCCTCTATTCGTGATCATGTGGCCCGACATCAGGCTGGGGATGATGGACTTTGTCAGAAGTGTGTGCAGGATCCTACACGGCGTCCGCAGTTTCACTGCATTTGTGTTAGAGCCCTTGAACTCGTCGCCATGGTGCTCTGGGCGACAGATGGCTTGGAAGGCTGCCTGGTAGTGGAAGTCTGCGATGTACTGTCTCTCCGTCATTGTCATGTGTGTGGGGTCGAGCCCCATGGCTTGGGCAAAGCCGTCGTAAGACAGTACACACTACTCACCCCCAACATGAACTGCACGTATGAGCGACTCTGCTTGCTCTCTGGAATGACATGGGAGAAACTGGTGTAGAACTCCATGCAGAGCTCGCGATAGATGAGCTCGTCAGTCGCCAGGAGGAGGCGCCACTGTGGATGACTGAGCACCCCTGACATCGCTTCCCGATACCTGAACATGTTCAACTCCAACACCCATTGAGGCACCGACTCACTATACCTCCAATGTTGGAATTTTGCACCATACTTCTCATGGTTCACCAGGTAGTGAACATACGCGTGATCCGTGTTAACCATCCTGGAGACTCAAGTAGGATCGAGGGGGAAGTGAAGAGAGGGCGAGAGAGTCAAAAAATTCACAAAAAAATGGCTGGAGGGGGGTCATCGGAGCCTTGTCGAAAGCTCGTCGGAGGGTAGCATGAAATCGCCTTACAAAAGAAAATCAGAGCCAAACCTCCCCAAAACTTTGGCGAAGGTTCTCACTGATGCGAGAAGACTGGGTATGTGTTTGGTTTTGGGTTTGGGTGGCCGGAAGTTTCTGAAATCGACGAAAAACAACAAAAAATCGCTATTTAACTACGAAGTTCAGAGGATTCCGACGAAGGGGCGGTCGTGAAGTGAAGATGAGAGGTTCATGCCCCTTTTATAAGCAGATCCCGCAGTTCACAGATGGAGGGACTAGTTCACGGTCGCTAAGATCGTGAACATAAATCCCAGACCGTGAACTATGGTAAAACGGTGAGTTTTTTTTTCTTCAAAGAGATAAAACAAAGACTAGACCTTAGGCATCGGTTGACGGTTATATAACCATGCATAACAAATTTTATATAACAGAGTGAGATAAGAGAAATTTTGTCGAGCAAAGCGGCCAACCTAGTGGTTCAAAGGGATCTCCACTTCTTCGTGGTGGGATTGAGTGCGAGAACCATTTAGACCACCCGAAATTGGAGAGAAGCGATAACATAAAATGGAAGAGGGAGATGAAGTTATTTGTTGTGTTTTTATTGTAAGTGAATAGTCGATAAAGTAGTGGAGACTGGAGTACGAGTAAGAAATCGAAAAAAGCACACTTGTCACCGCATATTTCTTCGCGGGTTAGTTGCGGTCGCTAAATTTTTGTTTCACTGGTATATTTGGCACTCAACTTTTTATTTTTATGGATACCGAAGAGGATTAGAGGGATGGCGAAGAGTGAAGTTTTATTGAACATTGTCTGCTTGGTATAGATCGTACCTAAGGCACTGGACAGACGTGGTATGGTCTTGACCGTATAGCATATGGTCTTGTCCATGGTAAGTGTTCTAACTAGGGGTGTTCAAATGGTTACCATGGTAATTAGTAATTACCAACCCAAACAAGCTCAAATTCTATTAACCATGGAATATAATATCATAACCAAACCATCCAAACTAATACAACGACCAAATTAACCAAACTAAAATTTAATCGGTTTGGTTAATTGGTTAACCAGACTAACTAATATAACATCACATTATCATTAAGTGAGAAGTTTTTCGGTTAATGCATCAATTCACAATTTATATGAATAAAACATTATGATGAACACATAATTATAGTTAAACCTTACAAAAATACATGCAACTAATACAATTATTTTACAGTCAATAGAAGTATTCATCTAACAAAAATATATGTCAATGGTATGAAGTTAATTAATTATTGTGATTGTGTGAATTGAATTAATCTCTTAACAACTATCATAGGTTGAAAAGACGTTCCTTTCAAGTTTTCATATATCATGGTCTATGCACTACAAATACAAATATACAGTATTGAAACAATATTGAGCTTTATTGTTGATGAACCTAAAAGGAAGAAATGTTTGGCTCTTGAGTGGTTATGCCAACTGTCAAGTATTAAGTATATGTATATAATATATACTAGATATATGAATAATTACTTAACTGGTTAATTTGGTTTGATTGGTTAGGAACCAAACAAGCGAAAAACTTTAACCAAACCAATCCAATTATCCAAATTAATCCAAATACTACCGGTTACCACGGTAACCGCACCGTTTGAACACCCCTAGTTCTAACATGTCGGTCTGATCTCGGACCGCACCATTTTCCACAATTACTTAAGGGCTTGGTCTGGTGGTAATACCACTAGTCTTGAATCTAGAGGTCTTAGGTTTAAATCCTTTAAGTAGTACCTTCTCCAAAACCGTTAAGTCTTTTTATAAGGTTGATATAAATTTGTTTTTTAAAGGTTAATACCATTGGAAAACCCAAACTATCCAAAAGTGTCATTTGTGTCCCGAACTATTCAATATTTCATTTATGTCCCAACGTATGATAGTTGTGTGTCATTTATGTCATGACGATTTTGTTGACCGTTATAGTTATCAGTTAACCAGACGTAAATCAACTTTAACATTGACTTTTGTTGACGTGGCAGCCACTTAGATGCCACGTCAATGACAACTCAATATTTTTAATTTATTTTGAATATTTTTAAGTGACATAGAAAAATAAATAAATAAGATTTAATAATTTTAAATGAAAAATAAATAAAAATAATATATGCCACATCAATGATGACTGGATTTTTTGTTAAATATTGTCAGTCAAACTCGGTCAACACTAACAGAAAAATATTCAGAACATAAATGTCATATTGAATAGTTCGAGACACAAATAACACTTTTTCGATAGTTCGGATTTTCATGTGGTATTTGTATTTTTTTAATTATGTGCTATTTAAAAAATTCGAATCTGAGCCCTTCAAGTTTAGACCCAGTTATAATATCACTGGACCTCCGAGTAAAAAAGACCAGTAAGTTTTAATTCGGTGAAATAAAAAAAATTATAGAGGAGAAATAAAAATATTAAAACTCTCAAAAGGAGAAACGAATGTAAAGCCAGCAAAGTTGGCGGGGATGAAGCTTTTTCTAAAAGCCTTTATATATTTTTAAAGATTCTTAACTACAATAACTGGGTTCTTTTGATGCACTATTGCACTTTGAAGATATTCATCGACTGCAAGTGATGGAGGGCAAGAGAGGCGGAAGATCTCTCACGTTGACACCAAACGGGAGCATTCGGTACACGACTTCCAAGCCGCAAATCATTTGGATGGGTTCATGAATGATGAATCAGATGGCTTCTCCTCACGAATCTGTCCTCCACGGTATGGAAGTTCACCCTGTGACCCTCACTAGCACTTGTAGTTTCAGCTTGTTCATGTCTTCCACCTCTATTCCAGTGACGACGCTATTGGATGCCCTTACTGGTTGTGGCGCATTCCAATCACAATCAGTCTCCTCCTAACGGCCACCTTGAAATCCTTAACGAGGATGAAACCACCTTCATAGTTCCAAATTAGACGTAGGAGAAAGTGGTCTAACGAACTCATTTGTTGGAAAAAGAGATAGGACGAGGGTATTTGTACGAAAGCCCGAGACCGGGTGATTAGGATTGTGATAGAGTCGTGAACGAAGTTCACTTTCCGTAAAGAATATTTTCACCCTCAAAAATCCTAGGATTAGAGGAAATTTCTTCGTGGGATAAAACTACCACCACTTTAGAATCTAAGCTTAAGAAACTAAAGCACACTTAGAGCTTTTGATGGATGAAGATTGAAGAATGAATATTTTTTGGTCTATGTTTTTCTGACCACCACCACTAGCCGAGTCCCCAAATATATAGAGGACCAACCGTTACTTTGAAGGGTCACAACACTTCAATTTGGTCGTTACCTTCATGAAACATTGCATTATTTGGACTTTGGCCAACAGTTGTGTCCTTCCAAGTAAATGGCGGCCCCTGATGGTGATGATCTCATGCATAAACAGCCAAATCATCATACATTGCATTGTTTGGATAAATTGCTTAGAGTGATGTGTTGTTCCATTCCAAAATCAAACTTATCCAATTAAACACAAGCAATTGCCATCACGTGGAGATAAATGGGAAGTTGGTTTGTTTAATTCAAATGAAAAGTTGGGTAATTCAAATGGAATAGAAATTCACATAACTTGATCCATAAATTAACCAACTTTATCATTATAATTCCCAACATCATCAAGCTTCTCCAAGAGTGAACAATATTGAATCGATCCTACAGATAAAACGATCAAGTATATACATGTAAACATGCGCCTTAAAATGAATGAGTCACATACAAATCAAGCTAAGAATAACACATATTTCCAGTCTGGGCCGCCACAAAAGCCATAGCAAAGTTTTAAGGTTACAACAATTAAGGAGCTCTCTTTCTTGGGTTCCTTGTGGGTTGTGCTTATTATTCTGAACAACTATTGTGAATGTGAAGGAGCTTTTCTACCACATTGCTTGAGCTAATTTGTGAAACAAGGGGAGCGGGTATAAAATGACAGCTCTTCTGCAGGCCCAATTCATACCTTTCTCGGCCTTTTGGCTAAGATCAAGTGTAGTATCTGTTCTTATCAGTTTAATATCTGATACGTGGGCCAATGGCCCACACGATATTAAATTAATTTTTATAGGGGGAGAAGTCCACTACTGGAGTTTGCTTCGGGGGCTTCTCACGTGTCGCCCATGCGTTGCACTATTGCAAGGGCCTGGCGCACCCCACCAATACTAGTCGAATAGTTAGATTGGGGCCTGGAATTTTCTGCTTGTATTATGCTGTTGGCCTGCATTCGTGGAGTCTCAAGTCTCAACTGCAAAGGACTGTGGTGACCAAATCTTTTGGTAATCCAGAGTTGTCAAGATCCCCTAGGCCCTACGAACATGGCTCCGAACATGCTCTTGCAGGAGTTGCAGAAGGTGAAGGCTACCAATAGGAGCTGGGAGCTCAAGAGGACGAGGAAATGGGCGATGGGGATTCCCATTTCCCAGCATGACCAGATAAGATTATTACGATGATCACCGCTATGATGACGTTTAGCAAGCTGTGGAGCTCGTCCACTGCTGTTTTTGTGTCGTTCAAGGACAGCACGAGGGCTTGCCTGTCCCTGAATGCATTCACCTGTTAAACAAAGTTTAGTGGGCAATTATAACGTCTAAGAAATTCTGAAAAGAGGCAGGGGTGATGGTTTGATATTCATATATTGTTCTCACCAGCCGGCAGCCAGTCAGTGAGCAATGATTTGCTTATCCCTCCATTATCCGAAGCTGGTCCAAAGTGATGCATGGCTCTCAATAGCCTCTTCTTTAGCCATGAAAAATATGCCTGGCCATTGAATATGAATGACAGAGCAACGGTTATCTAATGGCTGATTAGATAACTTACCGACTCATTAGTTAAGAATCTTGGGGGAAACTGAAGAGCTTACTGGGATCCTGGGGCAGCCACATTGGTGAAGATCTTGGCTACTTCCGTTGCTTGGCAGTTGGCACACACTCCTTGTATGCAAGGATGGCTCATCACCTTTCACATCCGAGTCAAGCACATGCTCATCCAGAGTAGACAATGAACCTGATCAACCAACCAGAGAGCAATTTCCCACCCAGGAGTGTCAAAGCCATGAACTTCCATTTCCATAAAGGAAGGTCGCAAAGACAAAGAGTTTGTTTTCTCATGGAAGGTATGCCGCGTGTGGAAGGTAAGGCTAAGAGAGATGAGATGAGGCAGCTGCCACATGAGCATTGCGAAAATACTGGTTTTAAGGTGGTTGTTGTGTGAGACATCTTCATGGTTATCCTCGTCTTCTTCTTTGCCGCAGTCTCCTTCTGGAGATCTGATGTCATTGGAGTTGATCATACTGTAGTCTTCATCTTCGATTAGTCTGGACTTGGTTCTGATCATGAGTGACCTCCATGGGTTACGACGAAAGGATACATCATCGTGGGACGGTTGGCTGTCTTTATCTGCTATGCACCACATGGCTTCCTCTGCAATTTCGGCGAAGGATACCTTTTGCTTTGCTGGGGTTTGCAGCAGCAGCAGCAGCAGCCCCATTGTTTCTGTGCATGGAGTGCAATTATGAATACCATACAACTAACTGTTCTTCCTGGCCACAGCTGTGATTCAAGAGGGCTTCTTTTTCTTCATGTTGCTGCTTCAGTTTGGCACGAGAACAGCAAGACTTCAAGGCTTTCTCAATCTCTCCATTGGAGGAAATGCTCTTGAGTTGAAGGTTAATGGTTTTCTGAAAACTGATTCAGATCATATATTATAGAGTAACCCACATAAGGTCTAGAAGACACTGCTGCATGATTACCATCTAATGAAATGTACATGAAACGCAAATTGAAGACTGTCCATGATCGAAGAATCTAAGCCGTGGACTTGAAAACGTAGAGAGTTGACGACTGCAATATGAAGTGTAAAGCTACGGCAAGCAAAAAAGGGTACTAATTTATAAGAGGGTTCCACATCAGCTGAATAGACCAAAGATGCTAGTGCTACTAGCAACTAGTGATTATCAACTTAATGCCTATTATAATATCAGGTGTTATTTCTAGTAACAGCATATGTTGTCTTTTGGGCAATTCCCGACAGTGCACAGATAATCCAAGTTATACTTCCTCCACTGAACAATTTTTACTTAATATGCACCTACATTGATTCAGTAATATGATCTTTTCAAGTCAAGGAAAATACAACATATTCTCAAAGTTCCGGTTCTGGGGCACAAATTAATCAAATACCGGAGTTACCTTTTTCCAGTGTGGAATACATCTGTTACAGCTTCCAGCCTCATCATCATGCCTCGAGAAGTGTTCTTGAAGGGGACCTGAGTCTTGGGTGCAAGCAAAAGGGTTACAAAACAAAAAATGAACAATTAAGTTTCCGCTCTTGCTAACTTCGAGCTGTATATTTCCTCGGAATACATGGAGTTAGCAAGTTTACAATTATTTCCAGCGCGAGATCGTGCATATCACTCTCATAAGCTGAACAACAGTTAAACATTAGTACAAGTTGTTGAAAGAGAAAACTGGTTACTAACTTGACAAACAAAAATGTAAACACATAAATCAATTGTTTCTCAAGGGTGAGATTTTACTACAACAAACGTTATGTACAAAGTTTTCTCACTTCTTGCAACCTCAAACTCCCTTTCTCAGCCCGTTGCAGCTACTACTTTCCTAGATACCTTGTGTTTCACCCTGTCTTCTCCTTCCTCCGTGACCTGTTGAAGGAATTATCATCGAACGACGATGAACCTTTTTCAGAATATGCAGAGTGGAAATGTGGAAATTTCAGTATCAGTGTATGAATTTTGAGTTTACCATCCCCTGTAAGTTCTGTAGAAGTTCCAAAATTTCAGAGAATTCAGGCCTCAAACATGGGTCTCTGTCCCAGCATCTGTCAAGAAGTTCCACCAATTTGGGATGGGTGTTCTTTGGGATGGATGGTCTCAGCCCCTATATAATAATGTTAGATCAGAAAAGCAAGCTTATCATGTGGCTTGGGCTAATAATGGTCTTATTTTCTAGTGGTTATATGTAAAGTGTAATCATACAAAGAAGGAAAGACTGACAAATGCCTACAGTTTCAGGTGGAAGAAGAAAACCAGAGATTACCTGCTGTACTACGCCAACTGCAGCTTGCAATGGGGTCAAGTTGTCGTAAGGGACCTGACAAGAAGTTACAGAGAAAAATGATAAGCTGTTCAAACTTGAATTCCCCTTACTAAGAAAGTAGATTGTAAAGAATGGCATAAAGAATATGGAACATTGAAGATAAAGGCAGTGGGTACTAGCATTACCTTTCCTGTGAGTAGTTCCCACAGCATAACGCCGAAGCTGAAAACATCAGCTTTGTGATTGTATGGTTTGTGTTCAATAACCTTTTAGAGTGAGAAAAGAAAAATAAAAATCAGTAAGGATAGTGCACGGCAGAAGAGTAGGTTTAGTCGAGTCAAGGGAAAGGGAGAGGAAGCTTCCACCAGTTTGGAAACTAGAGGTGAAAGGTATCACATACCTCCGGAGCCATCCAACGGTACGTTCCAGTTTCTGCAGTCATTACTCCTGAACGATCTTGCACTCTGGCAACACCAAAATCAGCAACCTTGACAACCTGAAGACCAAGTTTTCTGTAATTTTAATGCAGGGCAACGAGATAAGAGTTCTATTGAGGTTCCAGGATATATCTCATTCAAATAATTAACAGAGTTCCCCTTTCAGCCTGCAGGTTTTTTTTTTTAAAGTTTGTGAAGCATCTTCATTTTTCCATTGCTTGGGAGGAGCTCAAGTATGCAATGACACGATTCAAGGAGAAAGGGCACTGCGACATGAAAGTAAATATTATAAAGAAAAGACGGCAAATTGCTCACTCCGTTTTCATCCATTAGAAGATTGGCAGCTTTCAGGTCTCTGTGGATTATGTTATTTCTGTGCAAGTAGTTCATTCCTCTGGATACATCAACTGCTACTCTGAGTAAGGACTGAAGATTAAAACATTCCTTCCTTTTATGCAGATGGTCGTACATGCTTCCACCAGACATAAATTCTGAGTGCAAAAAAATTTACGAAGGGAAAAGAAGATAAAGTGAAAATAAATAGAAATGTCACCCTATTTGTCCACAATCTAACATATAGATCACCAACATATAATCAGCTGATTTTATGAGATATATTCAGTTTTTGTTTACCTGTCACAATACATAGGTTTGGCCTCCTGGTACATGCACCGATGAACTGAACAACATTCTTGTGCCGGACTTTCCTGCAGAGCAAATGGAATAAGTGAAGTTATCATCTGAACCTCAATGCAGCAAACACATGTCGAGGATGGTATGACAAGGGACCATAATGAAGCTAATTAATTTACGTTTAACAAAAATGGTGATTTTAGATTAAGTGCACAGCTTTATCCAGTCTATTTCCTTAAAATTTCATTTGATATCATATTTCAGCAAACGGATAAAATTACAACAAGGAAGAAGAGAACAGGAATAGCAAGGTTATCAAGACGACTAGATGATACTGTGGGGAATTTTCAGGGAAAAGAATTTTACAGTTTACAAACCTCATAATAAAGACTTCTTGAGCGAATTCCTTTTGAAGTTTTTTGCATAGGTGCTCTGCCCTGAAATGCTTGATAGCCACATCTTGACTACAGAAGGTGCCTTTATACCTGCTTCGATAGAGTCATATTAATAATCAACAGTAATAATAGGATCCACTATCCAGTGAACGATGTTGAAGTCATCAAAACTTACGTGTCTCCATAGGGTCCAGATGCAACTTTGTACTCATACTTCAGTAATCTTGCATCAATTTCCCAAACATCAATTGGCACAGTTGGGATGCTCATTTCAGAAGATCTGGGATTCGTTCCTGTTTGGTCTTGCTTCACAACAGGAAAAATTAAATGAGAACTCATGCCGTATTCTTCAGCATTACCCTTACAGCTAAATATAAAAAAAGCTGATTAAGCTCTTGATGAAGTTTCTAATATTGTTCAGTACATTTGCCTTTTTGGTAAGCTTGATTAATCAGGAGAGCTGAAGACTAAAATATTGTGGCTATGGTTTAGTAAGGCAAGAATAAAAAATCAACTAACTTCCCTACTCTGATCTCTAATTAGTGGAGCATCAAGCTGAAGTGGATACCTCAATCTTCGGAATTTCATTTTCCAGCACGACTCTTAGTTTATAAGTCTCCTGTGAATCACAAAAACAGGAGTCGGTGCTGATAAGTATGAAATGATGGTTCACTAGTAGGTGAACAGGTGGTAGAAACAGCACGGCACACATCAAAAGAATTCCAATACCCCACACACAGACTATCAAGATGCTATGACGGAGTAATAGAATACTGTCCAGTTCAAATGATTAAATTTTTCCATATTCAATATGTCCCTGCGCTCTAAAATGAATATTCTAAGCCAACAAGCAAATGAAAATCAAGTTAATCAAGTACTGCATGGACAAGGGTAGAGGTATACCTCAGAGCTCCAATTGTCAACAACAAACACATCTAATGAGTACCCATCTGTGGTGGAAAAAGCATGTGCTTCTTGTATATTTAGGTCAAGCTCAGAGAGTAAGGAAGTTAACTGAAATAAATGGCATGATGGAAGACGAAACAATCAACAGATGAAAGAGAACAGAGATAAAGAATGCTAAAAAGCTCTAGTTAAGAAATCCAGATACCTGACTCAGAAGCTTTGGCTTATCATTCGTGGAAATTGTGATTTCATGCATAAGCCTATAGCAAAGAAAGAATAATGTTTCAGTTAAGAAGTGGGTGCTCAGGAATGACATGGAAATCTTTGAGTATATGGCAAATGTATGATGAAGGATAAGCATACTACAAGACAAAAGAAGTTACAGGTAACTTGGACCTAAGTAATAAAAAAAGAAAGTAATAGCAATAACTCTTTTGAAGCTGCAGCATTGTAAACAACTATCAGAAGAATTGAATCTTCAGAAATATAACCAACTGGCATTCATGATGCATTAAACCAAGGACAGCTACAAGTTCACAAGCAAGAGAAGGCTTCCGAGAATTGTTACCGAGAGTAAATTACACTGCCCGTATCCTTATCTTGAGCTTCATATGCAAGTTCTAGGTCTGGCAATGAACCAAAGGCAGGTGGTGGATGGAGGCTGGGATAATACAAAGAGGCAAATGAGTCGGCAAAATTACCCATTAGAGCAAATCAAATAGCTAGCAGAATATGAATAGCCCATGCCTCTGCTTCAAGGGTTGATCAGAAGATTGAGGTTGCTTTTTCTTGGGAAAGTCAGCATGAGCAGAGTCACCAGAGTTTCCATGGGATGCAGAATAAACCTGCAAAGAGAAAAAAGCATGAAGAAAACCCCTCATGAATCAGCCAAGACAGCCGTATCAAAGCAAACTATCATAGCTTCATTAGATCAACACAATGGAGCATAGTGTTTCATCAGTGAGAATCAATCGCATTTAGTATTTCATTCAGCTATTCGGTATAACCATTAACAAGATTGACAACCCCAATCGCCAAATTCACATGAGGACTACGAAAGTTCATCCTAAAGGCTCCAATATTAGAAGATGGAACTCAAATGACTTCAGTACCGCATGAGTTAACACAGCAAGATCAGCAAAACAGTGCTTGTGATTGTCAATTGGAAGATGAGAAGTCAACTGTTCAGTGAACAGGCAAATAAACGGCAAGTGGAAAAAGCAAGCCCGTTTGGAAGGGGGGAAAGAACGAAAAAGGGGAAGGAAAGCGTCTCGAAATCTGCTGGCCCCTTCTTTCCCAGACTTCTTTTCTTCCCCTTTTTTCTATGTGCTTTTCAACTGTGTGTATAATCAGAGCCTTACGGTGTTTTCTGGAACACAAACAAACCTCCCAATCTACCTACCCTACCAATACTTCAGCCATAAATTAATGAAAGCACACTGTAGGAATCTAGAGTAATATGCTGATAAGCCAACGGCAAAAACGTTTCAAGCAAAAACGTCAAAAAGTAAGAGACCAGGGCATCTAATGGAATCGACAGCTGAATCTTTTACCTGTACCAGCCGGACTTCAATTGCCGGCCTAGTAGCCGGATCATGAGCCATCTGCAGTAATCTCTTGTGCATAAGCACGTCCTGCGCCCTCTCCGCGTTCACTTCCAGCGCGTATCTGCGGAATCGAGAAAAAAAATTAGAAATCACTGTAACCAGAAAAAAACAACGGACTAGTGAAGCAATAAACGACCGGAATTAGAAGATTCCTCGAGAAGCAACCATATAATCGGCGGAGGGAACTAATAAGCAGTTACCGGCGAAACCTAGAGGGGAAGCTCCGGCATGCAAAATGCATTTGGCAGCGACGAACAAACCAGTTCAAAATAACAAGTACGAAAAGAGTGAAGCCAGAATCCGTACGGTCTACGGTATCCCTGCTGTTGTGAGCTAGCCAATTTTGGTTGATCGATGAATATGGATACGGTTTGCAAACTGTCAGGGAGGAGGAGGAAAACGGAACGGAATCAAGAATCAAGCGGCGGAACGGAACATTACCTAGTGGGAAGACGGAGGAAATGATTCCAGAGCTCGTCTTCGAAGCCTGGAAGGCCGGATTCCTCGTCATTGGAGTTCGTAAGCCGGCGGAGGACTTCATTGTAGACCGCAACTTTCTGCCTCTGGTTCCTGCTCACCGCCGGCACGAAATCAACAGCTCTGCTGCTGCAGCTCTCCGTGTCTCCCATAGCAAACACATACAGAATCACAGAATCCAAACACTCCGCCGAAGAAACAAAAACAGAGGAGAGAAAACAACGATTCTGAAGAGTGATATTGTAAGCAGCGATCGGCAACGAACGCCGGCCGGCGATAGACGCCGTTCGCGTGATTCAGTTAGTTGCTTGAGGCGCTGAAAATTGCAGAAAGCTGGAAGAAAGGGAAATTTGGTCATGAGAGAAAGGAAGGAAGTAAAGCAGCCATGGCTGGGCTTGGCTAGCTTCTGTTTCCTCTTGTTCTTCTCTCTCTCTTTTTCTCGTGAACACAGGAAGGAAGGAAGGAAGGAGAACGTTAAAAGACAATGGCGTATTACGCACCCCAGTCCGGAAGCGCGTATCTACGTGGATTCTAACAATGCTTTTCCGAATTTTTTCTTAAACTGTTTGCTTTTGTTACGTCATCGCTTCAACTTTACCGCCCGAATTTTTATTTTCTTGCTTCCTATTTGTCAAGACCCGCGAAATTTTTAATATTATTATTCCGAATTTCAGTTTTTGTTTATGTTAATGGCGATTGTCTAATGCAGGAGGAGAGCTTATCCAACCAATCCAATATCCATAGATAAAATCCATTCAAGTTGAGTTGATGGAATCACACGACATCATCTCCTCGCTGATGGGAATCACTGGCTGTCTCATTTTCCCACTCAACAACTCCTTTTCCTCAATTTTCTGTTGTTCAATTCGCAATTTGGTTACTACTCACTACTTTGTAATCAAAACTTTTAATCAAGTTTCAAGTTTAGAAAACCAGTCTTTATCGGTCCACTTGAACACTCATAGCAATTAGTTTTCATTTAAGATCTTTATGGGCCTCTAGGTTACTTGCTTTCTACAAGATAAAACAAGCAAAAATCTCAGTTGAGTTATAAATCTTTAATTCTAACATAGATCACCGTGCAAGAGTAGGGGCGGAGCCAGAATTTAACCGTCGGGGGCCGAAGTTTAGAAAGTGTAATATATAGAAGAAAATATATCATAAAATATAATTAATATTTATATTTATTTATAATTTATTTGTAATATTTGAAATAAAGAAAATGCCAAAACTATTATTAGAAATATAAATTTAAAATTTGAAGAACATAATTAAGCTACTTCAAAATTACATGACTTGTAAAACAAATTATGAAAGTTAAATATGCTTCATGGTAAAACTAAATTAACAAGGTTAAAAAAATTAACATGGTCTTTGGTCACGCTCAATTAAAAAGGTTAAAGACAATTAAATATGGTTTTTTATCACAGTCAGTTAAGAAGGTTAAAAAATCAATAACAATTCGCTGCCAACAGGTTTGGAACTAAGACCATGAATGACAATAATCAACTTCTGCTCCGCTGGACTACACACAAATCTTATGCTTCATTATTGCACACAGTTTGTATTTATACTAATCTTCATTTTATACGTAATTCTTCAAACCTCGATAGAATTTTGTATGTGATTTCAAAAATCTCGGGAAGGGGGGGGGGGGGGGGGGGCGAAGCACCACCTAGCTCCGCCCTTGTGCAAGAGAGTGATACAAGATGCATAATTAACCTTCTCTAAAAAATTTAAGTTATTGGGAATAAGTGAGTTGTTCGTGAACATGATATCAGAGCTTTCTGTTACTGAGACGTCTTCTATTCGAATTTCGACGACCCTCTTTCATAAGCACACGATTTTCAGAATTGTGCAAACTTCAAACCCACATGAATTGAGTTTCGTTTGAGATGGAATGTTAGTAAATGCGATAAGATCCATAATGAGCATCTCCCAACAACTCAATTTATTGTAATCTATTAGTTTATGGCATGGTATCAGAGCTGTTTTGATCAAGTGGTTATGTGCTCGAATCTCCATGATCTCCTATATTAACAGTTGATTAAAAGCACAAGGTATGTTAGGCATGTGCAAACTAACGTAATAAATAACCTGTGATAAAAAACACATACAAGAAACCCGTTTTTCTCGGAAAAGACGGAGAGAGAATTGAGCATGCCACAGAGGCTCCAGGTGCATCTAGTGGTGGGACCTAGGTCCTAGGTCATTGGCACCACCTCGACTCTGCCTGACGACAATAGAAAAAATGATGTTGAGATGTTACGGGATAGTTCAGGACTAAATATTTTCTTATTATCAAGAAGCATATTGATTCGGGTCTATTTGTACACTTTTTACCCCCTTTATCCTTAGATGTTTGAAATACTTTTACTCCGTGAGGTTCGGTTTTAGGCTAGATTGTGGTTGTTTTTAGTATGTTTCAGATCCTAGTAGGTGAAAACAATCAATGGAAAAAAATTTTGACGAAAATCGGTCAAAAGGGAGCAACAGAAGCAGATCACGGTGGATGCCAGAAGTTCACGGTCATCCAGACCGTGAAGGGCGAGGAGTCCATAAGATTTTGTCCATCTCGCGGGCATAAACCAGTTCACGGTCACTCGACCGTGAAGACCAGCTCCAGACCGTGAACTCCCTTAATGAAATAGGGCATTTTTGCTCGACATCACAATCCAGGCCAGATGTTCACGACCGTGAACTGGGACCGTGAAACTCCATTGATCTGGGTATATAAAGGGGGCTGAGCTGAAGGAGAAAAGAGGAGGAACCTAGTGAGAGATACTTCGACGACTTCTTCTTCTTCTTCTTCTTCAAATTTCTAGAGTGAGAAAGTGACGAACAAGAGGAGAAGGGAAGTTAGGGTTTCATCCAAGAGCTAGGTTTTGGGAAGTTTTCCTCCAAAGGTTGATCTCCACACCACAAGGAAGAAGGCAAACATCTCTAAGTTGTTTTGTCTCTTCTCCCTTGGTATTCCCTCTATTTAGCATGGAGTAGACCTTTCTTTCACTTGGGTGTTTGTAAACCCTAGCTACAACTATGTGAATGTTTATATGAATTGAATGACTTGTGTGTGGTTGTGTTTTAACACAAATTATGAGGTATTTTCATGAAGATTGTGTCTGTGCTTGCATTTCCAATTCTTATGCCATTTTGACATAGGTAGAGGGAAATCCTCTTCTTGTTAAGAGACTTGTAAAAGTTGGAATTCCTTGGCCAATTGTGTCACCTATCTAGGTTGAATTAGGGAAAATCTATTAATATGTATTAGCACCTTTGGTAGGTTGTAATTTGGCTGTCCGAACTATAGTTCGAGGGTGAAGTAAGCAACCCTTAGTCGATTGGGTCAAGAGAGCTACCTTGGTAGCTTGATTTGATATCCCTTGGCCTAGAGACCGAGTGAGAGATGATTGTTCACTTGTTTCACTTTCCTACGGTTTACAACCGGCTTTACCATGCATTTGCATTCGATCCGACAAACCATGATTGTTAGCTAGGGGGAGCAACACCCAGGTGAGCTTCATCGCTAATGCTAGGAGGAACAACAACCTCTATAGCGACACTTACAACCCGAGGTGGCGAAACCATCTGAACTTCTCTTGGTCTTATCCCCCCCCCCCCCCCCCCCCGATTTCCAAGGAACAACGGGGAATTATCAAACAAGGCCTCATTTCATTCAACTAAGACCATAATTTCAAGGCTCGAACTTTCAACAACAATTCCAAGTGCAAGGTGGTCAAGGGTACCAACAAAAACAACCCGACAAGTTTTCAAAACTTGAAGACCTAGTTACCACCTTTGTGAGTACAAGCTCTCAGAAGTGTGAGAAGATTGACCAATTCATGGATGTAGCAACAACCAAGTTTTCTTCGGTTGAGGCGGGTCTAAGAAGTCATCAAGCGAGTCTTCAAAACTTGGAGACTCAAATTGGCAATCTTGCCGGGATCCTCACCGAAAGACCCAGGGGAGCTCTACCTTCCCAAACTATTGCCAATCCCAAAGATAAAAACGCCGGTGGCAAAGCTATTCTCTTGAGGATCGGGAAGGTAACTCCAGAGGTTGTTGCTAAATAAGTAACAGAAGAAGAGAAGACTCCTCCAATGGTTGATGATCAAGAAGGCACGAAAGGGGAGGAATAAGAGACTAAGAAGGCATCGCCAATGCTCAAGTGGCTGAGTACAAGCCTCCTCTTCCTTTCCCTACAAGGGTGCATAATGACCGATTGGAGGCGGAGTGTGGGAAGTTCATGGAGATGCTCACAAAACTCAACATTACCATGCCTTTCTTGGAGGCAAAGGCGTACATGACAAGGTATGCAAAATACCTCAAAGGGCTTCTTGCAAAGAAGCACAAGCTTGAAGACCTTGCCACCATCACTTTGGGCGAGGAGTGCTCAGCCTTTATCCAGAACAAGTTGCCTAAAAAGCAACAAGATCCGGGTAGTTTCACTATCCCTCTTTGCATTGGAGCATGTTATAGAAAACTCCTTGGCGGATTTAGGAGCAAGCATTAACGTCATGCCATTTAAGATTTATAAGATTGAACCTAGGTGAATTGAAACCCACTAGGTTAAGTGTTACCTTGGCTGACTGTTCGACAATTAGTCCTATGGGTATTGTGGAAGATGTCATAGTGAGGGTGGGCACATTCTGTTATCCGAAGAATTTCATTATCTTGGATATTAGTGAAGATGTGGATATGCCCCTCATACTAGGACGCCCTTTACTTTCCACCACCAAGGCGTTAATTGAAGTTAATGATGGTAATTTGATATTGAGAGATGCAGAGGAACAAATTACCTTTTCGATCGACACTAAGAGTAAGAAGGGTGATGTAAAGGAAATGGAATCGAAGGGTATGTTTGGAAGTGGAGGTTAGCCACTCAAAGCGAACCACACTAGTGATTTTGTTCTTTTGGATGATGTGAAACAGGTGCCTAAGGCGGGTACTAAACCCGAATGGAGGAAGAAGAAAGCGTGGCATGCTAAGATGAGCCACACCTTTACCCCAAAGAAGGACAAGGGTAAGGCGAAAGTACCCGGCCAAGAAGGCCACCCTTTGAAGCTTAAGATGGAAGGTGACAAGCCACACCCCGAGACCGTGGAATATCCACTCTCGAAGGCCTCTTGATCTCAAGGATGAAAGATCCGCAACGACGAGCTAGCAACGTTAACCTAGAGCTTGTTGGGAGGCAAGCCAATGTAGGTTTATTTTCTCTTCTTGTGATTGAGTGATGATTTCAAGTGGTTGAGCAGTGATCACTGTGCTAGAGTTGTGTGTCTACATGTTTTGAATGTGTTGTGAATGAGTTAGGGGCACGGTTGATTAGATCGAGTTTTGAAATTTTGGGAAATGCTATGTTTTTCACTAGTTCACGGTTTTAGCCCTATTATCACGGTCAGCCGACCGTGATAATGAGGTGGAGACCGTGAACAAAGGGCAGCCCCAGTTTTTAAAACGCGTCGTTTTTGTCCGAATTCACGGTCCGGGAGTTATTATCACGGTCGACACACCGTGAAAATTAACCTCCGTCCGTGAACCTCTGGCTACTCAAATTCAAAACCGAAACTAGACCCAATCTTCTCTCGTCTCGGCGCTCCTTCGCCGAGATTTGGGCTCAATTTTTCTGGTGAGGCAATTTCCGGCGAGCTTTCGGCGAGTTTCCGGCGAGCTTTCGACGAAGTTCCAACGAGCCTATCTGGGCAGTTTTTTGTGCATTTTTTACTCCCTCGCCCTCTCCTCACCTTCCCCTTCGATCCTACTTTAGTCTCCAGGTTTGTTTTGAACTTTTACCTTGTTAATTTTGGAGAATCGGATTAGGGTTGTAGGTGAGGGGAACGTTTTGATTTAATGAATGAATGTTCAAATTGGGCGAAGGGTTAGTTGATTAATGTTATTTGAATGATGAATGAAGTGGTTGTGAGCTTAATTGGGCCTTGATGGACCCGAATGGGGTAGGATTTGTGTTGATTTGAGAAAAATGCCCACCAAGTTAAATGTTTGAAGGGATGTTGATCCTCTTTTGTGAATGATGGTTGGTGGCCATTGAGGCATGGTTTAGGTTCAATTTTTCTTTGTTGATGATTTACGAATCACCTAGAACCATGCTTCGGTGTGCCTTGTGTGCAATTGAGCTTAAATGGGTGGAATTGATCTTGTGAAAAGCCTTCAAAGCATAGTATCATAGTGGGATCCTAAGTGTGGGGGGAATTCTTTCTTCTCCCCACCGATTTGAGACTAATGAAATGTTTCCACATATGGTGTATGGTTTAATTGTTTTTGCAGGATGGTTGACCCGAATCACTCGTACCTTGCGGCGGTCCCCAGGGCACCTTCATTCCAAAGAATGCTGAGATTTTGGATGAAGGCCCCATTTGGGCTTCATTGGAGGCTTGACTTCCGATAGTTCGATGCGTTGAATTGTGGAGATACCATGGGAGAAGCTGTGGCGTATCTTTAATGGATTTAATTCCTCAAAATCGAGGATGACATCTTAGAGGAAATCTGCATTGAATTCTTCGGCACCTTCGTCCTGTTCCAGAAAAAGAAGTCCTTTGGGGATCGTGACCCCATCGTCAAATTCTTCTTAGGTGGTGTACCCCGGGTCATGACCTTTGATGAGCTTTCTCAAGCAATGGGGGTGGAGGATGATCCAGAGACGGAAGCCAAAGTGGATGTCGTCCTGAGCTTTGATGCCACAACAGCCTTTAAGGAAGTTTGCCTCCCCTTGCATCGACGTCAACCCTTCGATCCAGCCCGTACCACATCTACCAGTCTCATGCCCCAATGGCGTGTCATCAATTAGCTCCTCAGGCATTCCATCTTTTCGAGTTCCAGATCGACCAACAAGATCACTAAGAGAGTCCTCCTTTCCTTCTCTGTCATGGCTAATGGAGGAGCGCATGTCTATCTTGGCCACTTCATTTTCCAAGTCCATTGGCAATAAGAGGAATGATGTCATTCATTTGGGGCCCTACATCACGAGGATCGCGTGGTACTTGGCTGTAGACATGAGTAGTTGCCCGAAACAAGGGCAAACTACTTGTTTCTGGGAGGGAACCTTGAATGATATGCACTTTCTCAAAGTCATCGGACCATCCAGTTACATTGAGGGTCTCTTTTTGCTACCAGGGTTACCAGCAGAGGTCCCACCTGCTCGACCACACCAGCACCGCCATCGACACCTTGCACCACCATCATTGTCTTCATTGGCTGGAGTCAGCCCTTCAACATCCACATTCCACCTCGAGGATCGAGTCACTCGCCTCGAGGAGCGGTTCATAGGGGTCTCCACACGGTTGGATAGATCCAACACTCTTTTGGAGCGGATGGCTCGACGACGATGAGTGATCACGACTCGAGCGAGGTAGTCGACCGAGTGAGACATGTGACAGTCGATTTCTTTCGCCCCACTTCTCCACTTGAAACTCTGAGCTTTGTTATTTTTCTTTTCTTTGGTGTGTGAAAAGTACTATTGTGAGGTTTTCTTGTTTTTAATCATGATGTTGAATGTTGTTATGTACAATAACCTTGCCTCGAGCGAGAATGTGTGTGTGTTTTGTGTGTTTACTTCTTCTCTTTGGAGCTCAAATCCCCTACCCCGGAACTTGTCCAACTTTCACTTGCCAATGGTTCGGTAACTTATTCACCCTACCCTTTTTCTCCATTGAGGACAATGTCGTGCTTAAGTGTGTGTGTGTGGGGGGGGGGGTCTCATTTGTGATTGGCATGTGATTTTGTGGCCGGTTGATGGGAGAATCTCATGTTTATTGACATTGACTTTGAATTGATTGCTTATGATCGAGTGCATCCTATTATGATGCTTGAGAAGTTCATTAGGTTGGTGAAAGTGTTTAGTTCTCATATGTGTGCAAATGAATGGATGTCTTGACTTGATTACTCCTTGATTGCAATTGTCATGCATCGAAATTTGTGAAAATTGGAATGGATGATTAGGTAGCCATGTGAGTTTTGTGCCGATTGTCTTTTTCATGTGTGATAGATCCCCCTCACCATGGCGAGTAACATTCACCGTTGTCACTAGTGAGTATGATGGAGGCATAGGATTAGTCCTCGCCCAAAAGTTGATTGTCTCGAAACATCTTATCCTCTAGTCAACCCCTTTGAGCCGTGTGACTTTAGGGTTGTTCTTTTGTTAGCTTGTTGATTTTTGAGCTTAGTGGTGATTGATAGAACGACCATATCCTTTCTTCGTGTCTAAACCATTATGAGTCATCCTTGTGTCTCAGAGTTCTCGTTTTCGAACTCCATTGAGGTTCTATATTGGTGAATTTTGCATGGTTCTTGCAAGGAATGGAAATGTAGTGTTGGAGGAAGTCCTTAATAGAGAGCATTGGTTGTTAAGTGTTAAAGTGACATGTGTTTAGCTCTCTAATACCCCCCTCTAAAAAAAGAAAAATAAAGAAAAGTAAAAGAAAAGGAAAGTAGAAAAAGATTTAAAAAAAGAGGTAATAAATGGGGTAAATAAAAGATAGAGAGTTGCCATAAGATATGATGTGTTTGCTTTAGAAAGGGTTTCTTGGCAGTCAAGTCATTGAAATACCTAATTGCTTGTTGACCTCCTTCACTACTACGATTGAAATTTGGATAGCAAGATTAGCGTGCTTGAATGTTGTTTGTGTTTGGTGATGGTTTGGAAGAAGGGAAGTGTGGTTTTTGGCCGTTTCTAGTCGTTGTTTGTAGAAGAAGGTCCAAATTGAAACCATAGGACCTCGTGTTGGTTTTAGGTGAAGATGTGGAACCTCATGCTATGTTTTCCACGACCCAAAAGGCCTTTTCCCCATATTCAAGACCCTTGCCAGTCATTTGAACCTGTGTCTAAGACCTCCGGACAAGCTAGTGTTGACAATCATTTCGTGAACTCTATCATTTAAAGTTTGTCGCCGTGGTGAAGAGACGATAATATTGAGTGTTGATTGTGCACATCTTTTGCACCAAATGGTCCTGACCCCACTGGTCGAGAGTGAGTGATCATTCATGTTTTGCATGTTCATATCTTATCTCGCTGAAGACCTATGTCGCCCATTGATTTATTCATTGGACTTGAACTCTATGCATGGTTAGTTATGATTGGTGAGTAGCCTTGTCGAGACTTGTATTGATATGTTAAAAGGGTGAGAACTTTTCGTTTGCACGTTCTTAATGCATTCAAATGTCGTTTGTGGTGGATGTCAGTATTGCTTGTAACGGTTCATGTGTTGATGCCCAATAGCCATTGAGATTCACCCGCTTTGAGCCCTTTGATATGTGCTCAAGTTATCTTGTTAGATTTAGCTTTCACCGTGAACAAAATTGGTTGGCTTGGGGACAAGCAAACGTCTAAGTGTGGGGGAGTGATTCGGGTCTATTTGTACACTTTTTTGCCCCCTTTGTCCTTAGATATTTGGGGTAGTTTTACTTCGCGAGGTTTGGTTTTACGCTAGGTTGTGGTTGTTTTTAGTATGTTTCATATCCTAGCAGGTGAAATCAAACAATGGAACGAAAGTTGGACAAAAAGGGGCGGAAAAAGGTCAAAAGGGAGCAAAAACAGCAGATCACGGTGGAGGCCAGAAATTCACGGTCATCTAGAACGTGAAGAGGAGGCATAGACCGTGAAGAGCGAGGATTCTAGAAGTTTTTTTTCCATCTCGCGGGCATAAACCAGTTCACGGTCACTCGACCGTGAAGACCATCTCCAGATCGTGAACTCCCTTAATGAAACGACACGTTTTTTCTCGACATCACCGTCATGGCCAGATGTTCACGGCCGTGAACTGAGACGGTGAAACGCCATCGATATGGGTATATAAAGGGGGCTGAGCTGAAGGAGAAAATAGGAGGAACCTAGTGAGAGAAACTTATTCTTCTTCTTCTTTAGATTTCTAGAGTGAGAAAGTGACGAACAAGAGGAGAAGGGAAGTTAGGGTTTCATCCAAGAGCTAGGTTTTGGGAAGTTCTTCCTCCAAGGTTGATCTCCACACTACATGGAAGAAGACAAACATCTCCAAGATGGTTTTCTCTCTTCTCCCTTGTGTATTCCCTCTACTTAGCATGGAGTAGACCTTTCTTTCACTTGGGTATTTGTAAACCGTAGCTACAATTATGTGAATGTTTGTATGGATTGAATAACTTGTGTGTGGTTGTATTTTAATACAAGTTATGAGGTATTTTTATGAAGATTGTGTGTGTTCTTGCATTTCCATTTCTTATGTCATTTGACCTAGGTAGAGGGAAATCCCCTTCTTGTTAAGAGGCTTGTAAAAGCTGAAATTCCTTGGCCAATTGTATCACCTACCTAGGTTGAATTAGGGCAAACCTCTTAATACGTATTAGCACTTTTGGTAGGTTGTAATATGGTCGTCCGAACTATAGTTCGAGGGTGAAGTAAGCAACCCTTAGTTGATTGGGCCAAGAGAGCTACCTTGGTAGCTTGATTTGATATTCCTTGGCCAAGAGAGCGATAGAGTGATGGTTGTTCACTTGTTTCACTTTCCTATGGTTTACAACCGGCTTTACCACACATTTGCATTTGATCCGATAAACCATGGTTGTTAGCTAGGGGGAACAATACCTGGGTGAAGCCTTCTTAACTAATGTTCAAACCATTTACTTTCCCAATATTTTAGTTATAAATTGTAGTTTTAACCAAAAACCAATTGCTAGATAATATTTCAAACAATCAAAGTAGGGGTACATGGACCGACCCGAGTTTGACTACTAAAATATACTTTTCCTATATTGCACCCAGTTAAGGTTTATACTTAATACTTGTATTCGGGACGAGTCACATATGTGCCAATAATTTACAATTAGTTTTCTTATATACTTTTTCATCTAATATACATTTCTTTACGTTTTTTATTTGCGTATCGACATGTACATCTAGTATTGTTACTATCAATCAATAGAAGTTTTCAGATAGCATTTCAACAAAGATGTACGTGAAAAACACACTTCAATATGAAATGAGTAATGAAGCTATGAATGAATTTGAATGGAAATATTGCAGTTACACTCTTTGAATGATAAATGTATTTAAAAATATTTTAGAATATGAAAATATTACGTATTATAGAAAATTAATAATAAAATATCTACGTTAGACCCATCATAAACAAAATCCTCGCTTTTAGTTACATGCAACACTAAGCAAGTGTCACTCAGCTCTATAATTTATTCTCTCTTCCAGTTATAAGACCTATTTGATAATTTATTTATTTGTAACCTCTAACTATTCCCCTCATATTTATATATGAGGAAAGTAATAACAGTTACATGCAAGTGGAATTAGAATCTTAACCTATGAATCAATGAACAACACCCTTGTCCCTTCTTCATCTTTACTGTTGCTAGTTTAGGTGGAATAATGAAAAATATTTCAGGTCTTGCAATTATCTCTAAATATGATTTTCAAATTTCATCGTAACATAGTGTTTCTTCCTCTGGGAAGGAGGTTACATACCACCTTCAAATTCATCATTTTTCAGTCCATCCCGAAGGGTGAAGGATAAACGGAGCGACCTCCGATTACCATGTGGGTTTTGTCTTCTTTTACAAAGCTGCAGATGCCCCTAAGAGTGTATGTTCTCCCCTTCTTCAAGAAGGCGTTGGTGGTTGTTAAAAATTTGAGGCAACCATGATTTTTTAATTTCCTTTTACTTCCAACAATCTTCTTGAACTCGAGGTCCTTAGGGTTTCAACTTTCCCTTCATCTCCAACTATTTTCTTGATTTATCTATAGACTTAGATAAAAACACAACAACACAGAGTATTGTTTCTAAACTCCAGAGAATAAAAAATCGCAACCCAAAAGAATACCCAATTCACAATTGGGTTGGACGATAATCTCGAACACAAAAGAATCCCAAATCACAACTGGAAACAGAGAATCAGAAATCGCCAAGCAATCAATGAAGGAATCGAAACTCCAAAGAGGAATGGTACAAAGAGGAGAGAGGTGAGCGAGAGAGAAGGTGAGGTCCCCGTTCAATTGGCCAGCCGCCAAGATATCAACAAAGTGAAAAAAATGAGTAAGGTGGACAGAACGAGATATCAGTGCATCCAATCGCTGAAAACATTGAAAGAAATAAACAGGAAAGTGCATGCACTAAATTATAATAGACCCTCCCTTATTCTATTTGAACCCCTTAAGCACCAACATGCAAATTAATATAAGTAATCTAATTATCTCTATATTTGCCTCACTGAACACGGAGCACCCTAAATCATGCCCCAATGCTTGAAGGGGGCAACCGCTTTAACTTCCTCATATTTTTCTCTTTCTCACATGACCGTCTCCATATATCTTTCTAAGCCTTTCAAGATGATAACTGTCAACCCTTTTCTTCCAAACAATGGACTTCAAGTCAAGTTTGTCTATATCAACCCCTTCGCATTCAATCAACTCATATCTTCTATCATTACCATTCCATTTCGTTGTGACTCTCTTAAATATCTTATGTAACTTGATGTTAACATTTATTTTTTAAAATTATCTATTACTTAAATTATAAATATAAACACACTGAATAAATTAAAAAATGGTTTTGCATTTAGTTGTTATTTTCTTCCCGACTATTTTATTTTTAATTCCCAAATCCTCGTAATATCCCATAATTTACTTTCCATTTTAACCAAAATAGCCCATAACCTCCCATTGGTTTACACTTAGAGAAAATTAGTAACATGCAACACAACTAATGGTTCCACTGACTTTCTTTCCATATTCACAAAATCATATGGTCTCCTTTTTCACATGGAGATGATTAGTTACATGCGGTAGCAAGCAAGTGTCACTTAGCTCCTATAACTTCTTCTCTCTTCTTGTTACAACTTCTATTTTATATTTTATTTATCTGTTGCCTCAACACTTCACGCTTTTATTTAGAATCCAAGGGAAGTAGTAGCGATTGCATTCACATGAAATTAGAATCTTAACATATGAATCAATGAACAAAATCATTTTCCCTTACTTATCCACCTTAAAATTCATCCAATTTCAATACATCCTGGAAGATAAAAAGGAGTGACCCCCAATTACCAACGTGTGGATTTTGTATTCTTCCACAAAGATGCAAATGTCACCATGAGTGTCTATTCTCCTCTTCTCCAAGAAGGAGTTTGTGGTAGTAAGAATATCGAGAATACTTGTTTTTTATAATTTTCTTTTATTGCCAACGATCTTCTTGAACTCGAGGTCCCCCAGGATTTCAATTTTTCCTTCATCTCCAACTGTTTATTTATTTATCTATGACTACAGATAAAAATGTAGCAACACAAAAGTAATGTTTCTAAACTACGAAGAGTAAAAAATCTTAACCTAAAACAATCCCCAATTGCAATTAGGTTAGTCGATAATCTTGAACCGAAAAAAATCTCCAATCGCAAAGGAAATCAAGAATACAAAATCGCCAAACAATTGATGAAGGAATCTAAACTCCGTAGAAGAATGGTGTAGAGATGAGATCGACGAGAGGAGACCGGCAGAGACTATGAGGATCCCATTCGATTAGCAAGCCTCCAGGATATCGACGAGGGGGGGGGGGGGGGATGAGTAAGGTGGGTAGAACGGGAAATTAATGACACCGATTCGCTGAAAGCTCAATAAAGAATGACAAAACGTTGAAAAAAGTAAACATGTGAATACAAAAAACCATGCCCGAATGCCTAGAGGGAGCAACGTCTTTCCTCATTTTTTCCCTCCTCACATGACCATCTCCATATATCTTTCTAACCCCTCCAAGATGGTAACCGTCGACCATTTTCCTCCAAACAATGAAATTCAATTCAAGTTGGTTATATCAACCCCTTCTCATCCAATTAATTCCTCTCTTCTATCAAAGTATCAATATCATTATATTTTGATGTGAATCTATTTTATACCTTACTTAATCTGATGTTAATATTTATTTGGTAAAATACAGTTGTATATCCACAACTATCAGGTTTGTGACAAATATATCCACAACTATCGAAATACACGAAATATCCATTTCCGTGCACTCCGTTAACTCCGTCAGTTAACTTGATGACTGGACAGACGGTGGATGCTTAGTTGGCGTGTTTCTGACCCCACTAAATGACGTGGATTAAAAGAGAAAAAAATTAGGCAAAATACAATTGTATATCCACAACTATCAGGTTTGTGAGAAATTTATCCACAACTATCGATATACACGAAATATCCAAAAATCGGAAGGTTGTGTGACAAATCTATCCATTTTCGTCTGAAACTATAACGACGTGTCAGACGATGTTAAATTGACTAACGGAATGTTGAATCGATGCCCAACTTTACACCGTTATCTGTTAGACCTCGATGCTGCAGTTTTCTCTGTTGGCGATTTGGATAGATTCAAGTTTTTTTAAAAAAAAATTCAAGCGTGGTATCACCATGGCGCCGACTGCATGGAAGCTGCCGGAGTTAAAGGGAGGCAATGGTTGGGGATTGTGGTTGGAATCAAAATCTGGGCTTGGGGTAGGGTTATTTGGGGGTGGATGCGTCGATCGGAAGAGGATAAGTGGTTATCGGGCATGTTTCTGGGTTGGATTTTGAGTCTCGCCGTCTGTGGTTTTTAGGGTTTTTAATTTTTTTTCCTCTTTTAATCCACGTCATTCAGTGGGGCCAGAAACACGCCAACTAAGCATCCACCGTCTGTCCAGTCATCAAGTTAACTGACGGAGTTAACGGAGTGGACGGAAATGGATATTTCATGTATTTCGGTAGTTGTGGATATATTTGTCACAAACCTTATAGTGGTGGATATATTTGTCACAAACCTGATAGTTGTGGATATACAGCTGTATTTTGCCTTTATTCAACTAGCCTATTTGGCATCTACGTGTGAAGTTTGGTTTCTTTTTGGCTTATGTGGCAGGTGAGATGTCATCGATTGGCATTCCGTTAGTCAATTTAACGCCGTCTGACACGCCGTTATAGTTTCAGACGGAAGTGGATAGATTTGTCACACAACCTTCCGATTTTTGGATATTTCGTGTATTTCGATAGTTGTGGATATATTTGTCACAAACCTGATAGTTGTGGATATACAACTGTATTTTTCCTATTTAATTTAAACAAATTATATATTCCGCACAATACAAGTACAAAACAACGAGCAATTAATTAAATGGTTTTAAGTTTACTTGTGGATTATCGTTCCAACTATTTTACTTCTTATGATTTACTTTTCATTTTATCCAAAAAATTCCATGACCTCCCATTAGTTTAAACTTGGAGAAGATTACTAACATTCAACTAATTGACCCAATGATTTTTTTTCCATTTTCCACAAAGTCATATGACCTTCTTTTACACGCGCAGAGAATTATTTACAAGCAACAACAAGTGTCACTAAGCTACTATAACTTCTTCTCTCTTACCGTTATAACACCTATTTGATAATTTATTAATCTATTATCCCAACCCTTCCCCTTCTCCATGAAGACATTTATGCAAGTGAAAATATCGAGGCCACCTATTCTTTTTTAAATTTCCATTTATTTCCAATGATCTTCTTGAACTCGAGGTCCTTAGGGTTTTAATTTTTCCTTCATTTCCAACTTTTTCTTGATTTATCTATGGCCGCAAATAAAAACATAAAGACACAGAACTAATGTTTCTAAACTCTGGAGAGTAAAAAGTCTTAACCCAAAATAATCCCCAATCGCAACTAGATTGGTTGACAATTTTGAACCAAAAAAATTCCCCAATCGCAACGAAAAACTGAGAATGAAAATCATCAAGAAATCGATGAAGGAATATAAACTCAAGAGAAGAATGGTACAGAGAGGAGAGCGCACAGAGATGAGCGATAAAGACTATGAGGTCCTCGATTGGTAAGCCACCAGGAGATTGACGAATGAGGAAAATGAGTAAGCTGAGCAGAACGGAAAATTGGTGACACCCAGTTGCTGAAAACATAGAAATGAATCACAAAACATTGAAAAGGTAAACATGAGGGTGCACTAAACTTATTATAGACTTTCTCGTTTTTACTGGATCCCTTAAGCACCAATCTGCGAATTAATATATGTAATTTTCTTATCCCTATACCATATTAGAACATAGAAAATCCAAAACTTTGCCCCAATGCCTGGAAGAAGCAACGTCTTTCTTCATTTTTTTTCTTCCTCACATGACTGTCACCCAATATCTTTCTAACCCCTCCAAGATGGTAACCGTCGACCCTTTTCCCCCAAACAATGAAATTGAAGTCAATTTGGTCTATATCAACCCTTTCCCATTCAATCAATTCCTCTATTCTATCAATACCATTCTATTTCGTTGTGACTCTCTTCTATACCTTACGTAATCTTATTGTAATATTTATTTTAAAAATATTATCTAGCAAACATCGAGCAATTTCAAAAATGGTTTTGCATTTACTTGTGTATTGTCGTTCCATCTATTTTACTTATTAATTCCTAAATTCTAGTTAATATCGCATGATTTACTTTCCATTTTGTCCACAAAAGCTCATGATCTCCCATTAGGTTTTAGTTGGAGAAGATTACTAACATGCAACTAATTGACCCAATGACTTCCTTTCCATTATCCGCAAAAGCCTATGACCTCATTTACACGTGGAGAGGGTTAGTTACATGCAACAACAAGTGTCACTTAGTTACCATAACTTCTTCTCTCTTCCCGTTATAACTCCTATTTGATAATTTATTTATCTATTACCCTAACCCTTCCCTTTATCCAAGAAGGCGCTAATCGTAGTGAAAATATCGAGGCTAAATTTTTTGTCTTCAAACTTTGTTTTATTTTCAAAGATCTTCTTGAACTCGAGGTTCTCAGGGTTTCAAATTTTCCTTCATCTACAACTATTTTCTTCATTTATATCTATGGCCGCAGATAAAAACGTAGCAATACAAAAGTAATGTTTCTAAACTCTGGAGAATAAAAAATCTTAATCCAAAATTATCCCCAATCTCAACTGGGTTGGTCGATATTCTTGAATCCAAAAAAATCACCAATCGCAAGTTGAAATAGAGAATAAAAATCCCCAAGCAATTGATGAAGGAATCTAAACTCCACAGAAGAATGGTATAGAGAGGAGAGCGCCCAGAGGAGAGTGATAGAGACTGTGAGGGCCTCGGTCGATTGGCAAGCCTTCAAGAAATTGAAGAAGGGGAAAAGAGGAGTAAGGTGGGCATAACGAGAAATCGTGACACCCAGTCGCTTAAAACGCTGAAAGGAATAACAAAATTTTGAAAGGGTTAAACAGACGGGTGCACTAAAGGGAGCAACGTCTTTCTAACCCCTCCAAGATGGTAACATCGACGCTTTTTCTCTAAACAATGAAGTTCAAGTCAATTTGGTCTATATCAACAACACCTTCTCATTTAATCAATTCCTCTTTTCTATCAATATCATTCTTTTTCGTCGTGACTCTCTTCTATACCTTACGTAACTTGATGTTAAAATTTATTTTAAAAATATTATAGATGACGTACAATATAAGTACAAAACACCGAGCAATTTATAAAATGATTTTGTGTTTACTTGTGTATTGTCGTTCCAACTCTTTTACTTCTTAATTCCTAAATCCTAGTTAACATCCCATGATTTACTTTCCATTTTATACACAAAACCCATGACCTCCCATTAGTTTACACTTGGAGAGGATTACTAACATTCAATTAATTGATTGTTGATGTGACTTGAATCGGACTATCAGCCGCTACGACTGGTAATCGGGGGTCTGGTCTGTAACCGTTTCCTTTGGCAGATTGAATTAGGTTTAGACCCACATGGAGAAGTACTATAAATACTTCTCATACTCCTCTGTAATCTGTCATCTCCTCGATATAGTGAAACTGGCTCTCTCTCGCCCGTAGACGTAGCTAACACACATCGTGTTAGTGAACCACGTAAATCGTGTGTCGTATTTTCGATTCTCGCTTTCGTATTCTTGCTTTGTCGATTTCGGCGATTTCCCGATCCGTAGCAGCGCGTTTATAACATTGATGCAATAACTTTCTTACCCTTATTTATAAAATCCTATGACCTCATTTTACACGTGGAGAGGGTTAGTTACATGTAACAACAAGTGTCACTCAACTATCATAACTTCTTCTCTCTTCCCGTTATAACTCATTTTCATTAATTTATTTATTGTTAACCCAACCCTTCCCCTTTTCCAAGAAGGCATTTGTGTTAGTGAAAATATCGAGGCTACCTGTTTTTTAATTTCCTTATATTTCCAACGATCTTCTTGAACTCGAGGTCCTCAGGGTTTCAATTTTTCCTTCATCTCCAGCTATTTTCTTCATTTATCTATAACTGCAGCTAAAAACATAGCAACACAAAAGTAACGTTTCTAAACTCCAGAGAATGGAACTTTCTAACCCAAAATATACCCCAATCACAACAAGGTTGGTCGAGAATCTTAAACAAAAAAAATCCCCAAAGTCAATTGGAAATCTAGAATAAAAATTGCAAAGCAATCGATGAAGGAATCTAAACTCCAGAGAAGAATGATGCAGAGAGGAGAGTGCCCAGACGAGATTGATGGAGAGTGTGAGGGTCCCGGTTGATTGACAAGCCTTTAGGAGATCGACGAAGGGGGAAAAGGAGTAAGGTGGGCAGAACGGGAAATCGGTGACACCCAGTCGCTAAAAATGCTGAAAGGAATCACAAAATGTTGAAAGGGTTAAACGGACGGGTGCACTAAACATATCATAGACTGATCACCTGTATTCTACTAGACCACTTAAGCACCCATTTGTAAATTAATATATGTAATCTAATTATCCCTATACCCTTTTTGAACATAGAACACCCAAAACCATGCCCCAATGCATGGAGGAAGCAACGTCTTTCCTCATATTTGTTTTTTCCTCACATGATCGTCTCCCTGTATCTTTCTAACCCCTCCAAGATGGTTACCCTTGACTCTTTTCCACCAAAAAGTGGACTTCAAGTCAAGTTGGTCTATATCAACCCCTTCTCATTAAATCAATCCCACTCTTCTATCAATATCATTCTATTTCATTGTGACTCTCTTTTATGGCTTTCGTAACTTAATGTCGATAACTATTTCGTACAATAGAAGTACAAAACATCGAGCAATTTACAAAATGATTTTGCGTTTACTTGTGTATTGTCCTTCCAACTATTTTAGTTCTTAATATCTAAATCTAACATCCCCATGATTTACTTTCCATTTTATCCACAGAAGCCCATGACCTCCCATTAGTTTACACTTGGAGAAGATTAATAACGTGCAATTAAAGGATCCAATGACTTTATTTCCATTATCCACAAAAGCATATGACCTCCTTCTACAAGTGGAGAGGATTAGTTACATGCAACAACAACTGTCACTCAGTTACAATAACTTCTTCTCTCTTATTGTTATAACTCCTATTTGATAATTTATTTATCTATTACCCCAATCCTTCCACCTCATATTCAGATTATGAGAAAAGTAGTAACGGTTGCATGAAAATGGAATTAGGATCCTAACCTATGAATCATTAAACAAAACCATTATCCTTTTTTCATCTTCATTGTTGCCGGTTTGGTGGAAGAAGGAAAAAGATGAAGGGTCTTGAATCATCTCGATAACGAGGAAAGTAGTAACGGTTGCATACAAATGGAATTATAATCTTAACTTATGAATCAATTAACAAAACCATTATCCTTTTATCCTCTTTATCGTGGCGGTTCGGTGGAAGAAGAACAAAGATGTCGGATCTTGAATTATCTCTAATCTGATTTCCAATTTCATCGTCGGAAACGAAAGTGTCTCTTCCTCCGATAAGGAGGTTACTTACCCCTTCTATTTCATTGTCTCTTTTATATACCTTACATTATCTATTACGGATAATATAAGTACAAAACATCGAGCAATTTACAAAATGGTTTTGCATTTACTTGTGTATTGTCCTTCCAACTATTTTACTTTTTAATATCCAAATCTAACATCCCCCGATTTACTTTCCATTTTATCCACAAAAGCCCACGACCTCCGATTAGTTTACACTTGAAGAAGTTTACTAACACGCAACTAATGGATCCAATGACTTTCTTTTCATTATCCACAAGAGTGTATTTCTCCCCTTCTCCAAGAAGGCTTTGGTGATAGTGAAAAAATCAAGCTTACCAAGTTTTGTTTTATTATTTCCTTTTATTTCCAACTATTATTTTGAACTCGAGGTCCTCATCTCTCAGAGTTTCAACATTTTATTCATCTCCAACTATTTTTTTGATTTATATCCGCCCTCAAATAAAAATGCAGCACCACCAAACTATTATTTCTAAACTTCGCAGAATAAAAAATTGGAACCCATAAGAATTCCCAATCGCAATTTGGTTGGACATAATCTCACACCCAAAAGAATCGTCAAATTGCAACCAAAATTCAAGAATAAAAAATTGTCGAGCAATCGATGAAAGAATCAAAACTCCAAAGAAGAATAGTACAGAGAGAAGAGCATATAAAGGAGAACGACGGAGCCGGTGAGCGCACTAGTCGATTGGCCAGCCTCCAAGAGATCTACGAATGAAAAAAAATGAGTAAGGCGGATAGAACGGGATATCATTGTCACCCAATAGCTGACAACGCTGAAAGGAATAACTAAAAACGTTGAAAGAGGTAAAAGGGCGGGTACTGGACCCCTAAAGCACCAACTTACAAATTAAAATATGTAATCTAATTATCCCTGTCTTTCCCTCTTTCAACATTAGAACAACCAAAACCATGCACCAATGCATGGAGGGAGCAACTTCTTTCCTCATATTTTTTTTTTCTTTCTCACATGACCAACCAAATATCTTTCTAAGCCCTCCAACATGGTAACCATCGACCCTTTCCTCCAAACAGTGGACTTCAAATCAAGTTGGTCTATATCATCCCCTTCCCATTCAATCAATTCCTCTCTTTTATTATTATCATTCTACTTCGTTGTGACTATCTTCTATACCTTATGTAACTTGATGCTAATATTTATTTTAAATATTATTTGTTACGTACAATATAAGTATAAACACACCGAACACTTTACAAAATGGTGTTATGTTGTGTATTTTCATCCCAACTATTTTATTCCTTATTTTTCGAATCCTCGTTAACATCTCATGATTTACCTTCCAATTTATCCTTAAGAAACCCATGACCTCCCATTAGTTTACACTTAGAGAAGATTACTAACATGCAATGCAACTAGTGGATTCAATAACTTACTTTCTATTATCCACAAAAGCTGATGGCCTCCTTTACACGTGGAAAAGATTAGTTACATGCAACAACAAGTGTCACTCAACTCCTATAACTTATTATCTCTTCCCGTAATAACTCATATTTAATAATTTATTATCTGTTGCCCCCATCCCTTCCCCCTCATATTCAGATTTCGAGAAAAGTAGTAACGTTTGCATGCAAATGGAAATAAATATTAACCTATGAATCAATGAACAAAACCATTGTCCCTTCTTCATCTTCATCGTTGGTGGGTTAAGAGGAAGAAGGAAAAAAAAGATGTTGGGCAGTGTGGTTAAGACCGAGTCGAGCCGGCTGGCCGGAACGGTAAAACCGGTACCAGCTGTCAGTCCGGCTCTGTACACTCAAATAGCCGGACCGGTTAGAAAGGGCGGTTTTTGAGCGGCCGTAACTGTTAATCGTTCGAGCAGCTCGAACCAGCCGACCGGTTTTTGCCCCTATTTCTGGAAATTAAAAATAATAATAATTAAAGGCACTTTCTCTTCCCAGTCGACTGAGTTTCATTCTGAAACCTGAAATTGAAACAACGAAGTGTCGTTGAGCCTCCCTTTGATCTTCCGAAGGCTTCGTCGGATCACCGGTGGCCGCCGGAGAGCCCCCTCCAGCCCTCCATGTCCCAGATCCGTTGCACTCCACCGCCTCCACGTTCTAGCAAAAGATAAGGAAAGAAAAGAATTGCAGAAGAAAGAAAGAAAAAAAATCCAGATTGAGAGTTTGGGAGAGAGAAAGGGGGTGAGGCGGTTAGCGGCGTGGGGTGAGTGGAAGAAAATCGCAGAAGGAAAGAATATTGGAAGATTGAGACAGAGATGGGTATCGAGTGCCGCATGGGGGTTAGGGTTTTGCCGTTTATCTTTGTTAGTCTTTTTTATTTGGTCGAATCTTTGTTAATCTTTAATTTCTATTGGGTTAATTGCATGGTTGGTCACTGAGATTGAAAAAAATGTTCAAGTTTGTTCACTCGAAATATTTAAATCCATCGGTGGTACTTCAGTTTACCAAAATAGTTCACGTTTGGTCACTCTCCGTCCAACTCCATTAACGTTTGCTTATGTGGCGGTCAACTCTAAAAGTTGACCGTTAAATGTGTGACGTGGAAATTTAAAATTAATAAAATTAAAATTTTAAATTTCCATCTCATTATCACTTTTATTTAAAATAAATAAAAAATCCTAATTTTTTCTAGTCCCCAATACCAATACCCCGCCGGATCGGAAATCTCGCCGGAAGATAGACTCATCAATAATTAGAAGAAAGCCCAACAATAAAATTGAATGACGGCAAGTAATCATCCTCCTCAACAACCAAACTTCATTGAAAGTTTTGCACTAGGGGATGTACCAAAATGGAGACCAACCCTTTTCATTCACCAGTGATAAGGAGTAAATCCCAGCAAGAAACTAAATTGCGGTGAAATGAAAAGCAAATTAGGATAATATTATGAGTAAAGACTGCTAACCTGCGGCAAGATAAGCAAACAAGGTCAAGAAAATGATGAGCGATGGAAGGAAGAGCACCATCCAGTAATAGTCGGTAATCTCCTGATCCGTGAGATAAGACGCACAGGGAAACAGATCAAAGTCCCGCCCTCCTTTCATGGGCAGAGGCAGGAGCCTCCAGTCACTGCAAAACTGCCAATCGCGAATTCCCGATCAAAGACAAATCGGGTGCCCTCGCGCTTGACTACAATGGCAATTTAAGACTCACCTATTTCGGCGGCCTCGCTGTTGAGCTCTACTCCTCCTCCGCCCGCCGCCAGAGTAGGAGATTAATCGCCGTGTTGGAAGACACAGGCAGCTTCTCCGTGAAGGATGTGGACGATCCCATTCCTTCGCTGTGGCAGAGCTTCGACTCCCCCACGGATTCGTGGGTGCCCGGGATGAAATTAGGGTTTGTCGGAAGTCGAAGCCGGAAGCTGACGTCATGGACTTCCGAGTACGTCCTGGGCAAGGGGCTTTCACTCTGGAGTGGGAACCGGAGGTAGAGGAGCTGGTGGTGAGACAAGGTTTTCTGGAACAGTGTGAAGCAATTGAACCCCAATCGGTTCCAGAATCTCGACCTCATCGAACAAAAGATGGGATACACGGTGCACCGCGTGAGGAATCGCTAAGAGGAGGAAGATTACTTGTCCTTCGCAGCTTATGAAATTTCAATCAAATGTGCCGGAGTTTTCGAATGTCGAAAAACGAAAGATGTGAAAGGGAAGGGATGCTCGAATACCACCGATAGTGGTTTCTAGTAATGGTACTCCCCCTTTTTTTTTTCTTCATCTTCTTCTTCAACATCGGGAGAGGGAGAGGTGGAAACCTGGAGATGAACTGTCGATGAAGGAATGGTGAACTGCAAAGCGATCATCAGTGGTCGGCATTCTGTTTCCGACTCGAGGGGGTACATGACATGGCTGCAAAGCGAAGAAGGGATGCAAATCTAAGATTCTGCCGACAGTGGTCGGATTGGCTTGCGAGTAGCTGGGAACCTAGGATTCCTCCAACAGTGGTCGGAGGTGGTCTGCAAAGTGGTGGCCGAAGTGAAGAACCGAAGGAGATTTCGTTAACAATTGGAGGTTGACTGCCATGTCATTTGGTAGGCGAAGGAGATGATAAAAGGATGTAGGGGATAGTGGAGAGAGTTTGGTCGGAGGCAGATGTAATGAAGAGAAATTATGGGAAGGAAAGAAGGCTTTGTGTGTTGATGTGTGGGAAGAAAAGTAGAGAAAGAGAAGAGCAAGGGAGGTTGCGTGTGATTTAGGAAAGGGCAACAAGAAAGAGCTCAAAAAAAGAAGGGGAAAGAAAAGTATGGCAGGCGAGAGATTAGGAGAAAAAAGCTAGTGTGTGGGTGTGAAAAGCTTCCGTGAGTTAGATTGCAAGAGTAGGCAACAGTTGTGGCTGATTGGCCGTCAGGTAAAGCAAGAAACCAGTGTTTATTCTCCCGCGAGTTAGGTAATAAGGTGTTGTGAGTTTTGTGTTAGAGGGGGAAGTGGGGCACGTTGGGAGAAGGCCAGTCGCAGGGAGGCAATCTAAGTTATTCCCCATCAACGTTTCTCAAGGCCGCTACCACGAGTTTTGTATCGAGATCGAGTTTTATACTAAGTGTTCTTTTTCTTTTTCCTTTTTTTTTGTTGAGCACGATCACATTATTAATAAATATAAATATATAAAAGCCTAACATTGAAGTTACTATTCATTAGTGGCTCTCACACTCCTACAACTGCAAGTGGGGAAGATCCAAGTCATTCTTTATCCCACTCTCCATTCTACAACCTTTGCGTTTAACTATTGTTTGCTAGGTTTACATCTATTGTCCATTGTGTTTCCCATAACAATTATTTCCTACTAGGTTTTCAGCTCCCTATTGCAGCAACTATCCACTAGGTTTTCATCTATGGTTTTTTGCACAAATCATCATCTTTGCCACCATTTTGGAGCCCATCTCCAAATACTGTCCGCGGAATCCTAAGTTGTTTCCCACCACCGTTTACCAAGGCCGCTACCACAAGTTTTATATCGGGATCGAGTTTTATCCTAAGTGTTTTTTTTTTCTTTCTCTTTTTCCTTTTTTGTTGAGCATGATCACAATTGAACCCAAACATATGGGTATCCTAACTTGAACCCAAATCATCGACTTTTCACACCATTTCGCAACCCAACTCAAAATATTGTCGATGTAATCATGAGTTGTCCTCTTCCACCATTTGCCATGGCCGCGACCAAAGATCCATACTAGATATTCTCTGTCTAATTTTTTAAAAAAAATATTAAAAAATTGGTCAAAGGTCGTTGAAAGGTTGGGTAAATTGTTAAAAACATTGCTCAAAAGGTTGGGAAAATTTGTTAAAAAATTGCTCAAAGGTAGTTGAACACGTTGTTGACTAGTTTTAGATCGAAAGTGAGTTTTGTACTCTTTAATATTATTTTTATTTCTCATTTTCCTTTTTGTTGAGAATGAAAATTGAACTCTGACCCAATGTTGACGCGTTTCATATCTAGAGCGAGTTTTATCCGCTTTTGTCATTGACAGGTTGGGTAAATTGTGAATTTGTTAAAACTAGGTCGACCCCGGTCAAAGCGAGTTGAACGCAGTGTTGAGAGTTTGGGGTCGTGAGTGAGTTTTATGCGCTTTAGTATTATTTTTTTATCCTTTTCCTTTTGGTTGAGAATGACAATTGAGTCCAAACATATGGATATCCAACAAGGTCTATGAAACCGTACCGGATATCGTATCAGAAAAGTCAATAGTATGATATTTTATGATAAAACCGTGGTTTAAGCGTAGTTCAACCGTTAGACCAGTAAATACCGCCTACTGATTTATCCTCTGATACCGGTATTTCGTGGTTGAACCGTTGGTACGATACGGTCTCATGGACCATGGTATCCAACCTAATTCGTCCCGACCAAAAGCAACTTGAATTCACTTTTACAGGTTTTCAGCAAGAGTGAGTTTTATATGTTTTTGTAATTGGCGGTTTTGTAAGGTGTGAATTTTCCCAAAACTGAGTTCAACCAGGTCAAAGCAAGTTGAACCTAGTGTTGACGAGTTTTGAGTCGGTTGCAAGTTTTAGCTTTAGTGTTTTTCAAATTGCTTTTTCCTTTTGTTTGAGAAAGACAATTGAACCCAAATCCATGGGTATCTAACCTAATTGGACCTGTTAATCCGAGTTGCTCAATTAGTACGATGTTGTCCGCTTTGGGACAAGCCCGCATGGATTTACTCTTGGGTATCCTCCCCAAAAGGCCTTGTACTAATTGGGCTAGGTGGACACTTATATACAAGGGTTCCTTCCCTTGAATTTCTGATGTGGTACTTTGATTGTCCCATAACAATCCTCCCCTCAAGACAAGGACCACGAACTTCGTGTCCTCTCCTCAGCGATTATCTTGATCCGCCAGACGCCTTGTATCGATGGGATTCTCGGTACAAGGATTTTACCAGACGCAGAACTCTCTTTGATCCGCCAAGCTCAAACGTGGATCTCTCCTGGATCCACCAAACCAGACGTAGATCTCAAATCCAGAGGTCACCAAATGAGAGTCCACCAAACTGACGTCCACCGCCCCGAACCGGAACCATGCTCTGATATCACTTGTCATAACCGGGGTGCTCAATTAGTACGATATTGTCCGCTTTGGGCAAAGCCCACACAGATTTACTGTTGGGTGTCCTCCCCAAAAGGCCTCGTACTAATGAGCTTGGTGGACACTAATATACAAGGGTTCCTTCCCTTATATTTTTGATGTGGTACTTGGATTGTCCCATAACAGGACCCTATCAATGCGAATTGAACCTCCTCAAACCTGCAATCAGTCCAACATTTTCATAAGGGATAACCACGATTACCTCAAACCCAAAAAAAAGGAAATCCAAAAGAGTACGACTATGTTTGGCCCGAATTTTAGAAGTTTTATGTTTCAAAAGTTGACGCCAAACCAAACACTTCTAAGGTTTCGCTTTCTAAAAAGCTAAAGTTTTTCGTAACTTAAAAGCAGAAGTTTGGATTCGAAAATACAAAATTGTCACCATATATTATTCTTTTTCTAGAAAACATAATTTTCTTTCATTTATATCATTATTAAAAAATAATAGCATCTAATTTGAATTAAATCTAACGTGATCCATTTTAAATACTTTTTAGTTTTCAAAATTTTTATTCATATTTTATGTTAGAAATATTTTTTAGTTGTTTTACATTACCTCTTATATTAGAAAGTAATTATGATAGTTTTTCAGCTAAACACTCAATTGGTTTTTTTAGTACTTCTTGAAAAGATCCAGAGAAACTGTTTCATTCTGCAAAAGTTAGAGTAGGATCAACTACTAGCCATACAAAAAGACACAATAGCGTTATGAAAAAAGTTTAAACATAAATAATCTATTCGAAAATCTTTCTACTTTATGCAAGTTCATCGACCATATGCTATTATAAATAACAAACCTATGAAAAAAATTATTAAAAATGAAATAAGATACTTTCACTTTTGGCTCAACATTAAATTTATTACTTTTAAAAATATTTATTTTTATGATACGCGAAGCGATAGCGAGCGGACTTTTGCTAGTTAAATTGAATTTGAAGATGAAGCAACTTAGTAGTGGAATCTTCGGTGAGACTAAGCACTTGGAAAAGAAACTCAGTTATCTCACGGTGAGTAAAGCTAAAAGGCCAATGAACATAATATGATTTTCATGCACTCTAGTCTTCAAGAAAGGCATTAGAATGCAACTTTGGTAACTACCCAGAATGAAAACTTCACACACATTTGTCTTGATCAGGTCCTGCTGCATGCAAAGAAAGCTGAACACCGAGCTGGTATGACTTGACTGATGGAGTCAGGCTGGCAACCAACCTTTGCAGTATATCCAACCTATGGTTGTCCAGCCGATATGGAGGTCCAACATGTACCGATTCTTATTGGCAGCCCAACTAAGTATTTCATGATCAAGAGAGACATAATATAGCAAATTGCTATTGTGAAATCACCATCCCATACATGTGATGGCCTTACGGGTGACCTAGCGATAAAGCCGGAGTTATAATCTGAATATACTCATAATGTAGAATGACTTTGTACTTCTTGATAAATAACTTAATGTACCCCTCAACCTAGTCATCATTTCACATGAAAGAATTAACATTTTAAGTGATTCAAATGTGTCTTCAGAGGTGGCAAATGGATTGAATTCATGGGTTGGTGGATTGATGGATTCATAAAATGATGCATGGATACATAGTGACATCCATACGTTGAACCATAGTGTTAATAAAATTGAATTTGGATTAAATGAACCGGATTAGATTAAAATAATGAATTGAATTCAAATTACCAACTCTATTTTTGTCCGTTTCAAACCTAATGAAGGTTAATTGCGTGGGGAAAAGGAAACAACACATCCACCCAATCTAATTGCTCAACATTTTGAAGGAAAGAAGAGTCAGTGCCCTAAGGAGACAGGCAACCGGCAACTTCATTACAAACCATGACTTATCCATTCCTTCACTCGGTTGCCAAAATGGCTGACGCTGTCCCAAACACTTTTGCCAATTCGATGGAGAGAGTTGTTCTTTCCTTTGATGGGGGGTGGGGGGGGGGGGGGGGGGGAGGAGCGGTGGAATATTGCGAGCGTGACGAAAGTTGTTCTTTCCTTTTTCTCCGCACTGATATTTTGACTCCTGTTGACAAAGAGATACCCTGAATATGACGTCGGCAATATCCCAACTTCTTTCAAGTGAGTGGGTTTAGTGTCCAAAACAAAGTAATATATATGCATGTCTTAATCAGTTGGCTCAAAGCAAGATGGGGTACTGATTGGAGTTTCAAATATATTAAGTGCGTTTCCGGGCTCAAAGCAAGATGAGATACTAATTGGAGTTTAAGATATATTAAGTGCGTTTCCGAGTTCAAATCTTGCAATAGAGGCTCAGTTGGACAAGTTGATGAGTATTGTAGTTTACATGTTTACCTTAGAGCAAGTTTCTCAATATTGTAAGATTTAGTGTATTTTTTTGCTGAGAATATCATCAATTATCATGATTAAATAAATAAAGTGGATAGAGTATAAAATCATATCCACAAAATCTTGGTCTGGAGCCATCCTCCAATAAGTTTGATCTAACCACTATAATTCATAAAAAAAAAACTAAAGAGGGTGGATTGGTAATCCCGCATACATTGTTTTTGTAACACCTTAGGAGAATCCCACATCGACAAAACATGGGAGAGATCCATGGTTCATAAGTAAGAAACCGACTTTAACCGACAAGACGCGCTTTGGGGTGAAATGAAGGAGTTCTTGTGAGAACTCCAAAGTTAAACGTGCTTAGTGTGGAGTACAACAAGGATGGGTGACCTTATGGGAAGTCACCTTGAATTGCACCCCAAGGCAAATACGTGCGAGTTTAGATGCCCAAAGCGGACAGTATCTTGTTGGAAAAAGGTTCGGGATGTTACAAGTGGTATCAAAGCCTCTCCGCGTCCCTCTTGAACGATGGTGGGGCAAACCTCAACGAGGACCTTGAGTCCCAAGGTGGGATGTATGTAACACCTTAGGCAAACCCCAAATCGACAAAGCACGGGAGAAATCCATGGTTCATAAGTAGGAAATGTGCTCAGTGTGAAATACAACAAGGATGGGTGACCTTATGGGAAGTCACCCTAAAGTGCACCCCAAGGCAAATCTGTGCGGGTGTAGAGGCCCAAAGCGGACAGTATCTTGTCGGAAAAAGGTCCGAGATGTGACAGTTTTTTTTTGTTTGTTTTTCAGTAACACTAGGAGAGATGAGAAAGACTTTGGACAAGTCAAATCTCCTTTTTTAATCTTTTTTCTTAATATGGTCATAAATCTTTTGCTTGAAGTCGGATTTTAAATTTTTTATATAAAATAAGTGTAGCGCATTATTCATGATCTACACAGTGATATACATTTTGTTATATTTTTTTAGGAAAACATAAAATGAGCAAGTATATAATTCATTGAGTGGTTAAATATGGGTTTCACTAGGGGTAGATGGAAGGTTTTGTGCGCCTAACACGAGTTCTGTTTTTTCTATTTGTTCCGCCTAGCTCAATTTATTCATGGTTTGACAATTGTCATCTATGAAAAATAAAAGGTAAGGTGCAAGGAGATTTATTGTCTTACTTTGATAATTGCTTCAGTGAAAGCACTTGGAAATCAATTGACACATAATTAAAACACGGTTGAAATAAATTGTTGACATGTAAAAGTGTGTAAATCAATTTGATTTGATTGAGATAGTCATAGGAGGAGACAATCTATTTAGGTATTGCCATACGACATGTAAGTTTTTTTTTTGGGGGGGGGGGGGGGGGTGGGATTATATAGCACTATGTATGCTTATGCCCATGATTGTACAGGCTAGGTAAGGGGAGGGGGGGGGGGGTTTAAAAATGGCCGTCCAACAATTTAATTGTCGTCAGTTAAAATGAGCAAGTATATAATTCATTGAGCGGTTAATTAAAACTTGGTTTGAAGATGGTAGGTGGGAGTTTTTGTGCGCCTACCGCGAGTTCTATTTTTCATATTTGTTCCGACCATCTCAATTTATTCATGGTTTGTCAATTGTCGTCTATGAAATGTAGAAGGTAAGGTGCAAAGATATTTATTATCTTACGATATTCAGAAATGTTTGATAATTGTATCAATGAAAACAACTATATATGCATTTGGAAATCAGTTAGTAAATAACTAATTTTTAAAAATGGTTGAAATAAACTGTTTACTTGTAAAGAGTGTAACTCACTTTGATTTGGTTGAGATAGAAAGCATTACATGATCGACATATGTTTCGTCATAGGCGGAGGGAGTCTGATTAGCTATTGTCACACGACACGTGAAAGTTTTAGGGGGCAAATTAAATATCCCTATGTATGCTTATGCCAAGGATTGAACATGGTTGGTGGGAGGTTAAAAACATTCAGTAAGTTATTTAATAGTCGTATGTTAAAATGAGCAAGCATATAATTCATTAAGCAGTTAAAAATTGATTTCACCAGGGTAGGGGTGAAGTTTTGTATGCCTAACACGTGTTCTATTTTTCATATTTGTACTATGTATGCTTATGCCCATGATTTAACAGGGTAGGTGAGGGGGGGGGGGGTTAAAAACGCCCGTCCAACAATTTAATTGTCGTCAGTTAAAATGAGCAAGTATATAATTCATTGAGCGGTTAATTAAAACTTGGTTTGAAGATGGTAGGTGAGAGTTTTTGTGCGCCTACCGCGAGTTTTATTTTTCATATTTGTTCCGGCCATCTCAATTTATTCATGGTTTGTCAATTGTCGTCTATGAAATGTAGAAGATAAGGTACAAAGATATTTATTATCTTACGATATTTAGAAATTTTTGATAATTGTATCAATGAAAACAACTATATATGCATTTGAAAATCAGTTAGTAAATAACTAATTTTTAAAAATGGTTGAAACAAACTGTTTACTTGTAAAGAGTGTAACTCAGTTCGATTTGATTGAGATAGAAAGCATTACATGATCGACATATGTTTCGTCATAGGCGGAGGGAGTCTGATCAGCTATTGTCACATGACACGTGAAAGTTTTAGGAGGCTAAATATCCCTATGTATGCTTATGCCAAGGATTGAACATGGTTGGTGGGAGGTTAAAAACATTCAGTAAGTTATTTAATAGTCGTATGTTAAAATGAGCAAGCATATAATTCATTAAGCAGTTAAAAATTGAATTCACCAGGGTAGGGGTGAAGTTTTGAACATTGCTGGTGGGAGGTTAAAAACATTCAGTAAGTTATTTAATAGTCCTATGTTAAAATGAGCAAGCATATAATTCATTAAGCAGTTAAAAATTGATTTCACTAGGGTAGGGGTGAAGTTTTGTACGCCTAACACGTGTTCTATTTTTCATATTTGTTCGAGCTGGTTTAATTTATTCATGGTTTGACATTCATTGACAATTGTCATCTCTGAAATATAGAAGGTAAGGTATAAAGAGATTTATTATCTTACAATATTCAGATACGTTGGTAATAGTTTCAATGAAAGCAATTGTATCTGCACTTGGACATCAATTGGTAAATAATTAATTTAAAACGGTTGAAACAAACTGTTGACATGTAAAATGTGTAAATAAATTTTATTTGATTGATATAGAAAGCATTACATGAATGACATGTGTCTCGTCATAGACGGAGGCAGTCTGATTAGGTATTGTCCCACGACACATGTAAGTTTCTGGAGGAAAAAGTAATTTACCTCTATGTGTGCTTATGACAAGGATTGAATAGGGTAGGCGGGATGTAAAAAACACCCGATCATCAATTTAATAATCGTCTTTTAAAGTGAGCAAGTATATAATTCATTGAGCGGTTAAATATTGGTTTAACCAGGGTAGGTTAGAGGTTTTGTGCGCCTAACACATGTTATGTTTTTTAATATTTGGTCCGGCCAACTCAATTTATTCATGGTTTGAAAATTTTCATCAATGAAAGAGATCGTATATGCACTTGGAAATCAGTTGGTAAATAGTTAAATTTTAAGAAATAGTTGAAACAAACTGTGGACATGTAAAGTGTGTAAATCAGTTTGATTTGATTGAGATAGAAAGCATTATATGATCGACATGTGTCTTATCATAAGCAGAGGTAGTCTGATTACGTATTGTCACATGACACATGTAAGTTTTTGGGGAAAAAATTATTTACCTTATGTATGTTTATGCCATGGATTGAACAAGGTAAGTGGGAGGTAAAAAAACATTCGTTCAGCAAATTAATAGGTGTATGTTAAAATGAGATAGTATATAATTCATTGAGCGATTAAGAATTGATTTGATCAGGGTAGGTGGGAGATTTTGTGCGCCGAACACGTGTTCTGTTTTTCATATTTTTTCCAACCAGCTCAATTTATTCATTGTTTAAATTTTCATCTCTAAAATGTAATAGGTAAGGTACAAAGAGATTGATCATCTTACGATATTCAGATACTTTTGATTGCTTCAGTGGAAGCAATCATATCTCCACTTGGAAATCAGTTGGTAAATAGTTAATTTTTAGAATCAGTTGAAACAAACTGATGACATGTAAAGTGTGTAAATCAATTTGATTTTATTGAGATAGAAAACATTACATGATCGACATGTGTCTCATCATAGGTGTAGGCATTTTGATTAGGTATTGTCATACGACAGATGTAAGTTCAGAGGAAAAAATTATATACCCAGATGAACCCCTAAGAGGGTTGATTTTTTTTAAGAGAATCGCAGCTAGAGATCAATCACAAGATTGATTGAACTCGGGTTCAAGAACTCCAATACAGACTTTGGAAGTCGTGTTTGGATGGTAACCTTTCGTGCAACTTTCACGAGGGGAAATAGGCTCGATTGGTGTCGTCTTTGCCTGGCCACGATTAGAGTGTTTATCTGAATGATACAAGCTCAAAATCAAACCTAGAATCCACGAGGATGATCTCACAATTCACAAAGCAAGAAGCTATGGAATCAAAACCACTCGGTTTATTTAATTGATCAAAGACCAAAAACTTACAATGCAAAAGACGAGTTTAAATAGGCTAGCTAAGTTACAAACAAAGAAAAATATGTCCTAAACAGTCTACAACTCGAAAACTAAGCTGAAATAGAAAAGGAATAACAAAACAGAAAAGGAATAATAATCCGAATCAAATAAGGAAACAAAACTCGGCCTTCAGCTCCAAGTAACCAAACAGGTTCGAGGCCATCTTTGAGCCTCTCGATCGAAGTCTTCCAAGTATGTACTCCATCAACCAATGCCTTGTCTTTGTAGATTAACATACATACTTTCATGTGGTATGAAACTTCTAACTCAATTTTCAACCATCTTCCTTGAATGGAGCTCCACAGTTGCCTTCTTGAACACATTTTTATACTTAGCCATATTTTGGCAGTTTTCCTGTGTTGAGTGTTGACAGACCCTTTTGATGAGTTTTGAAAATGACATTCTGGACTTCTTCTCAAGCTCCCAAGCATACCAATGTATAGAGGAACACACTATCTTCAAAACAAACCCTCAAACTCGAATTTTCATTGAGGCAAAAAAAAGTTCCAGACGTGCAAAGTTGGTACCTTGAAATGTTAAGAACACTTAAACAACTTTCAAGTTCAATAGTCCAGTTTGACTTAGCTTGTTTGGCAATCAATCTGGATTGGAAATTGGATGCAATCCAGGATTGTATCATACTCCTATGTATGCTTATGTCAAGGATTGAATAGGGTAGGTGGGAGGTTAAGAACAACGAGTCAACAATCTAATAGTCGTTTGTTAAAATGGGAAAGTATATAATTCATCGAGTGGTCAAAAATAGTTTGACCAGGGTGGGTGGGAGGTTTTGTGCGCCTAACACGTGTTCTGCTTTTCATATTTGTTCCTGCTAGCTAAATTTATTAATGGTTTGCAATTGTCATCTCTGAAATATGGAGGGTAAGGTATAAAAAGATTTATTATCTTACGATATTCAAATACATTTGATAATTGCTTCAATGAAAGCAACAATAGTTGCACTTGGAAATCAGTAGTTGACTTTTAAGAATCGTTGAGACAAACTGTTGACAAGTACAATGTGTAAATTCGTTTGATTTGATTGAGATAGAAAACATTACAAGATCAACATGTATATCGTCATAGGCAGAGGCAATCTAATTATGTACTGTAATTTTTGGGGGAAAAGTTATATACCCCTATTCCTATGTATGAGAATGCCAAGGATTGAACATGGTAGGTGGGAGGTTAAAAACATCCGTTCAATAATTTAATAGTCATCTGTCAAAATGAGCAAATATATAATTCATTGAACGGTTAAAAATTGGTTTGACCAAAGTAGGTGGGAGGCTTTGTACGCCTAACACGTGTTCTATTTTCATATTTGCTCTAGCCAGCATTTTATTCATTGTTTGACAATTTTCATCTCTGAAATATAGAAGGTAACGTAGAAAGATATTTGTTATCTTACGTTATTCAGATACATTTGATAATTGCTTCAATGAAAGTAATTGTATCTACACTTGGAAATCACTTTGTAAATAATTAATTTTTAAAACGGCTGAAACAAACTGTTGACATGTAAAGTGTGTAAACCAGTTTGATTTTATTGAGATAGAAAGCATTACATGATCGACATGTGTCTCGTCATAGGTGGAGACGGTCTAATTAGGTATTGAGTTGTGGGGTAAAAATTATGTACCTCTATGTATGGTTATACAAGGATTAAACTCACTATCTTGAAATTGTTTAAGAGTGTTCTGCCATAGTACTACTATTCATTCCTTGTTATTAGATTGATATATTCTCCTAAAAAGTAAATCCTCAATTAAAATAAACTCATAATCCGAGTTTGATTCTTAAAATCTCTATTTTGTTACTAGAGCAACCAGCGAGTTGGTGGATTGCTTTAGATTAATTAATCATCAAATCAATGCCGGTTCATGAACTTGACCAACTATAACAAGTGGTTTATCCTGCCACAAGATTCTAAGCACGCCGGTAAATAACCATTAGCAATGCCAGAACGTGAAGTTGAAGTGCGTGGTGGAGTACAATTGTACTTGCCAGGCTTTTCCCCTCAGCCCCAATTCCAAACTGGGCTTTGGATCTAGAAACCTGATCCAATCAGTATTTTTATATCTCGAACCGATGCTATAAAAAAATTTCTCTTATCCAATAATAAACCAAAGGCTCTTATCAACACCTAATACTGTTTAAAATAACACAAGGCAACGATAAAATATTGAATATGCTTCGTCGGCTCCACTTCATCACTCTCTCTGCCTCTCACGACATAATGTGTTTTCTGAAACACTATTTACCCGATAAAAAATACAAATTTGGTATTAGTTATTACAAATATGTTGTTCAAATCAATTTCCCTCTACTTTAGAGTAGTTCTTTCATATATCTTCTCTAGGTGGTCTTTTTGAACAATTCAAGTTTAATTTTTGATATGGTATAAGAGCATTTCACTGACGGGTAGTCACGTGTTCTACTCTTCATGATCTTCAATGTTAAAGTTTGATTTAAACACGCTGGATTATGAATTTGTGCAAATTTCTCAACCTCATTGGATAATTTTTGTTTGAAGGGTGTGTAAGAAAATATATAAGGTTCGTTTTTGGATCACATCTAACAACTCGAATTATCGAAGTCAAATTATTTCTCGACAATTCTAACTCCCAAGATAAATCAGATTGACATTATTATGATTGCATGTAATGCCAATCAGCATGCACTTACAGCTACAGTCATCATCAGCATATAGTCGCCGAAATTTGGCCGAAGTTTCAATAGGGTCTTGTTCTTTGTACCAAAACTTCCAACCAGCTTTGACAAAAGTGAACCCACATGAGTCCCTCGTCGACTCCTGTTTCTCTCCCGAAGCCAAGTACCAAGTCGCATGGTACAGTGCTTTTGGCCGGGCGAATCATGGGTAGCTCCAAAAGTACTGTACATCATTGATTATGCGCCGTACTATAGTGCTTCCAACTTCCGCCCATTTTCCTCGTCTCACGGAAGATGAGTTGTTTGACCCCTTATGGTTTAAAGTATTTTGCTAATACAAACAACTTTTGGGTTTAATATAGTGGTAGTAATACATGGAGAAGTGAGTCGTTTCTTGGAATTTGAGTTATCCTAAATCCGAACTATTAAGAATGTGTCATTTGTGTCCTAAAGTATCTAATATGACATTTGTGTCCCAACCTATTATAGTTTTGTGCCATTTATGTCCCAACGTATTATAGTTTTGTGTCATTTATGTCCTAACCCGAACTATTAAGAATGTGCCATTTGTTATATACTAATGGTCAACACCGGTCAACTCTAACGGAAAAATAATTTAGTACACAAATGTCATATTGGATACTTTAGGACACAAATGACACATTATTAATAGTTCGGGTTTCCTAGTGATATTATCCCTTTGAGTTATGATTAACTTGGAGAAGCCGTGAGATAAAAGAAGAATGACTTGTAAAATGTCGCGAGAGAATACACTTCAACAATCAAGTTAAATATGAGAATTGGTAAGAGATAAAAATTTAGAGACCAAAGAAGAGTTATCTATTACGATGGAAATTATAAGAAAAATGTTTATACCAAGAGTGTGGTGATTTGAGTTTTGCGGGCATTTTCTAAAGTACATCAATGATAAGAAATATGTTCTAAAATACATATTTTTCAGCGGAATTTTATAATGCTTTATTGCATTTTACTTTTATGATATAAATTAAATTTGTATTTTTAACGTCATAGTACAAATACAATTTATACAGATATAAATTAAATTTGTATTTTTCTCCCAAATCTTCGCGAGGCCGTTTTCCAGCTCGGGCTCGGCCCTGCAGTGCCGGCACCTGCGCCGGTCACCGTTTCTTCTTCGTTCTCCCTCTGCTTCTTCTGATGGCGCCGCCGGAGGTAGGGGCGTCGTCACAGGGGGTCCCTCTCAAACCTTGGGCGGATCTATTCGGGATTTCGGAGGCCAATCGCTTAACCTACATTAAGCCTGAGGTCTACAAAGGGGGTCTCCGGATGCCTCAGAGTGTTCGTGAGGAGGGTTCGCTTCGCTGGAAACACAGCCTGGTGGGCCAATTCTTACATCCGATGCCGGAGCTCCCGATTCTTCGTCGCTGGGCGAATAAAATCTGGGGTCGTGACGGTCTTGTTCGCGTCTCTCTTTTGGGGGATCGGCTGCTGCTGATTCAATTGCCCTCGCAGGCAACTTGCGACTGGATTTTGGAGAGCGGTCCATGGTTCTATCTGGATAACCTCCTGTACTTGCGCCCTTGGGCACCAGGAATTGATGTGGAAGACATGGGGCGCAAGGCTCTTCCTATCTGGGTTCGCTTCTCCAATCTTCCACTGGAGTATGTCAACTACCAGGGACTCAGCAGGGCGGCAAGTTGGCTAGGTGTACCTTTGGGCGTCGACCAGACCACTCGGATGGGGCGTCGTCTAGGGTATGCAAAGATCTTAGTAGAACTCAGAGCTGATGGAGATTTTCCGGATCACGTCCTAGTCTGGCTTGATGATGACACCTCTATCAAGGTGGGAGTGACTTACGCTCACCTTCCCCCTGTGTGCACATCTTGTGGGCTTTTCGGGGTTTGTGAATGTCATACACAGGTTTGGGTGCGGAAGGATACGGAGAAAGGGCAGAATGATAGGGGTTCACAGGTGGTTCAGAATGATCAGCAGGGATCTCAGGTTGATATGCAGATGATTCCGGTGAATACTGGCTTGGACAAAGGTAAGGAAGTGGTTTCCTCATCTCCTCTGGTTGTTCAGGGGTCTGGGGAGGTTATGATTGGGACAAATTTGGTGGGCATTGGAGACTGTTCGAAGGGTTCTTCATCTGGGACTCCTTCAAGGATGCAGGGGATTAATCTAGATACTAGTTTTGCTGCAGTGGAATGTGCTTCTCCTGTTTTGCCCTCTGAAGCTGAGTTTCAGCTTGTTGTCAATGGAGCCAAGCCTCGTATTTGGTCTCCACAGCCTAGTCCGACTAGTGTTCTTCCGATTTCTCATACCTTTGAGTTGCTAAGGTCGTTGGATGAAGGAGTTGTTGTCACTTTGCAGGCTGCTCCGAAGAAGGGTGGTAGAAAGGGAGGGTCACAGCCCTCTCCCTCTCAATGATCTTTCTATTTCAGAATGTTAGAGGGTTTAACAAACCCTCTAAGCGTAGGGACTTGTATTCAGTCCTTAGGCAGCATAAGGTAGATGTGGTTGCGGTATTGGAGACTAGGGTAAGGAAGACTAAAGCTGATGAAGTGGCTGAGGGTTTTTGTGCTGGCTGGCAGAAATTCTTGAATTATGTAGACAGTGACCTGGGGCGTATTTGGCTATTTTGGGATCCTGACAGTATAGATTTAAGGGTTCTTGTTCCCAGCAAGAACTTTGTTCATTGCTTGATCAAATCAGTAGAGGGTGAATCTTGTTTCTTCACTGCAGTTTACGGGTCCAATGATGAGGTGGAACGGCGACTCACTTATACTGAATTGGCAAGACTCAAGGTCAGTAATCACCCGTGGATTGCTGGGGGGGACTTTAACGCGGTTCTAAACCCAGGGGATGTATCTAAGCATTGTGATTTCAATGGATGTATGGGAGATTTTGGGAATTGGATGAACTCGATGGAACTAGTGGAGCATAGAATGGTTGGTCCTCAATTTACATGGACGAATAATCAAGTGGGCAATCCACTTGCTAAGAGATTGGATCGAGCTTTTGTGAACGAAAAGTGGTTGGATGACTTCCCTGGCTGTCGTATAGATGTTGTGACTGTGCATTTTTCAGATCATTGTGGCATCCTGGTGACTTCGAAACCTGTTCATAAATCTCTTCCCAAGCCTTTTAAGTACTTCGATTTTTGGGCGGACAGTCCTGATTTTCTTCCCTTAGTTAACAAAGCTTGGGAAACACAAGTTGAAGCACACCCTCTTCATCGAGTGCAGCTGAAACTAACTTTGGTTAAGAAGGCATTGAAGCAACTGAACAAGGATAAATTTGGGGACATTAGCACACGAGTTAAGGAGGCTGAACGTGCTCTTCTCTCTGCTAAGGCTGACGCTTACTTGTCTCCTTCAGAGGATTCTTTTGCTTTGGTTTCTGATTGGTTGGTTAAGCTTGATGGGTTCAGGAAGGCTGAGGAGTGCTTGTATAAACAGAAATCAAGAGTTAATGTGTTGGAATTGGGAGATAAGAGTACGAGATTCTTCCATCAGGCCGTTAAGATTCATACAGCTAAAAGGGCAATCCGTAAATTAATCACTGGGACTGGTGAGGAAATTACAGACGTGGAGAAAATTGCAGAGGAGGCTGTCTTGTTCTATAAGAACCTGTTTGGGGTTTGCAATCAGGATATTCACCCGGATAGAGGTCGATTGGAGTCATTGGTTCAAAACAGGCTTGGTGTTCAGGAGGTTGCTTTACTTATTTCTCCTGTTACAGATGATGAAATTCAGTCTGTGGTCCTCCATATGAATCCTTACAAGGCCCCTGGGCCTGATGGGTTCTCGGCAGGATTCTACAGGAAAGCATGGCATATTATCAAGCATGATGTTATTGCAGGGGTGAAGGATTTTTTCTCATCAGGTCGTCTCCCTGGAAGTGTCAATGCTACTGCTGTCTCCCTGTTACCTAAGGTACCTTCTGCCTGTGCTCTTAAAGACTTTAGGCCAATATCTTGCATTAATATTTTATACAAAATAATTGCTAAGGTGTTGGCTAATCGTCTTAAGAGAGTGCTTCCTAAAGTCATTAGTGGGAATCAATCTGCATTTATAGAAGGGAGAAGAATTGTTGACAACATTTTAATGGCACAAGAGTTGGTTAGTGGTTATCATAGGATAAATCTGTCTTCTCGTTGTGCTATTAAAGTAGACCTTATGAAAGCTTTTGACTCCGTTAATTGGGCTTATCTGTTTCTGATGATGGACATTATGGGATTCCCTGCTTGCTTTATTAACTGGCTTAAGTTGACTGTGAAGACTGCAAAGTTCAGTATTTGCATTAATGGTGGGCTTTGTGGCTATTTTGGGGCTCAAAAGGGGGTGAGGCAGGGTGATCCATTATCACCCTACCTCTTTACTATAGCTATGGAGGGATTATCTTTACTATTAAATGAGTCTGCTGCTCTTGGCCATCTTCCTTACCATCCCCAGTGTAAAAAAGTGAAGCTAACTCACCTGAGTTTTGCTGATGATCTTTTGATCTTTACTGAAGGGTCGGGGACTGCTATAGCTAGGGTACAAGAAATTCTTTCTGAATTCTATGTCCTGTCTGGTTTGAAGTGCAACCCTGCAAAATGTGAAGTTTACTTTGGGGGGCTGTCAGTGATATTCAAAAGTCGAGCACTCCTAGTGTCTGGTTTTCAGGAGGGGGTACTTCCAGTGAGGTATTTGGGTCTTCCACTGATAACTGGTAAGCTGTCCACTGCTGATTGTGACAAACTTGTAGCCAAAATCACCCACAAAATCAAGTCCTGGAGAGCTAAGAAACTCAGCTATGCTGGGAGACTTCAGCTGGTCAGTTCTGTCCTCATGGGGGTTTTGCAGTATTGGATGCAGGTTTTCTTACTTCCTAAGAAAGTACTCAAACAGGTTCAGAAAATTTGCTCCACCTTCTTATGGCATGGAAATGAGGATGGCAAAGCAAAGATAGGGTGGGACAGGATGGCCAGGCCAAGGCAGGAGGGTGGATTGGGTTTGAAAGAACTTGTTTCATGGAATCAGGCATGCACTGCTCGTATGCTCTGGCTAATTCTGATGCAGAGTGGGACTATATGGGTAGCCTGGATCCAAACTTATAGGATCAAGCAGGGTAGCATCTGGACAGTCAAGTCCAGTCCTCGTGGTTCCTGGGCCTGGCGTCGAATTTTGAAGACAAGACAAGTGCTACAGCAGCATTACTCTGTGCAGGGAGGGGTGGTACTATGGGATCAAGCTCCTATGCCCAGGTTTAGACTTAGTGTTGTTTGGGAGGGTATTAGGCCAAAATGGCCTGTTGTGGAATGGTATAAACTAGTATGGGGCAAAGGCTTTGTTCCTAGGAATAGTTTTCTGGCTTGGACTATTCTGCTTGATGGTATTGTCACGTCTGAGAAGTTAGTGAAATGGGGGAAAAGTGTAGATGCTGGTTGTGTGTTATGCAGGCAAGGGATTGATTCTAGGGAGCATCTGTTCTTCCAATGTGAGTATGCTAGAGAGGTTGTTCAGGGGGTCTGCTCTTTACCTTTGTGCTATTCTTCTTGGCAAGCCACTGTGGCTGCTGCCTGTTCTATTTGCAGGAGGAAGAATGGCTCTCTCGCAGGGATGGTTTGGTGTTTCTTGGTTGCCTCGATTTGGAAAGAGCGTTGTCGAAGAATGTATGATGGGGCTTCACTTGCTGTGTCAGAGCTGCAAAGCCTAATCAAGCGCGATCTTTTGATTATAGGTGAAACAAGGTGTATTTTGGGGGATCTGGAATGTATTGGGATTCTGTGAGGTCTAGGCTTAATAGTCGATGTTGAGGTTCCTACTGTAGGTGTCAGTTGTACTGTTCTGCAGAATTTTGGGGGTATCACTTTGATACCTCCCTTTCGTTGTATCTGGCTTTGTTTGGCTTCTTGCTATGTTTAATAAGAAGAGGGCACCTGATTCAACGAAAAAAAAAAAAAAAAAAAAACAATTTATACAGATATCTTCATGTACAAATTCGTTAATAGTCAATGGTAGAGGCAGTTGAAGAGGTGTGAGGTCCTAGGACTCCACTTGAAAAAATAATATGAATTAAATATGTGTAGGTACTTGTTGAATATGAGTATGTTAAGAACTTAAGATCTTATTCTTACGAAATTTAACTCTTACCAAGATTATATACACGTAAATAAATAGCACTATGCCACTATCGATATGGTAAAATTCAAAACATCAATTTTCTTTCAATTAAGTTTAAAAATTTATCATTCTACTAGATATAAAAAAAATCTTCCAACTATAACTAGCTAGAAACACCTTTTAACTCTACCGTTTTGTTCTATTAATGTACATTTTTTTGGTCAAATCCATTTTATAATCTGACGACGTCAGTCTATTTGCTTGTGAAACTAATGCATATTTTAACTAGCTATCGGAATGTCACTTTTCAACTATGATTTACAAGTGAAGTAAGTTATATAGTCTAATAACTAAATATTTGATGAGATGGCTACTTGAACGGATATATTGAAGGGAATGTTTTTATAATTGAATACAAAATTTCATTCATAAATGGGATGATTGGGTTATGTGTCTGTTTGTATCTATGTGGCCTCTTAACTCGTGATTTGAAGAGATGTAGAAGGCGCGGTAACTCATGACATGGGTGGTGCATTACTTGAAGAAATTCAAATTATTTCGGGGGTTATTCTCGCTATTAGGTTTCGTTATGCTCTTAGGTATTTTAATAAGACTGGTCATTTAGTGACACAACAAGCTATTTCATCGATAGTTAAACTTTAGGTCAAGTAGCGCGTTTGATTATTCCAATATTTCTATTTCTGCCTCTCTTTTTACATTTGTGTATGATTAAAAAATAGGACCTCATTAAGCTTTAATCCTGAATACACTATTGTTTATAGTACAAACGAAATTTATACCTTCAATATTACATTACAAATTTAATTTATATCTCAAAACATTATTACTCTATAGGAGACTCATTTCTTTATTATTATTATTATTATGTTTGAACTTCAAATCTTTTCTGTCACGTTTAATAATACTGTCAATTTTTAGATATTTGTTGTCTTACCAAAGTTCGGGCTGATTGGTAATTTACTAATTTTTTTTACCATAAAAAAATAAAGAATCATTGTGCTTTCCTTTCCTTCCTTCTTTTGTACATTCACTTTCATCATGTCGTTTTCGGTGATTCTCCCTATTGGAGCGGAGGTGCCACAAATTTTATGTTCTATCATTTACGTCACAATCATGGAGGTCCAAAATGCTAAAAAGAAGAGGCAGAGGCTCCCCCCTGTTTCCGAAGTAGGGGAGGAAAAGGAGGGGAGGGGAGAGAAAATTTGGAGGTGAAGGAAAATTGGAGGGGAAGGGAATTGGAGAGAAAATGTTGTTTTATGGGGGAAAGTGAAAGGGATAGAGGGAGGGAAAAAGTATATAGGAAAGTGTGATAGATATGTTGTTTTCTTCGACAATAATAAAATTCATGTGACAAAGTATTCATATCGGATTATATTGAACAGTGTGATGTACATGTTATTTTATTGGTTATGTTATAGTAAAATAATTTAATTATATGTTGAAATGAATTTCATGAATAACCAATCATTACCATTTTCATTTTTAAGAACTAATACAACTAAATATAGCAATCTTTAGCCAATGTGTCATTTATATAATGAAACTTTCGATATGCTATTTGTGCTATGCCGTTAGCTAAATGTGAAAATCGCAAACAGTTCTACCGAAAAAATCGTACCCCAAACTCAAATGTGATTTTACTATATAATGATCTCGAACATACATTCCCCAACTATCAATCTATAATTATAAGTTTCTTTTTCATAATAAAAGCTACGAAAAAAAATTATGGGCAAAGCTTCTATACTTTGTTTTCCATTAATAAAAGCTACGTGTAGCCATTTTGAAATGAAAAAGAAATAAAGAAAGAATTTGGGACAACAAACCTACCTTTGTTGCTATATCAGTATTTTGAAAAGAAAAAAAAATAAATAAAAAAGGGCCCAACTTGTTTTCTCTCCATTTTGGAGGGACTACTCCAAGTCTCCAACAGTAAATCTTCCTCCCTAAATCCTTTCCCTCCCCACTGTTCAGTCATTGGAGAACGGGGGAAAACGTATTGGGAAACCCCCTTCCCCTCCCCTCCATTTCCTTCCTAAAAAAACACAGGGTTAAATCAAAACAAACAGAAAAGAAACTAAAAGGTGAAAGCCACAAATAAAAGAGTGAGCAACAAGAACCAGGGTTGTTGTTCGACCGTTTCATGTGTGGTCAGTGGTCACTTAAGCTGTAGCACATAACGGAAGCCCAATCCATAAAACAATGTATCCAGAGCCCAACGTCCCAGCCCTAAAAGTTGCTTCTCCTCTATCTACTCTTCAAACATAACATAGTTAGTAAATACTCCGTTTAATACACATATATATACTCGTACGTATTTTATCCGTTTAAAACTTTCGTATTCATATTATTGTGAACCCGTTTTATATTTTTCTATTCATTTGATGACTTCCGTACTAAACACATATAAAACTCGTATAACACATTTAATATTTGTATTTAATGAATTAAATTGTTAACTTTACAATTGTTTATATATATATTTTTTTAAAATGATTAATTTTTTATATTTATGACTGTTAACATACTATTAAACGTAACATTAACTTAAAAACAAAGTAAGATATCCATACATATTTTATACATAACTTTTTCGTACCGTATTTTAGCTCTAAAATCCTTACCAACTTACTAATTGAATTGAATGGATTAAATGGTTGACAATCGAATTGTACGTTTGTGGAGATTTATACTAACTCAACGTTTCAGAAGGAAAGGTTGGGTTGCTTTTGGACGCTATTGATGGTTGTTCAAGAAAGTATGTTGGTTGGGACAACAACATAGTGGCTCATTTTATGGCTTGCAAGGCTATGATTTTATTGTCACGAATATTAGCGTGATTTGACTTTGTTTCGTGGCTTTGTAGTATATACTATATAGGTTCTGATTGTAAATTTTTGACCTTTTACAATCCTCTTTTAAAGAGCGCTTGTAATGACCCAAAAAACCCCCCAAAAGAACAAAGAATACAAGGTTTGGCTTTTGGGTGCAGCATGCACTACAAAAAGTAATAGGTCAGCCTGTTTGGATACAATTCCGGAAGAAATGGAAATGGAAATGGAATTCAATATTGAATTCCATTTCCAATTCTAGTGTTTGGTATAATTCCTACAACTATGGAAATTAATTTGCATTTTAACCATAATGAATAATGTAATATGTTTGTTTTATTTTGGGAAATGAAATATGAATGAGAGAGAAAGAGAGTAAAATGATAGTGGGTCAACAAAATAATAAAAAGTATTGATGGGTCCCACTAATTCCATCTCCATTCTCTCAATTCCTATCACTTTTGATAGGAATTGTAATTCCCATATTTTAGACCCATTGGAATTCAATTCTCAACCTTTTTATTATTCCAAACATAATATATGGAAATGGAATTGGAAATGGAATTGGAAATGGAATTCCAATTTCTTACTTTTTTATCAATCCAAACAGGCTGAGGGACAACAAATGTCGTCCCCGGAAATAGACAAAATCGTCCCCATAGTTTTTAGGAACGACTAAGTTGTCCCCAATATTTCGTCCCCTATACGCTTGTCCTCTATTCTTTTGGGGACGACAAATATCTAGGTCGTCCCCAATACTAGGGACGACAGTCGTCTCCAATAGCTACGACTATGTCATCAAGACGACATGTCATCTTCATAGCTACGACTATGGTGTCAAGAAGTCGTCCCCAACAATATTTTAAGAAATAAAAAATGTTTTTTTTCTGTCGGGACAACATGTTGTATTCATAAGTGTCGAATTTGTGTCAACAAATCGTCATAAATAATTTTACTTAAGGACAATAAACGATCGCTTATATTATAATTTTGGAATGACAAATAGCACTACAAAAAAGCGTGTCATTAGTGACAAAAATTAGCGACGGCTGGTCAATTTCGTCGCTAAAAATCACTTTTAGGGACGATATTCTTCTTTCGTCAATAATGTTTCGTCAGCGAGTTATTTATTTGTGACAAAGCGTTGACGTTGTCCTTAAAGACCATAATCTTTGTCACTAACTCTATTTTTTGGAGGGAAAAATTGGCGCCATGATTATTTGCTACGAATAAAATTTGGTCGTCAGTAATGTTATGTCAAAACATTGTGTTTTGCGACAAAGTTTAAACGCCGTCGGTAAAGCCTACTATTAGTGACAAAATTAGCGAGGGCTGATTAATTTCTTTGCTAAAAATTGACTTATAGGGACGATATTCCTCTTTCGTCAATAATGTTTCGTTGACGATTTATGCATTTGTGACAAAGCATAGATTTTGTCGGTAATGATAGTTGTTAGTGATAAAAATTTAGGGCCGGTCAATTTCATAGCTACAAATTACTGTTATTAGTGGAGTTTGTAGTGATTATGCCTTTTAAGATGACATTGTAGTGTAAATGGATAGATTGATGCAGAATGTTGGTGGTTTGGAGAAGGACTTGGGGTTTAGGAGGGGTAAAGTATACTAGCTAATAGTTACAGTGATATCAACATTTTCAATTTTCTATCCAATAATCCTAATACAACTACAACTTAAAGAGTATTATTAAACATATAAATAAAAACTCACAACGAAAATGGAGAAACTCTTAACAATATCTTATACACTAAACATCAATACCTTATACCCTAATGATAAATCGTTTGATTCATGAACATATATTAATACTGAACTTGATCTTATGAGTTATGATTTTGTTAATTAATATATTTTCCCGTGACTTGAATTGTAACTAAATCTAATCAAAATCATAACCATATCCCTATAATATCATTATCAATACAATGTATTCTAAGTTAACCACTAAACCACTAATACAAAAATCATAACTCATACACGCCCTCTCAAAATTTGCCCGCCCTCTCAAAATTTTCACAGCCCGCCCACTCTTCCTCTTCTACAATTGAAAAAATTACCCCAAAAAATTGTGACCCACCACTTTAATTTTAATTCTATACCCTTCTTTCCTCTTCTTCGATATCCTTTTCCCCACTACACCGCCTCTTATTCTTCCTTCAGTTTTTCTTTTCTTTCTCTTTCCTGTCCAGCGAATGCGATGGAGATCGATGACAGCGATTTTGAGTTTCCGACGAGCTCCTGCCCACTAGATCCTCCTTCCGACTCCTGCATCCTTCTTCCCGCCGGCGACACCGCTGCTCTCCTATTTCCCTCTGCATGCGAGCTCTGCCCTACGATTCTGTATTTGTTTTCTGTGTTGCAGGTATTGATAAGGATCTATAGACGGCGTCGACGGGGACGAGCGACGGCGGGTTGATTATTGTGTTGGTGGTGGTGAGGTGCGCTGGTCGTTGTCTGATTTGGGAGGGGCGGCGGAGATCGACGAGCACAAGGGTTCCGATTCGCCTCCCCTGACTTTTCAGGGTTGCTACTGTAAGCATAGGTGAAGAAATTTGTCGTCGTTCCTTGTTTGTACAAGAAAGTCTTGCGATTATGGGTATTTTGTTTTCTTAGCTCGTGTTTCTAGGTTTTGTGGCGAATGGAGTTGGAGATATCGGCGATTTTGGGCTTCTGACGAAGGGATCGAGCTGGGCATAATGGGTTCGAGAATCAAGCACCCATTTCTATACATGGTGATTGTCAAATTTGTTTACACCAATTGGTCAATTTGTTCGAGTTGATTGGGTTACAGGGTTCGTTTGATTTGGCTTTCTAGGTTTTTGAATAAGTAGAAGAAGCAGGACAAGGGTTCTGATTTTCGTTTGTTTAGGGTTTTGGGTTCTTGAACAAGAGTAAGAAACAAAACATTGGTTAGTTTTGGCTTTCTATGTTCTTTGCACGAGAGGAATAAACAAATCATTGAACATGGGTTTTCGTTTGTTTTGGATATATGTTTTGGAGTTATCGGGTACATTTTGTTTTGCATTCCTCCATAACCTTATTAATTTTGTGTTGTGCTCTTAGATGGGAAGTCAAGATAGTCTAACAAGGCTGGAAAGGCTGGAAATAGACGCAAGCATCACGAGAGGGTGGACGAAATTAGTGAAGAAGAAGATTCAGATGATAATTAAGGATATGACTCAGATAATCAAGAAAAGAGCAATCAAGATTGAAGCAGAAAAGAGCAATCAAGATTGATATTTTGTTTCGTTTTTTGGACTTGGTGTCATGTCCTTGGATTTCATATGTCTATATTTTGTATTTATCAAATATTGGCCATGTAGAATATTTAGAATGTTAAAACTTTCAGATTACCTGATTTTTCGTCAATATATTCTATTATGTGTCACAAATTTAAATATTTATGACAATTACATTTCATAAACAAAAAGTGCTTACGACGACGTTCAATCGTCCCAAATACCATTAAACATCGTCCAAAAAAATTTATTATTGATAATATTATTTCTTATAGCGACGACTATGTGTTGTCAAACAAAATTACAATGTTGTCAATCTTCGTCAAACTACCGACACGATTATTAATTTTTCCGATGATTATTTGTCGTCACAAAAACAAAGGTGTGTATTTCGTCAATTTGAAGACTCATTAGTGATGACGCCTACCCGTCGCAAAATAGCTTTTACGACGGCTCGTCACGAAGAAAGTTTTTGTGACGCCAGTATTTGGAACGACGTGCGACGACCTCATGGCGTCGCAAAAGAGTATTTGCGACAACATTTGGCTTTTATCGACGAAAACCTCTTGTCACTAGTGGCAGTCTTTTTTGTAGTGTAGTCTCCTGTGTGAATTTTAGGGATGAATAGTCGTCCATTAAACTTGTAGGTTAGGGGACAAAAAATACTCATACATGTAATTTTTAACACCATTTTATTTGTATATAAGAAACCAAATTCACAGTTGTTTATTACGTATTTGGTGATGATAAACAAAGATACAGGGAACTGATCATTATCTCAACTTTTGGAATAGAAAAGAAGAATAGCATTTATCCTGCGTGCGATGCCTTCCAGGCGTTGGAGCCAGAAGCTTCAATACAACAATCTGCACCCCTCCGAGTTGATGAAGTCGGTTTCCCCCAAAGACAGTGTCATTTGTTTCTTTCGCTCGTTCCCTCGAAACCTGATTCCCAAATCTCTGAACACTGAGAATTTCTTTTCTCATCGCGACGGTGGCCATTACGGTCAAAGTACAGAAAAACAAACAGTTAGGAGCTTAACAAAGATGGATCTAATAGAAAGAAACAATATCATTATCACTTGCATCAAAACTTACCTCCAAAGATAGTATGGCCAGAACAAAAGAAGACGAGAATTGTTAGAAAAGAGTCGGAGGCCGGTAGTCGGTAGAAGAGAAGGAAGAGCCAGGAATGATGAAAACATGGAGTAGACGTCAATGCGGCTATAGAGATATAAATAAAAACTAGGGTTTATTAGGTTAAGTTTAAACCAAATCCATGGCTGCAAATTTCGATCCATAAATGAATGGTTGAGATGAGATGAGTTTTAAATTTATCCATCGTTTTTGTTTGAATTGTTTCCAACTCTAAGTCCAATATAAATAACCGGTAAGTTAAAAGAAAAAAAGAGAAAAATCAGCGCAAAAAAATCTCGTCATGGTTTTATTTGTTTTTCCTGCACAAAATAATTCGCTGCAACAAAAGATTTCCTCTCTCACTTCCTAATTTAAATAAACTTTCCGGAGCTTTCATTGTTAGGGACAACTAAACCAAATTCCAAATTAACAAAAACTTCATTCTTTATTTTATGGGGACAGCTTAATACAATTGTCCCTTATTTAACTTGAGATTTTATTTCCGAAGACAAAAGCTCATAGTTGTCCCCTATGGTAGTCCCCATAGCCACCCAATTTTGTAGTGATGTTAGTACTGGACATGAATCTTCATGACTCCTCGAGCCTATTCCATCTTGCGATTAAGAATCTAGGAGCCTATCTTCCATTGATTTGTTTTTTCTTTTCATACATATTGGTTGCAGCAACACCAGAGAGCTCCCTTGCATTGCATCCCATCCGTGTTCAGCTTCGATGATGACTGAACCATCTTTTCGCTTGTAACTTCTTTTCCTCTAACAGCGTCCTCTGACCTATGCTTCGTGCACCTATAATACACTATTTTGCTAAGGATTCAAAACTTTAAAAATGGAGAGATATTTTGGGGCATAACAATAGTAGGATCTAACTATGGATAGCTCATGGAAGGTGGTAGATGCTTCGAGAGAAACTAGGGGTGGCTATACGGTCCGGTCCGGTTAAATTGGCCCAAATTGATCCGGTCCAGTCCGGTTTTTTTGAAAATATAAGGACCGAAGATTGGATTGGATACAGTCCGGTCTTGATCCGGTCCGGTCTTGACCCGGTCCGGTCCCAATTCGGTCTTGATTTTATATTGAGATTGTGGGAATTTGAGTGGCATAAGGCCTAAAAGGGTGAGGAGTTGGTTAAGTTTTGTACTAAGTGCAAAGGTTTGTGACCGTTTATGCAAATTACCCTTAAGTTTTGGGTGTTGAGCTCTCTTATCCGGTCTTTATCCGGTTTTTTACCTCAAATCTAAGCCCAAAGATTGGATTGGATTGTTTACTATCCGGTCCCGGTCCGGTCTCGGTTCGGGTTATACGGTCCGGTTTCCGGTTTTTCATCCGGTCCCGGTCCAAATAGCCAGCCCTAAGAGAAACCCAAACTCGGTTGGATTGTGAATTTTGTGATGCAAATGACTAAGCTGTAAAAGTAGGAAAATTGTCGAGCTATTTCAGGGACTTTGGACATGTTTATGATCGTTGTGTCATTTCGACTAAAAATCCCCGCGTTTATATATAGAGGAATGTAGCCCTAACTAACCAACGACTAAAACGAAATTATTAAAAGAAAATACAACCCAAAAAGTTATGTCGATTTCTTTAGTCTTACTCTTTCAGCCATTTACCACTTTACAAACCCTTCCATTATGTATTTATTGTAAGAATCATTGACGAGTTCTTCCATCCTCTAAAAAAATCAATTTAAGTTCCTACCCCTCTTAAATCTTACAAGTGATTTGTTGCTCGACAGAATTAATAATTGGGTCGTTTAAAGAGAATGTAAACTAAAATTAGTATATATAAAGCTAAATCAATATTACTATTGCCTAAGACTTTTGCTAATTTCACAGGATTGTCCATTTTTCTCATATACATATAAGCTCTATGTCATTCTCAATGTTAGGGGTGGGCAAACGGTTCGGTAAATCCGAATCGAAACCGAATTAAACCGAACCGAAACCGAATTAATGCTATTCGGTTCGAAATTCAGAAGGAAAATATGGATAGTTCGGAAACCAGGATTCTTTTAACCGAACCGAATTTCTGACCGAAAAATCGAAATACTATAATTTAAAGCTCCAAATAGTGGATTTTTATGTTTGTAGTTGTTTTTTAGACTTACATATTTGAAATGTTTTATGACTTATGTGTTGAAAAGTTTGATTTTATTATTGATGATGCATATAATTGATATTTATTGTTTATATTAGGGGTTAAAAATAATTTAAAAGTGAAAAAATATAAGTAGCTTCACAAATTCGGTTTTGTGTGAAAAACCGAACCGAACCAAATTATAATTCGGTTTGAGGTTTGGGAGAATTCGGGGACCCGGTATTCATAATTTTGGTTCGGTCAAAACCGAACTGACCGAATGCCCACCCCTACTCAATGTGGGGTGATGTAATGTGAAACTAGACAGTGTGGGGGTGTTACTAACATATGTGAGAGGATTTTCAGATTATGGGTTATACTCTCCAACATATATCTCCACAATAGAGAAAATCGGCAACCAATTTAGTTTTTCATCTGTGTAGGATTTAATTATGATTGATGGCTATATATATGCTTACTCGATTTATCAATTTGTTTCATATTTTTATTATATTAATGGTTACTAGCTTTTCACGTGTGTCTCTGGTCACATTCCATCTATTATATCCTAAATAACAGTCAACAATCTTAGTTTGATCGTCAAATTATGACATGTAATTTCCTTCTTTTCTCCTCTTCATGCTCCTCATTGTCTTCAACCGCCGTATTCGGGCATGCAGAAGCACGGGTAACATTTTTCTTTCTTCGAGTAATCACAATAGGAAACCTTGCGGTAAGCTTAAACACTTGAGTTCGATTTCGCCTCCTCGCCTCCTCGGGACATCTCCTCAACCACCCACTCGACCATTGTCCTCAATTTCCTTGAATTTCGTTGGGTAAACTCCAATACCATCACTTCTCCAAGATGAAAAAACTCTTAACGTCGCTAAATAAGTATAATCAAAATAATTCAAATAGAAAATCCTACTATGGTTTCCCACGGAGTCACCATGAAGTTCAAATTTGAATCAAAGATCCGACGCATTTACGAAGAAAATGATATCTCACATGGAGACACATATGTCTTCGAAGGGGTCTAAGAGATATCAAAGATGAAAGCCTCCATCGAATTCCACCACGAGCTGAAGCTACTATGTGGAGTCAAGGTCTTGCTATTCTAGACCCGCCTTTTCAATTTGGGATCATCTACGGTGAAGTGAAAAAGAGCTTCTCTCAACTTATTGACAATCACTGATTCACGACCGTCCTTCAGAAAGTCACATACATATAAAAATGATTCTCTTGGAAAAATAATCTCCCTTGAAGAAAATATTATTTTAAGTCTCAGCTAACATCATCGCCAAGCTTCATGAAAAAGATTCAGTAAATGCAGAGAAAAATTATTGCTAATTACCTAAAGTGAAAATTAAAGCAAAAATATTCTAATGAAGTTGTTACTCCGTAATGGGAGATCTCATAGACGGTTGGATTAGTAATAATACGCACTTACACAATTGCCACAGCAGAGCGTGGCGATACGAACTAGTTGTTATTTATTGGAGAAACGTCAGTAAAATCTAACTATGGATAGCTCATAGCAGGTGGCAGATGCTATGAGAGAAACCCAAACTCGGTTGGATTGTGAATTTGGAATGCAAATAGCAAAGCTGTAAAAAGTACGAAAACTGTCGGAGTATTATGTCTTCTTGGCTAAAAATCCTAGCTTATATATAGAACAATGTAGCTCTAGCCAACTGCTAAAACAATATTATTAAAAGAAAAAATACAACCAGAAACGTTATGTCTGTCGATTTTTTTGTAGTATAGTGTTTCAGCCATTAACCCCACTTCATAACCCTTCCATTATGTGTTCCCAATCCCACCCATCTAACTGTGCATCTCCATCTTCAGTCGTTGCAGTTGGAGTCCCATTCTTTTCACCATGATCTCCCACTTCACCCCTGTCAGTTTCTTCCTCATCCCCGATTCTTGATCCCATCATTTCATCTTCAGTCAAATATTTCGCGCTGCTTTGTTCAGTGATTGAACTCTCTGTCTCACCACAAGCATCCACTTCCATATCATGCTTTGATCTTCTAACTTTAGTGTCAATCCAAGACTCCTTCAAACTGCCAACCTCCTCTTGATCATGTTCAACCACGGCTGTTCCCAAAAAGTTCTCACCGATCATCTGCAAAGCCAAAATACCAGTACGTCTTTCATAAAAGTTTATAACCTAAAATATCTACAATTGACTACAACGGTATAGTTAGAGGAATCTTTCAATGCTATAGCATTTGGTGCTATAGGTTCTTGCCTTTAATTATGGTACAACTTGAAGTTCTACATTTAATGTAATGGTACAATTTCATATTGTACCTATACTCTTTTGTACAAATTCTTTTATGGTACAACTTGAACTTGTACCTTTATGTGATGATACAACTTACCATAATATAAGAATACAAATTTTTTTAAGGTACAACCTGAATTTATACATTTAACATTATGGTACAACTTCAAACTGTACATTAAAACACCAATTCTTTGTAATATAATAAAAGTGCTCAGTATAGCTATCTGTAATGATCCGTGACAAAGTCAGGAATTTGAAAGAAATGACTGATTTGAACCGTAGTAATTAAGGGAAGGGGCTTAAACGGTATTTGTATTTTCTAAATTTAAAACTTTAGATGTAAATTTCAAACTCGCAAGTCAATTACCTGAGTCAAGTGAAGACCCACGAGGCAGGAGACGAGATTGGAAGCCTTGGAATCTGCAACCGATTGAGGAAGCCCCAATCGAACCATGGCAACGAACGATCTCAACGACGCGACCGAGTGCAGCAGAGCCAACGATGAGCTCGCTCCGTACACGATCGCGGCGTTCCACGCCGCTCCCAATGTCATCGCCGACAACAGCGCAACGGACTGCCACGCCACGTCCGGCGCCACCAAGCTCACTTTGTAGCTCTCCGCCGTGGACGTCACCGATAACTTGCTCTCCTTCACCTACGTATTATCCACTCCAATTAATCAACACGAATTTATAATGACGCGGATTAGGTTAATCGATTATCGATTAATTAATTACCTTTTTGGTTAGGATAGGGAGCAAAGCGGAGAGGGCGAACATGTTCCCAACATCGGATAAAATCGTGAGCTCCACCGCCCACAGCAGCCTTCTCCCGGCGAGGAGGGCGGCGGCGAGGCCGGACACCGCGGAGGCGAGGCAGAGGATTGCGAGGTGTGCAGGCGGAGCGGTAAAGCCAGCGTTGAAATCAACCTATACACGTAAGTAAAAGTTAAAAACCCACGATTACGAAGAGATTAATTAACTGATCATACGCTTAATTGAATGATTGATTTAAGATTGAAGTTGGTACCTGGCCGCTCTGCTTCCTTCTATCCCATGAAACCTCCAGCCGCAACATTACGGAGAGCTCTCGATGGCGATGAGAGACCGTTCGTCAGTAGGCGCAGGAGTCGTCTGGCTGTTGCTGTTGTTGTTGAAAGATACCGAAATTAGTGGGATGCGGCGAAGGTGGGAAGATAAAATCAGAGAGAGGGAAGTATGTGGAGTGCTAGGAAACAGAATTAGAAGAGGAGAAGGACGTGTGCGTGCGTGCGTGCGTGCGTTGATTAATTACTTCGCAAGTTATCCTAGACGCCGGTTGGTTAGCGTGGGGAGGCATAGTCGTTTGGATTGGATGATTTGGGCTGAACCGTGTGCGTGTTGGGCTGGGGAAGAAGGTTGTGGGTTGAGGGAGTCGAAGCCCAACTCTCTGAGCCCAAATACCGGATGGTTTAAAGTTTTTGGCGTTTTTACGTAATTAGATGAAAAAATATATTATGCGGTGAGCGTGGATCGAACACGCGACCTTCAGATCTTCAGTCTGACGCTCTCCCAACTGAGCTATCCCCGCCAGATGTTTACTTTTTCTCTGAGCATATATTTATAAATCGTGATATCAGTTTTGGTTCAATATTCTATTACTTGACTTTTAATAAAATTATTCATAGCTTCGGTTAACTTTTGCTTTACAAATACAACCCTTAAACAAACTTTTTGGATAAAATAGTATAATTGGCATGGCAACTGGTTAGGTAGTGGATATACACATAATCAAATTAGACAAGGAATTTATATTCATATTTTATCAGAAAACATGTAAATTTATACATGTAGACTAAATATTGAATATATTGAGAAAACAATGACAATTTATAAACAATACATATATATAATTGAGCAGTTTTGGATTGGATGATCGAGAAAATTATGTACATCCATTAGCTGTTCGAGTTTCAGCATCATGAAAAAAATTTCAATTATATTTTACCCTAATCTATTACTACATCCAATTCAAATGATTTCTTATGATTGTAGGGATTTTTGCCATAACTGAGGATAAAGTGAAATACCGAGTTGAGAAAAGGTATTACACTAACACTCCAAGTTAAGTTCAGTAGCTCAGTTGGAAAATATCCGTTTAGGCTTTTTAGCCCTTCCCAAGGAGAGCGGATCCCATGACTAAGGGGGGTCCTTAGTCACTTGACTAAGCCCCTCCTAGCCATTAGATCTGGACACTTCAATCCAATGGTTAAAAAGTGGGAAGAACTATTTAATTAATGACAGGGGTAGTTTGGGTATTATGGAAAATTATGAAGTATACAAACCAGATTTACAATCAGTACAAACCATACAAACATACGAACAATACAAACTAGAGCGACAAAACATACAAACAGATTTACAAATATTACAAACGTATGAACTGTACAAACAATACAAACTAGACCGACAAACAATACAAACCATACAAAAAGAAAAAACAACTGGGTTGACTTTGGAGGCTCCATCCCTGTATAGAGGGGCTCCTTCCCAAAGTCAACCCGGGTGTTTTTTAGACATACAAACATGGTGGAGAAAAATGACAAACTAGACCGACAATCCATACGAATTGGAAAAAACACCCGGGTTGACTTTGGAGGCTTCATCCCTATATAGAGGGCTCCGTCTCAAAGTCAACCCGGTTGTTTTTTAGACATACAAACATTACGAACATGAAGGACAAAAATGACAAACTAGACCGACAATCCATACGAACTGGAAAAAACACCCGGGTTGACTTTTGAGGCTTCATCCCTATATAGAGGAGTTTCATCCAAAAGTCAACCAGGTTGTTTTTTGGGCATAAAAAACATTACAAACATGGTTGACAAAAATGATAAACATGGTGCACAAAAATAACAAAGTTTACAAACATTACAAAAAAAAACCGACAAACATTACAAAATAACAAAGCGTGCAAACATTACAAAATAACCCGACAAACAGTACAAAGCATACTGACCGTACAAAATGTCACTAAAAGTTACAAACATTACAAAATAGGTCAGCAAACATCACAAAATCCAACACTCTCTCTCTCGTCAGCAAACATCACAAAATCCAACACACACTCTCTCTCTCTCTCTCTCTCTCTCTCTCTCTCTCTCTCTCTCTCTCTCTCTCTCTCTCTCTCTCTCTCTCTCTCTCTCTCTCTCTCTCTCTCTCTCTCTCTCTCTGCAGGAGGCCAAAGAAAGAAAGAATGGAATAATAAATTCTGGGAAGAATGGCCAGAAGGCCAAGGAAAGAAAGAATGGCCAGAAGGCCATGGAATAATTCCGGCAAGGGGGATCCGACAAAAATTATCCCGCGCGAGGGACCTGCGGAACTGCGGAAGGTCGGCGGCGAGGGGGCGGGAGATACCTGGATGTGTTTTTTATTTTATTTTAATTGTTAAATAAATTAAATGTGTAATTACAATCTTATCCTTCATTAAACTGAATAAATTAGGACCATTAGATTTTAATGAGGCTGGATGGTTGAGATTGGCTAGGTCACGTGACTAAGGGACCCCCCTTAGTCACGTGATCTTAGCCCCTTCCCAAGTACACCATGACTTCTTGGGACAGCCATCTGCCTAATCCATAAGATGGATGGTAGAGTTGGAGAATTTGATTCACTAATGATCCGAATCAGGAATAGACATCTGTGGAGACGTGTTATTTTTGAAGAAACGAATTTCTGTTATGGGAACTATATTATATATTCATAAAATATCCAGAGATTCACGCGTAAAACTAGAGGCCAAAAATTTATGATCCCCTACCTTCTTCTTTTTTGTCGAAAAACGGAGCGCTTAAAGGGAGCCCCAACCTTTATTCATTAACGAGACGGGGAGTTTCCACCCCAATACTATCGAAATACAACCAATTTAAAGATTTGGTGGAGGATTAGACATTTGTGCCAACTACTCCCAATTGAGTAGTTACATACATTGATGCCCTGAGAATCCTCTCTAGGATATGGCGCATTGGCTTCGGCATAAGTTCTGGATCGACCAAATTTTGTTGTATAATAATTCAATACACCATATTTATTGTTGGAAAAATTTCGAATTCTTTCAATTTGACTCAATATCTTGAATCAGTTATTCTACATAAATTTATTAGATAATTATAAGATAAAATTTGCTTTCGTAATAGTTAAATTTATTTATAAAAATGCATGCATATTTTTTTGTAATGTAGGGACTACAACGATTCGATCCACATCGTGTCGCATAAACAAGTCGACTCGAAATCCCCTATACTACACCTTGACATTATGAAACCTACTACTTTTTTTTATCTAATTATGATCCTTGCATTTTATTCATATTTTTCATGCGCTACTGGGGTTTGTTAGTCGCTTGGTTCCATTATAACTGCAACATTTTATCCATTTATCGGTTAATCATTAAGTAGTCTGTGATTTGAGTTTGACTCATTGCTTATGTTGTGAACGAGAGAGGAAAACAAAGAGAAGAAGGAAAGAGTGACGAGTGTGAACTGAGTTGGAGGAAAGACGAAGAGGGTCTCACCAAAAAAAAAAGACGAAGAGGGTCAAGGGGGAAGGCGATTGTTTGTTAGAGAGTTTGATTTGGAGGGACGTCGTCGTTTTTGGGAGAGAAAAATACATATTTATACTCGGTTAGATTTCAGTTTAGCTGTTAACTGACCATTCAGTTATCGGTTACATGAAAGTCATATCAGCTTAGTGATAGGGGTGGAGTTTCGGTTACCAGTTACCGGTTAACCGACTGGTTAAATAGATAACCGACCGGTTATTCACAAACCGATAACCAAAATTTAATCGGTATTCGGAGGCTGGCACATATGGATTTGGTTTTGGAGGTTGTTCGGTTAACCAAAAACCGAGATAACTGAAGCCTAAATCCCTATTTCGGTTGGTTGTTGGAAAGAGGGGCTGGCAGTTCGGTCAACCGATATTCGACCGATCGGTTATCGGTTATAACTGAACTAACCGAAACTCCACCCCTACTTAATGATAATTGCACCGTTAACTTATAGTTGGTTACCGATACCGTTAACTGTCAATTATGGTTAATCCGCTATTAACTAGCCGGATATCCCTTCTATGTGCTCCATACCAATTTTGGTCGTGAGTACATATCCAACTTGATCATCATACCCAACTCTAATATTACTAGTAACCAGGACAAAAAGCAGATGGAAGACATTCTATAATTTGGGGTGTAACATGAGAGGCTAGCATCATCTAGGGTACCATCCCCAATAGTTAAAAGGAGAAAAGAGTAAAAAACAGTCGTCACCTACCTGCTTGCTTGCTTCATGATTCCAACATCTAAAATGCACACAAGACAGTTACAGAGAGAGAGAAGGGTTTTTTACTGGGGGAGGGGGGATAAAAGTGGGTTAGGCGGATGAGAGATTCCCTCTTCGAGTAGTAATTAGGGTATGTTGCTGCCCACGCCATGGTTAGTGCACGATGCAGAGCAAGCTGTTGCAGAAGAAAACAGAGAGGGATGATACAACACAAGTTTGATTTCTCGCTTTATAACACCAATTTGTTTTTTTATTTATAAATTTTACCAATGTTTATAACGAGAATCTAATGGCGAAAGAATCAAAGTAATACCTCAATGGATTCTGTCCACAGTGTTCCCCCATGAAAGAAACTTGCAAGAATCAGACTAGGGTCCGTTGGATTGATATTATGAGTACATCAATATTTATGGCATCCTCATTAGTCCACTATGATCACAAATGACTATGCTTCATGAACTTTAATCACCTGCTATTACGAATAGACATCAATTTATCATATATGATAACTCGAATGATTGAGAGAATTTCAAACTCCTCACACAATTTCTTCCATGGCCCAAAACTCAAGAGGCACTACCCGTCGGCGGTTTTGGACCCGGCCCGATTTGATATTTGGAGAAAGTTATAATGGCTGTAGAGTGGCGCGAACGGTTCCCCCCCCCCCCCCCCCCCCCCCCCCCTTTCTTCCAGAAATACAAAAGGACCTCAATGACCAGGCCCCCTTCATTAAAAACCCTGGTCCCTGCGGTTTTCTCGACAGCTTCTAGCAGTACACCACACTCTGTTTTCGTTTCCCCTTTTTCTCTCTTCCTCTGGTTTGTTGGCTCCAAGCAACGCGCAGCAGCGAAGCTAACTCCTCATCAACTCCCTCTGTCTTTTATCACTAGAGAGAGAGAGAGAGAGAGAGCCAAAAAGGCAAGCAGCGCCAGAAACCCACATGTTGCAGAATCATCATGTAGCCATTCCCCCTCCCTTCACCAAACTAATATAGGCAAACACAAAATAGTATCCAAACAGCACATAATTAGTATCCAGATAACACATAATGTATCCATATTAAATACTAAGTGGTTGATTGTGGATATTAGTTGGTATCTGCTATTTGGATACTAGTTTGTGATGTTTTGAATACTAGTCTGTGTTATCTAGATACTTAGCAGACTTGGATATTAGTTCATACATTTTGGATATTAGTGAGTATATAATAACGAATCTTCAAGTTAGCAGAATAACTAGACCTGATAAGTGTCCACCAAACTCATTAGTATGAGACCTGTTTGGGGAGGATACCCAAAAGTAAATCCAAGCGGTGCTTGGCCCAAAGCGAACAAGATAATACTAATAGAGCTATCCGATTATGACAAAATGTGCCACACTGTGCCATTTATTTAAAGCTAAAAAAATCAATCATATCAGTAATGTCAGAGACATTTGGCCGGTTTTATGACGATATCAGTTGAATATGGTTTTATCAGCCGACATGCCACTGTCATGACTATTATGCTCTTTCGGTCTTTCCTTTTCGGTGCCAACAATAATTTAAGTCAATAGAAACAATTCACTTTGAAGATTTTTCAATTTCAATGGATTGACTACAATATTGTGGGGATTGATGACCCTATGGTTGTGGAGATGAGTGGTCCTCCGGAGGCTGTTCTCTGCTGCTTGGCGAACGGGTTCACGAGTGTGAGGTTTGATGGTGACGCCAAGGTAATCATTGATAAAAATCAATCTGACGAATACCAGGGATAGTAGAATAGGAGTCCCTTCTGGAGGAGGTTTGCGTTATCTTGCGCTCATGGTGGTCTGAGTGTGCAATTCGAAGGTCATCATAGTAATAGGTAGTCCACTTGGTGGCTAGAAAAGCCCTTCACTTGTACCCGACTACGAGTCGTTTCTTTGATTTGTGGCCTGGTTAAATTTCATAATGTAATTGCCTATTTTTTCTGATCAATACAATGATTATCTTTTATAAAAAAGACTAAATTATTGTGAATTTATAAAGAAAATGTTATATTTGTCATTATTAAAAATTAAGGAGGACACGCAAAATGGCAATTTTTCCAAATCGCATGTATTGGGAATTGGGGATCAGGATGATCCGTACCAGATGGGTGGGGATCAGTACTGCTTCATACCTGGTGGCAACGAGACATTCGTTAAGGAACTTGCGAAAAAACTTCCAATTTTCTACAACCCCGATAAAATTAATTTAATATCGTGGAGAGCATATTCTACAACCAAGTAGTGGAGAGCATTCGATATGGTGTTGATGGCTCCCTGTCTATAGTAATGGGCAAGAATTTCGCAGTGATGCACGGTTCCTTTATGCGTGCTGAAGAAGGAAGTGATCGAGTTTGTGCCCGAGCTTCCACTCTTGATAGCACTTGTTGCTGGTGAAGCTGCAGTTTAGTTCGAGACTATTCGGCCATTTGTTGGGAGGGGAATCAGGAATTGATTTGGTTAGTTTGTATGGGTTGATTTCGAGGGGAAAAGCGACTAAGCTGAGATGATTGATGGTGGTGATGATGATGATAAGGAGCAGCTCGAATCGTTGAGTGACAAGTTTGGAGTGAGGTTAGTTGGGAGGAAAGGGTTGTGTAAGGAGGGAGAGTCCCTTGTTGCTACTATAAGTAGGGATGGCAATCATACCCACCGCCGCTGGTACCCGACCGTCTCCGATCCAGTCAACGCAGGGAATCCCCGCTTTGACTGGGTATGGGGCAGGTATGGGTAAAACCGCAAAGAATCTGATGGGTATGGGGCGAGTTTGGTTTTAGGTCTCCCCGCCCCATACCCATACCCATACCCACACCATCAAGCTTATTTGTTATATGCAAAATATACAAGTACCTATTTGTAAATTGTTAATGAAATGAAGGGTAAGAAAAATAAACATAGATGGCTGATAGACCGTTATTTACACATGTTTTTACCCCCGTTCTTACACCGTTTGAGGTGTTGATTCTCGTGTTTTAGGCCGATTTCACGCTAGGTTGTGCTTGTTTGTGATATTTAGGTCCTAGTACGTGAATGGAGGCTTGGGAGCGAGTCTGGGGTCGATGGACGAAGAATCGGACGAATGACGAGGTTTCAAGGAAGCCGCACGGGCAGACCGGGGCATCACACGGCCGTGCAAGTGAGCAAGGTGGCCGTGTGATTTCCACCGAGAGCAAACACGGGCACAAGTAGCTTTCACACGGTCGTGCAAGTGAGCAAGGTGGCCGTGTGATTTTTGCCGAGGCCAAACACGGACAACCCATGAAATCCACACGGCCGTGCAACCCTGGCCGTGTGAGAAGCCTGAAGATCGAACTAATCCATACGCTGCGTTTTGACTCGCACGGCCACTTGGGTGAGCCATACGGCCGTGTGGCCTGCCCGTGTGAGTCGGGAAACTCTGGTTTTTGAGCCAATTTCGAGCCAAAAGTGAGAGAATCGGATTTTCAGAGCAAAAACAGAGCCCTAGAGAGAGAAAGTACGAAGAACACATCCTAGAAGCTATCTTGGACCTGGTTTCATCGAATCGAGCCTGGAGATCGTCATAGGAGTGGAAATCATCATCCCGGAGTAGATTTTCCTCATCATTATGAGTATGACTAATCCGATTACTGTTTTCTCTTCTCTCTCTATGGAGTAGAACCCTTCTCTCACTTGGGTATGAAGAACCCTAGTTCCTTGTGTTATGGATTTGATTGTAATGACTTGGGATGATTATACTGTTTGATTTTAATCGAATGATGCATGTTTATTGAATTGATTGAAGTCTGATAAGCTTTTCTCGATTTCTGCTGCAACCTGAGATAGATAGAATCTGATTAGGTTGTTAGAGCCTCTTCATTCGATAGTAGGAGATTGGCTATACGAGAGTTAGCCAGTTTACTGCTTTGTACTGGAATTCAATTCCAGTAGTGGAGTTCTGTGCTTATTGCTTCAGCTTTCTATCCCAGTGAAGACTAGTCGTCTGCCGGGTAGTTAGACTGAGAGGGCTTGGTCAGCTTAAGAGATTCCAAGCTACTGTCGGATCTTCCGCTGTCTAATCAACAGTGAATCAACCCAGGGGAATTACAATTGAACCTAACTAAGGGGCTAGGGGGACTCATTCCCGAGTGACTCTTTCCTGCTTTTGAAAACCGAACCATTTCCTGCTTTCTTACTGCTTTTGCTTTAAACAACAATCACTCGAATTAGTTAGCTAGATAATAAATCATCACGGAGTAAGCAATAGATCTAGACCCCGGGTTGATAATAGAACTTGCCTGTTACTGCATTCCCGGACTGCGATTACACTTGGTCGCAGTTTGGTGTTGTGTTTTGGCGTGTCAAGTTTTTGGCGCCGTTGCCGTGGAACCTCTAGGTTATTGGGGAAACGTGAGAATTTGCTACTCCAGCTTTTTATTTACTGCATTTTATCTCTTCCACCTGTGTGCCTTCACGGGTTGCTTCTGCTGATTGTGTGCAGGTAGTGCATGACTCGTAGCCAGTCGGGAGAACTACTACCCTTAGACCAGGAGCTTGAACGAACTTGCAGGAACTTCAAGCGGGCTCTAAAGGCGCGACTGGCTGCGGAGGAGGAGCTATCACAGCTGCAGTTAGAAGAAGAAGAAGAAGAAGAAGAAGAAGAAGAAGAAGAAGAAGAAGAAGAAGAAGAAGAGATGGCTGATCCAGAGAACCGTGATGTGATCCCTGAGGAGCAGACCATGGGATCCTACTGGACCGCTAGGGCTGCGGACATGAGGTCACCCATTCAACACCCTCATGTCCCAGCCAACAATTTTGAGGTGAGCACCTCAGTGATCACCATGCTGCGCGGTTCAGTGGTGTTCCGTGGTAAAGAGGGAGAGTGCCCCTGTTCACATCTCAGGCGATTCCACGAGCTCATCGATGGAATCAAGATCAATGGGGTACCAGCAGATGCCATCCAACTGAGGTACTTTCCATTTACTCTGGAGGGGCAAGCTAAGGAGTGGCTAGACACTCGACCTCCGGGGTCCATCACCACGTTCGCCAACCTGGCGGACAAGTTCCTCACCCGCTACCATCCTCCATCCAATACAGCTGACCTGCAGAAGCAAATTACACATTTTGCTCAGGATGAGGATGAGACCATCAGGGATGCTTGGGAGAGATACACCAGTCTCTTTCTCAGGTGTCCCAATCATGGTTTCAATGATGCATTCAAGGTGGGCACCTTCTATCACGCCCTCTTCCCGGAGGACAAGCAGCTGATTGATTCGGTTTGTGGCGGGAACATGCTGACAAAAACCCCGCCACAGCTGAATCAACTCTTTGAGGAGATGGCGGAGAACGGGTACGACTGGGGCACTGCCAGGAGATCGAGACGAGCACCAGGACGGGGTGTGCATGCTGTGGGCACCCAGTCATCTGATTTGGTGCAGGTGGTATCGAAGCTGGTTTCGGCTATCGATCGTTCTGGTTTGATTGCAGGTACATGACAGCCGCAGGCGATGCACTGCCAGTGGTGTGAGAGCTCTCATCACACCCTGGAGGACTGTCAGGCGATGAGGGAGTCGTCTACTCCCCAGGAGCAAGTGGACTTCATCGGGAATGCCAGGCGCTTCGACCCCTACAGCAACACCTATAACGAGGGGTGGCGCCAGCATCCTAACTTTTCTTGGGCTGGGCCAAATCCCCGACCACCAGCTCCCCAGGGACCACCCGGTTTTCAGAGGCCTCCATACCAGCCCAGATAGGGGCCAGTTCCACCTCAGCCGCAGGCACGACCATTTCAGCAGACATGGGCAGCACTTGCAGCTCCAGTACAGAGTGACCCGATGGCGGAACTAAGCAATTCATGGAGAAAGCTTCAGGCAAATTCTTGGAGCTAGAAGCTGGTCAGAGAAACACACAGGCTGTGCTGCGAGATATACAGACCCAGCTTGGGAGTGTTGCCCAGGCTGTTGCTCAGAGGTCTCCAGGTACCTTGCCTGGTCAGACACTCCCTCACCCACAAGACCCGAATGCCAACTGCAGTGCCATCACCACCAGGAGTGGCAAGGTGACTACCGATCCACCTGTTCGGGCAGAGGAGAAAGAGACCCCTGCTTCAGCACTTCCAGCTAATCAGGAAGAAATGGAGAAGGAGGTTGAGGTGCCTGCTCCTACACCGCAACCAGTGGTGAAGGAGTATGTACCCCAGCTTCCCTTTCCTACTCGGTTGCACAAGGACCGACTGGAGACTGAGTTTGCCAAATTCATGGCAATGCTGAAGCAGGTGAATATTAGCATGCCCTTCATGGAGGCATTATCGAAGATGCCCAAGTATGCCAAGTTCATGAAGGATCTCCTCACCAACAAGAGGAAGCTTGGGGAGCTGTCAACAGTGATGCTTAACGAGGAGTGTTCTGCCATCCTGCAGAACAAACTACCAGAGAAGCGAAAAGACCCTGGGAGTTTCACTATCCCTTGCATGATTGGTAGTTTGCATGTAGGGAAGTCCTTGGCGGATTTAGGCGCTAGCATAAATGTCATGCCATATTCACTGTTTAAGAAGCTAGGCCTAGGTGAACCCAGTAATACTAGGATGAGCATCCAGCTTGCTGATAGATCTATTGTGCATCCTAGGGGTATAGCAGAAGACTTGATAGTCGCAGTAGGGCCATTTTCATATCCTGTTGATTTTGTGATTTTGGACATAAATGAGGATGTTGATGTGCCGTTGATACTGGGTAGACCTTTTCTCGCCACCGCCAAGGAGCTCATTGATGTTAATGATGGAAAACTGATTTTGAGAGCTGGGGGTGAACAAATCACCTTCTCTGTTTCTGATAATATGAAACATCCCCAGCTCCATGATGATCTAGATTACTGTGATGTTGTTGCTGATTTTGAGACCGCACTCGCCATCACGAGTGCGGGTACTACTGATTTCCTTGAGCGTTGTCTTTTGCTAGGGGAAAGGGCATCACAGGATGTGCAGCTAGAGGAGCAGCTTGCGAAGCTGGACGCGGCTGCGAGCAAGGGGCGAGAGATACCATTCAAGCCGATCCCCATCTCGCCCCGGCTCGCTACATCATTGGAGGAGCCACCAGAGTTGGAGCTTAAACCCCTCCCATCTCACCTGGAGTATGCATTTCTCCGGGAGGGGAATAAGCTCCCGGTTGTTATTAGCTCGGATCTGACACCCGAGCAGAAGAGCAAGCTGGTGGCTCTGCTGCAGAAGTATGCCCGGGCCATGGCATGGAAGATCACCGACATCAGAGGCATTAGCCCATCCTTCTGCTCCCACAGAATTTTGATGGACGATGAGGTTAAGCCAGTCAGGCAGCCACAGAGGAGATTGTCTCCTAACTTGGAGGCAGTGGTCCGGGCAGAGATTGTGAAGCTCATGGATGCAGGGATCATCTTTGCTATATCTGATAGCAAGTGGGTCAGCCCCACTCAGGTGGTCCCGAAGAAAGGCGGGATGACTGTGGTCCCGAATGAGAAGAAGGAGTTGATCCCGATGCGGACCGTGACCGGCTGGAGAGTCTGCATCGATTACCGGCGCCTGAACGACGCCACCAGGAAAGATCATTTCCCCTACCTTTCATTGATCAGATGCTGGAGAGGTTGGCTGGCCATGAGTTCTATTGCTTCTAGGATGGCATGTCTGGTTACTTCCAGATTCCTATTGCACCGGAGGATCAGGCGAAGACCACATTCACTTGCCCCTTCGGCACTTTTGCTTACCGGAGGATTCCATTTGGGCTGTGTAATGCACCGGCGACCTTCCAGAGATGCATTCTGGCGATCTTCGACCGACTGGTTGGAGAAATCATGGAAGTCTTCATGGATGATTTCTCGGTATATGGAGACTCTTTCACTCACTGTCTCCATAACCTGGAACTCGTACTGAAGAGGTGCGAGGAGACTAATCTGGCACTCAGCTGGGAGAAGTGCCATTTTATGGTTCGTGAAGGTATTGTGCTCGGGCACAAGATCTCCAAGCAGGGGATTGAGGTAGATCGTGCGAAGATTGAGACGATCAGTCAGCTACCTCCTCCCGTCTCTGTGAAGGGGATTCGCAGCTTTCTGGGTCATGCAGGCTTTTACCGGCGCTTCATCAAAGATTTCTCGAAGATTGCCCTGCCTTTGACCAAGCTGCTGGAGAAGGATGCGCCATTCCAGTTCACTCCCGAGTGCACAGCTGCATTTGAGACTCTGAAGGAGAAGCTTACCCATGCACCTATCATGGTGACTCCTTACTGGTCTCTTCCTTTTGAGCTGATGTGCGATGCGAGTGACTATGCAGTCGGAGCAGTTCTGGGTCAGAGACGCGAGAAACACTTCCAGCCCATTTACTACGCGTCGAAGACCTTGAACGATGCACAAGAGAATTACACCACCATAGAGAAGGAGCTCCTCGCTGTGGTGTATGCGTTTGACAAGTTCCGACCCTATCTGGTGCTCTCCCATGTGGTGGTCTACACTGACCACTCGGCGATTCGCTACATGATGAGCAAGACTGATGCAAAGCCTAGGCTTATCCGCTGGATCCTGCTGCTGCAGGAGTTTGATATCGAGATCCGGGACAAGAAAGGAGCCGAGAATGTTGCTGCAGATCATCTCTCACGGTTGGAAGCCCCTCCGGTGGACAACTTCGTGGAAGAGATCGACGACTCCTTCCCGGGTGAGCGATTGCTGGCGATGACCCTGGTGGACAGCGTGGCCCCTTGGTATTCTGACTTTGCCAATTATCTGGCGGGCAAGCAGTTACCCAATGGGATGGCTACTCATGCGAAGCGCAAGTTCTTCTCCGATCTGAAGCACTACTTCTGGGAGGATCCTTACCTCTTCAGAATCGGAGCAGATGGCGCGATCCGGCGCTGTGTCATGGAGCATGAGATGGGAGACATCCTGTCTCAATGTCACGAGGGACCTACTGGCGGTCATCATGGAGGAAACCGCACGGCGCGGAAGGTGCTACAGTCGGGCTTCTATTGGCCCTCGCTCTTCAAGGATGCAGACACCTTCGCACGATAGTGTGACCGCTGCCAAAGGTCAAGTAACATTTCTGCCCGGTATGAGATGCCCCAACATATCTCTGTTATTTGTGAAATTTTTGATGTTTGGGGTATCGATTTCATGGGCCCATTCCCTCCATCTTTTGGCAATCTGTACATATTGGTTGCAGTGGACTACGTCTCGAGGTGGGCAGAAGCTCAAGCCATGCCCACCAATGATGCAAGACGGGTCTGCTCATTTCTGAAGCAGCTGTTCTCCCGGTTCGGGACACCTCGCGCCATTATTAGTGATAGAGGAACCCATTTTCAGGGGCAATTCACTAAACTCCTCTCTCGCTATGGCGTTAAGCATCAGGTGTCGGTGGCCTACCATCCCCAGTCAAATGGGCAGGCCGAGCTGACGAACCGGGAATTAAAACGGATAATTGAAAAGATGGTGGATCAGTCCCGCAAGGATTGGTCCACCAAGCTCGATGATGCTCTCTGGGCGTATAGGACTGCCTATAAAAATCCGATTGGCACCTCTCCCTATAGGCTTGTCTATGGGAAGGCGTGCCATTTGCCGGTAGAGCTAGAGCACAAGGCCTTGTGGGCCATTAAGCTGCTAAACATGGATTTGAGTGTTGTAGGTACATAACGTAAGTTGCAGCTGCTGGAGTTGGAGGAGTGGCGTTACCACGTCTACGAGAACACCCTGCTCTACAAAGAGCGCACCAAGCGTCTCCACGACGCTAGGTTGAGGGGCCCGAAGGAGTTTCAGGTAGGTGATCGTGTTCTGCTCTTCAATGCACGCCTGAAACTCTTTCCGCGCAAGCTCCGTTCGAGGTGGTCGGGTCCCTTCACGGTCACCCAAGTTTTCCCGCATGGTGCCGTGGAGATCAGCAATGCTCAAACCGAGCCATTCAAGGTGAATGGCCACCTCCTAAAATTGTACTTGGGAGGTGCTGTCGAGCGCGCAGAGCTGCTGATCAAGCTCGAGGACCCTTAGTTCCTCTACTGGCGTCCAGCTAAAAGACGGTAAAGAAGTGCTTGTGGGGAGGCAACCCCACCGAGGTTTGCATTTTCTTACTTTTTTTCCTTTGATTTTTTTGTGTTTTTGAGTCTTGAGATGTTGATCCAGAGTCACGTGTCGTTTTTGAGTGAAAACAGGTTGAATTCGGGGCTCTAGCACTTCGCACGGCCAGGTCCTAAACTTGCACGGCCGTGTGGAATTTTTCCCCTGGCCGTGCAAGCTCTCGGCGAAAATCACACGGCCAAAAGTGAAAAATTGCACGGCCGTGTGGCTCGGCCTGGCCTGGCCGTGTGGCCGACACGGGCAAACCATTTTCTCGCACGGCCGTGTGGAATTTTTCCCCTGGCCGTGCGAGCTCTCGGCAAAATCCGCACGGCCAATTGTGCACATCGCACGGCCGTGTGGAATCCCTCGGCCAGGCCGTGTCGGCCAACACGGGCAAAAGTGCCCCTTGCACGGCCGTGCGGGCCATGCACGGCCTATAAATTTGGCCAGCACGGCCGAGCAGGTCAGAAAATTCATTTTCCTCGCCGGAATCCTCTGTCCTCGCCGGAAAACCGCGACAAAAACCCCCCTTTTCGATTTTTTTGGCCACTTTGGGTCATTTTTTCACCAAATCAACAACAAACCCACCCTTTCTACACCCAAAGCGGCCTATCCCTCCATTTTGAGCGAATTTGGACGACGTTTTTGTCGCCGGAGGCGATTTCCGGCGAGGCTCCGACGAGCACTTCCGGCCACTTTTTTGGCGTTTCGTCGCTTCCATCGCCTTCCCCTCATCATCCCCTACACCTCTACTTGAGTCTCCAGGTTTGATTGTGCCCTTAACTATGTTAATTGTGGAGAATTGGGTGTGTAGGGTGTATGTTTAGAGAACCTTATTGAATCTTGTGATTTTTGCGCAATTGATTGAGGGGAATGCATGGAATGTGCTTGAATTGTGTTGGGCAATGTACCCCTTGATTGTTTGGGCCCTTGTGTGCAAGAATTTTGCCAATTTCATGTTTCACTTAATAGTGCACACAAGGTGTTCGATGAAATGCCTGTTTTTCATGCCATGTTGTGGCCACCGGTTGGGGCCCTTAATGATGTAGTTTGAGGGTGTATTTGCTATGGATGTGTATTTGCTATGGATGTGAACCTTAAGTTGCCTATTTTCTCGTGAATGTGCACCCCCACTCAGATTATGCTTGATTTATCGAGTTTTTGACCCCCGAACTATGGATGAAACCATGGTTAGGCTGTTTTCTGTTCTTAAGTGTGGGGGTGTGTTTGACCTTTTCTTTGGCTCTTTTGGTTCCACTTTGGGTTGTTCTTTTGCAGGACAATGTCAAAACCTGACCTCAAGCACCCGTTCATCCAGGATCTGCGGAGGGGCCCCGACGAGAATCGCTTCAAGCAGGTCCTGGCATGCCCGTTTGGACAGCACCATTGCTGGTCAAAACGGGAGTTTCGGAAATTGAACTGCTACGAGCAACTCTCCGCCGCCCTCACAAACCGCACATGGCGCCGTCTGCTCACCATCTGCGAGAAGGTCTACTACGAGCCCGTCCTAGAGTTCTACACGACCTTCAAGCACACACAGACGACCGATTGGAAAGACGGTACAACCGTCAGATTCAGGCTAGGCGGTGCCCCCCGGTCGATGAGCTACCATGAGCTGGCCGAGGCTCTCGACCTCGACCTGGATGACGATGCGGACTACATCACCGAGGTCAACGACCCGCCGGAGGTGGACTTCATGAGGCTGTACACCCGCCTGGCTAAGCCAGGCCAGAGGAAATCCTTCTCGGCTGGGAGGACGAAGGCCACTACCCTGCTGCTCGACAACCGCCTGCTCCACCACCTGCTGGCGAAATCCTACACCCCAGCGTCCGATATTGCCAGCGCCATCACCAAGAGGGCCATGTACCTCATCTCTTCGATGCGCCAGTACGACCATCCTCTCCACTTGGGATCGGTGGTGGCCAGTACCTTTGACAAGACTACCACGGAACTGAAGAACCTCCACTGCGCCCCTCTCATCACCCGCATTGCCACCTACTTCGGGCTTTCGCTGCAGGGGTGCACACAGCAGGGAGACACCGTCGTCTTTGGAAGGAAGACGATCGGTCACATGCACCTGCTGCGAGAGAACCGCGGAATCCTATGGGTCGAGGGGTTTCCAGAACCTCAGATCCCCGCGGAGACCGAGCCAAAGGATCAGCCAGAGGGCCAGGAGGAGGAGGCTGCTGATGATGTGGAGCCCGAGGAGGTGGATGCTGCTGTTGCTGATGCTGCCCCCCGCCCCACCACCTTCGAGTACGGCGGTGGCAGCTCTGCTTTCCCGGGACAGGATTACTTCTCTTACCAGTTCGAGCAGCTGCGGATCCAGAACCAGCAGATCCTCGACCAGCAGATGCAGTTCCCGCAGCAGTACGCGGAACACCAGGCCCAGTACCAGAACAGGATGGCTGCTTATGATGAGCGCCTGGACATACTCCAGACCCAGCAGGGAGTGACTCTCGCCCACATCGAGCGGGAGAAGCGTCGTTCACGGCGCATGCAGGAGGTCCAGCAGCACCTGCTCCAGCTGCTCCCGGGCGAGCAGCCCGTCTGGAGGACTCCCTGGGATGACTCTCCACTTCCCCATGCCCCAGCTGATGGTGATGATGGTACTGATGGAGCTGCTGATGATGACGCCTTCATGGCCGACATTGACTTGGATGATCTTGGCGACGAGTAGGCTGTACTTGTCGCCCATCTCAGTGTGTTTTGCTTTTCGTTTTCGACTTTGGTGTGTTTGCTCCATGTGTGAGGAGCTTGAACTTAGTGGCGTTTGTTTTTGTTTTTCATTTTCTTTTGTGGTTTTTTTATGATGTAGCCGTCTGGGCTAACACTTATCCCTAACCACAGTGTGCTAGTGTGTTTTTGGTGTTCGATTCGTGCAGAACTGTCCATTCTCCCATTTGTTTCTCGCTGACTGGTCCACTTCCAGTCCCCCAGCAGTGTTTCAATCTGGTAACATCGTTCCCCTTATCTCTCCCTCTACTCCATTGAGGGCAATGTCGTGCTTAAGTGTGGGGGGGGGGTGCTTTGTATCGGTTGAAATATATATTTGGGTGTTTGGAGCCTAGTCCGCTGTCCGAATCTTACGATTTGAGGGCTCCAAGTACTGCTGTTTGATCATATTGGCACTGTGTTTTGATGGATGAATTGATTGGTTTTCGGATTAATGCATGACAACTTGTTTGCGACCAGGACAACCTATGATGAGGACTGAGATGTGCAGTAAAATTGTGTAGGAGTTCAGTTTTTCAACTGTTTGCTTACCAACTGTGACTTGATTTGATCACTTGTTCTTGACAGTCGTTTATGCATCTAGTTCAGGGTATCAAAATGTGAGATAGAGCATCTAGGTAGCCATGTGAGATTTGAGCCTGCTCGTTTCTTTCTTGTGCGATAGATCCCTCTTCCATGATGTGTAGCATTCACGTTGTCACTAGCTAAGATGATGGGGGCATAGGATTAGCCCACTCCCAAAACTGACTGTCCTGATGTGTCATATCCCCTAGTCAGCCCCTTTGAGCCGTGTGTTATCCTTTCTTTTGGTCTATAACGAAAAAAATCACCCTTGTTGCATCTTTTAGAAGGTTCCACAGAGTGGTTTTTACATATTCTCTGCTGTTTCTGCTAAAGTTAATGTGAGTGTTGGAGGTAGTGCTTAAAAGTTGGGCAGGTATTTGAATTATGTGCAGAAGTGGTGGCTCTCTTAAGAAATGGAAAGAAAATGAAAGAAAAACAAAGAAAAAAAATTAAAAGCAAAAGAGAGCCACCACCCAAAAATCTGAATAATGCCCAGTAAGTAGTGTTTCTTAGCAGTCTGGCTTGGAAATGTTGACATTTATACCTCCTTCGCTTTTGTGCTCTTGAGATATTGAGTAATGCAGAATAGCAGAAAGAAAATACCGGTTTGTTTGACTGTTATTGTGTGGGTTTGGAAATGTGGAACCTTGTGCTATGAATACTTCCACCACTTAAAGACCTTTTCCCCATGTCCAAGACCCTAGCCAGTCATTTGAACCTGTGTCTAAGACCTCCTGATTAGTTAGTGGTGACACCCCATATGTGAACTCTAGCATTTAGAGGCTGCCATCATGGTGAAGAGATGTTAGGGATTGAGAGAAATAGCATGCGCATTTTTCGCATCAAATTGTCCCGACCCCACTGGTCGAGAGTGAGTGATTCATTTTCATATTCTTTACTCTTGTACCCCGGTGAGGACCTAGATTGCTCAGTCTCTGTTCTGATGTCTTGAGTTGGATGCATGAGTTGACTGTTTTGAGTGAGTGGTTGAGTCAAGTCTAGGTTGGCTGGTGAACAGAAGGGAGAATCTTCCTTTACTCGATTTTGCTGCACTCGAATGTCCTTTGTGGTGGTTGTCCAGGTTGCTATTGAGGTTGTTCATGTATTGATGTTTGAAAACCAGTTCGATTCACGTGTTTTGTGCCTTTATGACTTGTCCCCAATGTTGGTTGATTGAAATTTGTAAGCTTACCTGGTGTCTGACTTGGTTTGCTTGGGGACAAGCAAACGGTTAAGTGTGGGGGAGTTTGATAGACCGTTATTTACACATGTTTTTACCCCCGTTCTTACACCGTTTGAGGTGTTGATTCTCGTGTTTTAGGCCGATTTCACGCTAGGTTGTGCTTGTTTGTGATATTTCAGGTCCTAGTACGTGAATGGAGGCTTGGGAGCGAGTCTGGGGTCGATTGGACGAAGATCGGACGAATGACGAGGTTTCAAGGAAGCCGCACGGGCAGACCGGGGCATCACACGGCCGTGCAAGTGAGCAAGGTGGCCGTGTGATTTCCACCGAGAGCAAACACGGGCACAAGTAGCTTTCACACGGACGTGAAAGTGAGCAAGGTGGCCGTGTGATTTTTGCCGAGGCCAAACACGGACAACCCATGAAATCCACACGGTCGTGCAACCCTGGCCGTGTGAGAAGCCTGAAGATCGAACTAATCCATACGCTGCGTTTTGACTCGCACGGCCACTTGGGTGAGCCATACGGCCGTGTGGCCTGCCCGTGTGAGTCGGGAAACTCTGGTTTTTGAGCCAATTTCGAGCCAAAAGTGAGAGAATCGGATTTTCAGAGCAAAAACACAGCCCTAGAGAGAGAAAGTACGAATAACACATCCTAGAAGCTATCTTGGAGCTGGTTTCATCGAATCGAGCCTGGAGATCGTCATAGGAGTGGAAATCATCATCCCGGAGTAGATTTTCCTCATCATTATGAGTATGACTAATCCGATTACTGTTTTCTCTTCTCTCTCTATGGAGTAGAACCCTTCTCTCACTTGGGTATGAAGAACCCTAGTTCCTTGTGTTAGGGATTTGATTGTAATGACTTGGGATGATTATACTGTTTGATTTTAATCGAATGATGCATGTTTATTGAATTGATTGAAGTCTGATAAGCTTTTCTCGATTTCTGCTGCAACCTGAGATAGATAGAATCTGATTAGGTTGTTAGAGCCTCTTCATTCGATAGTAGGAGATTGGCTATACGAGAGTTAGCCAGTTTACTGCTTTGTACTGGAATTCAATTCCAGTAGTGGAGTTCTGTGCTTATTGCTTCAGCTTTCTATCCCAGTGAAGACTAGTCGTCTACCGGGTAGTTAGACTGAGAGGGCTTGGTCAGCTTAAGAGATTCCAAGCTACTGTCGGATCTTCCGCAGTCTAATCAACAGTGAATCAACCCAGGGGAATTACAATTGAACCTAACTAAGGGGCTAGGGGGACTCATTCCCGAGTGACTCTTTCCTGCTTTTGAAAACCGAACCATTTCCTGCTTTCTTACTGCTTTTGCTTTAAAAACAATCACTCGAATTAGTTAGCTAGATAATAAATCATCACGGAGTAAGCAGTAGATCTAGACCCCGGGTTGATAATAGAACTTGCCTGTTACTGCATTCCCGGACTGCGATTACACTTGGTCGCAGTTTGGTGTTGTGTTTTGGCGTGTCAATGGCTAAAATGTCATTTGAGTTATGAAAACCCTAACGAAACCAACATCATCGTAGCCGTTCCATTCTCCTCGTCTCTAATCTCCATCTGCTAGTCGACTCCCGCAGTTGGCGCCTTCTCCTGGAGCAGCTTTCTTCTTCCTTGGCAAATCGAATCGCGAGACCAACACCAGTCCTGCGCTGCTTAGCTACCGCCACCACTCCACATGACCACCACCAATGTTGTCAAAATCGCGCTTTAAAGCGTAAAAACGTACGTTTTTACCATTTTAACCCACAAATACGCTTTAGTTACTACGTGAAATCGCATTTTATATAAAATCGCAAAAAAACGGTTGTAAAATCTGTAAAAGCAAAAAAAAATGTTAAAAACGCGTTTCTTGACCGTTTTTATACGATTTTGAGTGCAGACCGGAAATGGCCAAAATGAGCCAAAACGTAGCCGTTTTAAGGTGTTTAAATTATAAAAATCAGAACGGAATCGGTGAGAAGCAGAAGTTGCTGTCGACTCGGGTTTCATTTACCCTAATTCTTCTTCTCCACTCTCCAGCATCACAATCCACAACCCAGCGGCGCCGGCGGCGCCTTCTTCCTTCTCCCACAACCCAGCAACGCCGACTTCCTTCTCCCACAACCGAGCGGCGCCATCGTCCTCCTTCCCCTTCAACCTTCACGGCGCCGTCGTCCTTCCCCTTCAACCTTCGCCGAGTCTCCGTCCTCTAGCAACTCTTTCTTGCCGCCGCCATCAGCTACTCCAAGCCTCCCCGTATTCAGCCTCATCGTGCTCTGCAGGCTGCTCGTAAGTCTTTCTTTCTTTCTGTTTGCATTTTGCTGTTGATTTGTGGCTTTTGCTGTTGATTTGTGGCTTGCTGTTGATTTGGGGCTTGATTAGTTATGGAGAAGATTGGTTAATTTCAGCTTAATGGTGGTATGAAAACCCACATTTCATCTGTATCAAAAGCAAGCCCACATTTCAAACGCTTGAACTCTGTTTTACTTTCAATTTCAAACGCAAACCCGCATTTCTAGATTGCCCTGCCGTGTTATTTTGTGGTAATGAAGTTTAATTATGTTCTTGGAATTGGTATTAGCAAAACTGAATTGCTTGGATTTGAATGTCTGTTTTCTTTTTGCAGAATTGTACTAATGTCGAGCGGTGGTGCCGGTACTAGTGCAAGTAATTCTGTGGCAAATAGTAAAGCAAAGAGGAAAAACGCACTGGGAAATTGTAATGATCCCGGTTGGCAGCATGGTGTAGATGTACTTGGCACTGGGCAGAAAGTGAGGTGCAATTACTGTGACAAGGAAGTATGTGGTCTTTCCCGATTCAAGCATCATCTTGCAGGAACAAGAAAGGATTATGTGGCTTGTGTTAGTGTTCCAGATGAAGTGAGGACAAAAATGCTAGAGTTACTCCATTTGAATGAAGAATGGAAGGAGGCTAAGACAAGGAAGCTGCATGGTCTTGGTCTTGGTGGGAATGTAGATGATAGTGATGTTCCAAATCGAGATTCAGTTCATTCAAATGTGGGTGGAGGCAGTCGCAGTAGTAAACAAAAAACAATAAGTGCACTTTTGAAGAAAGATCTCCGAGAAAAGGCTTGCAAGACAATATCACAATGGTGGTATGAAAATGCACTTGCATTCAATGCAACTAGAAGTTCTAAATATAACCAGATGTGGGAAGATGCAGCTCGACATGGTCCTGGTTTTAAACCTCCTTCGTATCATGAGATTAGGGAGACTTATCTGAAAGAAGAATTGAAGGAAGTGGAGAGTAAATTTTAGGTGTTTAAATCTGAATGGAAGGCGGTGGGTTGCACTATAATGTCTGATGGATGGACAGATAAGAAAAGAAGAGTTCTTTGTAACTTTTTGGTTAATAGTCCTCGTGGAACTGTATTTCTTGAGGTTGTTGACACTTCTGAGATTTCAAAGACTGCTGAGAAGGTGTTTGAGATGTTGGATAAAGTTGTTGAGAAGGTTGGAGAAGAGAATGTTGTTCAAATTGTGACAGATAATGCTTCAGTTTATAAGGCGGCAGGACAAATGTTGATGGAGAAGAGGAAGCATCTGTTTTGGACACCATGTGCAACCCATTGCTTGGATTTGATGTTGGAGGATTTTGAGAAGAATATTAAGGTGCACAAGACTACAATTCGGAAGGGTAAAAAGATCACAAAATTTATTTATGTCAAGACAATGTTGATTGCCATGATGAGGGGGTTCATTGAAGGGAAAGATTTGGTTAGACCTGCAGTTACTAGATTCGCTACATCATATTTGACATTGGCATCTCTCCATGACAACAAAGGTTTCTTGATGAGAATGTTCTCTTCTGACAAGTGGAGGAAGAGCGGCTTTGCTAAGCTTCGAGAAGGGAAAAGAGTTCAAGCGATAGTACTTGATGGCAGATTTTGGCAAGATGTGTCAATTTGCCTTAGAGCTTCTCAACCTCTAGTCAAGGTTCTACGCTTGGTTGATTCTGATGAAAAACCAGCAATGCCTTTCTTATACTTTGAGATGATCCAAGCAAAGGAGAAGATTAAGAGTAACTTCAACAATGTGGAAAAAATGTAATTTTTCAAACTTAGTTTTCTTATTATATTATGAGACAAATCTCTATGTTTTTTATTATTTTAAGTTGTGAATTTATTGTCTTTTATGTAGATATAAACCTATCTTGAAGATAATTGACAAAAGGTGGGAAGATCAAATGAGTAGGGCCTTTCACTATGTTGCGTATTGGTTGAATCCCCAAATTCACCATTCTCATGGTATGGGATTTAACTATAATGATCCAAAGGTGAAAGTAGATTTGTATGAATGTGCGAGTAGGTTGCAAAGGATGACAAAGAGAAGTTTAGGATTATGGAACAGTTGCATGTATTTCATCATGCTCAAGGCATGTTTGACAAATATGGTGCAATGGCCTTAAAGGATAGGCATCATCCTGCTGATTGGTGGACTTCATCTGGAGATGAAATTCCAGAGCTTCAAAAATTTTCCATCCGCAATTGGAGCGCAATTGGACTTGTAGTGCTTCTGGGTGTGAGCGCAATTAGAGTGCATTTGAGAGGGTAAGTAACAAATTGCCTCTACTTTATTTAAATGATATCAATTATCATGTTTGTTGGTTATAAGTTTACAAGTTTGGTTTGTTTGTCATTCATTATTTTTACATGTTAACTTTTTTTTTAGATTCATACTAAGAAAAAGAACAGCCTTCAAACACAAAAGATGAATGATCTTGTGTATGTCATGTGCAACAACAAGTTGGTGGGAAGTAATGTCAAGAAAGCAAGAAGGCTTGAAATTGATTTTGAGGATATAGACTCCGAGAATGAATGGATTTGTGGTAGTGACAATGAATAAGAAACATCACAAGCTGAAGCTTTAGGAGTTGATGGTGGCGAGGAAGGTCATCATGCTGTTGAAATTGGTCCTACTATTTCTATTGGTGAGGATGGAGGTGATGATGCTATTCATGTTGATGGTGATGGTGGCGATGCTATTCGTGTTGATGGTGACCGTGGATTTGATAATCCACTTGATGATGGCGATGACGATGATGATAATGATGAATTGGATGCCAATGTTGAAGGCGATGATTTAATGTAGTTTTCTTTCTACCATTTCGAACTTTTGTGTGCTTTCATTTCAATTTCAAGAATTTGGATTATTAAACTTGTGTCATTATGTAAACTTAAACCAGCTTGTTGGATTTTTAAGATGATATCTGTGTGACTATGTCGTTTATGAGTTGCTTATGATGTATGTTTATCAACTTATGTTTAAGATGATATGAATCATGATTTATTGCAGGTAGTTATTCACTTCTATATAATTTATACAATAACATTTTATACAACACATGTCGTACTTAGCAAATTTTTAGCTATTTTACAGGATGGTTAAAAAACTTACGCTTTTACGCTTCGATTCTACGCTTTACTATTTTACCCCTTTTCCGCTTTTAGGTAAAATCGCGATTTTGACTGCATTGACCACCACCAGTCCACCGCTCCCCGTCGTCTCGCAGCAGTCGCCGAAGAAAATCCTTGTTCCCTTCTTTGTAGTCGACCAGCGATTCATCTTACTTCCCGAAAATCGGCGGTGGTAGGGCAACATCAGTCCTGCGCTGCTAATCCACCACCACCAGTCCATCGCTCCCCGTCGACTCACAGCAGTCGCCGAAGAAAATCCTTATTCCCTCCTTCGCAGTTGACCGACGAGGCATCTGACTTCCCAAAAATCGGCAGCGGCAGGGCAACATCAACAAGGTAAGAACTTTGAGTTTCCCATCTTCGAGCTAAGGCCTAAGAATGCTCCTGGTTAGGCCGAGTTCGCATATTGTCACTACCCGTTCCTTTTTCATTCAGAATATGCTATGCTTGTTTTATTAGAAGGGGAAATAGTGGGGATAGTGTGGAGGGGAGATTGATGGTGCTTACTGTCAACAAAAATGGTCATGGGACTGTTTCTCCTACTGCTTTGGATGGATACTGTCAATTCTTTGTCTATTTGTGTCTTTAGTGTTTTGGGATCATCATTCACTCTACATTACCTAGGTTGTTTTGCTTTACTGTTTTGGAACTTGGAAGTCGGTCATTTGAATTAAATGATTAATGGTGTTTGACCTTACAATTGATTTGCATTTCTATTCTTTCAGGAAGTCGGCTGCTTGTCATTAGATGGCTAGCAACTCTTCACAATCTGATGCAATATCACCTGCAGCCATGGAGCAAAATTCAACTACTGCTGCCATCCAAACATCTTCTATACCAACAACGAATTCAACCCCCCCCCCCTTATTGTTCCTGTTGTTGGTAATGTTGCCAACAATCCTCCTACAAACCAAGGTGATGCTGTAATGAGTGAAGGAGCTGATAGTGATATGCTTAGTAATAGATTTAAGAGTGATGCTTGGAAACACTTCACAAGGTATCAAGATGGTGAAGAGATAAAAGCTAAATGTCATTATTGCAAGAAATCTCTGAAGGCAGGTTCAAAAAATGGTACTAGTCATCTCCTTAAACATTATAAAAGATACCATAAGAAGAATAAAGATATTAGACAACCATTGCTAGTGAAGAATGTGACGGGTCAAATGTCTCAGAAGTCACTTGGAAACTTCAATGAGGAAGAGGCACGTAAAACTCTGCCTTCCATGATTGTGGTGCATGAGCATCCTCTTTCTATAGTGGATCATTTCTTCTTTAGGAAGCTTTTGTGTATTCTTCAACCATTGTTCAAGTGTCCAACTTGAAACACTATCAAGAGTGACATCTTGAAACTGTTTAAGAGTGAGAGGACATATTTGAAGAAGTTGATTGCAGCTAATGATAGTCATGTTGCAATTACTAGTGAGATGTGGACTGCAAGCAATAAAAAAAGGGTACATGGCAGTTACAGCTCATTTCATTGATGCATCATGGAAGATTAGATGTTTTATTATTATGTAAGTTTTATTTCTCAAATGAAGTTTATTTCAAATGCATAAGAAAACATTTCAAATACTAATTATTTCCTTGTTAATTTTTTCTAGGTTCTGCTATGTGCCATGTCCACACACTAGTGAGGTTCTTGCACAAACAATCTACACGATTTTGATGGAGTGGAACTTGGACAGAAAGTTATCTACTATAACTTTGGATAACTGCTCAACTAATGATCTTCTTATGGAGCTGCTAAAAGATAAGTTGAATACTCGCCACTTAATGAGATCTGGATGTTTGCTGCATATGAGGTGTTGTGCACATGTGTTGAATTTGATTGTGAAGGATGGTCTTGATGTGATTAAGAAAAGTGTAGATAATGTTCTTGAAAGTGTATCTTTCTGGACAACAACACCTAAAAGGCTTGAAAATTTTGAAAATGCAGCAAAACAATTGCCTATCAACTTTGACAAGAAGTTGTGTCTTGATTGTCCCACTAGGTGGAACTCCACTTACTTAATGCTTAAAACTGCATTGGAGTATAAGGATGTTTTTCCTAGGTTGAAACATAGGGATGCAAAGTATAAGAAGGTGCCTAGTGAGGGTGATTGGTCTTTTGCTAAAGAAGTTTGTCTGAAGTTGCAATTGTTTTATGAGGTGACCGAGTTGTTCTCAGGATCACACTACCCTACCGCCAACTTGTTTTTTAACAAGATTTGTGATATCAAAGTGGGTTTATCAAAGTGGGCATCAAGTGATGATCCTTTTGTGTCTGAGATGGCTGCAAAGATGGTTGAAAAGTTTGATAAATATTTGGGGGGGGGGGGCAAGTCATAGTATGTTGAGTGTGGTTGCTGTTCTTGATCCATGATACAAGATGACATTGTTGAACTTTTACTATCCAATGGTATTTGGGTCCAAATCTCGTGATGAAATCAAGAAAGTACGTGACTTGCTAGCTGATTTAGTCCATGACTATCAAATGAGGGTTGATGCAGCTAAAGAGGGTTCTAGTTGTTCACGTGCTAGTTCTACTTCAGATGGAGCAAGTGTAGGGAGGATGAGTGAGCATGACTTGTTTGTGGAAGAGCTTCTTTCACAAAGTCCGAGTGGCAAGAGTGAGTTGATTCTTATCTTGAGGAGAAAGTTCTGCGCAGAAGTCCTGAATTTGATATCTTGCTTTGGTGGAAAGCAAATGCATCTAAGTATCCTACATTGGCTTTGATTGCAAGAGATGTGCTTGCTATTCCTGTGTCTACAGTTGCTTCTAAATCTGCATTTAGTGCTGGCGGTAGATTGATTACCTCTCAGCGAAGTAGACTTCATACAAAAATGGTTGAAGCCCTTATGTGCACTCAAAGTTGGCTATTGAACCATATTGATGAGAAAGGTAATCTCATACTATTTATTAAAAGGTCTCTTAATACTGTTACTATTGTTTTCATTCATTTCAATAAATGTTTTCTATTTTGTAGAGGATATTTCTGAACTACCTTCGGACAGTTTGACTATTGTTAATGAAGATGAGGATCCGACTTTGATTGGAGCCTTAGATGGTAATGTTTCAAGATGTGTATTGCCTATTTACATAATGTGACTTGAACTGTATCTAAATATATTTTTATCTTTGTTGAGGTCTTGCACTTGATTCAGATGCCGAATCTGATGATGAATGATGTCCAAATTTGTCTTGAAGTTGTTTAAAGTATGATCACATAAGGACTCTTTCTTAGTGCTTTGTTTTTAATTACTCTTTTCATATATCTAATGTTTGATGTTTTTATTTTTGTGTTTGTAGGTATGGAGAAATGAAGAAGAGATGTTATTTAATGCTTTTGGAAGAGGCAACGCAATTTGACTTTATGTGTTTTAAGTAATCTAGTAGACTTTGGTCTTTTAGAAACAATTAAACAAAGGATTGAATGTTTTTTTCGTATCATGAATTATTGTACTTTGTTGGTTTCATCAAATATTTGGTTGTTTTAGTGTTATAATTGAAGAATGTATGTTGATTATTAGGGGTAGAAGTAATTCATACATGGGCATGGGTATTACCCATGGGCACGCGAAACCCGCGGGTTTGAGGATGGGTATCCAAATCCTCCACCCGCATGGGTATGGGGCGGGTATGGGTATGGATATTTGGAAATGGAGATGGGGATAGTTTAGGCAAACCCGTCCCAAACCCGCCCCATTGCCATCCCTAGCTATAAGTGTCAAAACAGAACTCGACCCAATCAACCCGACCAGCAACCCGAATTGACTAAAAGTCAAACAACCCGTAACCCGCCCGACACCCAACTCGATTGACCCGTAACCCGATTAACCCGAAACCGATTAACCCGAACACGATTGACCCGCAATCCAATTAAAACTGCAACCCGATTAACCCGAACGCAATTGAACCGAACCCGACTAACCCATAACCCGACCGACTCAACCAGAACTTCATCTAATCCACTTGAATAATTATTATATTATATAATACCTAATTTTTCAAAATAAAGTTTCTCATTTTAAACTTAGGTAAAATTATTTTTTCATTTCGTATAGGAAATTTAAAAAAATATGAAACTCACTTGATATTATGTATTTTAAGAAAATTACAAAAATTGAAACATAAAGGTCACTTGAACACTACGTTTTTTAACAAAATTAAAAAAGTTAATATGACAAATAAAATCAGCACAATGTCAATATTAATAATGAAGAATTAATGATTGAGATCATGGACAATATTAATATAATATATAAATTAAATTGTGTTAATTTAAGGGTTACTACCTTAGTTTAGCCCGAACTATAGACACACTTTCTACTTTAGCCCGTGGTATCGGAAATTGCTATTCTGGCCTAAACTATGTAGCATACTTCCTTATTTGGCCCGAATGCAGTTTGACCGTTAGTCAAGGTCCACCTCACTTGCCACGTCAGCTATCAGAGAATAATTTTTTTTTTAATTTCTGGATTTTGTTTACTTTCTAATAATAAAAATAATAAACCAAAAAAATTAATTAAAGAGACAAAAAAAAAAAACTAGACCTGGCAAATTACAACCCGACTCGAACCCGACCGAAAAATCTAAATTTTTATGACCTGAACCCGATACCCCGTGAATTTTTGGGTCGGGTTGGATGGGTTAGCAGGTCAACGCGTTAGACCCGTTCCATTTCATATGTAACTCTCAAAATGATAAAATCGCGCATAAATTGGCGAGACGTTTAAAAAAAATTCACAAGGATTTGAAAGACATGTTTGGAGTTTAAAGATAAACAAATATCATGTGTTTCTTGTAGTAGTACTCTTGTGATTGTGTTTTGATGATTTGTGCAATTTGTATTTCATTTCATTACCATATGAAGATTTGAGAATATGTTAATTGACATTTGTTAGATAAACTATTGTCATGCATATGTGAAGATGAAGATTTGTGTTCTTTTAAAAAATATGAAGTATGTTTGATATTGTTACTGAGAACGCTCATAACCCGAAACGACCTGCTAGAAACCGATTTCTTTAGGGTTTCTATTATTATTATTATTATTATTATTATTATTATTATTGTAATCATTATTAGGGTAATTCTTATTATGGTTAGTAGTCTTTTAATCGAATTAGGTTTATCATTAGGGTTTCTCAGTAGTTCTTTATATATATGTACTTTGGATCTTTCGCCATATAAAGTAGAAGTTAATAAAGAATTATCTCCCTAAATTCATATCCTAATCCTCTCAATTCTCGATCTCAATCCCTCTAAAGGCCTCGCCCGATTCCCTACCTTTCTCTTCTTTCCCAAATCTCAATCCCTAATTCTGTTCGTATAAATCCTAATCCCCAAATATCAAACACGTTAGAAACTTTGTTTCAAACATTTAGTATTAGAGCTCGGTTCGAGAATTGAGTTTGTCACAACTCTCAACCGGGGACGAGTTCTACAACTGGTTTGACGATGAGCTCTTCAAAGCTCTCGGACCTGTCATGGGCAGAGCTGCGTGAACAGGCTCGGCGCATCGGCCATCGTTGGAGCTCCGAGGAGCTGCCGACCGCGCAAGCAGAAACGGTGACCAGAGCAGCCGACAGCGAGCGCCTACCACCGCCGGTCGAAGCCGACCCGTGTGCTGGCGAGCGGCGACCCGAGCAGTGCGCCGCAACAGTTGACGCCGGCGAGGAGCGCGTACCCAGCGAACCAGCATCGACCCTCTCGCTGCACTCGGTGGCTGGATTGTCCTCCCCGGTCACTCTCCGCTTCAAAGCTCAAGTCGAAGAGCAGCTGGTCGTTGAGGAGACACCAACCCCAACAGCCATAACTGTCACTGTGACAGAACTACAACATCCGATACGAGGTGACCAGAAAGCACCATCAACCGCTATCATTATTCCAATGACGAACACAACTATAGCAGTACGAGAAGTTGTCTCACAGCCAATCTTGTCGTCACCAGCAGCAACCGCCGCCACCAATGAAGCTACAAATATCGCCCCTGAAGAAAAATTCCAGGCTGAACATCAGGAGAAAAGATCGTCACCGAGATGCTGTACGAACTGGCGGTACAGGAAGAAAGAGAAGTCGACGAAGAGGGAGGAGGCGGTGATGGGCTGCCTGGGTGTGTCTCCGGAGAAGCTAACAACGCAGAAGGCACGACGTTCGTCGGTGGCTGCAATCGAGGTGCTGACGAGCGGGGAGAAGAAGCCATCGCTGCAGCTTCGAATCGCGCGAGGAACACGGAGATTAGCTACAGTTTCCATTGCGATGCTAGGCGGAGGAGGAACAAGATCGAGGTTGGATCTGCTGGCCTGCTGGAGGACTCTTCTTTGGAGATGGACACACCAATGGCGGCGGACGGAAAGGCGGAGACCCGCCTCAAATGCGAACCCGAGCTGGCGTGGGTACACAAGATTTCTTCACCGATAACGCACGACGGGCAGAAGGCGCGGCGATCGGCGTTTCTATCACTAGCGACGTTGGGTGGAAGAAATAAAGGAGTGACGTCGAGATTGGCGACCACTCTAGCCACGGAGACGTCGGACTAGACCCGGGTCCTGGGTATCACGGATTCTTGGTCGCCGTCTAGCCACCGGTGGGATCGCTCGGCGTCGAGGAAGAAGCAGATAAAGGTGGATATTGGTGGTGAAGGTCACGTTGATGATCGGGCCCCTAGTTCGGGTGGACCAGATGTTGCAAACTTTGAAGAGGAGAAGAAGAGGGTCACTTGGTTTTATTTGGGTCGTTGGGATGGACCGATGTGGGGCGAGCAACATCAAATGAACGGGCCGGAGCTTGGCCGAGGAGGATCTGAGGTGTTGGCCGAAAAACCCAAAGGAGGCAGTGGGGTTAATCACCAGTCATGGGCCACAAGAACTGGAGAATATTGGGCCAATAAAAAGTGGGTTGACTGGAGCTCTTGGATGGGAGTACTCAATGAAACTATGTGCTAGTTGGAACAAGGAATTGAATTTGTCGCTTCAATGCAATTGGAAGAAAAGGAAGCGGATGATACGGAGCAGTCGAGATGTTGGTCGCGTGGGAGAGGCGAAGAATTGGGTCAAATCGGTCAACCTTGAGGGCAAGGTTGGTCTGTAGGGGGAGGAGATGTTAGAAACCGATTTCTTTAGGGTTTCTATTATTATTATTGTAATCATTATTAGGGTAATTCTTATTATGGTTAGTAGTCTTTTAGTCGAATTAGGTTTATCATTAGGGTTTCCCAGTAATTCTTTATATATATGTACTTTGGGTCTTTCATCATATGAAGCAGAAGTTAATAAAGAATTATCTCCCTAAATTCCTATCCTAGTCCTTTCAATTCTCGATCTCAATCCCTCTAAATGCCTAAACTGATTCCCTACCTTTCTCTTCTTTCCCAAATCTCAATCCCTAATTCTATTAGTATAAACCCTAATCTCCAAATATCAAACCCATTAGAAACTTTGTTTCTAACACGACCTGTAACCCGATCCAAAACCAAATGGGTTGGGTCAATATTTAACCCAAAATAAGCTAACCCAACATTACCCAACCCGTAACCAAAAACTTCAACCCGAAATTACCCAATCCGACCCGATTGCCTAAAAAAACCATCCTCTTTCCTTGACTCCTTCGCCTCCTCACCTTCTGATTCTCTCTCATCCTCCATCCTCACCCTCACCAATTCCGGCGACTCAGGCTCCCCCTCCTGACGTGACTTCGACAATTTTGATTTCAATTCGTTTCGCTCGATTCCCGCTTCTTCCTCGAGCCACAACCAAACAAAAACAACAAATTAAACGAAATCTCCCCTTTCTGCAGATACGTTTTCGCGGAGAATGCGATCGTGGCGGTGTACTCTCTCCTGGAAGTGGCGGCTTCGCCGTGGGAATTCTCAAGAGCGCGACGATTTTTCCAGAGGTGCTCTAAGTGTGGTTCGATTTTGGGCACGACCAGATTTTCGCTTACCTCCTACTATCGGCGGGCTTGGCGGCGATGAAGCTTGCCTATACGCTCCGGGAAGGAGGAGGAGGAGACACCTGTCGATCTTACGGCGCTCAAGGGAGCCGGAGCCGCCAGAGTTGGTGAGAGTAAAGATGGAGGATGAGAGGGAGAAGCAGAAGGTGAGGAGGCGGAGGAGTCGGGGAAAGAGGATGGGTTTTTTTTTGTTTCTTTAATTATTTTTATTATTAGAAAGTAAATAAAATCCAGAAATTCAAAAAAATAAAATTCTCTGATAGCTGACATGGCAAGTGAGGTGGAAGTTGACCATCTAATTTGACGGTCAAACCCGCATCCAGGCCAAATAAGAAAGTATGCTACATAGTTTAGGCCATAATAGCAATTTTTTATACCACGGGTCAAAGTCGAAAGTTTGTCTATATTTCGGGCCAAACTAAGGTATTAACCCTTAGGGTGTGCCTATGGTGACATATATGTCACAGTAACATGGACATTTCGGTCGACCTAATCCTAACAGAAGTCGACCGAATTGACTAATTTGGGCACCTTGTTGTAGTTTAAGTTGTTATTTTTGGTCGACCACAATAAAACCTCGGTCGCTCTTTTCGTTGGCGTCAGAAGCAACATGGCTTACCGTAAAGGTATATAGGTCGACCACTTGATGACGGTCATTAACAAAATGGTCGACCATTTACAAAAAGAGGCCGACCAGATTGAAGAGAAGTGTTGTATTCATTTATCCATAATATTTGACGTAAAATGAAGATCGTGTTGGTTTCGCGATCGACCCAATCCGGTACTAGGTCGACCGAATATAGGTAAATCAACCTATGTCCTGCACTTTTTTGCTTATGTATGTCGATTTGGGTGGTTCTTTTTCTCGTACAAATTATGTTTCAAACCAACAGAATCAGTCATAAATAATGATAATAAGGACTCATAACTTCATAACATAACAACTAAACAAACTAACAAGAAATACAATAAAACACAAATTAGAATTCTTCACACATAACTAAAATCTAAAACCACAGAATAACAATCAACAATCATTTTTAACACTAAACAATAAAAACACACAATCTAAAATCATCGATTTCCTACTCCTATCCCCTCTCTCCCTCATCCACATTTTCTTCATTGTTGTTGCTAGCATTATGGTTATCGGATGTGGTGGGATGCATGTATCTTCCACTAAAAGATCGAAACTCATCTCGCATCTCATTCACGGTCACCTGCAGTATGCTCATCTGGGGTGGTCATTTGCCCCATGTAGTCGTACATGCCAGTCATCTGGGTGGACATCTGGCCCATGTATTCGTACATGCCAGTCATCTGGGTAGACATATGGCCCATGTATTCGTACATGTCATCCATGCGCTTCGACACACGCTCTAAGGTGACCGGTGGAGTTGAACTCTGTGCCTGCGATATTGGATCGTCTCCGGCTCCTTCATCAGAATCACCATCATCATCACCACCATGGACACCATGAGCATTGTTTGTTCGGACATACTCACCATTACGCAACTGATAACACTAAATTTGCACATGTTTTACCCCTCATTTCTTGATTATTTAGCTTGTTATTTATCATACTTTGGCCTATTTTATGCTAGGTTATGTTCATTTATCACATTTCAGGTCCTAGCACGTAAAGTGAAGCATAGGCGCAAGTTTCAAGTCAATCGGAGATCATTTGGCAATTCGGGAGAAGAAACTCAAGCATGACCCAAGGAAGAATGAATTTCTACCTCATATTATGGACTAATAATCATTGAATCTTGCCATTAAAAGAAATAGGACGAGACTACGAGCGTCTGGGATCAAACGACGATTGATACGGAGTCCGGATGAGGGAGAAACGAAGCATTAAGCAGGAGCGGAGGAAGAAATACGGACAGGAGAAATACGACCGTATTTTTCCCTCCCATGCCCGTATTTTTAGTGCCGAGAAGAAACAAGGGCAGGGCTAAAACAAAGGCTGCGAAACACGACCGTGTTTCCGCCCCCTGCTCGGGTATAAGTCTGTTTTTTGCGATTTTTTAGTGGGAGAGCAGGGTTTTGGTTCCCAAACACCCAAGGGACGAACCCTAGAGAGAGAAAGAGTGAATTGGGAACATTCTTGGAGCTATTTTGGAGGATTTATTCGCCATTGGAGCTCGGGAATCAAGCTTGGAGATGGATATTGAAGATCTAGATAAGATTTCTGCATTCTCTCTCTTCTCTATGGAGTAACTTCCCCTCACTTAGGTTTTGAGGAACCCTAGTTCCATGTGTTAGGATCTTTCTTGTATGAAGTTTTGGATGCTATATTGTTTGATTATAATCGATTGAGGCGTGATTTATTGAGTCAATTGAATCCTGATCAAATTCTCTTGATTTCTGCTTTAACCTATGATAGATAGAATCTGATTAGGTTAAGAGAGCTTCCTTGATTGATAGTAGTGAATTGGTTGTGCGAGAGTCAATCAATTTATTGCTTTGTACTGGAATTCGTTCCAAGTAGTGGAGATCTATGTTAATTGCCTTATCATTCTATCATGGTGAAGGCTAGTCGTCTGCCGAATAGCCTGTCTAAGAGGGCTTGGTTAGCTTAAGAGATTCCAAACTATTTTCGGATCTTCCGCAGTCTACTCAATAGTGAATCAACCAAAGGGAATTACAACTTGGAACTAATTGAGGAGCTAGGGGGAATCCTAACTAATTGAGTTCCCAACCTGTAATTAGTAGAGTAGTTAGTAGAGTTGTTTAGTAAATCAATCCTTAATCTAGTTTGCTAGATAATCAACTGAAGCTAAGTAATAGTAACTCTAGAGACCCGTGGATTTGATATTTATTACTTGTGTCACTATACTGCAGTCCCTTTTATTGGTTACACTTGGCCATTGTAAGGAGTTGTGTTTTAGTGAGTCAAGTTTTTGGCGCCGTTGCCGGGGACTTTCTAGATTATTAGGAAAGACAGAAGTTTGTTACTTTAGCATTTTTCTTTTCTTTTCCACCATTGCTTTTCACTTGGGTGTTCTGTTTTTGTTGATGCAGATCTGAAACATGTATCCTCATGGCTTCTCCAATCATTGGGGGTATCCACCACCACCCCAGTGGTATTACCCCGAGACTTCCTGGAGCAACCAAGGAGGAGAAGACTATGGAGTCGGGTTTCAGTACCAACCCCCATCCTACGAATAACAATCAGACCCTTGGGCATTTCAAGAACAATCCCCTTTTCAAGAAGAATTCCTCCACAACAAGAAGGGCCATCAGATCTTGAGTTAGCCACAGCCTTCATGGGCCATCCAACAGAGCCATGCTACACTCCACATCCATACCCAAATTATCACTTGAGGCTTCTCGTGGAGCAGATTGCTCGAGTACATGAGAGATCCTTTTCCGAGATGGATCCTCATATCAAGGCAATTGCCCAAACTAACTTCTCCTTTCCCCGTGAAATAGAGGAGACCATTCGGAGCATAAAGAAGCACATAGAGGTCATTGAGAAAGCTTGTACACAGTTTTCTCAAGACAGCCTTTATGCTACAATATAAGCAGAGAATGAGGAAGAAGAAGCCAATCATGAGGAGGTCGTGGAACATACAGAAGTTGTCACGAAGAGCTCTCGTGATGATCATGATCAGGAATGTCATGTTGTAGCCGACCACACCTTTCCACATCCCACACCGAGCTTTGAAGAGGCAGACATGAGTGAGGAGATGCGAGATGATGTCATGAAAGAAATTGCTTGGTGACTGGCTTTCCAATCCATGCTAGAAGAAGAAGAGCACGGAAGGATGAGGAAATAAGTTGTGGAAGATGAAAGAAGTGAAGTAGAAGGAGTTTTTGATCTTTTCCAAGGGGAGATACCAAATATTGAAGAAGGAAGGGGGTTGAAGACGTAATTGAAGTCCAGGCTGAGCACAAAGTTGTGGTGGAAGAGGCTTGCACCTTCTATGAGTTACATGAGATATCTCCACCAAACTTCAAGGAGATGCTTGGCAAGGACTCATTTGTAGTGTCTCTTTGCCAGACCAAGGCCACATTGACATTGGTCCCTCTTTATGGACGCGATGGTGGTCAGTTGATGCTTTCATATATGGTTTGGGGCAATGAGACGAGAGAGGACGAAAAGAAGAGGTATCGTGGGTGGAGACTTTGTATTCATCAAGTACACGAGCCTACATCACTTGTCACACCACATGCTCGTGAATTGAGACTCCACCTCGCCGACGAGAACCTCAACTTCAAGGAGGTTCTAGCAAGGACTGAAACTTAAGAGCCACCGTCCGGCTCACGACGTGAAAGAAGCGCTTGTTGGGAGGCAACCCAACCAATCGGTTTTCACTTTCTTTATTTCTCTTCGGTTGAGTCAGTTTGTCTTTTGTTTTTAGAGTCAATAACTCAACCTTTGTGAGATTTTGTGTGGTGTTTGTGTTCCGACTGCTCTTTCTCTACTTTCCTCCTGGAATGCACCGCCTTCCCCATCATTCACACTTGATCTGGAAACTTCGTTCTACCCTCCTTATCTATCCTCCATTGAGGACAATGTCGTGCTTAAGTGTTGGGGGGGGATGTTCCATTATTTTTGAGTGTGAATGTTTGGTTGTTTTTGTGTGCTTGGAGCCTAGTCCACTGTCCAATTTGATGAATTGAGGGCTCCAAGTACTGTTCCATGCAATAACCTGCTCAGTATGCTTTGAATTGACAGTCTTTATGGCGATATGCAACCTAGGGAGGTAGTTGTAGCACTATGGAGGATGTTGAAGTATAAGATTTTTCTTATCTGTCTCTCTGCTGTGCCGGTTGATTTTGTGAACTAGTGGATTTAGGACCGTTGATTCCTGTGGTATTGATGACTCTCCTTATGTTGTGTTGTGGACTCGTGTATCGAAAAAGGGTGCTCAATTGTGTGAAATAAAAAAGCAGTTGGTCCTCCATGTCAAGCAAATTTGAAATTTTAAAATATGGGGTAAGCCCAACGTGTGTGGCACTGTTCATTGCACAAAATCGGGTATTGGAAGAGATTTTAGTGATCTTTAGTGGGGTACTCCTACAAGGTGAAGCTAAGTTGTCTCTAGTACAAGTAAAATTTCCACCCGTTGGAAGATTTTCCTACTTGAGGATGTGTTTTTAAGGGCACGGATAGAGCTTCCGACCGCCCTTAATTTCATTGACCCTCCGCACGAATTGAGGAAAAGGAGTTAAAATAAGTACTCTGGCAAGCGACAGATGTACAGAAATTGCTCTTGCTCAACCAATAAGGGTCGACCGCGCATAACTGCTGTTGCAACCCCAACAAAATATTGAAATGAAATAATAAAGAGAAAGAAAGAACGTAAGAAAAGAGGTTTCAACGAATGGAATGAAATGAAACGAGCACTCGATACAAGATTCTGTGTGTGCGTGTGTTGTGTGAGTCTCTTTGTCCATGAATTATCCATCCTAGTTCCACTACTTTGCATGATCCTGACTTGAGTCTTGAACTCGCATTGAGAGAAATATGAGACGTCTTAGAAAACTGGTTGACCTCGTAAGCTGCTAAATGACCTAGGAAGTCCTCTACCGACAATTGGGGTTTTGTGTTGCTATGAAGGTATGAAGAGTTGCATTGGTTTGAGTCAGGTTTGCTTGGGGACAAGCAAACGGTTAAGTATGGGGGAGTTTGATAACACTGAATTTGCACATGTTTTTACCCCTCATTTCTTGATTGTTTAGCTTCGTATTTATCTTACTTTGGACTATTTTATTCTAGGTTGTGTTCATTTGTCACATTTTAGGTCCTAGCACGTAAAGTGAAGCATATACGCAAGTTTCAAGTCAATTCGAGATCATTTGGCAATTCGGGAGAAGAAACTCAAGCACGACCTGAGAAAGAATGAATTTATACATCATATTATGGAAAAATAATCATGGAATCTTGTCATGAAAAGAAAGAGGACGAGACTACAAGCGTCTGGGATCAAACGACGACTGATTCAGAGTCCGGATGAGGAAACGAAGCATTAAATAGGAGCGGAGGAAGAAATACGGGCAGGAGAAATACGACCGTATTTTTCCTTCCCATGCCCGTATTTTTAGTGCCGAGAAGAAACACGGGCAGGCATAAAACACGGGCTGCGAAACACGACGGTGTTTTCTCCCCCTGCTCGGGTATAAGTCTGTTTTCTACGATTTTTGAGTGGGAGAGCTGGGTTTTGGTTCCCAAATCGAAAATATTAGGCCTGACACGGCCCACTTATATATCGTGTCGTGCCCGTGCTCGTGCCCGTTCCCATGAAGTTTAGGCCCGGCACGGCCCATAAATTATTCGTGCTCGTGTCGGGCTGGCCCATTTATTTCGTGCCCGTGCTCGTGTCGTGCTCTAACCATGCCTTGTCGTGCTATCCCGTGGGCGGCACGGCCCGGTGCCCACGTACAGTATCGGGTATAGCTAGAGAAGACCCACGTCCTATTTTCATCAATGTCATGCTCCCCAAAGCCGAGAGGTATGAGTTAATTAATTTGTTAAAAGAATTTAAGGACGAATACCCCATGCCAGTATCTGACATGTTGTTTGATGCAGTGACAAGGCGTAGGATCTTTTCTTTCATGGATTGTTACTCAGGCTATAATCAAATCCACTTACCCGAGGAAGACATCCACAAGACCGCATTCAGATGTACATGAGCCATAGGATGCTATGAGTGGCTAGTCATGCCCTTCGGGTTGAAAATGTCGGTGCCACTTACCAACGAGCCATGAATGTTATCTTTAATGACTTGATTGGTGAGTTGATTGAGGTTTACGTGGATGACATTGTTTTCAAGTCTAAGGTAACAAGTCAACACTTATCTCATCTTCTCATGGCCTTCTTATGTATGAGAGGCCATAACTTGAAGCTAAATCCACTCAAGTGTGCATTTGGTGTGTCTGCAGGTGACTTCTTAGGGTTCCTTGTGAGCCTACATGGAATTGAGGTTCATAAGATCAAAACCAAGACAATCATTGAGACCATTCCACCAAGTAATAAAAAAGAGCTTCAAAGGTTCCTCGGCCAAGTTAACTACATTCAAAGTTTCATCCTGAACTGTGCTGACCGAACCCAAGTCTTCTCTCCTTTTTTGAAGCAGGAGGAAGAAGATGAGTTTGTATGGCGTCAAGAGCATCAATAAGCCTTTAATGACATCAAGAAGTACCTGGCAACCCCGCTGGTACTCAACTCTCCAATCCCGCATCGGCCATTGAAGTTGTACCTTTCAGTCACTAACACCTCTGTAGCGTGTCTGTTGGCTCAAGATAGTGACTCTGGCCATGAACAGGAAGTGTACTGCTTAAGTAGGCTGTTAAACGAGGCAGAACAAAAGTACTCCCATGTAGAGAACCTATGTTTAGCCTTATATTTTTCTTGTATGAAGCTAAGGTACTACTTGATGTCTGTTCAAGTGCAACTCATATGCAAGACTGATATAATAAAGTATATGTTGTCCCCACCAATCATCCATGGGAAGATTGGTAAGTGGACACTTGCCCTATCTTAGTTCAATTTGCAGTATGTGCCTCAAAAGGCCATAAAAGGCCAAGCATTGGCTGACTACTTAGCTGACCACCCATGTGTGGATGTGTCAGCTGAGCTGGTAGACATAGACATGGTGGATGAGGCCGCTTGGACCTAGTACTTTGATGGATCAAAGACACAATCTTGAGCGGGTGCTGGCGTGGTCCTCGCTTCCCCATCACGGCATGCCATGCACTTTGCCTTTACACTTGATCTCCCAAGCGCTAAAATTCAAGTCGAGTATGAGGCTTTAGTGGTGGGGTTGGAGATTCTTGTTGACTTGAAAGTCAAAAGTGTTAATATCCAAGGGGACTCCCCACTGGTAGTTTACCAAGTACTTGATGAATTTCGATGCATCAATTACATATTGGAGACATACCTTGATTATGTCCAAATATTAATTACCCACTTTGACAACGTATCCATCAAATATGTTCCTCACCAGGACAATGGCAAGGCCAACTACTTAGCACAACTAGCTTCGGGATTCAAAGAGTTTGCTCATGAAGGGGGGAGCAGAATTTTGTGCGAACACTTAACCCACTGCAGGAGAGATTGAAGCAAAGGGTAGATGTGTTTACAATTGAAGAGGCTGTCGGTGACTAGTGTACCCCCTTGATAGCATACATGAAGAATCCAACAGGGGATGTAGATCGGGCCATCAAATTCAAGGCAAGGAACTATGTCTTGTTGGATGAGGTCTTGTACAAAAGAAGACCAGATGGTCTGCTATTGAAGTGCTTGGGGGACAAGGAGGCCCTACAATCCATGGGTGAGGTTCATGAAGGGATATGTGGTGCCCATCAAGCAGGCCCTACTATGAGATGGGTACTCCATCGGTATGGGTACTACTGGCCATTCATCGGAGAAGATTGTATCGCTTTTTCTAAGGGGTGTGAGGCTTGTCAATGACATGGCCCAGTGCAGAAAGCCCCGGCCATCGACTTGAAGTCTATCATCAAGCCTCGAACTTTCTTTGGATGGGCCATGGACTTGATTGGGAAGATTTATCCACTATCTTCTAATAGACATACATTTGTAATCTTGGCAACTAATTACTTCACCAAGTGGGTGGAAGCCAAGTCAATGACAGTGGTTAATCAAGGAGAAATCATCAAGTTCATCAAAGAGAATATAATACACCGGTTCGGCTTGCCAGCCGTCATAACAGCTGACCAGGTTACCATGTTCACGGGAGGGGAAGCGATGGGTTTTGTTGAAGAACACAGCATCAAGATCATACACTCCACTTCTTATTATGCTCAAGCTAATGGTCAAGCTAAAGCATCCAACAAGGTGGTAAAAGGTATATTGTCTAAGATGATTGAAGATAACCCGAGGAAGTGGCATGAAGTCTTGTCGGAGGCCTTATGGGCTTATCGGATGTCATCACGTAGTAGTACCAAGGTGACCCAGTTCTCTTTGACATATGTCCATGAGGCCTTCCTGCCACTCGAAATAACAGTCAGGTCATTGAGCTACATGAAGCAACATGATCTAACGCCCTCATAGTACTATGAGTCCATGATGTTGAAATTGTGTGATCTTGATGAGTTTCAACACAAAGCACTCGATAACATAAGGGTTCAAAAGGATAAGGTGGCACGCTCTTAAAACAAGAGGGTTAAGCACAAGTCTTTTGAAGAAGGAGAGCTAGTATGGAAATTACACTTACCCATTGGGGATAAAGATCCCAAGTTTGGAAAATGGTCTCACAACTAGCATGGACCCTTCATTGTTCATGCCACCTGGCCCAATGGGGCCTACTTGTTAAAAGATTTAAATGGTGTGTTTCTTGATCGATTGATCAATGGTAAGTACCTCAAGCCTTATGTCCCTTCTCTTTTACTCTTTGGGACGTGGGGTGTCAAGGGGTTCAATGTTAGTCGGCCACCATGGTGGTCGGCATGCCAAACCTCCCACACCCTAAGGCATGGGATGATACCCTCATGATGGAGCATGGATTGAGTAGCTAGTCATGACATGGAGGGTATATTGAGATAAAATTATAACACTGATAATGGAAGCGGTGAAGTTAAGTAGCTAGGTTGGTATCACACTTCATTAAGTGAAATTTATTACTAAACTAATGGGGAAAAATACCTCACAAGATAGTAGGTAGACCGAAAGAGATTATTTATTAATTCGACCACCATAGCCGAAGGGAAGGTGGGTTTAGTGTCTTCGCCGCCCTCATTGCTATTGGATGTACAAGCTGCCTGGAATAAGAAAAAGTAATAACGTGGCTTGCGGATCGGCATCGTAGCTAGTAGGTAAAGGCCAGGCTCTGGTGCTAGACTGTTACGTGGTGAAGTGATTAATTGGCCATGTAAGGAATGGGGCCAATTTGATTTCCTCATTATATTCGGCTATTCGAGTCGAGTAAAAAACTACTATTTAAGTCTTAAGTTTTGGCCTCCTAATTCGAATGGGAAACGGATTAGTTTTGCTGGTGGGTTGTGCAGGCCGAGTAAGACAAGACGCAACAACACAATTATTTCCCATTTAGACCGAGTACTAAGGAAGATTGCAGGCCATCTTGGCCGCAACCATGAGAAGGAGCAATTATTTTGCTCCAATAGAGCTCACGCTATCTTCGTTGCAGGTTTGGTGTTATGGGTTTATTTTGTGATTAATTTTCCATTCATTCCTCTCTGTTATGTAGAAACATGTGGAACTAGTTTGTAATATATTTATTGTTGAAGGACCTCTTTAGCATTTAGCCTCTCTAACCCTATTAGCTCACGCCGAGTATAATAGGATGTGAGGTTTTCGTTTGATGTATGCGGAAAGAACAGTATAACTGCAGCTAATAATAAACCTGAGAACTCACGTTCTCCGTGGAGTAGTCTCGTTCATATTGAACGGGGAAACCACGTAAATCCGGTGTCTTGTGTTATTCTCCATTCTCGCTTCTAGAATTTACATGGTATCAGAGCGGTGATCAGTCACTAGCTTGAGATTTTATCATGGGTGACGAAGACAATAAGCTCGGCAAGGGAGCTATGGCTTCATCCTCAGACGACGTGATACAGCTCACGTCTCCTCTCTAACTTCATCCGTCAGAGAATCCTGGCCAACTGTTAGGAAGTGATTTACTCACAGATTTGAACTATAGTGAATGGGTTAACGATATGACGGAAACCCTAATCGCCAAAAATAAAATGGCGTTCGTCGATGGGTCTCTTCCTCGCTACAAGGCAGGCCCTGGGATCTGTGATGAGGTGTGGTGTCGCTGCGACGCCACCGTCAGGGGTTGGTTAAAAGCTGCCATGAGTAAGGAGGTACGGAATAGTGTGAGGGCTGCTCGCACTGCCCGAGAAATCTGATCCGATTAGCAACAACATTTTGGCTCTGGCTCGGCCACGCGTGCCCACAAACTGCGACGGACGCTGGGATCACTTCTCCAAGGAAAGCTCAGCTTCTCGGCTTTCTATACTAAGTTGTGCACGCAATGGGATTAGTTGTGTGTTGTTACGATCAATCCCCGCTGCACCTGCGGGCTTTGTACGTGCGACATGGCTAGGCAGACGCGCGAGAAGGAAGAAGTAGAGCACCTGTTTGATTTTTTGCTTGGCCTTGATGATGCGTTTGCTGTCATCGGTTCTCAGATCCTCAGTATGAAACTGATCCCTTCCATTGCTGAAACTTATCAGCTAGTAGCGGCGGAGGAACAACAACGACAGATCACGGGTGCTCGGTGTCCCGTTGTTGAAGCTGCTGTCTTCCAAGCGCACAAGGACAAGGACGTCGATGATGATCGTGTGCATTGCACTCATTGTAACAGGATTGGGCACACCAAAGAGACCTGCTACAAACTTATTGGCTACTCCGGTGATCAGAACAAGCCTAGACAAGGCGAGCATGGCGAACGTGGTGACCGTTCTCGGGATCGTAGCGCAGGAGCTGATCGTAGGCAGCGAAGGGAAGCGAAGCCTAGCCTGCGAGCTTCCAATGTCGAGACTGAAGAGAGCCCCATTCCTGGTCTTTCCACAGCCCAGTTTGTGCACCTGAAACAATTCCTCTCTTCTACACCGACCACATCCTGAGAGCCGACAGCTCACATGGCGGGTAATACATCTGAACTTTATGAGTGACTCATCGATTCCGGTTGCAACGAACATATAGTTCGTGATTCCACTTGGTTAAATACAATTGATAGGACTGGTCCTCTTTCCCCAGTTTGTATTCCCAATGGTGCTAGTATTCCAGTACAGGGAGTTGGTTCTTTGGTTTTGAATGATCGACTTACACTTGATCGGGTCCTTCATGTGCCGTCATTCAAATGCAACTTGCTCTCTGTTAGTCATCTCACTAAAGATCATGATGTGCCTTTACTCTTCTTGGCTGATTTCTGCATTATCCAGGACTTACGGTCCAAGACTATGATTGGACTGGGCCAGCTCCGTGATGGTCTATACTATCTCCATCGAGTCGGGGACATCGCGCGTCCACATAGCAGGGTACCTTCTGTGTTCGCGGCTGCTGGGAAGGCTTCCATGGATTTGTGGCACGCTCGCTTGGGACATCCGTCTATGGAGAAGTTATCGGCCTTACGGGAGCGTTTGCAGATTTCTGCTTTTACTCGTGATTCTCATCATTGTGATTCTTGTTTATGTTCCAAACAAACAAGAGCACCTTTTGTTTCACATTCTATTAAGACTCGCATGTGCTTCGAGTTAATTCATGTGGATATTTGGGGAGGTTATCGTACCCCTTCTATGGATGATTCTCGTTATTTCTTGACAGTGGTGGATGATTTTAGTCGAGCCACATGGGTCTATTTACTCAAATTTAAGTCGGATGTCGAAAGGTACCTTCGACAGTTTTGTCAGATGGTGCATACGCAGTTTAATTCTCAGGTTCGGCGGGTGCAGGCCGACAATGGTCCAGAATTCCATACTAATAGTCTCCGTGATTATTATGAGACGCATGGAATCATTCTCCAAACTACATGTGTTGATACTCCCCAGCAGAACGGTGTCGTTGAGCGCAAGCATTGCCACCTCCTCGAGACTGCTCGAGCTCTGCGTTTTCACTCCGGTTTACCTGTCAAGTTCTGGGGTGATTGTGTTGTCACAGCTAGCTATCTGATCAATCGGCTACCTTCATGTGTTCTTGGCAATCGTACTCCTTATGAAGTACTCCTGGGCCGCCAACCCTCTTATGCTCACCTTCACAGTTTCGGGTGCCTAGTGTATGCCAAAGACACTCGTCACGGCCTCGACAAATTCGTCAAGAGGGGGAGACCTTGTGTGTTTGTTGGATACCCGGCCTCACGGAAAGGTTTCCGGGTGTACGATCTTCAGTCTCGACGAATTTACTCGTCCCGGGATGTCCATTTTGTTGAAAATATTTTCCCTTTTCAGGAACAAGAGACGCCAAACTTAGATGGGGCCAAGAAGCACACCTTGGAAACTCGATGTGAGCACGAGGAGATACCTGATGCCGAGCTGCCAGCGAGCATGGAGATGGAGAAAATCTTGATGCTCATGTGGAGCATCCTCATGAAGAAGTCAATACACAGACAGGTGGCGAATATAATGATGAAAGCCAAGAGGACGAGGGAACCCCTCAATCTGAAGAAGTTGGCGCCCCCGAGGAGCCTCCTTTGAGGCGTGGAGATAGGGTACGTCGACCACCATCTTCATTGATGGACATTTATGATGTTGAATTTCCAGGACAGTCCCGTGGGAATGCAGCGACAACGTATCCCATGGCGAATCACTTGAGTTATGAGCACTTCTCACCTCAACATCGGGCATACCTGGCCGCTATCACCAAAATTGAGGAGCCCAATACTTTTGAGGAAGAAGTCAAGCATGTTTGCTGGAGAGAAGCCATGCTACGAGAACTGCGAGCCTTAGAAGCCAACGGGACGTGGACCTTAGAGTCACTTCCATAGGGCATGAAGGCAATAGGTGCAAAGTGGGTATACAAGGTAAAATACAGGCCTGATGGTACTTTGGAGAGGTACAAGGCCAGGCTAGTAGCGAAAGGATTTACACAGCTTTAGGGAGTTGACTTTCATTATACGTTTGCACCAGTAGCCAAGGTGGTTACGGTGCGAGTTCTCTTGACAGTGGCCATCAAGAGAGACTGGGATCTACACCAGCTAGATGTGAATAACGCCTTCTTACACGGCGATTTGGAAGAAGAAGTATATATGCAGATTCCACAAGGTTTTGCTAAAGCAGGAGATAACAGAGTGTGCAGGTTGAGAAAATATATTTATGGACTAAAACACGCCTCACGAAACTGGTACCAGAAGTTCACTACATCACTTTCTGAGCTAGGCTTCAAGCCATCTCGCCCGGACCATTCATTGTTAATCTACAAGCAGGGTGAAGACTTTGTGGCAGTACTCATATATGTGGATGATGTAATTCTCACAGGAAACAACACTGCCTTCATAAATAAGGTGAAGCACTTCCTGGATCAACGTTTCAGCATCAAGGATTTGGGAAGTTTGAAGTATTTCCTAGGGATAGAAGTGGTAAAAGTCGCGGATGGTGTAGTCCTCAGTCAGAGAAAATACACCTTAGACATTCTTAGTGATGCCGGAGTGACAGGAGCATGTCCGAGTAGTTTTCCCAAGGAGCAAAACCACGAGCTCACAAGTTCGAGTGAAAAAATTGCAGATGACATCAGCGGATACCGATGCCTAGTTGGGCGCCTCCTGTATTTGACGGGAACGCGACCTGACATTTCTTATTCATTCAATATATTGTCATAGTTTGTTCATTGTCCAGGACAAGAGCACATAGCGGCCGCAGTTTGCATCTTGCGATACCTGAAGAGGTCACCTGGTCAGGGCCTGTTCTTTCCTAAGTCTGGAGACTTAGAGCTGGTGGCATACTACGACGCAGATTGGGCAGGATGCCAGACAACCAGGCACTCAACTACTGGATATTATATTCAGTTAGGAGGAGCACCCGTATCGTGGAGAACGAAGAAGCAGAAGGTTGTCTCAAGGTCATTTGCTGAAGCAGAGTACCGGGCCATGGCGAGTACGGTTAGCGAAGTCCTTTGGCTGCGGTTCCTTCTCAAAGAGTTAGGTGTTCGGCAACAGGGTCCCACACCGCTTTACTGCGATAATCAAGTTGCGTTACACATTGCAGCTAACCCCATTTTCCATGAGAGAACGAAGCATGTAGAAATGGACTGCTACTTCGTTCGTGAACGAGTTGCAACCAAGGAGATTGAGCCAAAGAAGATTGGAACTGCAGCGCATCAGGCAGACATTTTCACGAAGGCCTTGGGAACATAACAATTCCATACGCTGTTGTCCAAGTTGGGCGTTCGGGATCTTCACGCGCCAACTTGAGGGGGAGTGTAGAAACGTGTGGAACCAGTTTGTAATATATTTATTATTGAAGGACCTCTTTAGCATTTAGCCTCTCTAACCCTATTAGCTCATGCCGAGTATAATAGGATGTGAGGTTTTCGTTTGATGTATGCAGAAAGAACAGTAGAGTTGCAACTAATAATAAACCTGAGAACTCACGTTCTCCGTGGAGCAGTCTCGTTCATATTGAACGGGGAAACCACGTAAATCCGGTGTCTCGTGTTATTCTCCATTCTCGCTTCTAGATTTTACATGTTAAGAGGCGGGTTGAATAAAAAAAGATAATTCTAAACTTCTCTACCGGTTGGCTACTAGAGGAGTGTGTGTCCAACAAGCCGGTTGTGACAAGGAGAACCAGACTTGTTTAGTCTGCTTGGTGGTAGCGTGAGAAAAAGGCCGGTTGACATAATACAATAAGGAGTAGGATTTCATGATCCATACCCACTTAGGCTGGAGCTGACTTTGAAAAAATGAACAAACGAAGCATGGGCAAGATTAAGGAAAAATCCCAAAGTACACTAGTTTGTAACAAAAATTCTCAAAATACATAAGTTATAAAAATAATTCCAAAAGTACACATGTTTCACATTCACCGTTTTTGACAAATGCAGTGAATACAATCATCGCGTTAGACAAACACGGTGAACATTTCATCGTTTTAAATTAAAACGATGACTTGTTCACCGTCTTTCGATGCCTCACAGCGTCCCACGTCAGCTCGAGCTCGATCATTTTAATTTAAAACGGTGAAATGTTCACCGTGTTTGTCTAACACGGTGATTGTATTCACTGCGTTTGTCAAAAACGGTGAATGTGAAACATGTGTACTTTTGGAATTATTTTTATAACTTATGTATTTTGGGAATTTTTTTTAAGAACTAGTGTATTTTGGGATTTGTTCCCAAGAATAATGGAATGCATTTTGTTTTTAGCCAAGTTAGTTACGAGAAGGAAAATTGAGTTAATTAGGTGGGTTTGTTGGCTTTGTGTATAAACCCAAATTGTGGCTCAGGAAGTGACGACGGGTTATGTTAAATTTTAGAAGTTATTGTTGGGTTCAACAACTTAGTGCATAATCCTTATACATTAAGTTGTGGGATATTTATTTGCCTAGGAAAAAAATCAGTTTGTATCACATCGATTAAGTATAAGAGATTTACTGGATTTATAAGACCAGTTCAACATTAATAATTAAAAGAGCTAGCTGGGCCTTGTTGAGTTGGGTTTTTGGGCCTAAATGGCCAAGCTCTTCTCCATACATGGTGGTTGACCCGTCTCATTGGCCCGCATATCCGGACGATGCCTCCACCTCATGGTATAAAATTTGGGCCCCAAAAACTAAGTCTGAAAACAAGGCGGCATAACGGGGTCATCCAAAAACTAAGTCTGGAAGCAAGGCGGCACAACGAGGTGCCAAACAACCAGGTGTCAAACGACCGGGTACCAAATAGGGGGTCATCCAAAAACTAAGTATGAAAACAATCGGCACAACGGGGTGCCAAATGATTGGGTACCAAGCCGGGTACCAAATAGGGTACCAAGCCGGCAAGGCAGGCCTGGTACCAAAACATATGAAAATTGGCTAAGTATGAAACCAACAGGGTACCAAGACCACTAGAGGATATCAAGCCGACAAGACATACTTGATATTAGGTTACCAAACCTCCCAAAAAACTAAGTATAGAGATCAAATGGTGCCAACCCGATGAGGAGGTGACAAGGTGGCCATCTAAGGTGACTACCCGGATGGGTACCAAATCATCATGAACATGATGTAGGGCCCTTAGGGGGTTATATGGAGACTAAGTCCCAAGATGGGCATGGTGTACCCCTAACGGAGTACCAAGCCAGCAGGGTGCAAGGTACCAACTTGATAAAATTGCAGAAGTTAAGTATGGAGACCAAGCCGGTATGGCTGGCTTGGTAGCAAGGGTATCGAGCCGACAAGATTGGCTTGATACCAAGATGACAAGTTGGTACCATGACAGTTTCTCTAATACTAAGTTTGGAGTCTTGGGGGGTAAAGGGGCCAAGTTTTCATCATGTCTAGGTGGGTAATATGGCCTAGCTATCAAGACGGTTCATCGAGTTGGCTAGCAAGATGAAGAGCGTGGAGTCGTCTGGGATGTTGAGGATGTGATCAAGACTTCATCATGGAGGCTAAGGCAAAGAGGCTCAACCCTATCTAGTCATGACAGGGCGACAAGGCTCAACACCAACCCTGCCCGGCATCTACATCAAATACCCACCAGCCCCAAGACAGGACAAGGGCCCACAAGCCGACGGTTACCAACTAGTCACCAGGCCCCGAGGCGGGTTGGAGCAAGAGGCCAGCTAGCAGTTACCAAGGCAGTTACACCTAGTGGCTATAAATAGGAGAAACTAAGATTGTAAACAGGTTCCATAACCAAACATTTGACACCACATGTCAAACTTTATCCTTTTCTCAATGTAGCCATAGTCGTATCTTTTAGTTTTTGGAGCTCTCACTGAACCTTCATAGGAGTAGAAGTAACGTAACTTAGTTTTCTTAGCCATCAAAATCATCGAACACCTCCTTGTCAAAAAAAAAACATCGAACACCCTTGTTCGAACATTGTTCGGAGAGAATTGAACCGTGTTATTTTTCGTTGTTCAAAAGTCAAAGGTACTTTAGGGGTCGTTTGCTTGTTGAATTTGAAAAATGAGGGTTTTGGCCAACAAAAACCTTGGGATTTATGTTGAATTTATTTGATTATGGATTTGAAGAGTCTAATGTTTGCATGATAGATTTGATGATGGATTTGTTAAATAAATAACTAACCATCAAGGATTTGCAAATCCCAAATCAATATGTGGGATTTACAAGTCTGTGGGGTCCACGGATTTGGTTCCAAAATAAAGACCAAATCCGTGGACCCCACGGATTTAGCACCCTTCAACAAACAATGGACTTATGTTAAATCCATCAGGCTTGAGATTTGGGTACCGAATTCATAACCCAAATCCAACAAGCAAACGAACCTTAATTGAATTCAAACGCAAGAAATCAGAATGGATTGTGGTGAATTAATAACATGCGATTTTTTGTAAGTTTTCATCCTTCATTAGTTCTTACCCGATGAATAAGAAAATCTACTACAAAACTACTTTTACGGGAAACATAGATGAAATTGACATAAAGAGTAACAATTGTTGTAGTACTATCTAGAGGTGAACAAACACACTCGCAAATCGATCCATTTATCCAACCTGACTCAACCCATCCGTATTTATTGTTAAAACGAAGGTTTTGGGTTGGGTGAAGATTTTCTTTTGTAAGACCCGCCTCTTTTGGGTTGGATTTGGATTTTAGATTACATAACCCGTAAAACCCGACTCAACCCGTGTTACAATTATTGGTATGAATTCGTATCCAAAAAAATATTTATGTCGTATATAGTCATACTTATGAGAAAATTAAGATATTTCACCATGGTTTTTCTCTCATGGTCTCCCTAATCTAATGCATTTTTCGGCTTAAAGTTTACACATAAATTTAATATAGCTATGATTCACGTAATTATTTTTCTTGTGTACAATTTTAATAGAATAACATATTATGGATGCGTTCATTTATAACCTGTTTGGCCTATTTCACCAAATGTCGTGAAAAAAACTAGACATAAGTTGAAGAAAATCAAATTTTATTAAAATTCAAACAATATTTGTGAATTTTGATACCTTTCACTTTGGTCTATTCGTTTAAATTTTTAATTAGTTATAAAATATTTTTATGGTGTAGACTAATTACATATTTTGTGTTGGGTTGGGTTTTTACTTAAAAATATCGCCAACCCGATCCAACCCAATTAGAAACAAACTGTAGGGTTTAAATTTTGTTGGTGGGTTTGAGTTTAATATTTTCCAAACCGCAGTGCATGAGTCGGGTGATTAAAATGTCTAAATCCGGACCACCCGACCCATGTACCCTGATACTATCACATTGTTACAACATCGTTGTACCATGATTCCATGAATGAGCCGATGACTTAGATTGCTACAACGATATTTATTCACGAGATGATCTCTAATTATTAATAACTATAATGAACCACCCAAAGAAACTGAACGGTGAGCTAAAGAGCCACGAATCCATAATTTCAATCCTTTCGTTTCATTTTTTGTGGCTATTTCGTCGTTTTCTTGTCGACTGGTTAGCCAAACGATCAAAGAAGGTGGAACCGGTGAGTTGCTTTCCAGAATCCCATCCACACGTACGTATCGTATTTTCAATTTAGCTAAAGGAAGAGACGTGGGTGAGTTGGAAAAGAATTTTAGTGACGATATCACAAAACCTCAACTAACTAAATCATTAGTTAAAGATATTATAAATATATTGAGAAGCAAAAAGGGAAAAAGAAATGGAAAACAATATATAGCTTTGGGGGGAATGGTATTTTTATCAAGCACTAAACCGACCATCTGTCCCCAGAAACAAGCCAGCCAGCCAGCCAAATTCCAAAGCGCCTACTCGCATCTTGAGAAAACGACGTCGCCTTGGTCGACATAAAACCTCAAACCAAAAACTCGAGTAAATCAACACTTGTATCTATTCATCCACCAGGAACACCACCACTAATTGTCATCATGACTCATGAGGCTCGTGGCCGTACGAGGATGAAACTTTGCTATTAACCATGACCTTTGCCCACACTTTCATCCTCAAAGTCTCAGCATCGACAATCTGGTCCTAATGACTACAAAACCAAAATACGAGTAAATCCGTGATCCAGTGAGAACGTGGGATTCGATCTCTATGTACTATTTGCATAATTATAAGTGTAGCATGAGTTTAGGTAATATAAAGTATAAACGTATTACATGTGATAACTTTTTTTAGAAAACTCACACGGTACTTGAAAAATTACAAGCTCAAACTAAACTATATCTCGAGTTCAAAACTATAGACAAATAGTATATGATTTTGTGCACACACTCAGAAAGCATAGCAAATAGAATCATGGAGATAATTTGAGTTATGATGAAATAGTATGAGGAGCAAGGATGAGTTTAAAAAAGAACTTCGACAGAAGACAAAAACGAGAGTGGGTTCTTATTCAAATCAGATTGTTCTTGAATTTCGATCGATGTGAATGAAATAAAACCGAGTTTTGCGCTATCAAGTTAAGAAAAAGGGGTAGCAGATTGATGATAATAAGGAAAATTACTTGATTCGAGTTTCGAGTTACACATATTACCAATACTAAATGTTTAAGGACTATAAATGGAGAAGGATCAAACTAAGGGTACTTTATGGCACCTTTACCCCGGCCCCCCGTGACGCCAATCTCGAGACCTAGGTGGTTCGGACCTTTAATTAAAAAAAAAAAATTGAAGCCCGTTACCGACGCCAGAACTAATGGGGACCAATTAAAACGTGACCCCACCTGATCCATCACCCAACCGGACAGCTCGCTCACTGGGCCCCCACACCGACCTTTGCTCTTGCTGTTGCTGTTGCTCCCCTCCACCTCCATCGTCGTATTTATCCTTTCCAGACCGACACTTTCGGGCCGCGTAGGACAGCCCCTTCACGTTGCACACATCCACGTGTCTTCCTTCTTATTGGCTGGAAGCCGTACAATGTGTCTCCCTCTTTCTCTCGAACTTTTCCTTTTTGACTGCCTGCCTCGCGTACGTTTTATTCACACAATTTATTACCACTTACTACGTGTAGGATCTTCTTAAAATGAAATTCTAATTCAATCGTATTAATTGGCTTATTTCATAAAATAAAATTATTGGCCAAATTGTTTCAATTTTTATTTGATCCATCAATATTACTATTAATAGGGCTCGCTATTTGATCCGGACTGTTTGGTTTACCCAAAACCGGACCGTATAATTCGGATCGGGACCGGACTGGGACCGGATAGCAATCAATCCAATCTCATATTTGGATTTAGATTTGAGGTAAAAAAATCCGGATAAGAGACCCCCAACACCTCAAATCAAGATCAAATTAGGACCGGACCGGATCAAGACCGGACTGTATACAATCCAATCTTTGGACCTTATATTCCCGAAAAGACCGGACTAGGACCGAATCAATTTAGTACAATTTAACCGGACCGGACCGTATATTCACCCCTAAACATTACCCCTAATAATCTATTATATCGTACTTGTAGGAAATTCAGTAGAGAATTGAACTGAAGTGGGATTGAATCAAAACTACTTCATCTACTTTGGCTCTTTGTGTTATCTTTCATAATCACTGTATCGATAATTACATGAAGCAATATATTATTTATTAAGAGGATAAGTTGTATTTTTTATGTGCAGACCACTCATCAGTCATCACAAGAGCAATGAAACGAAACGACCAAGATATGACCACTTTTTTTTTTTTTTAATGAATAACATGCTAATAATGTTATTATTATCTCTTAATTCTGAATGAAAATTAAGCTCAGATATCTCATATTTAATCAAAAGGATGATGAAACTTGCCGACTCCCCCGACACTTGTCAGAATCTGGGCGGCTACCACACCGTCCAAAAACACTATTCAATTCCCCCCATTTCCCCTTCCGCACACAGATCAACGGCTCAACTGCTCCACGTCCGTTACAACCGTTACCATTGGATCCTCCTCTCCTTCTCTTCCTCCTTCCATTTCCTTCCTTCCACGCGTCAAGTCCGCGTGGCCAAACTAGTATAAAAGCCCACCCTTCTCCACCCTTCCATATTCATCACCCACATCAACAAACTACTTTACTCTCTTCACTATACAATTCGAAACAAAGCGAAAAAAACCCGTCAGTGTATCTTTTTTTCCAAGTCTTCTCACAACAACAATGGCGGAAGAGTTCCAGAACAAGAGCGGCCACGATGACGTGGAGGTCAAGGACCGCGGGATGTTCGATTTCTTGGGGAAGAAGGACGACGTGGAGACCACTAAGGCGCCCCACCACCAGGAAGAAGCTGCGATGTCGTCCGAGTTCGAGGAGAAGGTTCAAGTCTCCGAGCCCGTGAAAGAGGAGGAAGAGATCAAGAAGGAAGAAGGCGGTGGTGGCTTGTTCTCCAAGCTTCACCGATCCGGCAGCAGCTCCTCCAGCTCCGTAAGCCTCTCTCATATTTTAATTAAGTATTAATTCTTTTTCTTAAATTTGATTGGTGTAATTAGCTGAGGAAGATATATGTTAATTTATGGTGGGACAGTCGAGCGAGGAGGAGGTAGAGGAAGACGGAAAGAAGATCAGGAAGAAGAAGGAAAAGAAGGAGAAGAAGAAGAAGGAAGAGGACACTTCGGTCCCCGTGGAGAAGTGCGACGACGTCGTTCCAGAGGAGAAGAAGGGGTTCATGGAGAAGATCAAGGACAAGCTGCCCGGCAAGAAGAGTAGTACCGCTGATCATCCGGAGGAAACCCCTGTTGCGGTGGCGGCGCCGCCACACCACGAGCCTGCGGAGGCGGCAGCTGCTCATCCGGAGGAGAAGAAGGGGTTCCTGGAGAAGATCAAGGAGAAGCTACCCGGATACCACGCCAAGGGAAGTGAGGCCGAAGAGAAGGAGAAGGAGAAGGAGAAGGAGAAAGAAAGCCACTAGATCAAAATTTGGAAGAATTGATGGGGTTTTTAATTTCTCTAAATATGTTTTCGGCATTTTGAAATTTGTGGGTTTTGGTTATATGATGATTATGATCAGTCCATGATGCATAGTTTGTGTAACTGTGTAATCGTGTGTCGCCTTTTGGGGTTTTCTTTCCTTCTTTGCGTTTTGGAGATGCTGCTGTGGTTTCTCTATTGGAAATTGACGACTTAAATACGAGTACTGTTGATCGTGCTTGTATGTAAGTTTGTTTGATATTAAGATAATTACTTTTTCCTTATATAATGTGATTTATATCTTTTATGTTATTTGAAGTATTAGTTAAAGTTATCAAAACGCTTAATATATTGGATGAAATATGTGTCTCTAATTATGATTTGATCGTGTTCATTTTTACTCAAACTAAAAACGTATATGATCGTGTATGAAATTTACTTCTAATACACAGAAGGTTGTGTTTCTTATGAAGAGAGAGAGCTATGGAAGGAGATGGAAGAGATCAACAAGTACTAGTGTGTATGCAAATTTAAGAATCATGGAGGTCTCTAGAAACGGGAAAAATTGCTAAATTAACCTTTTTGGTTGATGAATTGAATTGAAGGCAAAAGGTGTAGGGTGGTGGTTGGCTGGTTGCAACTTGCAAGTTAATCGACACAAGTCACTGCATGTGCCCTGTCTTGTCAAATATATATATACTAGTGCGGAAAGCCCGCGCTCCGCGGCGGGATTCAAAACTGTTGGAATGATTGTTTAACAGGTCATTGGCTAAGCACGATTGAGAACGATAATATTAGAAGGCTACAAAAGAGACGATGATAGTAATGCTGGAGGAAATTGCAAATCCCTTAGGAAGAAAAGAAAAGATGTTTCACATTAATATTCAACGTAGTACAAACAAAGACCATAATGGTGACTTGGACTTTCCATAAGGCAACGGAAAAAACAGATGCAATTTGCTTTCTAAGATCAGCTTGTTTAACTCAAATCTCAAAGGACATACGTTCAAAAAGAAGCTTGATCCTTACCCGTCTCTTCAACAAAGTCAAAATCTAAGGAATTAGAGAATTGGCAGGTCGATTAGCTTGGTAATGGATCATTTCTTCACTCACTCTTGGAAGGCAAAGAAACATGTACATCCACCAAGTTGGATAAGGAGCTGCATATAAATGAAATTTAGGCCAAGTAAAATCTACAACCGTGATTTAAGCAATTCACAGCATGAAAGCAATTCAACTGTTCATTTGGATAGTGCAATTAACTTTATGTAAATAATTACATTAGTGAAAAATATCACGAAATGAAAACAGTATCTCATTTAAAAGAGCAAAGTTAGGTGGAAAGATGAACGCGCACAGTTTGGATATATACCAAAAGGATGTTTTCTTAGGCTCTAGGCATTCTAATCTCAGACGTAAAACAGAGTTCATAAATTCACAAATGATTACCCTTTTAGAATTCATAAATACCCAACATAAAATTGGCAAACTAACTTATAGACATTGAGAATGCTTCAAGGCAGTCAATAGAAAGGAGGGCCCTGACTGTCTAGCAAGCAGCAAGAAAGGAAGACCTAAACTGGAGAAGGATCACTCCGACCAACACCACATTCGAATTAGGCAGAGTACATATCGTGTTTACACATTAACAGAGCGGGGTGCAAAGGAAGTCCAACACGCATTCAATTAGAGTATTATACTATTATTTAAATGAGACAGAAAGCATGCATGTAGCAAAATCGACCTATGAACAACTACATCAAGTCCCTAAGACATCCTTTCACACCAATTTGAAGTACTATTGGTGTATTTTGCTTCACGTTACTGTATTGAGCATGGAAGGAAAGCCTTCGTTCCAACGCAAGCTGGAACTGAACTCGAACCCACACCAATAAATTCAACCAAAGGCATCAAATTTTAAAAAAATAATATACTTAGAAAGAACATGCGGGAAAGAACAATTCCAACATGTTACAACCTGAGACAATATATCGTGATTGACAACGATGCAGAATAGTTGTACACATGATATCTCTATCTATTTCGAGGAATGCAAATCCATAGTCATTCTCTTTCACAAAAACCACGAACGATTGTAAACAACGCAACAATATTTTCAAGCCTACTCAGTATGTGAAATAAAATAGCATCAAATCTATAAGAGAATGGAGTTTAAGAAAAGGAAAAAATGACAGTCTTTCAAACACGCATTTCCCCTATTATATATTTATATAGGGGTGTGCAATGGTTCGGTCCGTACCAGACCACACCGGACCAAACCGTTGTTAAGACCGGATCGGACCAGATAGAGTAAAATGCGGTCCGATCCTTGGTTCTCATGAATTTTATAATTACTGAAGAAATGGTGGACCGAGCTCATATTTGGACCGGACTGAACCGGACCAAATGCAAGAATGGTCCGGTCCTTGATCCTAACATGCATGTCACCAATGGACCGCGGTTCTCATGAGTTTGGTACGGTCCGGGCCGAACCGTTTCACACCCCTATATTTATATATATGCCTAAAAACTTCCAATTTCAATACCAATATATTTATATATATGCCTAAAAACTTTCAATTTCAACACCAATAGTGCTAAAGAGTTCTTAATTTGCTTCTTCTTCTGCACTGTGTCATTCATTCTGAAAAACTAAAACAACAGTGAGAGCGGTGAGGGAGGAGGAAGTACCGGATCCTCAAAACTTGAGCGGGAAGCAAGGAAATTGTGCTGCCAGCATGTGAGTCTTTCTCCTCCTCTACCAACTCATCTTCTCCTTTCCCTCCTTATACTATTCATTCTTCCTCTCTCAGTGTAAGTCAGTTCGGCAACCCTACTACTCTCTTCCCACTTCCCTCTTTCGGCTGCTGCATTCCCTAAGCATTCTCCTTTCCTAAGAATAATGCACAATAGGTTTCCTTATTAGTCAGTTCATGAATTGTGCATCTTGTCATCCAAACACATAATGAAGCATATATATGTGGACAGGGAATGACGGTCTTCGACTTTTTTTAGTTTGCAATTCAGTTGAGAAAGCTAGCTTTCTGGTCTTCCTTTTAAAAAAGAGATTATGCCTACAGGAAAGTAACACCAGCACAACCATACCGAATAGAAAACTCTAGCAAACTGAGTCCATTTCATAAAGTCCTTGAATTCAAAACTGCATATTTTATTTCACAACCTGCGAATGGAAGAAGATTCACAATTTTCGTATAAGAAATCAGCAACGGCATCATCACACACTTTGTTTCACAGGTTGCAAAGATAGGCCAAATGTAATAAAAAGGAATCTACAGGCACGCGAAATCAGAACGGTTTCAACATTGTAGATCTAGGAACTCATCATCCGACCACCTGATGTTCTTGGGGATCCACAGGGCCTATCAACCAATTCAAAATCATTCCAAAGCTAGAAACAATGAAAACAAAGAAGACTGGACTCCAACCTTACTTGCATATATCATCACGACGGAAGGCTTCCCGTAACTAAATTGAAGCCTAAAAGCACACTTCAATTTTCTCATCTGACCACCATAAAATCTCAACAGTATCCTCACAAGCACCAAGTCTTCGATACATCCTGTCCATCGCAAATAGACTTAGGTAACAGGTCTGAAAATATGCCCATCCATCTTTATGGCGTTGGTCATAGTTAATTACCACAAAACAAACTCATAGTTCCTTCCAACCCATCAATTATAGAACCTTCTAAATCGATGAGTGATTATGGACCAATCATGATATTTTAGAGCAAGTTTCTTCATATATATAAGACTCTATATCTATCCAAGTAATTTTTTATTTTGTGAATAAGCAGGTTTGGCTAGTATATTTTCAAATTCCATTCCATTCCAGTGGGACAAAAGTGAAAGGACCTAGAACAAAAAATAAAGTTTATTCAGGAAGTACTAAGCTAATGCAAACAAACCGAACCAAGTTTAACAACTGAAATTAAAAGTAATGAAAAAAACATCTTCGAGATTATATATGCTAATGGATCCAAGATGTAAGGCTAGAGAATCTACTATAGTTAGATCATAAAAAAAAAGACATGTCAAGACCAATGGAGAATTTCAATCTGTAAACAGGAAATAATCCATCAGACGCACTCTAAGTTCAGTGTTCAAGTCTGACTTGGTTTAGATCCCAAAATGAAACTAAATAGTCTATGAAAGACACCATGTGCCTACCAAACACAATTGCACAAATACTTGCCCTTAAACTTGTGAAATCATATTGACAACAAAAGAGAGGAATCAAATAACAGCACAGTTAACGGTATCGAATCCGAATCAAACCCGGTGTACTTTACCCATTCAAAGGAATAATAGATTTAGTGCGAAGAAACATAAATACATATCATGAATTTTACAGACCAATTCCGGCAGTTCAATGACCCCCCTCATCCAGTTCCCCAAAAGTCTGACTCACACAACCGAGGCAGTAAATAAACCAAACACGAAGACTGAGAAGAAAAAGGATTGTGGGTTTGCAAAGCGGTAAGCCAGACATAGAAATTGTACCCTCCACATCTTACTTATAAAAACATCAGTAACCAAAGGACGGACCAAAAAGAAAAATCTAAAAGGAAAGACAAATGAAGTATACAACGAACCTGCAAAAGCATCAATTCTCTTGCTCCGACCTACCAATTCCTAGCACCAAATCACACGAACCCACCTATTCCTAGGAAGGACCCGCTCACTTCGCTTCGCATCAAATGCGGATTTGTTTATATGTTCCTATATAAACAAATTAAAAAGTGTGAAACCGCAACCAAAAACCCAGGGAAAATGAAGATATCCCAACCGAAAACCCAACACTGACGACATAAATAAATAACACAAATTAAAGGGCTGCTAAGTTCCCCAATCCTATAACAATGAGGAGAATGGGAAAGGCAGTATTGTCTCAATCATAGTAGTGCATTGAAATAATCCACACATGTATTCTTTTTAAGTTCCCAGGCTTTTGATTGCAAAAATGAAAGAACCCTAATGAATAACCACTAAATGTTTATGGCATCAACATTTTAGAACTTACAAAACCAGTAGCTGAAAGAGCATAGGCCAGAATCGGAACTTTAACTTGGGTTAAGGTATCTATGGACATTGATTAAACCAATATCAGTCGGTCATGTATCTCAAAAGAATTAACCCCTTCCTACCAAGAAAAAAAAAAAAAAAGAATTAACCCCAGCAGGAAACTCTCTACTAAGTCCTTTAGTCCAACATGACACAAAAACAACTGAATTCGAATGGAATTGTGTTTAAAAATTAAATTTCAATTGAATCATAATAATTGATTGGCATAATCAAATATGCTTCAGTGGAATCCTCATAACAAAAGATACATTTGGAAAAATGATGCTGCAAGTGCAAAATCAGCGTTAGTGAGAGGTGCAACAAAAAATTGCAGCAAGCTTTCAATTACTTGTATCCTCCACTAAAATACACGGGAAACCTAAAAGGCAAAATTACCGTGCAAGAAAAATAATTCTCAGAAGGAAATTTTTGGAGGGAAACAGAAGTTGTGTTGAGAGAACCAAAGATATGTTTCAACTTCATCCCTCTTTATAACTCCAGTACCCCACCTCTAACCTTTACTGACCATGGTCCATGTGATAAAGGGAATGGAAAATGACACCATTCTCATTAGCCCTTTCAGACAACTCCTTTCAAGTATAATTTATACACCCAGCAATAGAAAAACAAATAAATCCTGCTTACACAGTGTACATTAGAAGCCAGGCCTCAGAACATCATAATTGATTAGACCACCAAATGAAGAACATTAAGCAAAGGGACACGGAGGCTTGTGAATCGACAGCAACTTCACTCAGGTTCAAATTCCCGTGTAAGTGTATATGTCTAAATAGTAATAGCATCACCGATTTTAAAGATCAAGTACGTAATGGGCAATGATAACAAACTAAACATGCTTTCAAGCATATGCCAAGAGTCCCTAGCATAGCTACTTTACTAAAAAGCATGGACACTTGCAATATTTAAGTAATTAAGTGCACGCATCAAGTTTACAGTAGACCCATATACAACAATTCGAAGGAAACGAAAGGCATCAGTAGAGAAGTTGACGGAAAGGAAACCTTTTTGGGTAGAGCAAGCAGGGTAAGAGAGTCAATTTCTGATATTAGATCAGTTATAAACTCTTGGTTGTATTATCCATCTGACATCGGGTTCTCTGAGCTGATGTTGGCAATTACAAATTCTATGCAAGGTCATCTAGTGAAGTTATGATACAGAACTGGCCCAATGTACTCCTACTTCTCTAAACTAACAAAGCAAAGCAAATTTTGTAGACTGTGAGCGGATCTGTAAGGAATGGAAGCAACTAAACGGCATATCAATGACAAGTAAGAACCAAAGGCTGCAAAGAAGAAAGAAGAAAAAGGAAGGGGAAGATTAAAAAAAACGGAGAACTAAAGGTAAGCAGCGAATGCGTAGAGACCTGTACTGTAAGCGACAATGATTTGCAAAGTCTAGTCAGGTAAGGGATTCTTCTCTTAATTCTCTTTCATGGGAACAACTGCACATCTTTTGAAGATTTGGCCTTATAACTGACTCTCTGGTCCTAATGAATGCTGTAAACAGAACTATTCTATCAATTTAATGTCCCACTATCATTAAAGAAGGGAGAAAAGAATAACGAACACGGTAGACCACAAAGAACCAAACGGGGCACAATGTTTTCAAAACAAACGAAGCACATGATCAACCATTAAATCAAGACAACTTACTCCAGAAGCAGTTGAACTTGTAAGCGCATCATAGTGTGAGGTGCCACCAATTATCTACAAAAAACATGTTTAAGCATTTAAATCTTGGCAATCAGCATCCAGTGATGAAGCGCACCAGATTATAACCAAATATTTAACTGAAAATGCAGAAGCAAGCAAGACAGTCATTGGAAGATGGAAGTATCTAATGAAGCAGAGTAGGAAGTACCTGAACAATGAAAGTATAGAGTAGTTGCAGGAAAGCTCTACATTTCATCTCCATCCCTCTGTACTGTTGCATGTTGCAAGTGACCATTGATATCAAGGAGCCACAAAATCTGAAACCACCATATTTATACATTACAATCCCCATCTCCACAGCGGCTAATAACCAACCAAAATCTAAGTTAGAAAGACAATCTCAAAGCTGATAAATTCAAATGAACTGAACCACACTATTAAAGGGAAGAAAGGCGGCAAACATGCCTTTACCAACAGACAATAGGGGAACTTTTGACCTCCCAAAACCATCAACATAAACAAATCATCTCCATTGAATTTTGATGCGTCTCTGCACAATTTCCAAACAAAAAGTCATGAGGGAACTACTCAAGGAACTGGCCAGCAGGAGTACTTGTCCCAAATTTGAGCCTCTGTCTTTACCTCTTCTTTTCCTTCAGGAGATGAGAGCTGTTTAATCAACTGGGAGACCTTAGTGATCCTCCTATCCTCTTTTATAATAATACAAAAAATCAAAAAACGATATACATCATGGAAAAACAACAAAGAAAATTGGAATGAAAGAGAAAAATATACGATAGAGCAATCACCCAGGTGACAACTTGAGGAATAGATTCGATTCTGCAAATTTTGTAGAGGAATTTTTAAAAAGGAAAAGAGGGTAAAGATTTCACCAAGTCATTGCCACTGTCCTCGTGCAAGCTACTGTGACGAAGATCTAATTGACCATCGGTTCTTGAAGCTTCTCCTCTACAGTGGCACTAATGAACTCGTTGAGCAAAAAAATGCAGAGGAAATCGTCGTGCACCTTTCACATACATATGAAAATGATGAGGTGAGACAATGCTTTTATGCAACCGGTACCAACAAGAACAGAAAGATGGTGATCATTGCACCGAAGCCACAAAAGAGAGGATTTACCTTCTGCATCATTTTGTGCTGCACATACTCTTTGGTAGCTCCTTCCCTCGAGAAGGCAACATTCAGCTCAGAGAGTGCACTGGCTTCGACGAAGTTGTTGAGTTCATCCTCGTAGATGAAATCCTGAATTTAAAACCGTGACATCGTGAGACCACGAAAAATCACAACAAAACCCATGCACCAGAATCCATGGAAACAGCAGCTTACCGTCTTACGGTTTCTGCAACCAAAGAAGAAGATAGAGGGCCCAAGTACTGCTCCGGATTCTTTGAGTGCTAGTCTTTCCTGCAGGAAGCCCCGGAAAGGAGCCAGTCCAGTCCCAGGACCAATCATTATGATGGGAACTTTAGTATCTGCAGGAAGTCTGAAATTCGATTGCCGAATGAAAATGGGGGCCCAACTGCAGTCTTGACTCTTCTCCATAGGAGCAGCATTCTGTAGGATCAAAGGTGAACCATTACCATTTGCCTCTCTATCCACTGGCATCCAGTCAGAAAAATAGAACAGCAAGCTGCGCAAACACATGATAGAAAATAGTACATACCCTCATCCAAGTTGAGCACACTCCCTTGTGCACCCGTCCCCCTGGAGTTTTCTCAAGCACCAGAGCACAAGTCACGTGGATTCTAGATGGTGCCATCCTGTTAGAAATCAATTGTTGATGATCAGTAGATGAAAAGTTTAAATAGTCTAGAAAAGAAAAATAGATCATTGAGGGGGAAAAGAAAAGGGTAAAACTATGCTCACCTTGGAGATGAAGAGATAGAATAGAATCGAGGCTGCAAGCGAGGAGCAACTCCAGCAAAGAAAACACCAAGTGGAGGCTTTGCAGAGGGAAATGCAGCCATGACCTCAAGGATACTTCTCTGTTCAGCAACTACCCATTTTGCATATTCATCCTGTAGAATGTTAAAAGAAAAGAGAACGACTGTTAACTTACCTATTAAACCACCAATACAAGTGATAAAATCAACTAAAGTCTTGTGTAAGAAATCAGCACCTTGCCAGCAGGTGAAGCGAGATATCTCAATCTATCGGCTTCAGTAGGATCAGTAGCATGAGCTGCTAAAGCAAGCAAAGCAGACTGGAAATGGAAGATGCACAATTTCTTAGAGAAGAGCTCCAATCAGCTTTGAAAAAGAGCAGAAACGTGAAAGAATAGTACAAGTATTCTAACCTTTTTGGGAGCATTCAAAAGATCGGCATATCGAGGCAGAGCTGTTCTCAAGGTGCACGGTGGGAATGGTGTTGGCAATGAGCTTCCACTGAGTGGTGTCCCGTCCTCTTTATTGGAGTGGACGGAGAAGTATGTGTCGGGCGACAAACCTAACAACTGCAGTGCCTCTTCTACAACCTCCTCGACATTCTCAGAGTACACACCAACATGATCCCCAGTTTCATATCTGAGAAACAAACGCAGTGATGAGCGTTTGTGTGATGTTTAAAACAGAACAAATATATTATATCTTTATAAACACCATGACTTACGAGAGTCCAGTGCCAGCAATGTCGAATTCCAAATGGGTGCAAGATCGGTCAGAAAGAGGAGTGTGAAGCTCTTTCCTCACAGCAACATTAGACCTGTGATTCAGTAGATCGTTTATGTTAGACTGAGAAACTACACAAAGCAAAACAGTAAAAGCACAGGCAGTGAAACATCAATGTATGAACCTGCATGGATGTTGAGCATCATAGACAGCGTGACCATTGGCACCACTCCAGCTTTTGTCTTCTACTGGTGCATCAGTGGAGTCATAGAACACAACCCGGTATTCCAACACCGCAGCAGTATACGGGGTGGTTGCAGATGATTGATCATCCTCATCAAGAAGCAAACCATCGAGGTCTGGCCATACCAACTCTTTCCTGCCATCAAGAGAAGAAGGCATATCAGAATTTTACCATCTGGAAATAGTTCTTTGGCGCAATAATAAGGACTACTAAGTAAGCTCACTCACCAAGCAGAAAAGTCGTCTTCCATGCATTGATCATCATCTCCTAGACCCACGGGAGCAATGCGCTTGCCACCTGGACAATGCAAAGAGTTACCACCATCAGTCGCATGATATCAATCTTCCATAACCTAACTTTAGTTCTCATTACAAGCTTCATTAAACGGTTCAGTCCACGAGAAGCACCCAATTATCTAACAGCACTATATATATCATATTGTGTACCAGATTCCATTAACTACTAAATGTTCTAGTTCCCCATCATTTAACTATAAAAAGGAACTCCATTTCTATACGAAACTTCAAGGGAATAAAGAACTGTACCTTGTTCAGCCAGAAGATCATCCACCTCCTTAGCAATCTATAGTATCAACCAACAAATACATAAATTTAGTCAAGAGTTCATCCCCGTAATAAACAGGCATCAAAACAAATTCTGAAAGGCACCCATCTCAAAACACTCTTCAATACCGTATTAAAGTGTTCATATTGCTTATTGCCAAGACCGAACACTCCATAATTCATCTTGAGCCATTCTCCTCTGGCTTCTTTACCCTGTTGCATGCAGTCAGTCAATTTACATTCCACCCATAGACTGAATTCAATGGCCGATTTCACTCAATCCAGCTGAAATTTTACCTCAGTAAACCACTTGTAGAACCTTGCTGCATTATCAGTCGGCTCACCATCTCCATACCTGCCCACCCAACCACCAAGCAACCCATGTTACAAAACCAGAAATTTAAATAAAAGATGGAAGCTTTAGAAAGTGGCAGAGTCAGACTATCCACTCACGTAGCGAGGAAGAAGAAAGCTATAGACTCTTTCTTGAACTTCTCCTCGTACTCATCGTCATCCCCGGCATAATCATCCTGTAACAAAACCAGAGGCCACAAAATTCAACACCACCACACAACTCGGCAATTCAGAACAAAACAGTTAACATGAAATCGGGAAAAATTCTCTGGTTGTTCAACCCACCATGTCAACAACTTTGAATACAGCCTTCTCATACCGCGCCTTCGCCTCCTCGGCCAGAGCCTGCAACAAAAAAAAATTACCCAATTCAAATAAATACAAACCCAATCGATAAAAACCAGAGAGCTCCCATTGCGAGCTGAGATGTGTGTGAGAGAGAGAGAAAGGGGGGAAAACCGCAACGAAACCAACCTTGGCGAATCCTTCAGCAGTACCAGTCTGAGTACCGTAAAACACAGTGATCTTCTTTTTCCCATCATCAACCACCACATCCTCCTCCTTCTTCTTGACAACCAACGGCGTCGGCGGCTGGTAGCTCCGCTTGGGGGAGCTGGATCTTCTCCAGACCAGCACCACCACGCACCCGATCAGCACGGCCACCGTAGTCGTCAGGATCATGACGAACTCCCTGTTGTCGAGGATCAGCGAGGTCACCTCCGCCGCCGCACCTCCCGACTCCGACGAAGCGTTGGACGGGTCGGCGAACTTCTTCCGGATAATTGCCGCCATCAGATCGGTTTCGTTGGCATCCCTTGATCTGAAAAGAATGGGGAAGATGATGAATCAAACCAATAAAATACAATAGGCCAAAACCAAAAATTAGATTCTACCTTCCAATCCTCCATGTTCTTCTTTGGGATCTCCTCATCCTCGGCCTTCTTCTTCACCGAGTCCTTTCTTTTCTTATTCTGCTCTACTTTGTGTGTGTCATCGTCAATAAGTAAGTGGGAGGTCGAGTTGCACACCAGCGTCATGGTGCAGGTGGGTTGAGAAAGAGCTTCATGTTTCATTTTCCTCGTTGAATCCTCTGTAAATGTCATCTTCTTCTAGAGTCATGGAGGGAGATGAATATGGATGGTGAACAAAAGCAATCTACATGTGAAAACTCTAAAATTAAATCAGAAACAACTTAATATCCATACATAATTATGGAGATCATCAACTCACCTCTACCACCGCCGGTAACCACCACCACCACCTTTGTCGGCGTCACCGCAACCGCTACCAAATACCGAATCTAACCTTCACCTCTTTTAACACAAAGCAAAAACCCATACACTATCCCCATTCCCCACCACCCCTGGCCGCCGCCGACCACATGCTCTCTCTCACTAATCATGTCTTCTCGTCTTCTCCAGGCTCGCCTGCAACTCTGTCGACGGGGCCTCCCGCAACCGCCTCAGCCTTCTCTCCTAAAACCTAGCTGTTGATATACAGGTTTGGATGGCTCTCCTCTCCTCCTACGTTCTTCTTCTTCTTTGGCTGCCCCTCTTCTCTTCTTTCACGTTCTTTCTTCTTCTTCTATTGCTCAATCAGTTTTCAGTCACTGAGAGAGAAGGAGAGAGGGAGAATAATGGATTGGTGAGTTGAAAGAGGAAAAGTGATGGTGAGAGAGAAGGAGAGAGGGAGAGTAATGGATGAAATTAAATGCAATGGGACAGGAGTAGAGAGCTAATTACAAGAGTGCCATTGGTTTGATGGGAGCCGCCTGAACGCGTCAGAGAAAATATCAGTCAAATACAAGAGGGCCAAAAAAGCAAAAAGAGTAACAGTGGCGGGATGTGACTCTACCAAACAGTAAAGTTGTAACTTGTTCTTTTAAAGAGATAATAAGTGCCTGCGTTTTCTGGTTCTGCCACATTACCAACGGGTTGAGCTTTTATTTTTGGAGAAGTACCCAAATGCCCGGTTCATTTTTCTTTTTAAGGGGTGGTTTGGAACCCTTTGATTTTGGAAAGGATGTATTGCAATAATGTGTGTATTAAAGATTATGTGTATGCTAAGAAAGTGTGGTTGGAAAATTCATTGTTTGGAAACCATAAAAGAATGTGTGGATTAGGATTATAGTTTAAATAAACTATGGATACTAAAATCTCACCAAAAAGGTAAGATTCACTATACATAATTTTCTATGTATTAGGAATACAACATGGATTATGAATACATGCATCATGTTATTACATCAAGTCAAAAAAATATTGTATTTTATAGAATACATGTATACTGAGAATACGTCTGGAATCAGAGGTTTCAAACAAGGCCTTAACATATCACCCATGAAACCGAGTTAATTTGGGTCAAGTAAATTTGTGGGTGTATATTTGAGTGGATGGATTAAACGAGAAAACCGTGAAAAAAACCAAAATCCGAGGAATATCCAAATAAGAATAATAATTAATAAACCGAAAAATGCACTCCTGCAGCCCCGCCGCGCAAATGCATCAGCTAGAATACTCAACAACACAAGAAAAAAGTGACGGTCATAATAATAATCTCCTTTTCAACGAGTAATCACATGTGATTTGATTTACATAAAACTTATAGAAACAATGTACAAAGAAATAACTATGTGTGTTACAAGGAAGGAGTAGAAGGATCCTTTTCTGGAAAGCTTACGAGTCTTCATAAAAAAACAAAAACTTGAACTCCTATCTAAACTTTCATTACGTTCTCAAAACCTGATCATCAATTTTCTACGTGATATTTATTTTACCTACCGAATTCAAAAAAATATAAAAATTTAAATGGATCCAATCATCATGAACTCCTTTTAGTTATGTAAAATTAAGGCACACAACCATGAATTTGCTTTCCATGTCAGCTTTAGGCTCTCCTCCCTTTCCTTTTCTTCCCCCACCCCAATCGTTTGGTTTCTTTTTCTTTCTTTCGGTTGCTTTTTTGGGGCAGCCCAACTTTTACGAAAAACTTGCTGACAAGTATGGGGTGTGGGATCTCGCCATTATACCGACCGAGTGACTTGCTAGCTTCTTCTGCCTCCCAGGCCCCAGCGACGAAGAAGAATCATTAAGACAGCAGGCATGCATGGTAGGCATTCATTAGAAAAAAGCTGAAGCTTGAATGATTCGGTTAAAGGAGGACTTCAAGGGGAAGCTACCATTACCATATTGTACGTACTTCGTTGGAAAAACCTTCAAATCTGTGGACTTCTTGGAAGATTGAAAAGTGGGGAGTTTTGATGCTTTTACTTTCGACTCAATGGATCCTCCTATGGGCATCACGGGGCTGGCACCGTGGTTTCAATTTGTGAGAACGTACTCACAGGGGTGCATGACTATCAGATTGCGCATTGGATGGATGCTCCGTGGTCATTGAATGGATGTAGTGACAATTTGTAAATAGAATGTGACGCGTACCAATCCAACGTTCTCGGAGAGATCAACGTACGCATCGATGGCTCAATGACTCTGTGAGTAGGTTCTCAAAGACGCCCTGTGAGCACGATAGTCGGATTGGTTAAAATTGATGTAATTCTAAAATGTTATTTTGATGTCTAAATGCTATTCGCATTGTACAGACAAATTGAAGTCTACGAATGAACCTACACTAGCAAGAACACTTGTGATTACTTAAAGGGCAAGTACTCTGTCTGGACTTCAGTTTGCAGACCGCCCAAATTCCTCGATGAACGGCCAGCAGTACCAAATTCCAATCCCTAAGAAATATACCCTGGGGGGAGGCCGGAGGGGGAACTTCTTGCTTACTCTGTTACTGAGAGCGATTTACTAAGCAAATCAAAACCAACGTTAGTGTCAATGGCTCCCCACTTAGGAATTCTCAGCCACTTTGCCAACATGCCTTCTAAAACCATAAATAGAGGCAATCGGATCCAAAGCAATCATATTACGGAACTGCCTCTTTATTATTAGTACGCAGGTCGAATCAAATGCTTAAAATGTCACCACGGTTGCTGCTGTTGTTACTTATCTTCGCGGGCTTCACTGAAACAGAACTCGCCAGTGCCGATGGCGAGTACTTGATCGGCACGGGCAGCCACGACATGACCGGTCCTGCTGCTGAGGTTAACTTGATGGGTTATGCGAACATCAAACAGAACGCTGCCGGGATCCATTTCCGGCTACGAGCTCGGACCTTCATCGTTGCTGAAAGCGAGACGAACGGGTCGAGGTTTGCATTCGTCAACCTAGATGGCTGCATGGCGTCCCAGCTCGTTACCATTAAAGTGCTCGACAGATTGAATTCCAGGTACCGGTACACATATTCACTTAATTTTCGGATTAATAGTAGGATGTGTGATAAAAAAAATTAAGGACTTGAAAATCGTAATACTATTCTAACTGGGACTAATTTTGACAGATTAGTTGCTCCATCTAAGTGGACATTAATCTATTTGACACTTAGTGTCCGACGAATACCTTTAGATTAGAACTCGACTTGCAAGATTAGCTCCGTACTAACGAGCAAACCCACGAACCCAGATTCCAAACTATTCTCGAATTGGAAAGGATTAAGTAACAAACTAGATGCTCGTGATTGAAGGTTTGGAAATCTATACACCCAAGAAAACGTGGCGATCAGCGGCACTCACACCCACGCCGGCCCCGGTGGCTATTTGCAGTACGTGCTTTACATCGTCACTTCTCTTGGCTTCGTCCGACAATCGTTCGACGCTATCGTCGATGCAATTGAGCTCAGCGTAGTCCAGGCTCACAACAATCTGAAACCCGGCTCCATTTTCATCAACACAGGCAAAGCGTTTTCCCCCACACACATTCATTCAGTCATTTCATCGAACACAAAGGCCACACAATCGAATTTCCAACTCTTCCCGCTTTTACTTTGTCCCCAGGTGACGTAGAGAACGCGGGAATCAACAGGAGCCCAAGCGCTTACCTCGCCAACCCACCGGAGGAGAGAGCGAGGTACGAGTCCAACGTCGACAAGGAGATGACCCTTCTGAAGTTCGTCGACGCGGCTACCGGGAAGAGCGTCGGAGCATTCAGCTGGTACGCCACCCACGGCACGTCGATGTCCAGAGACAACAAGCTCATCAGCGGCGACAACAAAGGGGCCGCCGCAAGGTTCTTCGAGGATTGGTTCGCCTCCAACTCCTCCTCGACCGCAGCCGGGAAACCAAGCCCCTCCGCAGCCGTGAACATCGACAAATTGGTCGCCAAGGCAGGAACAGTCAAAGCCACCGGCGGGGAAACTTGCCGGGAAACGACCAGCCAGGGGTTCAGGGTGAGGAAGGACAGGGAATTCGTCGGAGCTTTCTGCCAATCGAACGTCGGCGACGTGACGCCGAACGTTCTCGGAGCATTCTGCGTCGACACAGGAAAGCCTTGCGATTTTAATCGCTCTTCTTGTGGCGGGAACGACCAGCTCTGCGTTGGCCGTGGGCCAGGGTAAAGTCAAAACCCTGAATTCCCAATGAGCTTAGCTCGTTGCTACTTGCTTGTGCTAATTTGGCGCCTCTTTTGTGTACTTCTTCTATGCTCTCAGGTATCCGGACGAGACTTTGAGCACTAAGATCATCGGCGACAGGCAATTCAAGAAGGCAGCAGAGCTATTCACGTCGGCGAAAGATGAATTACGAGGTAAGATCGATTATCGTCATGTCTACCTGAACTTCACGAATCTTGAAGTTCAGGTAGAAGGCAAAGGCACGGTGAGGACGTGCCCGGCTGCTGTTGGACCAGGTTTTGCAGCAGGGACGACGGATGGACCTGGAGCGTTTGGGTTTCAACAAGGAGATACAGAGGTCAGGAAATGAGATAGATCTTGTATCATTTCTAAAAGTGAAGCTCATCAATTATACAATGTGAGTCATCTTTTTGCAGATCAATCCATTTCTGAAGATGGTGAGAGACTCCATAAAAAAGCCAAGCCAATATCAGGAAGATTGCCAAAAACCCAAACCGGTTTTGCTCTCCACGGGAGAAATGTTTGATCCTTATCCATGGGCGGTAAGCCGACATTGCTCTCATTTGCTACTGCAGAAGGGAAAGATACCTCATTTTCTAAGCACAAACAAAACACAGTCTCATCCAACATCTAATGGGTGCATAGAAAAGATAGTTCCTGCAACCCTAGCTGAAAATGCAAATGTGCAGAGACTATAGTAGAACCGAGTTTAACTAGTCCTCATAAGCATTAGTTGGAACTTTAGAGTAAAGAGAGCTAAGATTCTGAACTACTTTCATGATGCAGCCGGCAATTCTTCCTGTACAGATACTTAGGCTAGGGAAGTTGATCATACTCTCAGTGCCAGGAGGTTTGCATCCTTTCTAATCTCGTAAATTACACCGTTAAGATAGAAAGAAGCAAAGATAACTTAAGAAAGGGTTCTGAAACCTGCAGAGTTCACAACAATGGCTGGTCGGCGACTAAGAGAGGCGGTAAAGGCGACACTAATAGCCAATGGGGGAGGAGAATTTGATGACAACACCCATGTTGTGATTGCTGGCTTGACCAACACTTACTCCCAGTACATTTCCACTTTCGAGGAGTATCAACGTCAGAGATACGAGGTACGATTCAATTACCAAACTCCTCAGTCTTTATAGTCATTAATTATCCTATCATTTGATTGCATAATAAAATCATCGAAAATGTGTGCAGGCAGCATCAACGCTCTACGGGCCTCATACACTATCTGCATATATCCAGGAATTCAACAAACTTGCAAAACAAATGGCTAGAGGCGAGAGGAATAGTAACGCATCCACGTTATCCCCACCTGATCTTTCGTCCGAACAGCTGGGTTTGTTGATTGAGCCACTAGGGGAGTCACCACCAGATGGTATTAAATTTGGCGACATGAAACAGGACGTAGCTCAATCAAAAGATGGTCATTTCAAGAAGGGAGATCGAGTCAGGGCCATCTTCTGGAGCGCCAACCCTAGGTACGATCTACTAACAGAAGGAACATTTGCTGTGGTGGAGATGCTTCAAGGGGGAGGGAAGTGGGTTCCAGCATTTGATGATGATGATTTCTGCTTGCTTTTCAAGTGGGGAGTTGATAATAAGACTGGTTCTAGCTTGGCAACTATAGAGTGGGATATTCCTAATGAAGCGAGTCCTGGTGTCTACAGGCTAAGGCACTTTGGTTCAGCAAAGGAGACTGTAGTCTCTGCTGTTGGCTACTTTACTGGTGCTTCTAATGGATTTGCAGTAGCTTAAACATGGCGTGAAAGAAAATGTGGACCGTGTAGTAGGTAAAGAAGCACCCAAGAATCCATGTATTTTATATGTAAAGAAAGGGTATCGAGTTCGAGCATATGATAAAATCAAGACTCTCTCTACAAGCAATCTGGAACTAGACAATTAAGTTAACATGAAGAGCCCTAATTAGCTCATGTAAACATGCTTATTGGGGTTAGGAAACGCTTTATTATGTTGCTTCGTTTTATGTTTTGAACATCACCAATCATATTACAAACGTTTGAAAAGTAGGAAGTATGAAAAATTCACTTACTGAGACAAATAGTTTGTTGCAGAAAGGAACTGGTGAAAATCAAGCCTTACCTGTCCATCCACATGACACAACGGAGAGACTTGCCTTCGATGAGCAGATCGAAGGCTGTGTTGATCTCTTTGAAATCCAATTCATGTGTCACAAATTTATCTAGCTGAAGATCCTGAAAAGAAATGCACAAGTATAACCTTGTAAGTTCTTGTCAAGTTCCAACACGGTATTGGAAATGAAGAGAGGAGGATCCAAATCAAATTGAAAAGTCATCCAATCAGATATGATCTAATCGAAACCGAAAAATATTATGAAATTAGAGGATGGAACCCAAATCTAACAATGCATCCATCCAATCTAGTCTATTCCAAATATCAATTTAATCCAAACCGAATCATTCCCAACCCTTACGATCAAGTAAAACCATATATGAATCTCAATCTACTTAGAAGGGAAAGGGGTAAATGCAACTTTACCTTATCTATAGAATGTTTTAAGAGCATTGGAATATCAGACTTGGGTTTAAGACCTCCAAAAAGTGACCCCGTAAGTATTTTCCCAGAGCGAAGGACATCGAAGCATTGGAGCTTCATCTCGGACATTGGTCTCGCAACTCCCAGGACAACTGTTTTCCCCCATCCCTGTGTATTTACCACAAGCAACAAAAGGACTCTTGATGAAAAACATTGGTAACGCAGAAAGGAAAGCATGAAAAAGAGGAAAAAATACATGGTTTTGGCAGACCTTTTGGCAACAAGCATATGCTTCCTCCATTAAGGATGGCAGACCAACACATTCAAAGCAATAGTCTGCTCCTCCTTCTGTCATCTCATTAATCACCTGGTGGTCAGTTAGAAGAGCAAATGAGATTGACCACGTCTATACATCAAAGCATATCGTAAACAAAGCAAACGGAGAGAATGACCTTTTCGAACTCTATCTGTAACTCACTATAGGCTCGGGAAACAAAGAGAATAAATTTGACTCCTGTTATTACCCTTTGAATGTAGATACGATGTTGGATTTAATGTTAACTAGGGCTTAACAAAAAGGTAAATTTTTCTCAATATTACATAATAATATTTCCAAAGAGTTGATGGTTGTTCTTCTAGTAACGCTAAGCATGTAGGCATCTACAGTGAAGTCCTTACAGTTCAACCTCAAGATAGAAATAAATGGTCAGAGATCAACCTGGCTCAAGGGTTTGTCTCCACAATCTGCAGGATTGACAAACTCTGTGATTCCAAACTTTTTCCCTGAATGAACACAAATTAAGAAAAGGTAAATGACACACATCACAATCCATTTCTATGCAAATGAAAGTCCAACATCTTAAAACTTTGCCAAGAAGTTTATCTTAATAAGATCTCACCAATTTCAAACTTCTCAGGCTTCATATCTACGCCTATGATTCTAGCAGCACCACGTATCCTTGCACCCTCAGCAACCTAAAAAAGGTTCGAGCAAAAAAAAGAAAAACCTAAACCAAACTCGTCTACTAACTCAATTGATGAAAACTTATTCCCTCCTAAACAATTACATTACCGCTAATCCAACTGAACCAAGCCCAAAGATCGCCACCGTCGATCCTTCTTCGACATCAGCAGTTCTCCATGCAGCACCCACACCTAAACATCCAATTCGCCACGGATTCGTTAGATAAATCGGAATAAGCATCAAACTGACTTTTTCTGAATGGTTCGAGCTACTCAATTGAACTGAACCCCAGAACAGTAATTGAACAGGACATGAGAAAGGGAAACCCTAATCTTCTTTGATTGCATTTTTAGAATTACCAGTGGAGACGCCGCAACTGAGCAGGCACGCACTGCTCATCTGGATGCCGTCGGGATCGATCTTGGTGAGATGAGCGACGTCCACAACCGTGTACTCGCTGAAGCTGGAGACGGAGAGGAAATGGTAGATGGTGTTCCCGTCGAGGTCCGTGAATCGGCTGGTATCGTCTCTCGGCATCCATGGAGAGACCTTGAACGGGAACTTGGAGCAGAGATTGCTCTTCTTCGATCGGCAACCCGAGCATTCCCCGCAGTCGGAAAGGAAGACGGGGATTACTGTGTCGCCTTCGCTGAACTCGGTTACTTCAGCTCCGACGCTCTCCACGATCCTGTAGAGATTAACTGGAGAGTTCAAAATTTTGGGGTGCCTTTCACTGGGATGCTGAAATGTTTGAACTTTCCCGGGGCTTTTTTCTTCTTTTTTATATCATTTGTGGGCTTCTGATCCGCTAACAACAGAGGGAACCTTGGGCTTATCTTTGGTTCGCTAGAAAGACCGATGGCCCGAGTTCTGAGTGTGACCCAATTAAGGAATTACGCATCTTGACCCCAAATTATCATTTTTGTCCTAACCCAAATTGCAATAACGTGATATTATTTGAATTGCTCAAATGTTTTTTTTTTTCGAATTAACAAAATCCTTCCCAAGTCAACGTTTCAATGTTTCTCTGGCAAAATTTCATTCAATAACTATATAGTGCAGGTCGTACTAGATGCATTAAAATTCATGTTCTTGTTCTATAATATAGTCATCTGTTTATTTGATATTTATGTTCTATAAAAAAATTCAATACGGAAATAAATTGATAGTTCTATGGTACCCAGGGTGAAATCCAGGGTACCGTATACCTTGAGTAAGAAAACGATATCCAGAACCTGAATTGACTGATCTTTCGGACATGATACTATAATCTTTTTTTTTTTGGTCGAGAACGGGGCGCTTAAAGGGCGCCCCAACCTTTATGCATTAAACCAACCGGGGTGTTTGGACCCCAACTCGATCAAAGTACAGCCAGTACAGCAACATAGTACTGGGAACATCAAAAACATGCATCCCCACAGCAAGGGAATGCCCCAGAGAGGCTAGATAATCCGCAACAAAGTTCGCCTCACGATAAACATGCTCAATCTTAACCTGCCAAGGCCTCTCTAACCAGCGACGAATCTCAGCAACAGTCGTATAATGTGGGTGGTTGGTCGTCGCAGACGCAATCAGGGTGACTGCCGTGTTGGAATCTGTCTGAAGAAGCACCTTCCTAGCCCCTTCTTCCCAGGCGAGCTTCAACCCATGCACAATTCCAGCCAGCTCTGCTCGGGTAATAGAACCCCCTCCAAGGTTCGCTGAAAATGCTTTAACGAAACGGCCATCGTCCCCTCGTACGATCCCTCCACAAGATGTGCTTTCGTTCGCCTGTATAACCGAGCCATCGGTATTCACACAAAGCCAGCCCGGTTGCGGTGGTTGCCAGCTGATGAGGCGGCGTTCCCGGAGTCCCCCGGCTCCGAAAATGCGCGACTCTTGCTCAAAGGCATTGCGGATCCGAGTCTTGAGCTGCTTTGTGTCAAACTGGATATGTACATGGGTCTTCTGCTCACCTTCGAAGACGAGGCTATTCCGGTTCTTCCACAGTAGCCAACACGTGCCTGCAAACAAGGTAGGGTCAACCACATTACTCCGACTAGACAGGTAATAAAGAGACCATCGCTTCATATCCGGCTCGAAAAATCTACTGTCGGGCTCGCCATCCAGAAAATCCGCCCACACTGCTCTCGCAAACGGGCAATCTCTCACGACGTGCATGGCACTCTCGCTAGGTCCGCCGCACATCTTGCAGCTGCTATCTTCCGTCAGGTGTCGTCGGTGGCGCTCCGCATTGGTTAGCAACCTGTCATGAACCATCAGCCACATAAATGATCGGACGCGCTGCATCGTAGGGGTTCTCCAAATCGTCCGCCAGCATGGGTGTCGGTCGCTGCTGCCGTCTCCACTGTCCAGCATTTCGTACGCCGTCTTCAAAGTGAATTCGCCCGATTGCGAAAGCCGCCAGACTCGGATGTCATCTTCCAGCTCCACCGGGACAGGATGAAGAGTAACCTGCGAAACAACATGGGGTGTAAGAATACATTGAGAAACTCCCTGTTACACTCACCATTCAGCACAAAGTCGATGACTGGCATCTGTAAGCAATCCTCCGGGAGATTAGGGGCGAAGTCTTTAAGGATCAGCTCATCCGCCATCCACCGATCGCTCCAGAATTTGGCCACCCGCCCGTTTCTAATGTTCCAGCTAGAGGCCTCTTCCACTCGATGCAACACCCTCAGCACCCCCCGCCAGAGATTCGATAGCCTCCCCGTCGTTCGAGCTACCAGCCCCTCGGCAGTTTGTCTGAAATATTTCGAGCGGATTACTTTGGCCCACAGCTCGTTCGGTTTTAGGAGCATTCGCCAAGCAATCTTCATCATGTAAGCCTCGTTGGTCTTGGTGGCATCTCTGAGCCCCAATCCTCCTTCCGGTTTCGGTCTACAAAGGGTCTCCCAATCAACAAGGTGGATTTTCCTTCCTTGGTCAGTGCTCCCCCAGACAAATGCTCGTATCTTCTTGTCAATATAATCGCGCACACTCGCCGGGAGGAACACCGTTTGCATAGTGTAAGCTGGGAGAGACGAGAGGACTGAGCTCGCTAGTGTAATCCTTCCCGCCAAGGACAGCGTCGAAACTTTCCATCCTGCCAGTCTCGAGTCAATCTTGTCTATCAACTCCGTGTACGTAGCTTTAGATATCCGATCATGAATCACCGGCACCCCCAAGTATCTTCCCAGATTAGTAGTCTCAGGGATCCCCAGGGCTTCACATAAGCTTTGCCGCGCCTCGGGTAGCACATTTGCTGAGAAATACACCCGGGATTTCGGTTTGCTAATCTGCTGGCCTGACGCCCCACCAAATCTCTCAAAGCAGTCTAACATTGTTCCCACCTACTCCAACGTGGCCTCCCCAAACAGAATTAGGTCGTCGGCAAAGAACGAGTGGGAAAGGCACGGCCCTGAGCTCACCAACTTGATTGGTTTCCAATGGCCAGTAGCTACAGCATCATCAATCAAATGCCCAAGCCTCTCCATACAGAGTGTAAAGAGGTATGGCGATAGCGGGCAACCTTGACGGAGTCCCCTCGACGGGTAGAAGGGTTCGGTGAGCCCGCCATTCCACTGTATTTGCATGGCTGCCGACGTTATACATTCCATCGTGAGCTCCACAAATTTCGGCGGGGCGCCTGCTGCCTGGAGAGTATCTCGAACAAACTCCCATATGATCCGGTCGTAGGCTTTAGCAAGGTCAATTTTTAGCGTCATCCACCCTCTCCGTCCCTTTTTCGCCCGCATAGAGTGAACTACCTCTTGCAAGATGCAGATGTTGTCTGTTATATGTCGGCCAGGCACAAAACTCGTCTGCGTCTCATGAACTAGCGATGGCATCAGTTCCTTTAGTCTTTCCGCCAAGCACTTAGTCACCGCTTTATAGGCCACATTACAAAGACTAATGGGTCGGAACTGCTCAATAGCTGTTGGTTGAGCCACCTTTGGGATCAGAACCAGAATGGTAGAATTCACTTCCTTAATCTTACTCGGCACCTCCCAACATTCCTTAGCCAGTTTACCCAAGGATTCTCCCACCATAGACCAGCATTTCTGAAAAAATAATGGGTTTAGGCCGTCTTTTCCCGGAGCCTTTAATGCCCCCATAGACCGGATGGCCGAGTGAACTTCCTCCAACGTCAAATCTTTGCTCACCTCCTCCCATTTTTCGGTCTCAATGGGCGGGAAGTCCGCCTGGATGTGCTGCAGCTCTCCCCCTTCCTCAGTATAAAGCCATCCGAAAAAGGTGACAGCCATGTCTTGTAATACTACCGGGTCGTCGATCCACTCACCTGCTGCATTTTTTAGGAGAGTTATTCGGTTTCGCTTGCGTCGGTGGAGGGTACGGGTATGGAAGAATTTTGTGTTGCGATCACCCGATATAATCCACTCTAAGCAAGCTTTTTGGCACCAGGTCACCTCTTCTTGTAATAGCACTGCCTCGAGCTCTTCTCTGACTTGGATTAATTCCTGGCTGTCGAAGACCCCTCCCCTGTTGCGCTCTAGTCTTTCCAATTTGTTCATTAGTTTTTCCTTTTTCCTCTGAATGTGGCCAAAAACAGTGCGGTTCCAAACCTCCGCATCCCTGGCCAGAGCTTCAGCCGATTCAGTGAAACGTCCTCCCTTTGCCCAAGCACTAGCTACCATAGGTAAAAAATCTTCATGCAACGTCCAAGCCGCGAGGAAGCGAAAAGGTTTACGACCCCCCGGCTGTGCGTGCACCTGAGATGACAGCAAAATCGGTCGGTGATCCGATTTGAGCCGAGGGAGATGGCGGATAGTCGAGTCCGGGAAGACATTGACCCATTCAGTGTTCGCCAGGCCTCTATCTAACCTTTCCCACAGCCCCCGGCGAAACCAGGTGTACGCTGGGCCTGTGAAGCCGACATCCACAAGGCCCGCGTCGCTTACACAGTCATGGAAATCTCGTATCCGTGAAGCATCAAAAGGTGCTCCACCCAGCTTCTCTCCCGGACTGAGGATAGAGTTGAAGTCACCCATTAGCAGCCAGGGGTGGTCTTGATCAAGCGCTAACTGCCGAATCTCTTCCCAAAGTTGTCTTCTTTGAATCGGCGCCGGGTTCCCATAAACCGCGGAAAGGCACCAGGTCGGCCCGCTTGAGTTTGAGCTCTGTACCTGCACATGGAGACATTGATGGTGGTTATTCAGCCGTGTTACTACAAAGTCTCCTGCGTTCCACATGATCCAAATACCCCCCGAGAACCCTGCCGCATCAACAATAAACTTGCTATCGTAACCCATCTTCCTAACAATCTCATTCACTCGATCCCCACTAATGCGAGGCTCAACAATAATCACGATATCCGGACGATGTCTCCGACGATATTCCTTAAAGACTCTCAGAAAACTCTTGCTACCCGCCCCCCTACAATTCCAAGACAGAATCTTAAAATCCATAAAAAGGTAAGAGAAAAGCGACTCCCTGGTTTAATTCCCGGACGGAGAGACTCCGTCAGTTCCGCACATTAGTGTCCCCCTCAGCTCAACTCCACCATCCGAAGCATTATTATGCCGCGGTACGGTCCGATCGTCTGGAGGCCGCCCCAGATGTTGCACTGTCTGCATGTTACTTTGCTTGCCATGCAGAGTCGTATCCAGGCCGGCGGTTTGGGTTGTCACTTGCACCTGTGGCAACGTGGACTTCTCTATGGACTCCTTTATAGAAGAAGTCTGGGTACTCGTTCTCTGTTTCCTCGTTCCAGAGCCGTCATTTTGCACAATGTTCGTCTCCAGGGCCCCACTAGGTATATCTTCTCCAGTTTGCACGAGTCTTGCTTGGGGTGTTGTTGGGCTCGGCGAGTTGGTATGAGCTTTCCCGCCATGCCCTTTTTCTGGTACCTCCTTACCCTTACTCCGTGGCTGGAGCCCAATTTTTTTTTGCACAGCACCTAATGGCTCCTCAAGATCCTCCTTCGTTAGTCCCTCGATCTCCTCATTTTGTAGAGCTTGGAATCTGGACCCCGAACTGTTCTGCTCGCCCTGAGTTGCTTGCCTCGTAGGTGTGGCCATCGCACCGCGAGCCGTAGCGGTTGCTTCGGGTCTACCATTTCGAGGTTTACGCTTTGCGATCATCCATTCCCCATAAATCTTCTCTGGTTGTGGTTCCTCAGTCTCTTTGGGACTACTCTCAGTCTCATCCTCCATGGGCTCAGCTGGTTTCGAGCATTGACAGGGTCCATGAGACGTGTACCTTCCGCACTGTAAGCAGATCCTCTCGAGGCCTTCGTACTGTATGAAGTACCTTTTCCCGTTAATTCGAAATTTTGATAGAAGCGGCTTCGTTAGGTCCACCTGGACACACACCCTAGCATAGTCACTTCGAGCACCTGTCCGGGTTGCCTGGTCCACCCTGATCGGTTTCCCCATTCGTTTTCCAATTCTCATGACAGCCTCAGGATGAAAATATTGTATTGGGATCTCGAGAAGTCGTGCCCAGACCAGGGTCGACGAGATTTCATGTTCATATGGGTTGAAGTTGCTATCCCACATGTGAACGGTCAAGTAATTCTCGCCCATCATCCAGGGCCCCCTGTGATCGCCCGCTCGTAGTCGATGCCGTTGGAGAAACGCACCAGGTAGTATCCCTTCTTAGCTGACGTCACCTGAATGCTACCAGCCCTAGCCCAGATCGAGTTGAGGCGTTTGGATATGGCCGTATATGAAGTCAAACGTCCCTGAGCTTTAACAACAAGAGCTGACCTCCACGGGCGACAGAATTGTCTCTCTTCCACAGCAGAGAAGTGGATCGGCGGACAAAGCGGGTCGTCTTCCTCCTCTGGTTCCGCTTCCCGGCCATCCGCTCTCATGGCCTCCGCGATGTCCTCCGAGTCGGAGTCTGCAACATACCATTCATCGGTCCTTGCGGAGTCGCCAAAAAGGCGGCGTGCTGCCCCCATACCATGACTCCATGCAGAGGCTTTTGGACTTTGAGTCATAGGTGATGTCGGAGCGTTCGCAGCAGGTTCCATATTGACATCAGTATGACTATCATCAGAGATATCCGCGTTCACCGTCGGCTTGGCTCTCTTCTTCGTCTGTTGCGCTTCCCTATCCCCCTTCGGATTCGGGGACGAGGAGTCAGTTGGAGGTCGTCTTTGACCTGAGAGGAGGTCTGCGTTGCTATTTCCGCCTCCGGCCGGCGGTTCAGGCACCGCCGCCATGGAGGCGATAGGACGGCGTAACCCTACGAGCTCAAAAAACCCTTCCTAGTTTCTCGGAGCTCCCTTTTTCTCAATTTCACATAACCCGTTTCCACATGATACTATAATCTAACCCTTAAAGATCAAAATCTAGGTCTTTAATTCTCTAAATCTTATTCGTCAAGATCAATTTAATTAGAAATAATAATCGATGGTTATGATTCGTCCAAATATAGGCCAAAAAATCAATGCACCATCTTAGGGTTTATAGTTTAGATTTAGATAATTAGGACCTAGGGTTCACTCATTAAGGGTTAGGGTATAGTATCATGCCCAAAAATCCTGCTAATTCGAGTTCTAGATAGCGTTTTCATAATCAGGGTATGTGGTACCCCGGATTTTATCTGGGGTACCGTAGAAGGCACCATATAGTTTTATTTTCGGTGCACTCAATTTTTTTAGTACATTCAATGCAATTTCCCCATAATCATTATTATGAGCAGACGATTCATGTACAAATAATGTCATTTGTCACTTGTAATATGATGAACAAGAGTGTCAAGAAATACATGAATGTGCACAAATATCATTCAAGAAATACTTTGATTTGAAGATTTTAGTGTTTAGAAATTTAGAATTAGAGTTAAGGTTTATAATTTGAGGGTTTTTTGTTTGTCTTCCAAAATTGAAAGTTAAAGGGTTAGGGTAATGAATTGGTTAGTTGTGATACTATATTATCATATCAAATTAATGCTACAAATTTAACTACTTTTAAAATTGGGTGCATAAATGCTAGGGGTGGCTATACGGTCTGGTCCGGTTAAATTGGCCCAAATTGATCCGGTCCAGTCCGGTCTTTTCGAAAATATAAGGACCAAAAATTGGATTGGATACGGTCCGGTCTTGATCCGGTCCGGTCCCAATTCGGTCTTGACTTATATTGAGTTTGTGGGGATTTGAGTGGCCTAAGGCCTGAAAGGGTGAGGAGTTGGTTAAGTTTTATACTAAGTGCAAATGTTTGTGACCGTTTATGCTAATTACTCTTAAATTTTGGGTGTTGAACTCTCTTATCCAGTGTTCATCCAGTTTTCGATCCGGTCTCAAACAGTTTTTTACCTCAAATCTAAGCCCAAAAATTGGATTGAATTGTTTACTATTCGGTCCCGATCCGGTCTCGGTCCGGGTTATACGATGCGGTTTCGGGAAAAACCAAAAACCTGTACCAAATAGCCCGCCTAATAAATGCGAAGCTATATATATTCACTTTTAGATTTCTAATATTTTATTTTATAATTACCGTCCAACTTTTAACTACTGTTATATTAAAATTCACGTTCAGCGGACCTTCTTCTTAATTTCGTCACTCTTTGTCATTATCCAGGGGTAGCATTCAGCGAACAATGTCACACAAATTATGTTAATTCAATTATATAACAGGTATGTTTTCGTCCACATTATAGCACTAAAGGACGAGACTAATCTTATATTGAATAAACAAAAAAACGTGAAGGATAATGCGACGCTCCAAAACTCGTCAACGCGCAGGGGAAATCCCGCCGGCGGAAGAAAAGGCGCAAGTCGCCGGCCGGGTAAAGAATGATAACGTACCCGATCGCTTCGTGGCCGAGAATCCTGGGCGTAATCCCAGGGAAATCCTTCCTCTTCCACAAATTGATGTCGCTCTGGCAAAGCGACGTGCAGACGATTCGAATCCGAGCTTCGTGCGCTCGCGGCGGAGCCACCATTACCTCCTCCATCACCAGCGGCGCTCCCGCCTCGCGACAAACAGCGGCTGCGTTCACGTTCACAACCGTGCTAGTCAGTAAAATTGATTAATTAACTGAATGATTTAGAGGATTGGGCGGGTCGGATTCTGATGTACCTTTGCATCGAATAGGTTCCCCGGAGGTGGATGGTGGAATCTGGGTGCCCATTGCCGTTTGCCGCTTCAGTTGGAAAACTCGGACTAACGCTACAGAAATGTATTTGGAGATTGAGAGAAATAGCAGTGTCTCGCTGAGAATGACAGAATATGCATTGACCCAGAGGGAGGAGGAGTAGACAAGACTTGCAAATGTGGGATTAAGTACATACAAGTCATCCATTTTATTCTTCATTACCGTTTCAGTCGCTTGGAAATAGTTTGTTTGATGTTTTGCGCGGTGTTCATAGGGTTATCATGGTAATTACCAAATTGAATAAGTCTAAATTCTATCAATTATCAAACATAATATCAAAATCAAACTAACCAAACTAATATAACAACAAAATTAATCGGTTTGGTTGATTGGTTAACAACGGCCGATCCAGGACATAGAAGATTATTAGGCCGCATTTCATTAGAAAATTATATACGTAAAAAAAATTATAGTTTTTTTATAATATCAATTTTACACGTCGATCTTTTAAATTTTAATATAGTGAATTTATCAAAAATGAAGTCTACATCCATTACCAATATCATACTATCTTTAAGATAAAATAGTTAACTTGGCGAGAAATTCATCACTCATTTTGTTGCGCAAATAATTTTTCACCTATTTCATTGCTGAAAAGGTTCTCTCCATAGTAACTATTGAAACGAGCAATGTCAATAGTAGACAAATCAATCGACTAATCAATATATATTTCTTTTAGTCTTTTACGTTTTAGACTTTTAGAATTTAGGTTTCATTGTTTGTTTTTCTTTAGACGAGAATTATTGGAGCTAGAATTTTTTCAAGCTAAATTTAGAGTTGTGATTTGAATATGTTCATCTGACCCATGTTCCTAATTACATACAATCTTAGTATAAAATAACGTTGGGCTGAATGGCTAAAATCGATAAACTTATTATAAACTAACGTGGCCCGGGGTGGCCACCCCCTAGATCCGCCACTGTTGGTTAACTAGATTAACCAATATAAAATAATATTATCATTAGGTGAGGAAAATATCCTGTAATTAATTAATCCATAATTTATATAATGAGTAGAGCATAAAGACTAGCACATATTTAACTCTTATTTTTTTTTATTTCTGAGTGATATCAATGGAGAAAAATAGTTAAACTTACAATTCTACCCAGGATCCCTAAAAGACTCTAAAGAAGTCACCCCAAAAAATCAAAAGATTCTACCTCTAAACGAGACAAAAGCAGTGCTTTACGCGCCACTCTATGGGCATCACTGTTGGCGGATCTAGGTACCGCCCTAAACTCTATACAAACAGACAAAGAGCTAAGGATTTGAAGACACTCTCGTAACACCGGACCACCAATCGAGTCTTCTATGATGCCTTGACGAACTTGTTTGACGATCACTTCGGAATCACCTTCGACTATCACGCGGGTCAAGGATCTTGAGGCTACGATGGAGATAGCATCTCTAAAGGCTAGAAGCTCTGCCAGGAAAGAATTGACTAATCCTTGAAGCTGCAGCCCGAACGCCAACACCACATGCCCGTCTGACCCACGGATAACAAGCCCAGATGAACACCCGGTGGCACAAACAGCAGCGTCGAAGTTGATCTTCAAAAAGTCTTCTGGCGGAGGGACCCAAGAGGTGGCAGGATGGTTTGGGAGTAGAACTGCGGGGTGGAGGAGGAAGGAGAAGATAAGAGACTCCGAGGACCTGGTTGTAGAACTGGCTGGCTAGGGAACGGACATGAGGTTGGTAAAAATCGAAGGTCATTTTATTTCTAAACTTCCAGATTCTCCAAAGTAAACATATGCATTGGAGAATGTGGAATGGGGCGGTCTCAGAGACCATGACATGTCGCCACCAAAGACTAAAGTTAACAGTCTGGGCGGTCTCAATAAAGTTGCTCAATCCCACTAAAGTCCACAATCTAATGGCTAGGGGGCATCTGAAGAATAAATGTTCAATACTTTCTCGATGTCTTCAGCAGACAGGGCATCGGTTAAGGCAGTTTATTCCACGAGTTTGAAGGGTCGATTTCAACTATAGTCTGAAACAGTTAGAATCCTCCCGTAACTAACGTTTTGGATAGTCAAATGCACATAAACTCATTAAAGTGATGACCATTAAAAGCTTTCTGGCGAAATCAATTGCCGGCAATGATGTATAATTACCGAATTGACTCAATTGCTGGCCAATCTGTTCTAGTATCGAATTGTTGGATGATTGCACTAATTAGGCATTGGGAGCATATTTATTTGCGGGAGCCCTTTGAATACGCCTCATTATGCAGGCGAAAGAATCTCTTTATTAGAGTTTTAAAACACTCTATCTCGTCATTAAGACGATTTGAAAGCACAATTAAGGCTTTTCCGGCGCTAGCCGTTTCTGGCCATAAAGCCTTGTAACCGACTTGAGAAAAAGTGGTTACTAAACCCAATAACTATTGTATTAAATGAGCATAAAGCCTTGTAACCGACTTGATAATAAGTGGTTACTAAATCCAATAATTATTGTATTAAATGAGTTTTGTAGGAGTTGGCGATTCCGGAACAGAGGATAGATTCCGACGAGCCTCCGGTAACCGACGAGCCTCCGGTGAGCGAACAAGTTCTTATGCTTATTCAAAAAGGGGAAATCCGTAATCAAATCAGGGGAATGATAGGAAGACAGAATTTTCTCGGAAGCCAAACAACCCATATGAAACTCACTGACTCGGGAAAAGAAAGGAAGGAACTTTAAAGGGGAAGATCTATGTACCAACCATAACCCATGAGCACGGAATTGAGAGAGGCGAAGATGGCACAGGCAAACACGTATTTCCTCGTATCGTTTTTCTTCACGGCAATGGCTTTCTCCGACGACGGCGTACCCGCTTCGCTGCCGGCGTAATCTATCCTCGAGTACTTGGTATCTACATTGCTGCCGCCGTCTCCGTATCCATTTCCTTCCCCTTGCATTCCCATTTTTTTTCCCCCACCTCTCTTTCTCCGAGAGTTGGGAAGCGTAGGGAAGGACGAAGATGACGGTCAGCTTAGTCGGAATGGCGGAGGCCGTGGGCGGGCGAGGCTTCATGTTCGCTTCTTTCTAGCCAATATTTTCGCTTGGACGCCGCTGATGTTCGGGTCCTTCTTCTCCGCCGGCGGCGACGGCGGAGGCCTTCTCGCCGCAGCATCGGCTCCCTCCGGCAAAACAAACTTCAGGCCCACTAGCCCACCCATCAAATGGTGAGAAATTGCTGATGCTGAACAACACATACTTGGATCTCTGAACAACACATACTTGGATCTCTACCCTTCCTGTATTCCTCTACTGATGGCACTTTCCCGTCAGGAAACCAACTTGCTTCGGCGAGGTACGCTATCCCTTGATTCTTGTGCTGCAACGAAATCGACCATTCTAGAAAAAAAAAATATTAATGTACATTAATAAACCTAATAAAATAATATTACAACCATTAGAAGTAGCCACCTAGAAAAAAAAAATATTAATGATATGGGGTTGATGAATTGGGTGTGTCTTGTGAATTGTCTTAGTCTCTTAGCAATTATCGAAGGATAAAAATTCTCACCTAAAAGTTTTACATCCAACATAATGTATGGAGATTAATCTAAATTAGGTGTCCATATATCGTTGTCTAATATCCATAAGAACTATATAAGACAAGAACAATAGTTATCTTTATTTTTTTGGCGAAATACACCTTGATAACCATAAATATGCATTTTCTTACAATAATAGCCACTTTTTGAAAAATATACGGATATAGCAATTTAATCAATAACTTTAACGGCATTATAATAAATGCTGACTAGACTAACTTTTTTTATGACATGTCAATTTTTCATCAAAATTCATGCCACGTGGAAATTATCATTTTTTCTTCTAATTAACTGAAAACTCCAAAAGCTATTTTCTTTCCGCCGCTTATACTTCTTTCCCTTCCCTCTCTCAGATACGTACCTCAACAGCCACCACCGTACTCCGCCCCGCAACTTCTTCTCCCTCTCCGCTGCCGCAGACACTGCTCGATTAGATCAGCAACGTACTCTCCATTCTCCTCGTCTCCTCCCTATTTGTCAATTCATTCGTTAGCCGAAGGAAGGTTGTCCAGTCTAAGCTAATTTCCCTCCAATCATCTTTAGCCTCCTCTCTGATTCCCTTTACCGGTCCCCGCTATATTACAACTCACTACCTATTCCCTCCAATCATCTCTTGCCTCCCCCATCCACTATTAGAAATTGAGACAGAAAACAGTACTCCCACCCTATTCAAAAGTTCAATCTCTAAGACAAAACATTCTTTGTCTTGCCTCCCCCACCCACTATTTGCAACTACGGTTGGGAATCTGGACCAAATCATATAACAAATCGCGATTTAGACCGTACCATATGGTTTGGTCTAGACTGTGAGACTAGGAACACAATTTGGTCTGGTTCATGGTCTGTCCCTTTAGCTTGCGATTTGTGATGGATTGGTTTGGTCTAGACTATGATTAACCATACAGACCATGAGCTCAATTACTACTAGTGTGGGGTTATGTGGACTTGGTGCGATCTCCGTCCATACCTTCTTCCTCGGAGAAATTCCGACGAAAGAGAGCAGCTTTGATCTGAAAAGCTAAGTCACCCGAACAAACTTTTGAAATATGTTGTGTTAAACGTTGTGTGGAATGATACTAGTGAGCCAACACAATGTCATACTGTATATTGTGTATTTCAGATACAATCGGCGTGCTTTGATAATCTTGGCCTCCTGATTGTTGCAATTTTGAACACATCATCCAAGAACATTAATCCTTTACATGTCTCGTGCAAACTAATCTATCATTTACACCTTCCTCCATCTTCCTCTATTTTGTTTACATTTCTGCTGCACTTGAGAATGAGAATTTGTGGATATAAATTCATGCTTATGAATTTGTGCAATTATATTGAAAATGATGAAATTGGAGTGTTACTACTTTGTATATATGTGTTGGTGATTTTTTTAATATGATCTATGGACTAGTCCGGACCGCAAACGCACAGGCATGGTCTGGTCCATTGTCTGTGTTTTAGTCTCTCGGTCTAGACCATAGACCGTATATATGATCCGGTCTGGACTGTTTCCCACCCCTATTTGTAACAGAGCCACTAAAACCCCCAAATTTGTATACACATATATTATGATTCCCTAATCTCACTTACCCTTCTTAGATGATACCGCTTACCACGATAGATGGTTAGAAAACCCAGACTATTTGCATACCCACCATCACATAAATAATAACAACTTTCAATACAGGAAATTTTTTATTTGTTATTGGGGTAGTTCATTTATAAGCATTTCGTATCTAATTATTAAACATAACCATGATTACCTTCTGTCATGATAAGTCCATTTTCCCTAGTAAGCAAAATTCATGCATCATGGGCATACCCCTCCCATCCAGATAAACAATAGATAAATTCTAAGTTGGGTGTGCAAACACGCAACACATTAATGGAAAGATCACCCTTCCTATCTCGGTACCTAGTTTGATCATCTTTTAATGGTTGGACATTAATATGAGTTCCATCTAGAGCTCCAAGACATTTCTAACAAAAACATTGAAAAAGACCTTTCAAAGGTTCATTGATGATAACACCTAAATTAGTGTTATTTAACCCTCATATCAAGGTTTGTTTCATGCCAATTCATGTGCATAATTGCTTGAACATTGTCGATTACATCCATATTTTGTTCCTATGTGAATTCAATGTGATTTTAGGGTGTATTAGACGATACATGCGAATTAGGTACAAAACAAGGTCACAAGTGTAGCAAAGGGGCGGGAAGCTAAAGATCGTGGCTGGAAGCTTAAGATCACGGCCGGGAACATAGCCCGCGAACTCAAGCTGAAGATCGCAGACTGGAAGCCCCAGATTGCGGCCGCGAATTGGAGGGCTCAAGACGCGAACTTGGTGGGGAAGGAGCCAGGGAGAAGCAGAGACTTTCCTCAATTGAATCACGACCACAATGCTATCAGACAACAAGGAAGATCACGACCGCCACTAGTGGATCGCGACCACGAAGTCAGCCTGCGATCTCCTCAAATTTTGAAGGCCATAACGATGGCATTTCAAGATCGCGGTGTCTTCCAAAGATCACGACCGCGATCTCAATGCTTCTGGACGCGAACTTATCCATCCGCAGAATGCTTATAAATAGAAGACCCCTTTCCCCCTTTTAGATGAGCTTATTTTAAGAGAAATTTCTACTTTTAGCGAAAGAGAAGCTGAAGGAAAGAGAATGAAGGAGAAGAAGGAGAGGAAGTTAGAAGAGAGGGAGCATCTTCCTCAACCCAAGTCTTCTTCAATTTCTTCTATGTTTCTTCTTCCCTGATTTATGGAGTAGTCCTCTAAGATACTAGGGGTTATAAACCCCAAACCCTAATTTTAGGGTTTATTATGTATGTATGAATATTTTAGGGTTAATACCTTATTTTGGCCCGAATTATGACCATATAATCAACTTTGGCCCGTGGTTTCAGAAATTAACATCCTGGCCTTAACAATGCAGCATATAGACTCAATTGGCCCGACACATAGTTTGACCGTTAATTTGGACGGTCAATTCCGTTGACCGTTAGTCAACACGCCATGTCATTGCCTAGTCAGCCTAAAAATCAATAAAAAAATGCAAATTCAAATTATTTTTCTAATTTTTCTTATTTATTATCAAATTAACCAAAAATAAATTATAAAAAACATAAAATAAATTTGATTTTTTATTTTTTGGATAATTTGAAAAATGATAAATTTTATAAGTTAACCAAAAATTATCAAATAATTTTATATTTTTAAAACTTCCCACATAAATATAATTTATATCATAATTTTTAAATTTATAAAATTTAATTTGATAATTTTTGGTTAATTTATAAAATTTATCATTTTCAAATATCCCAAAAAAATTATTTATATTTTTAGAATTTTATTTTTTGGTTAATTGGAAAATGATAAATAATAAAAATTAGGAAAATAATTTGAATTTAAATTTTTTTAATGATTTTTAGGCTTATTAGGCAATGACATGGCATGTTGACTAACGGTCAACGGAGTTGACCGTCCAAATTGACGGTCAAACTATGTGTCGGGCCAATTGAGTCTATATGCTGCATAGTTGAGGCCAGGATGTTAATTTCTGAAACCACTGGCCAAAATTGATTATATGGTCATAGTTCGGGCCAAAATAAGATATTAACCCAATATTTTAGGGTTTGAATGAATGAATGTGTTTATCTAGTTGATTTTATTGCTATTCTATCTTTGATTGTGTTTGCGTAAGTCACCCTAATCTTCTCTATTAGCCTACTTTATGCTTCTATGCCGGGTATGGAGTTCTAGGTTAGACAGGTATGCATCATCAAGCAAATCGAGATAGATGTATGAATAGAGACCTATGATGGTTGAGGCGACCGAACCCCTATCCTAGGTTAGCTTTCCTATGTAGAACCTGAGATGAAACCTCAGCGTGGACGATGGATAGTGTCCATTGAAATGATCCATGAACTTATTGCCCCATATACGATAGCCTAGATCGAGGTGACTATGTATGGGTTTAGGGGAGGCGTGTGGATAACCACGAAAGCCCACGGAAAATAGCCCACTCACCACATTCGATAACCCTAAGTATTTATGCATGCATTGTAACCCTAAGCTAGGGGGAGGATTAGTTCCCTGAAGTACATGCTTTTAGCTTTGATCAATCTCTAGTCTAGTTGTCTCCTCGAGTCCTCCACTCAAACCTCCAAAACCGATTAACTAATTATCAACTAGATGGGAAGTAGGCGAGGGTACCAGAACCCAAGTAAAATACGACCTTGATCACCACTATACGATAATGACATCTTAAGTTAAACTTGGCTTAGTATGGGATAGTTGTTGACACGTGCTAACCATTGACAATAATCTGCACGGATTGAATCGGTCAATTGACAAAAAGCAAAACAAAGGAAGGAATTGATAAAGTTATGAATTTAGAGGTTGACCTTGAAATTTTTTCACCTACTATTGGTACACGTGTTGGGAATAGGAAGCGGCTTCTTCATTAGTAAGTTGTTGAGCCTAAGAACAGTCCACAACACACAATGGATCATTCAAGAGATTGTCTCTCCCGAACAACGTAAATTTAGTCTTAAGGTTCTATTTTTCTCATTTTGTGAAATTCGAAGAAAGATATAAGACTTTCTCGTCTATATACACATTTTGAGTTTTTACAGACCGCCTTTAGCAACAAGAAGCTCATAAAACTTTCTAAATAAGTAATGATTCATCCTAACTTGGTCGAAAGTATCAATGTCGGTCATTCTAGTTGAATTCCTAAGATGAATGTGTCTATCATAGTGCCTCTGCATGTAGGTGTCCACCGTTTTCTTACCAAGTCTTCAACTCATGTAATGTTTTCGTACAAGCTAAACTAGTTCGATACCTAAACTAACATAAATCATTAGAATGTTGGAGAACGACCCAATGATTGCAACCACCTGGCGTCTACGAGCTGGAGCTAAACTTGAAAGTCGAGACATCCTTTATAAAATAGTTAAATTTCATAATCAGTTGATAAAGCAAAGATTACTACATACTACTGCTACACACACAAAAAGCTTTCTTGCAAAGCCGACTAAATTGCAAGTTTGGTCATTTGAATTACTGATAAAATTCATGTTTGCCATTAGAATTACTTTATTTCCTCCGTAGTCACTTAAATTAGTTACACAGTCCACGTACTCATTATTCTGGTCAATTTTTGTTGTGTTTATAAGCGTTTTAATTATTATATGTACTAATCTTGTTGTTATTCTATCGTAGGTTGGGGACGACGTGGATATATACAACCAACGGTATTATTTGGATCAAGGACCTATTGATCCAACCGAGTTGTACGACCAACCCAACCATCGTTCAAGGGATGTTTGGAACGATCACGAGGTACATACAAATCTTCATCATTTGTCTATTCTTTTTATTTTGTTAATGTACTTAGTGGAATATAAAATAAATTTGAAATAATTTAATCGTATTGGTCGTTTTCAATAATTTAATCGAATACATAGCGCCACTTACTTCGACTCTTTATAAAGAGATGCACGTCTAAGGAAATGAGGTTTTAAGCGATTATCATGATCCTCTCATTTCCTGGGAAAATCGGGTATTAAGAGATCCTCGGATTCCCCCCCCCCCCTTTTTTTGTCAAAAAGGCTGCGTTTCTAAGAAGATGTATACCTCTTATAAGAGTCTAACGAGTGTTGCATTGTATTCGATTAAATTATTTAAAATAACCAATACGATTAAATTATTTACCAAACAACCAATACGATCTATGTTTATGTGTACTTAAATGAATTTTATTAATTTCAAATGTTTGAATATGTATGTATCTCTTTAAATTATTATTCATTTAGAATGTTATTTATGTCAATTAATTGAGTATGTTTGTTTTATGATAATATGTATATATCTTGGAAAAAACTATCAATTACTTAAATTTGATTGTTAATAATATAATTATAATAAAATTATGATCCAAATTAAATCATTAATTTTAATTAATTTAGTTATAAGACTAAACTGTTACTAATATATCATAAATAACGAAATTTTTTTTTGCTAGGAGGCACAACAGATACTCCGCTATAGGGGTACGACTTGCAGACACCACATTTTGTTCGGATATAAAACGAAAAAAAAACTTGTGACTTGAATTTACACAACAGAAGAGAGTTTTGCTATTCAAGAGTGATAGTCCAATCTTTCGTTTCAATTTCGTGTGAGAGCATTTGAGTTCGATAATGGGGATTGAATTCGAAAGGAAACTATCCCAAAGTATATGATTCAAAAATTAGAAATTTGGTACAATCATTAAACATCGTTACACATTTTACCATACTTTGGTATAGAAGAATTTTGAAATTTAGCCTATAAAGGAAGCCCAGCCCAATGCTTCAAAGACTTTTAGACTTGGATATGCAAAAACAAAGGTAGCAGTTAGTTGAAGCACAAGGGCTACTTTCCAGATTCAAACTAAAGCCCAGAGCTCGGCCCAACAAACATCCAACCCAGCTCGACCCCTTCTGAACCCAGGTGATTTCCTCATCAGCCCACAAGTCTGCAAACCTGAGTCGGCCCAACCTTATCCGTCAGCCCAACCAACATTGAATTGTGTGCCAGCCTATCCTGAACAGGCCCTGATCAGTCAGAACCGACCATGCAAGGTGGAGGCTATTGGCACAGCCTCAAAATTCGACCTATCAGAAAGAAACACAGCATTTCCAAGTCTTAACAAAGACTAATGGCGAAGCAACACGTGGCATACGATTTAGCTAAAAGTAGAGCTCTTCCGCTCTTGATTTTGGGGGACGGAGTGGAGAATAAGAAAAAGACACGAGAGAAACATAAAATTAGAAGACTTTCTAGTTCTTTCCTTTTGTTGGGAGAAGTTCATTTCAATTCGGAGGTTTGCGAGATAGGAGCATAAAGCGGGAATTCTTAAGAGTCAGAAATCCCATCAAGGTTAGTGTTCGTAATCTCGATCTTCGTTTTGCTAACAATCCATCTGCTTTGCTGCTTTATCTCTATCAGCTTTATTTACTTAATTGAGTTCGTTTAAGTTCAAGCCATCGGTATAGTTTCTATTTAAGCAATATACTACTACCGCAATCTGCATATATCTAATTTATTTCAATTGAGCACAGTTTATGCAGCAATAACTTGTACCCTCTGTCTAAATCCGTTTGCTCTAGTTACCATCATTAGCCTAATCTTTTGGTAAAGATCATATTAAACCTTAGTCAAATTTAAATTTCTTGTAAGAACATGTAGCTTAAACCAACATACAGCTTTCAATCGCCAAGATTTTCGTTTTAAAACCAAATCCAACAAAAACACCATAAACACACTAAAATTTCAGATTTCAAACCCTTGCAAAATCACAAGCAGAGGCAGTGATTTACAATTACCGAAAATAGTGATTCTAGAACTTCTTAATTACTTTCCCAGAAATTATTTTTTTTAGCAAATTGTAGCATATTAGGAGTTATTTCTAAAACCATCCACCAAACAACCAAGCATGAAAATATTCGAGATCATCAAACACGCATACAACATATTTCCAAGCCATAGATCTGTAAACCAAATCTAAACCGAAACACAATCCTTCCCTTTTTTCTAGTTCAACCACCCCAATCATATTAACCCGAGTTTAGGACAACCTTACCCAGATCGGTCCATTTCCAATAACTGCATCAAAACCAAAGTAGAGGTCAGAATAGATTAAAGAGGTGATAAACCGAAACAAAAAAAAGATCTCACCCGCCTTAGCTGTCGTCAAACCACCGCCACGTTCGTTGCCGGCGGATTTTGGGTCCGGCGACATCCTCTGTTTCTCCTCCCCATCGAAGCCAGAGACCCGAAAAACCCCAGAAATCCAAAACCAACACCAAATTCAGAATAGAATCTCAAGTAATACAAACAGAAAGCCATGAAATAACATGCAAGCAAAATCCCTACCTGGATCCACATGCATCCAGCCGATTGAGGTCGATTCTGGTCGCCTTTCTCGCTGTCGTCTTGCCGCGGTCGTACGCGGCTTGTCGTGAGCTTTTTGCTCTCGTTTCCTTGAGGCAGAGGCGAGAAACAGAGAGGTCGAAAAGAGGAGAGGATGTCGGCGGCAAGGCTTGGCTAGGGTTTCGCTTCTCTCTGTGAGTGAAGAAAAGAGGCGAAAGTTAGAGAGAGTTGAGAGAAGAACGAGAGAGAGAGAGAGAGAGAGAGGTGAGCGGCGGCCGATTTGGTCTATTAGGGTTAGGTTTTGCTTTTTTTCGTGTAAGACGTTTATATATCTTTCCAGAAGACCGAAATGCCCTTAGGCTTTTCAGCTTATTTCGCAGCCATGCCACCGCGTTTTTGTGGAATTACCAAAATACCCTTCCCCTTCTCTGCATTAAAACGAAAAATCCTTAGAGCAGGTTTCGAACCCGCGTCCGTTTGATTGAGCGCGATGTACTGCTGGCGTATTGGCCAGTTGAGCTGCCGGCTATACATTTACAAATAAATCATTCTAGTTCATTTTATCATTTAATATCCTTAATACGAAATGTAGAATTGCGGATTAAATTTATCTCGTTTCTTTTCTAATACATCAAATCTCATCTTAATAACTGATATCCTTATATTATCTTTTCATAATTTCATAATATCAACTTAAATTTTATTAACAATAAATTTTGATAACGAAACCACGATCAGCGGAACGTGGTGATACTTTTATTTAAAATTATCAAAGTCCTAACGAACTACGCGGACTTTGATCCCTTCTAACGGGTACGTAGGCAACCGATAAGGTTCGAGTCCAACTAATCAACCAGCTTTATCTTTAAATTTTTACGTCAGTGGGCGTATAATTAAATTACAACTAATACGATAAAATCATTAAATGGTCCAGTGGGACCCCAAAAATACAAAATCATTACTAAAATACACCCAACTCGCAGAAACTTATCAAACTTAAGTAGTACCGATTTAGGGCGTTGTGGGGGTGTTGCTTAACTTCCCCACACGTAACCGTACTCCCGAACCCATATCTCTTAACCGCAGACCATATCTCGGTTCTGACCCTAAGGTTAGAGCCGATTCGAAGAGTGTTCGATCCACTCCAAATAAGATCGATGGCGACTCCCAAAAATGCCGACGCGACGACATCGGGCCCCCGGAGGGACGGTTGCGACACGACCAATGTGCTCCCATGGAATCCAGTTATCTTGCCATTTCTCAAAAGGGCACAGTTGGATTTGATTAGGTATTTTGTAGGCATAAAAGTCGATCGCCAACTCATCACCGCATTGGTGGAGAGATGGAGAAAGGAGACACATTGTTTCAACTTTCGCGAAGGAGAGTGCACCATCACGCTAAAGGACGTCGCCATCCTAACCCATCAGCCATCGACGGCAAAGCGGTGTGTGTGAGTGATCATCCTCCCGAGGATCGTGACGGTATGTCCGGTTGGCAGCATTTCATCCACAGTGTTTTGGGGGTGAAAGTACCAACCAAGGGGAGCATTGATGCGACGGATCGCTTGCCACCATTGAGGAAACACCAAGTATCAATCACTTGGTTGACGAAGTATTTTAGGGACCTTCACGATCCTGCCAAAAATGTGGTGCCCCTAACCGAGGAAAGTCCGGAGCTAGAGAAGGAAAGATATGCTCGTGTCTATCTCATAGGCATGGTAGGAGGAGTGTTCTTCTCCAAAAAATCGAGCAATTTAATTATTTGTGGATGGCTTAGGATCCTCCTTGGTAGTTGGGATGAGATGGGGGGAGTTGAGCTGGGCATCCGCTTGCCTAGCTAATATCTACCACCATTTGTGCAATGCATCTCTCAAAGCTGTGAGGGAGGTCAGCGGCGCAATGTTCATCGTCCAATTTTGGGCTTGGGAGCATCTGCCATGGATTGCACCGCTTTAAATGTCCTGACAGGAATTGGGGTCCCACTCAAATGTCCCCACTGGAAATCAGGAGAGTGCCCTTGTACTTGTCGGTAAGGAATGTACCATCCACTTGGATCACAGGGACACAGAAGTCAAAACCATCAATAGATTGCTTGAATGCCCAAAAAAGTCGTCTGAAATGGCATTTGTTACCTGGCTCTAGCGGTTGTAGCTCTTCATCTTGGCATCGAGGGGAGAAAACAGTGTCAGGGTTAGACGCCTCCAATGCCAAAATCAACCTGGGAAGGAATGCATATGATTCTTCCCAATCACCAAATACGGCGGCCAAAACTTTCTGCTTTCCATGCCACGCCTTCTTATAGTTAATCATATAACCACAACGACTTGCAATGTTAGCAGTTATGACTTTCACCTTCAGGTCAAGATCTTGCTCAATTAGATGCTTGATAGCCGCAGCAACCACGCTGGATTTCAACTGTCAATGACCTTGGGATGTTATGGATGACACACATGTGTGTGTGTTCACCGCACGGGATATGACCCAATGGTCGTGTCTCTTGCTGTTGATGGCCCGAATCCTAACATTGCATCCCTCGTTATGATTACGACATCCGACTATGAGCCTTTTCGTGTTGGAATGAGTTGTGTGCCATTCAAAATGCCGAGTCATTGCTTCAGTATCAATGGCGTGCCGCACCTCCTTCTTCGAGCCAAATTGTTGGCCCTTCATACCCAGTGAGTGGACCCCATACTGGAACCTCTGGGGGTTCCATGTCGCTGTCGACCATCCAATTGCCGTCTGGAATGTGATTGTAGTAGGGGACTGGTACACGGTCATGAGCCACCTCATCATCATTATCTGACTCTAACTCTGGTCCTGAATCATCAACACCTTCAAGAGGGTCGGAGCTGTCTGCACTGACGTTGTTCTCTCCTTCTTCATCGGAGGGGTCACTAACTGGTGCTGGCAGGGCATCTTCCATCTGATCCAGCTCATGAAAGGCACCTTCATCAGCTCCATAATGGTATTTGTAAAAACTACCGCTGCATGATTGGAAGTTGTACTGAGGTTGGTTGGCATGGTCCGGTTGAACTTCTTCTTCATATGACGGGAAAGATTGATGATGACCTTCACCTTGCTCTTGGTACTGAAAATAGGAATGCGGATCATGGTAACTTTGGTAGGGATGATCTCCATATAATTCACCTCCACCATGGATACCAGATGTTTGACCGTCTCCAGAATGACCTCCAACGCCTACGACCGCCTCGGTGTAAACGAACATCTCGGCTTTGGAAAGATTGTTGGACCTCAAGAATTCGAGCATGGCATCTACTTCATCCTGAGTGGTTATGAGATATTCCTCGTGCCACAACGACCTGCCTTCTCTGTTTGGATATCGGTACACCATACGATCAACTCTTCTCGTGTCATCCATGCAAGTAACATTAGTATACATTTGATAGAGGTCTTCAAACATCAGTCTGGTAGCGACCTTTATTTTATGAAAATTGCCACCGACGTAGGTGACCCCCTTTCCGGTCTCTTCCGTGTAACCATTCCACCGTAACCCAAGCGTGAACTTTTGGAATGCCATCTGCAAAAAAATCGTAGTTCAGTTAATATCATAAAAATCACAATAAAAAGTAATACAAAATAAACTTACGAGTTAACGTTAACTGCAAAAACACTAAAGAAGTAAGGAGCTACAACAGAAAATTGAAAAGAGAGAAGGAGAGGTGTGAAGAGAAGAGGTTTCCCGGGGTGTCGTTTATAGGCAAAATCATCAATGAAAACCGCACGAGGGTGCGGTTTTCATCTGCCCTGCAGCCCCACGTCTGCCAACCTGCATGGCAAAATGTTTGATGTCGGAAAATAATTACGACACACAAACCGCATGGGGGGAGGGTGCGGTTTGTGTGGGCAAAATCGCACTTTGGGGGTGCGATTTTGCTAGGTCAGGCCAAAAACCGCACCTAGGCCATGCGGTTCTGTTAGGTCAGACCTAGAACCGCATGGCCAAGATGCGATTTTGGCCCAGAATCTTAAACCGCACCTTGGGCGTGCGGTTTACATATAAGAAATTACAAAAATTAACACCCTTTTTAAAAAACAGTGAAAAAATTACATATAGATTGGATGATTTTTTTTTTATTTGTTTTTTTTTAAATGTACTATTTATGAAAAAATCCTCTATGTTTTTCTTTTTAAGACCGGTCGGTCTATGGAGCTGCTGGCAGAGGAGCCCTGATAGAGGTGTTGAATACGCGGTCGTTGGATGATTCCTACGTCAACTCACCGTTTGGTCTAGATTATTCTGGAACCCCGACGGCAGAGGCAAATCCGGCTCTAGCCTGCGCGCCTTTTGCTGGAACGCTATTCGTGGTCGCGCGACCTTTAACCCCCTGGGAATCTTGTCCCTCTTTCCTCTCTCGTTTTCCATCCGCCTCTCCGCCGACGAATCGCAAACCAGGCGGCGAGGTTTCATCCGCTCCCGTTAAAGAATCAATCAGGTCAGGATTTTTCCTTTCTCTCGCGACCGATTCATTTGGAATCTCAGCGGAACCCATCTCGTTACCCATCGTGATTGCTGGGTTAATTATTGCTTCGATCTCAGCAATCATGTCTGTATATGGTTTTGTTGGCGGAATTTCCTCTAGATTTAGGACTAGACAGCCTTTGTTTGGGATGATGATTGAAGTTCAGACTGTATGGCTTCTCTTCCTTGGCTGTGAAGATTTTGAACGAAGGCTTGAGCTTCGAAGTGTATGTGCTGTATACCTTTCGTGTTAGGAAACCCTAGAAGGTGTACTGTTGAGATGTCATTGGGAGCTTTACTTAGGTTCTATGAAAATGGAATCAAGTTTTTTACGCATGAACTTGATTTGGCCCTGAGGAAATCTTCTTTGAAGGAAATGGCGGCTTGTGGATTCTTCTTTATCCTGCATGCTATTTCTTGTCTAGTTGGGATACATATTTGACCGAAGTCAATCGACGAGGGTTGCAGTTAGAGGATTTGATGACTGATTTTGACATCCAAATGTCTTCATGTTCTTATCAAATGTGCTCAAGGGAGTACCTGAAGCTCAGTAGGCTTTATAGCTTTTTTGTGCTGGTAAACTGCATTCTATCTGTGCTGATTTTGATTGTCTGTTATATTATTTTTAATTTTTAAGATACCTGGGCAGAGCCAACATATCATGGCAGATCACCACCCCAACGAAGGACCTTCCACAAGCAATGTTTCTGGGGAAACATCTGATTCAAGTGTGCAGCTCAATGTGAAGACTTTAGATTCACAAATTTACAGTTTCCTGGTGGACAAGAAAGTGAGTATTATTTGCTCATGTCTAGTTCTTCATGTTGGGCACATTTGATTTGCTTCGTGCAATATATGGGGCATGTTCATTTCATTCCATCATTATCTGATCTGCAATTAAAGTAGCTGGTTTTCTCAAAGAGTTGTCCAAGTCATTACATTCAAATTCAGCTGTCTAAACTTTGTCAGTAATGTGTAGTTTGTGTTCTTGGCTTGGATGTCTTCAGATGCCAGTTCTAGCTTTCAAGGAGAAAATAGCTAGTCAGGTTGGTGTTCCAGTCAATCAGCAGAGACTGATTTTTCGAGGAAGGGTGTTGAAGGATGAACATCTCCTCTCTGAATATCGTATCCTGTCATCTGTACACTTCAGTTCAGCATGTTACCTTTATTCACAAAAAGTGTTGCGCAGTACCCTTTAGAATTAACCTATATAATGGATAATCCAAATATTAAAGGGTTTCTGGTGTATGTGTTAGGCTTTATCAATCATCTACTGAATTTTTTGAGGTGGTAAATGTTTTGAACATCTACTTGGTTGAGGACTAAAGTAGCTGATACCATTGTTATGTGAAATTGTTTTCTATTTTCATCCACTACGATACAGAGTTCTGATGAAGGTCCTGTAATGAGGGCGATTTTAGTCTTTTGTGCATACAAAGATTGCAGTGCTGTTATTCTGATTTTGCCAGGCAGGGATAGGGTATCTATTATGTGGTGAGTTATACATAGATTGGGAGTATGTTATGTGGTGCATCATTGTTCATATTAGTCATCCATCTACACAGCAAGTATTCTCTGTCTCCCTTGACTGCATCTAGAGGTTGAGAATGGTCATACATTGCATTTGGTTGTGAGGCAGTCAGCACAAACACAACCTTCATCCGAGACAAGCTCCGGAGACGCAAGAGGTAATCCTTATGGTTGATCTTTCTGTGTCGAGGTCTGTTTCTCGGCCTGCTTTGTTGTCAATTGTAAGTAAGTGAAGTTTTGCAGGGAATGATGCTAGTTATGGTGGCCTCGGAAACCGCCCTGGCCAGATTCCACACAGTGTTTTGCTGGGGACATTTAGCGTTGCAGATCAAGGTGACGGTATGGTTCCAGATCTAAATAGGGTATGCAGTTAACATCTTGCTATAGCCAGGTTCTGAATGCAAATTGTTTGGTACACTCAGGCACAATTGTAGAAACATTTATCTTATTTGTGCTTGAAATGTAGGTTATTGGGTCTGTGTTGAACTCAATAGGGATTGGCGGACTGGCTGGCACTGCTGGCATGGGCAGCATGCAGTTCCCACCTATGGTGAGTTTTATTGGTGCGCTGTAGAAGTACCACATTGCAGGTCTTGTATGCATAGGGTGTAAATGGAGGTTTTATTTTGAATAGTGTGATTGTTTGCGCTTACTCCTGGCACAATTTGAGGGAAGTATTATATGCAGCCTAATGCTACTAGCCAGACTCATCAAGGTAATGGAACCAGTGGAAATGTTGGTGGTCAGAATCAAGCCGGAAATCCAGCACAGGCGGGTAATACATTCCAATCCCAGCCTCAAGTTGTGCAGATTCCTCTTGCTACATCAGTACCCATTCCTTCATTTCATTCGGTATGCGTTTGACTACCAGGTTGCCTATTTTTTGTTTTGGCAGTGAGATATATCTGCTATTAAAATGACGTCTCCTAATTGGTTTTCTTTTTGAAGCCAATTCCTGATTCTCTGAATACCATCTCTGAATTTTTGAGTCGGATGGAGCAAGTACTTGCCCAAAATGGTAATTGTTGGAAAGCCGTTGCTGTATTTCCCAGCATTAAAATTGTATCCAGAGTAACTAATTTTCTTTTATCTAGGGTCTCAGCAGGGTACCGCTTCAACAACTTCAGGAGTCCCTCCAAGGGTTGAGTCACCTTCTAATGTGCAGGGGCTACCTGCACTTGAAGCTTTAAGCACCGTCTTGCGACAAGCCGAAAGGCTTCTTAGTGAGCATGCGGTGGCTTCATTGTCTGTAAGGATCATCTTATTAGCATGTTAAATTTTTCCACTTTGTTGGCTTTGTTACCCCACATTTTTGGATGAAGTTAATGAAAAAAGTTATGTGGCCAGAGAGGTCGTTCAGAGGAACCTAAGTTTTCACTTCCTGAGTTTTTCATTCGATAAGGACGTTCTAAATTTTGTGCAATGCTCTAGAATCTTGCAGGACGCCTGGAAGGAGAGGGGACTTCTCCTGATCTCAGTATCAGGAGCCAAATCCAAACAGAAACTGTGCAATCTGGTCTTGCAATGCAACATCTTGGTGCACTGTTTTTGGAACTGGGTCGCACATTGTTAACATTCCGTATGGGGCAATCTCCTGTAAGTGTGTTCTTTCTCTGTTGCTTTCTTCAGCTGGTATATGTGCGTTCTCCTTAAAACATATTTGATGAATTGCAGGGAGAGTCCTCTATACACTCTGGGCCTGCAGTTTATATATCTCCATCCGGGCCTAACACCATAATGGCCCAGGTTCGATGCTCTACCCAGTTTATGTTTATACTGTGCATGATGATTGAACTAGCTTTTGCTAATGTGAATTCTTTTACTTTCTATCCAGCCATTTCCTCTGCAAACTCAATCTCTGTTCGGTGGCATTAGTGGCCAATCAAGTGCTGTTCCATTTGCTCCTGTTGGTGTTGGAAATGCCCCAAGGCATGTAAATATACACATACATGCTGGTAAGCAATATAGGATTTGGCATTTCATATCAGACTGGTCCTTTTTAGTCAACTGACACACTTTTCTTAGGCACAACAATGGCATCTGTTCTACCGACAATGGGTGTCAGGGCAAATAGTGGCGAACCTGGAACTGCCCAAGGGAGGGTACCTGGCAGAAGCGCTGCTGCTGCAGTGCCTGCACAAACTCGTGGGATTCCAGTCTCAGATACTGCACAACCAGATAGAGGTGATGTAGCACCTGATTTGGGACACATGTCTTCTATGGTTTCTTCGATCAATTCTAGGTTGAGAGATCTTATGGCAAATTTTCCAGGACAGCCAATAACTGTACCAGGTAAGCATTCTGCTGGACGGGAACAATTAGAGTTCAATTTCCTCACTGTTATAACTGAAATTATCTGAAATACTTGTAGGATCTGAAGAATCTGCTGCTGGTACTGCTATTGGTGGAGAACAACAACCTGCATTGGCCACTGATCGAGCTGTTGAGTCAAGTGGGTCCTTGCCTGATCTCGTATCTGAAGGTGACACTAAGAAGGTATACTCTTTTTTGTGCACAGTTTAGGAATCTTTCTCTTGCTCTTTTCCTTCTATTTCTGGTCTTGTGCTAAATAATTAGGGAATCACAGATGCAAGATGAAAATGTGCAAATCAACAAGAATGAGGAGAAAAATGATCTTAATACTTCCGTTAAAGATGTGTCCTCTAGTTCAGTGGGATCTTCACTGAAGAAGGAAGAAGCTTCTGAAAATGTTCCAAGTGCTAGTGCAAGACATGATCCTCCAGAGGGTGCTAAGGCTGCCCCTCTTGGGTTGGGTTTGGGGAGTTTGGACCGTAAGGTATGACAACATTTTTTCTAATTGTCTATCGTCAGTAATCTTATCCATTCTATTCGCATTGGACTTCTTAGCTTTAAATAGAACACGAGAGAGATAGTAATATGGTTGTCTTCAGAGATATTCCTTCCTCCAACACAACGTTGAAGAAGTGGGCCAGTGTTTTTTTTTATAGTTTTTAATCACAGATTAGTGAAAATTGTCTTACAGTTGCTTCCACTTGATTTACATTGCATGACTTTATATTATCATATCTTGGTGTGTATAAAAAATGAGTAGAGTATCGCTGCAAGCCTAAGTCTTATATATTCCCTGTGGGAAAAGAAGACACATTGTGGTTAGAAACTCGTTTTATGCTTTAGGATTATGCAAATTGACCACGTTCCTCCAAAAAGCTGAATGGTAATCAGGTTATTAGGTTATTCAGTTGCTCTGCTTGACACATTTATATGTATATTTCCCTTGCCATCTTCATATGTACAATTTGTTTCAAATTCTGAAACGTGAGTGTCGATATTGTTTGTGATCCTAGAAGCGAGTTAAGCAGCAAAAACCCTCAGCCACTACAGATGGCACCCAAATAGCACAGCAACTCTTACAGACACTTAGCTCCCGAAGCTCCGCTCCTATCTCAGCTTCAACAGATGCGCCCTCAGGTCAAACCACTCTTCCCGTTGTCGGGATCCGTGAGGGCGTAGCAGACCATGACTCTGATGTACAGGTCGATGCTGCTACTGCCATGTCGCAAGCTCTACGAAGCCCTGGTTTTGATAATTTGTTGGCAGGGGTCTCTGAGCAGACTGGTTTCGGTTCTCCCGATATCCTGAGAAACATGATGCAGGGGCTCACTCAGAACCCCCAGATCATGAATGCTGTCAGTCAAATCGCTCAGCAGGTTGACACCCAAGATATTGGGGACATGTTTTCTGGTGCCGGGAGAGGCCAAGGTGGTGGCGGTTTTGATCTCTCGAGGATGGTTCAACAGATGATGCCTGTTGTTTCCCAAGTTCTGGGGCAAGGATCTGCTGTGCCACGAGCATTCCCAATCCCACAGCCTGTGCCTGAAAGGATTACGTCTCGAGAACCCAGTGATCAGAGTGTCCAGGTATGCTCTGTCTAACTCTCTCTGGAAGGTAAAACCTTAATCTGAAATGCTCATTTTCGCTATGTTATCCTGTTTTACAGATGGACCTGCATGCTGTGACTCAGAGAATTGAGCATGGTGATGCACCTGAAGACATATTTCGTGCTATGGCCGAAAATGCAGCTAGGTTGAGTGGCAATGATGGTGCAAGTGCACAGGATTTGAGCAACAGTGAGGATCTAGTCAATGTAAGTTTCGATCAGAATTGAATTTAATTGCATTCTTTGTATCCATGGATTGAATTATTGGTGTCTTTCTTGTTATCATCTGTCAAAGCTCGTTCTTTTTGTGCTGGCTGTGATGCAGGAATATTTGGAGTTACTACGCCGGGACATAAGAAGGCGTTGTGAGGGTGACTCTGATTGAGGCAGTTGTTGATCTCGTTCGTTAGGCAAGGAACCTTGAACATATCTGTTTAGGTTCAACCAAAATCCGTGGCCTTGCTCTGCTTAACTGAACAAAACTAGAAGCCTTTTGATGATACGGTTAGGCTCCAGCCCCCTGGGTATTTAGTTTATTAGATTCCAGTCGTGGTATGCTTTTGGATTGGCTGTATAATTTCAGCACGATACAAGGTGGAGAGGGTTGGCAGCCATTTCGTTTTAAAAATGCTTGAAGCTGTTTGTTTGATAGTATTTTGATCGATCTTTTGCTGCAAATTCTTTTCGGTTGTGACGCAACACAAGAACTGGAATTCGTTCGAATAGACTCTAGCTTCCTTGTATTCACTACTACTTTTGGTTCCAACATAACCTGCCTTTTGGACACCATTTCAGCCATGGAAATAGATTTCTTCACATATATTCTTAGCCACCGAGTTGATTTCGAAAATTGGAATCAAACTAGATTATAATCTCAGATCATGTTTGTCTAAAATTGAGCCGAAAAGCACTTCAGTATTGCTGTGGTAGCATTTGTCCGGTTAAACCAAAGCGGATTCATCGCCATCCGATCAACATTCCCTTACGTGGCAGAATATAACAGCTGCGTCCTCATGGGATAATAGTGTGCCGCCGTCGCACCCGATGTAGAGGAGCAAACCGTCTATATTTACAGGTCCGGCCCACAAAAGGGGATTTTCGATTTTCATCCCCTCAGGCCTCAGCTCTCTCTCACAGCAGCTAATCAGAAATCAGATACCGATGGCTTCCCATGGTTCGGCCGTCGACGCCCAAGGCTCCAGACGACCACTGGGGTTTCTAGCCAACGCGATCAAGAGGAAACACAGCTTCATCCAGCTCGGCGCCATGACCGGGATTCTGCTCCTGAGCGTCAGATCGCTGGGGCAGAAGTACCGCATCCACGACCTCGAGGACGACACGGCGGCTCTCAGGGAGGAGCAGCAGACGCTTGCCGACCGTATGAAGACCATCAAGGAAGCTTTGCTGCGGGAAGCGTCGCTCGAGCCTTCCGGCCGCTTCGCTTCTCGACTCCGCAGTCTCTTCGGCGATGGAGATTCGAACTAGCGTCGCGACTATACACGGTAGCTCTATCTCGCGATCCTCTGCTGTGAGTCTTTTGGTTTCCTCGGTTCTCTTATTTTTGGATTGGTGGTGGAAATGGAGACTAGTTGAGCTGGAGTGCCGGACTTCTTTTTTCAAATAACAGAAAGTAGTGGAATGTCTATTATCATAATAATGAACAACTGTTAGGCCAGACTTATGTTTAGTAGGAACTCGGAAATGTGTAGTTGCAGACTCGTTAAGACATGTGGAATTGCACTTTTCAAGCTTGTGTCAGTAGAATTCGGCCAAGAGTTCTAATTGTTCGGCTCATGAGAATGATGAACAAGCGCTAGGACAGACTTCTGTTTGATATGTTGTTGCAGACTCTTCAAGATGAGTGAAACCGAAGTTTTCAAGCTTCCGTAACTTGAATTCGATAAAGAGTTCTTCTCCTTGAGCTTGGGATATCACCATTTTGTGGACGGAGATGCTGCACAATGTGCTGTTTGGTTTCACTTGCAATTGTCCGATTACATCATTTTCTCTTAATTAGCATCCAGTCTATGGGTTGGATGCACCGACTGTGGTAATTTCTTTGCTGCATGTTATGGTAATGATACGCGGTGGATGTTTTTCGGTGTGCACAATGTTTTTCTCATGGTTCTGATTGAAGCTATTTGTGAATCAAAAGAACTTCCTCCCATTAAGAGCAGGATATAGAGTTTGCAAGACTGTTAGAGATGAGAAACTTGGTATAATAATAGGCATTTCTTTGTGGATGGATCACCAACTCATGCTAGGAGCTGATTGATATAGACTGGATAGTAGCCGTTCTTCAACTGAAAATACTTTCAAGGAAGTTAGATTTCGAGCTGTGGTTTTTAGTTCCACTGCTCATCTTTAGTTCATTTGGAGTTGCTTGAAACTCGCTTGATATCTTTTGTTGACACAGCTCGCCACAACTACCAGACTCTCGGGATTGTTTTCGAGTTATTGATCTAGCGCAACGATTATGTAGTGTGTGTAACAATGCTTGCATGCTGGATATGGTTTGTTGTTGGAAGGTCTTAATCAGTCAACATAGGAAGGACTCTCATTGCTCAACTTTGACTGTGAATGTTAGAGGCCATAGTCTGATTCTCTTCACGATTCGTGAAATGAAAACCACTTACTGGATAGGTCGACTTCAGGTATAGTAAGGGAGAACTAGACAGAGCAAAATTATCCATCCATTGCGGGGCATAAAGGTTGGAGAGATGTACACACAAGTAAAATCTAGAGTTCGATTGACACTGCAAAGTGCGGAAGTAGTCTAACTATGTCTGCCTAGTTGAGTATATTATCTGACTCGATTTGTGCTAGGATGTGTATTAATCGAGTTGCAGTTCTGTGGGAGCACAGGTATTATTTTTGACTTGCACCTCTCCGCCCTGCCTATTTTTAACTCATCCTATCTTGATTTACCTCAATATCTATTTAGCTGTTTCATATTTTAACTTTCTTTATTTTCAATGAATCTTCTAATAGATGCAAGACTTTAATTTTCAACTAATTAGATCAATTATTCCTTCTATTTCCCATTTTTCATTAATAAGTGTTCTCATTTGCTTTAGTATAAAAAATTTATTTTTTCTTTTAGTTTCTTCAAATAACATGTGAAAATTAGTCGACTTGTCCCGATTTGTACCTGTACGTGTATTCTTGACCCGATCCGAGCATGGTGTGGGACAAGTATGGTTATTAAGATACCCACCCCCATTGCCACCACGGCTTACGTCATGTTGCTACTTGTTCGGACTTCCTAATACTAGCCAATTAATCATCAACCCTTGAATTCCATTATATGGATTTGAACTCTCAAAAAAGGATTTTAATGGAAGTGGCTATGGAGTCTCATACTACACCAAAGATGAAATTCTTCATTTGGAGATGTGCTAAAAGAGCTCCTACAAATAGAAAAACCTCCATAGTCATGGATGCTTTGTGACAACTTGGATGAAACCATTCACCACTGTTTTTTCCAATGCAACTATGCACAAGGAAGCTTATAACCACCTTTTCCCGTCCATACCCACCTAAACGCCTCTTTTTGATCCCCCTTAACGGGCTTTACTTCCTTGGTAACACGATGTCTGTGCAATCTATTCAACCTGTCATCTACTTATTTCCCAATGTGAAAGACACGAAACAAAAAAGTGTTTCGCAACTCTCAGCCTTGGCCTCTGTCCACGTGCAGAAAAAGATCAAATGACCTACTTCGATGGACCTCCTACCCCAAACACTTACAACATCACACTCCTCGTTGTCGGCCCATGACATCCTAAACTCATTCTTCTCCACCATCGAGCAAACTCTCTTTAGAAACTCATTGTGATGGGTCATTTATAAATGAGTTCCAGGCTACGGTTTATTGCGTTGTTATAATCAATAGCCATGAAGAAATCTACAATGGGAGGACTGGCACCCTGCTTTGTTCTTCGCCTATCGAAGCGGAAGCAAATACATTGCTTGAAATGCTTTTCTGGCTCAACAATATTCTTCTCCATGTTTGATACGTTCGAATATTGGTTTTGACCCATACTATCTCTCCTTACTCCTTGTCGCGGAGAGTCGTAGCTTGACTTGGGAATTGGGATCATGGTTGATATTCTCAAACGTTGCCCTTTGTCAAGATCACTTCCTTCAAGCACAAGTTTAATATTAGAGCGGATTGAGTTTTTTCAATAAAACTTAACGGGCTATATATCTCATTCTTTTCAAGTTGGAATTTGATATTTTTTTTTACAGAAATCAATTCAATCATGCTCTAGAAAATGACGTCTACTTTGATATATTTTGAAGAGAAATGGAGATGTATATCACCAGTTGTTTATGTCCTAATTTTTTTAGGATGGAAGGGATGAGTTGGAATCAAGTTCGTGACCCGACCGATATGCACTTACAGCTTTTGCACTCCTTGAACCCTGCAACAAGGTCCTCATGCGGGAAGCTTGGGACACTCTCCGAAGATCTAGTTACTTAGAGAAAGGATATTAGGTTTTATGTATTTTATAGAGAGAGTAGGTAGTTGAACATACCATTAAATGAGAATCAACCTTGTTATTTATACTTGTTCGATAGTAGCCAAGTGCATTTAATGCAAATGTCAGACGTCTGTTTTACCTCGGCCAATGAGGCCGCAGGCCGTACGGGAGCCTGGGAAAAAGAGACTCGATGCGTTCCGCCTCAGTTCATGCCTCGAGGTTGTCTCGAGGAATGTAGCTGACCTAGTCATGCTTTTACTAGTCAACTTTCTTCGATAGTGATAGATCAATTGCGGGGCGGGACCTTGATGCGTCTCGCCCCAACTCATTTGTTTGTGTGAAAGATTGAACTTATTGGGCCGAACCGGCCTATCTTTCTGGGCTTACTTCTTAGTCCTTGAATGATGAGCAATTGGGCCCAACACGCGCAGCCTTGGCCCAACACGGTATATACCATGGTGGTAATGTGGTAGTACATAAGATTAAACAACGGTAGAATGAATATATATCATAGTGTAAATTGATTGTATACATGAAGCAAGATATACTAATCATCATATACCCCTTTTGCCACCGTCTACCACCGCCTACCACCCTATACCATGGTGATATAATTGGTCCGCAATTATTTTTTCATAAATTTATGGGTAATTAGAATAAACCGTCACACAACTTATCACTTAGTACAAAACGGTCACAAAAGTTTAATTTTGCATGTTTCAATAAAATACGTTTAGATGAATAACAAAATGGTCATTCCATCCATTTCCATCCAAAATGCTGTTAATTTTGTCTAGTCAGCAGTCCATGTCATAAAAATATTAATAAAAAATTCACGTAACTAAACAAATTAAACTAAACGAACCTGACTAAATCCACCCGAACCTATAACCAACTCTTTCTTCCCCGACGACTGCGGGAGAGAACTGTCCCTGCCGTCAATGGCTTCATTCCTCAATCTCTTTTCCTCGACCGCACATGACTTGATTAATGACCTCCCTATCCCTCTCGGCGGCGAGCTCCTTTCCTTCCCTCCTCCGACTCCTGTTTGATCTGTTGGGATTTTTAGTGGTGTGAATGGAAATAAAAGGGGAAAGTTTCAAGAGAGTCTCTTGAAGTACCATGTTGGTAAGATGTGGGAAGGCACGGCCTCGAATTCGATCGATTTGATGGAATATGTGGTTAATTGGTTAAATTGGCTTGTCTAACCAAATGGACCAAACCAAACCGAGTTGAACCAAATCTAACCGAACCGATGTGGCGGTTGGAATAACCAAACCGGTCCAACTTCCATGAGGCCGAACCAATGCAATGGTTGAAATATTTTAAACGAACCAATGCAATGGTTGGGGTGTAACCACCCATACGAAGAGTTGCCTCCCTTCGTACGCACCCCTTCATTTTCTATAAATAGCACCTAACCCCCCTCTGGTTTTTGACATCAGTTTTTCCCGGTACCAAAATTCTGCCAAAGTCCAAAACTGTTTTTTCTGCATTCTTTTTCAAAGGAAAAAATAGAGTCAAGTGTGGTTCTCGCCGTTTCGCTGCGTTCGATGGTTTCCGGGGTTTGAGGTACCGCTACGCCGGAAAAGGTACATCCTTTCTATCTTGGGAGGAATCATTCCATAACCTTGGGTACTTGAGGGGAATAAGATTCTTTAAGGAGAGATAGTGAATTCTATCGGCTAGGACGCTTGCATGTGTCTTTGCATGTTTTTCTTAATCTTATGTGGTGCTTGTGTTGCAAGAAAAATAGTATACGTGAACAATTTTCCCAACAATCTTAAAAAATCTTATTAACTTTTTTTAGTGATTGCTCTAGTATACAGTTTGGCATGATCCAATGTTACATGATCATGTGTTCGTGTATGCCATTGTTTGTATACATGAATCCTTGTTGTATACATGCATGTATATACGTTCCTGTGTATATATAGTATATATAATACTCTGTTACATATGTTCTTGTAATTGGCATATGTTCCTAGCATGCAATGCATCCTTTCGCTGTAAGGCTGTAACTGTTCATCTGTAGAATGGTTAAATTAAACGAGAAAATACATGCATGCACCATTAATGTTATATATATTGTTGTATATATGTTTGGTTGTTTCTTGTGATTGTGATTGCGATTGCAAATGCGGAAAAAGGAACAAAAGGTAGTTCTCGGTGTTGATTTCTCCGGAAGAAGAAGAGGCATTCGGTGGTCATAATACCGAGGTTGCTCGCATGAACCATAGCATTGGTTGGAATTAATTTTTACGGCTGTAACTGCTTGTCTCCTCACTACTAGTTCGTTGGTTACCGGAGAAGGGAAAGAAGCACTCGGCAATCATTTTGGATGTCGGGTAATTACTCTATCCTTTTTTTTCTCAATTTGATGCCATTCCAAAATATATGATTGTATATATCATATATGGTTTTGGCGCTGACATTCGAGAATTTGTATAGATTTGATTTCCAAGTACTTGAAAAAAAAATGATTGGTAACCAATTTGGTAATCGTTGAACCAATTCGGCTTGGTTAAAGTACATCGAATACTTTTGTAGTATTCAAGAAAGTGATGGGAAGCATTCCCGAGATATGAAATCTGATCGATGGAGAATATGGGGAAAAAAAAGGAAGTTGAGGAATCGGAGAATGAGGAGGAGTACTCCGACATAGAGACCGATGAATGTCTCTCTGATCCTGACTTCAACCCCAAGAATCCTTAGGATTCTTGTATATGTATTGTAATCTCCTTTGAGGAGTAGACATATGTATGCGTGTGTATATATACATATGGTATTAATATGTGTACCTATGTAAGTCGTGTATTTACATGATGAATAAAGGACAAATGTTCTTATCTCCCAAATGGAAAATTAGTTGGATAAAACCTTACGAGTTTGGTTGGTTCCAAAATTAACCACAAAGTGTTAATGTTTTTATTGCATTGGTCCATTTCATTTTTGTGGCATGGATGAATGATAAATGTGCCAATTTAATTTGGACTTCATTCAATGTGATGCATGAGATGATGGAAGTACTTATGATAATCCTTCATGGACTCTAAGTAACGGTGGTTTGGATAGTAATAAACTATCTAGTGGGAGAATATGAACAAGCATAGGTGTGTAAAACCTATGGTGCAAGGCTATTGGGGACTTGTGAATCAAGTCTGTCTAAGCCGGAATGGTTGCAAACGTAGTGTTCATAGTATGTTGGACATAGTTTGAAAGAGTATACCTCCAATGTGTTGGAGATGAAATTTGGTTAATGCACGTTTAAGGATTGCATTACGAGAAAGCTACAAGCGATAAGGAATTCTAGTTCCTGTGATAGTTGTGAAGACATGATAATTTATTTATCATGTATGTGGTTTAGGACTTGATGTTTCCTATGCCATGAGGGCAAGGAAAATGAAGCTATGATTGATCCTTAAAGGGATTTAATAAGCTTGCCAAATGATGGTCGTCATCAAGATGACTATGATTATCAACGTGGAGCTAGTTGCCAGAATTGTTTATGGTATATATAGATGTATATCATTGGAAAACAATTTGGAATGAGAGCTCAATTGAGATGATCTTATTGAACTTAAGTCTGGATTACTTATGGTATATTTATAAAGTTTATACCATTGGAAAGTAATCAGACAATTGAATTAGAAATTCGTTTGAATTACTTGTGGTATATCATGTTACATAGATGAAATGTCATTGGCAAGTAATTAAATGGGATTTCCATTACTGGAATGCATCTGAATTACTTATGACGTCTCAAGTTGCCTTGATCAATACCATTGGTAAGTAATTGGATGATTTTTCTAATACAATCTGAATTGTTTGTGGTATGCTAATCAAGTGAGATCATACCATTGGTAAACAATTAGACACATATAGTGGTTGGCGGTGTTCAATAAGTAAAACCATGAAAAATAAATGGGATTATTCCATGATGTTTGGAAAAGAGTAGAATTGTGGGGGAGAAGAGCCTATTGTTTCGGCTACTATCTCAAGACCCTACAATGGGACGCAAACCTATCCATAAGACAAAAGTGGAAAGGTAAGCGAAGTCATACTTGAAAGTATGAAGGTGTCCTATGAGAAAGTGAGAGTCCTTAAACCTTGTGGAGTTAACCCAGTCCAAGGGTATAACTTATGAGTAAACTCTAGCATATATTGACGTTATGTCAGAGGCTAGAATATTTATTGATATTGATCCACTCTTCCCAAAGAGATGATTTTGACCATATACATGAATATATATGAACAACATTCCCCAAACCGGAAACGTTGGTTTCAACAACTATGGCGAAATAGTTGAAATGTGGGGGATAAATTGGGGAGAAGTAATGTGGAATGTCGCTTGGGTGATTCTAAAGTGAAAGTGATACTTAGAAGTTTTGTGTAAACCCTAAGCTAGGTCATAAATGTCACTACATTTAAAGAGATACTTGTGAAGGTCAAGTACTCTAAGGTTAATGAAGTGGAGAGACTTCAATACCGTTGGCATGTGTTATGATTATTGCAAGGCAATAAAATCAAGTCAAGCTCACAAGATGTGTAGTGAATTGAAAAGAGACGAGTCTTTGGTGTATTGTACCCAAAGGGAACTCACCAGATGAACCAAAAGGCAATCTATTAATGGATATGCATTTATGGTTGATGTGGAGCAGAATCTTGGAAAACGTCCAAGTTAAACTATGTACCCACTCTAAGACTGGTGAAGTTCTATAGTATCGCCCGCAAAGACTGGCGTTAATAAAACGCACTTGTGCACAAAAGTGTTATTGCAAGGGCTAGGAGTGTTATGTGATAAATCTCGTCAAAGATAATGGAAACGTAACACTATGGATTGATTAATTTCTAGCAAAGTTATTTGGATTGATCATCTTAGATCAAGTGATAACAAACGTTAGGCCTACCTAGAAATTAACGATAGCATCGAAGGGAATGGACTCGTGGCCTAGGACAAATCATCATGGCGGTAACTCTACCTAAGAAGGATTGGCAGACCCAACCTCTAGGTTCAAGGAGAAAACAAAGTTGTGAATGATGGTCCGACATTGTCAACTTATTCAAAGTCCATTCTCATGATGAGACAATGTCCAACTATAAGGGTAAACCTAAAGATGGAAGGTTTTTAATGGCTTCTAAGTTTGACACAGGATGTGATCAAATAGTGTATTTTTGGAATACATGTTTAGAAATCACCTATGTGAGTGTGAAGTGGAGCCGCTTCAAGGAGAATAAAAGAAGGCCAGTTCTCTAAGCACTCATGAGACCAGGCGGTGTTCATGGCTGAAACGAACACAACAATGAGAACCAGTGAACGGATAAGAGTTAGGTGTGTGACATATGTTGTCTTAGTATACAAGCAAAACCGACGGTTCAAAGATATCACATCTACCGATTGGTGAGTATACTCGATATATGTTCACTAAGGAAGGTTCAAAGGGAAACCTACCTATTCCGATGCAACTAATTCTTAGTCGAGAATCACACGATATTTTGCATAGTTTTTAAAGTACAACATTCTCCATTCATGTGGGGGATTGTTGGGATTTTTAGTGGTGTGAATGGAAATAAAAGGGGAAAGTTTCAAGAGAGTCTCTTGAAGTACCATGTTGGTAAGATGTGGGAAGGCACGGCCTCGAATTCGATCGATTTGATGGAATATGTGGTTAATTGGTTAAATTGGCTTGTCTAACCAAATGGACCAAACCAAACCGAGTTGAACCAAATCGAACCAAACCGATGTGGCGGTTGGAATAACCAAACTGGTCCAACTTCCATGAGGCCAAACCAATACAATGGTTGAAATATTTTAAACGAACCAATGCAATGGTTGGGGTGTAACCACCCATACGAAGAGTTGCCTCCCTTCGTACGCACCCCTTCATTTTCTATAAATAGCACCTAACCCCCCTCTGGTTTTTTACATCAGTTTTTCCCGACACCAAAATTCTGCCAAAGTCCAAAACTGTTTTTTCTGCATTCTTTTTCAAAGGAAAAAATAGAGTCAAGTGTGGTTCTCGCCGTTTCGCTGCGTTCGATGGTTTCCGGGGTTTGAGGTACCGCTACGCCGGAAAAGGTACGTCCTTTCTATCTTGGGAGGAATCATTCCATAACCTTGGGTACTTGAGGGGAATAAGATTCTTTAAGGAGAGATAGTGAATTCTATCGGCTAGGACGCTTGCATGTGTGTTTGCATGTTTTTCTTAATCTTATGTGTTTGCTTGTGTTGCAAGAAAAATAGTATACGTGAATTATTTTCCCAACATGATCGGCACATCCTTATTTCCTAAATTTGCTCTCATGAGGTCGTCTTCCCTTTCCAATTCGCTCCCTTCAATATCGGAATTGTTCATGATAGAATCTCGTTTTGGTTTGTTATGTTTTTTTTGTTTGTTTCTTATTTGTAAATTGATTGGGGATTGGAGATTTTGTTATGGGTCTCCCCTACTTTGCTTAGTATTCAAATTCCCTACGGATTAGCATTTGATCTCTGCATTTGGGGTTTACGTTGATTTGTATTTCCTATTGACTGGACTTTAGTGAGGCGGAGCTTCTTCCGGGCGGCGGCGGTTGAGCCCCGTCCTCGTCCTCGTCGCTGGCCCTGTACGAGACCAATCTCCCCATCGTCTCCATCTCGTCGGTGCTGGTGAGAACGTCCCTTTCCCTCTTCATCTCTATCGTATCACCGCCGCTGGCTGCCGAGGCGACGATACCGCGCTGTTAGAATGTTATATGGATTTATCTATCCATCCGTTTCGGATTCGAAATGGGTACTCGAGCAAATTTTGTACCTTTTGTTGAATTGGGACGGGATTTTATGTGCTTCAAGTAATTTTTGATTGAATTTATGAAATGGACGTCTGAATGCTGTAAGGATTTGGAAGTGGATTGTACCGTACGAGGAGCTGGAAATGGGGTCAATAAATGTCTATCTCTGCTGTAAGGGATAAGGGTAGATTATGGGGTTGGATTAGAGTCCGGGTCGGGTGGTTTGATTAAATTTTATGTTTAGACTAGTTTTTTATTAATATTTCTGGTGACGTGGACTTAAAATCTTGGATGGAATGGATGGAATGACCATTTTGTTATTCGTCCAAACTTGTTTCATTGAAATGTGCAAAATTAAACTTTAGTGATCGTTTTGTACTAAGTGATAATTTGTGTTACCATTTATGATAATTACCCATAAATTTGTTGATTGCAATTAACTCGTTCCTTTTGTGTAAAAGATTTCAAATTTCTTTAAGTTAACAATGAAAGTATAACCATCGAATACTGACGGCAATGAGTCTGGGGTTTGTGTTAGTTAACAAGAAGGCTCGACTGCTGAAGAAAGGCCTTGTTTATAACATTAAAAATGGTCTGGATACTAAATTCTGGTTGGACCCTTGGGCTCTACAGGTACCCTTGATCGAAGTGGTTGTTTTGGAGGTTCTGGCGGCGCAAAAAGAGCTGATGGTGGCGGCTTACTAGGATGTGTATCAAGGCTAGAAAGTCGAGGAGTTCCAATCTTATCTACCGCAACCGATCATGGAGCGAGTTAAAGGCTTCCTGGTGGATCAAATCTCAGCAGATAAAGACCAGGCCATATGGAATCTCACGTCAAATGGGCTAATCTCAGCGAAGCAGCTTATAAAACCCCCCTCCCTTCAAACCAAGACTCGCAAACTACTTGCTGGCAGCGGATATGGCGCCTCCATGTCCCTGAAAGAGTAAGAGTATTTGTGTGGATGGCAGCTCTAAGCAAGTTAACGACCAACAGCGTTAGAAAGTACATACACTTACTAAAGATGACAAGTACCCATATTGTGACAACGTCCTGGAAACAAACCAACATGTCTTGCGTGACTGTACCTATAGGTGTAAAAAAAGAACCCGACCCAACTAACCCGCCCGACTAACCCGACCCGCAACCCGGATTGACTAAAAGTCAATGACCCGCAAATCGCCCGACCCGCAATCCGAATAAACCCGTAACCTGATTGACCCGCAACCCGAATAAACCCGTAACCCAATTGGCCCGAACCCGTAACCCGCCCGATTGACCGGAATAATTTCTATATTATATATTATATAAAATTTTAAAATGAATTTTGTTTTTTTGTAATACTAAGTAAAACTATTTTTTTATTTTATAAAGGAAAGTTCAAAAAATATATTGAGATGAAATTATGTATTTTTAATAAAAGAAAGGAGAGAAAGAAATCAAGGTGAGTTTTGATGCATATATATATATATATATATATATATATATATAAAAATATATATATTTTATTATTATTAATGGATGCAAAGCATCTCAGCTTTCATTCATAACCAGACGGGGTTCGGAAAGCCCCAAAGTGTCATACAAAATCCAAGATACAAGGGTAGTGTCCGTTATGGGAAACATGCTATAGCCCAATGGCAGCTGATGACCCTGACTAGCAATATAGTCAGCACACTTGTTACCTTCTCTATAAATATGAGTGAGGGAAACTTCCCAGTCCCTCTGCATTAATTCCTGGAAGTGATGGGAGACAGCTGAATCGCGATGATCGTGGTCCTGCTGCCGCTGAAGAATCTCCACTGCACATCGCGAGTCAAGTTGAACATTGACCCTACGGTAGCCCAGCTCCCAGGCCAGCTGAAGTCCTTCCACAGCGCCTATCAGCTCTGCTCGGGTAATGGAACAAATCCCGAGGTTCATGGCGAACGCCGCAAAACAGCGTCCTAGATGATCTCTTATCAAGCCACCAGCAGCTGCATGGCCTGATTCTGGGATTTTGGAGCCGTATGTGTTGAGAGTAACCCACTCGGGAGGAGGCGGCTGCCATGAGATCAGCTCCTCCGTTCTAGCAGGTAGACAAGGCTGATGGATGGCCTTGTCATTGTCCATGGCTGTCTGCGCTACATTAATCCAAGTTTGGACGCGCTGTAGGAAAGCTTCAGCTGAAACCACCTTGCCTGCAAAGACTCGGTCGTTTCTGGTCTGCCACAGGGACCAGCAGGTAATGCCAAACATGAGGCTGGTGTGCTCTTGCCGAAGGTACTTCAATAGCCACTCTTGGAGATCAAGTCCGAAAAATGTCTAGTGCTCAGAAGGCTGGATAACCTGCAACCAAGTTAACCTCGGGAAAGGACAGTCCCGCAACACATGCAGGACTGTTTCAGGTCCGGCCCTGCAATAAGTACACAGAGACGAGGGAGAAAGATGCCTTCGCTCGCGCTCGGCATTGGTGAGGAGGCGGGCACGAGTCGCCAGCCAAAGAAAGTGTCGCACTCGAGCGGGTCCGCGCCATCGCCAGAGAGTTTTCCAGTCCGTCGAGCTGTTCACCATCTCTACATTGTCCACCAAAACTGTCAGGTACTGAGGGGAGCCACTACATCATCTGACTAGGAAAGTCTCCTATTTTTTGAATTGTCCAGACCAAGATTTTTCTATGCATGCAGTATTTTTTGAATTTGCCATGGCTAAGTTCCCTAAGACAGGTGACGAGATGCAGTAATGGTCATCTCCAATGGTGCAAATTTTGTGACTTGCAAGATGATGTGGCAAGGAGGTGCAATTGCATCTTTAAATTTCTATGATGTGAGAAGCTATTGCAAGGGTGCAAATTTGCACAAGAGCATCTCCAATGATGCAATTATAGTGACTTGCAAGCTGATGTGGTAATAAGTTGCAATTGCAACTTTGAATTGCATTGATGTGGGGTGCCATTGCAAGTGTGCAAATTTGCTTGGTGTGCAAATTTGCTTGCAATTGAAATGGACCCACAAGTGGGGACTATTGATGGAATTGCAATTGACTTTCATTGTTGCTGAGAAGTGGTGTTTTCTCAAAATTATAGAAGTGGAAGTAGGGACTACCTATGAAATTGCAAATGAATTTCATTGGGGGAGATTTTAATCCGCTTTTGTTCTAAGCAGCTCCAATTAGGTCGAAGGATGTGTTACTTATTTCATCTTCAATTTTTAATGGTTTTCGAAAATTATGGTTTTATTTATATTTTTTCACAAGTATAGTGACAATGATAGGCGTGAATAGTATGGATATGGCTTGATTATAATGATTTTTTTATCTATGGTGATTTTTCCCCTTTTTCATCAAGACTCATGCTTCTTTTATTCCCCCGGTGAATCTATCATGCTTCGTTTATAGTAAAATAACCTTTTAATTATACACAATAAAGAATCCATTAATTATGTAAGCCTTTTTATTGTATTTATTAATACAATGAATTCTCTCACTAAAAGGGGAGTGCATACATCGTTGGTGGAAATTCAAGGAATGGAAGCCTTTCCATATCCTAGGAACATTAAATTAATTACCTAAGAATTTTCTATCTGCCTTGTACGGGTTTTGGTCATTAATTATGCTGATTGGGAGCCAATCAGTTTTACTTTTTGGGTTAACTGTACATGAATGCAAATTTAATTAGACGAGGGCAATTGGGAACGAAGTGGAATGATATGATCTCAATTAAACCTCTCTACAAGATACAATGGCTTGAACAGAAGCAACCTCACTCACAAGTTGGAAGCTGGAATTTTGGTAAAGTCTCTTTGCCATTTTGGACAGCTCACTTTGGAAGCTTGTTCGTCACACATGGCTCGATGAAAATGAGATTTTATTGATTTGTATTGAACCTGGGATATTTGTGAACACCAGGGATTACTTGGGAGCTGGAGATCAAGTCCAGAAGGTCCCTTTTCAGGTTGTGCAAAAGTGTAACTGGAAAGCTGGAAATTGCCACTTGTTGGCTAAGGTAGTAGCCCGGTTAAAGCTAGATACTTTGAGACTCGATTCGGAAGGGATGGCTGTCCGGAAAGTCAATATAGTTTCCACGAAAAAACAAACCAAACCAAATATAGAAAGAATTCACCAAACCAAACCAAAAATGGTTGTCCATCATCTTGAAAGAAAAAAAACATAACATGGTTGTCCATCATCTTGAAAAAAAAAATGCAAAATCAGGTTGTCCTTGGGCTCTTTGACTGGGTTTCCTTGTGCTCTTCTCTTTCCCTTTTCCTCCTTTCATGGGCTTTCTTGTACTCTTCGACTGCAGCTTCAACTTGAGGTGCAACTGTTCTTGCTTCCGTGAGCACCATATGCCTTATGTAGTTCATGGGCTCTCGAACAAGGTACAAAGCGATCTGCATCCTCCTCACTTGAGTGCATGGCTATCAACATCAACAAACATGGTGCTTAACGCATGATTCAAAAATAACAATCAAGTGTGGTTTTCTAATATGCGAGCTAGAATTGTCTTTACCCAAATATAAGAGGAGTCCCAGCTTGCGCCATACATCCACATGTAGACCCAGACTCCACTGTCAGACCTACATAAAATGAAAGCATTGCATGATAAACAAGTTGATAAGCCGTCGTTTAATATCACACAAAATGAGCATACTTACCGATGAAGTTGTTCTTGATCCTTTGAAGGATTTGTGTACGAAAACTCCGCAATCCTTGGTGGCGACAATCCCGGACCTTGTTCACGATAGAGAATCTTCCACAAGGCTTGCATAAATCTCATCTGTATAAATTAAGAAACGTTTGTATTTAGAAAGAGGTATTTACATTTTTTTGCGTTATAACGGCACAATGTCACAAATTTACCATTGTTTGAACAGATTGTAGTCGAAAGGAATTGCGGTCTTCATTTGGTTGTGGATCCAAGATATGGACTTCTTCCTTGTCCAACTTAATGACAGCCAAGTACCAATGTGCATTATCTCTCATCGGAACACACACCTACATATGCCGAAATTGTCAACACGTATTAAAAAAATAAACTGCAAACCATCTAATACTTATTAAGGCGAACAGTTTACCTTGTTCACCATATTGGTTCGACTAAGGAATTTTGATTCGTATAGGTCTAATGCCCTCTTGGGTGTTATTCCACATGAAATCACTAGTTCCTGCACATGTGGTAGTTGCACAATTGAAATTTTGTCAACACAATATCATTCACGTTAAAAAAACATGTGTTGTATTTTTTTTTTTGGTGAGAGGAAATTAATCTTAAGCATAATCGGACCACAACCTGTAGTTCAGCAGGCAGATAGCACACTCCTTTTTCGTCCTTAGAATTTGTCCACAACTCTTCTAGAGTCAAGTGGCAGGCCACCGCTATTATAACCTAATATAACATGGACAAAAAACACTTCATGATATTATATATTTGTTATATAATAATTCAACGTAGAAAGCATTGATAGTGGACAAACAAAACAAAATTTTGGAGTTATGTTGATTACTTCAGCATCTACGAATGAGCGAGGGCTTAAGGACCACAATGACTTCCTTATACAAGAGTTGTTTGAGGTTTTGACCAATACTTCGTTAGGTGTCAGATTGGCTAAAAATATATAGTGAGCAAGCTGGATTTGCTCATCATCGTATTCCATACCAGTAGGTAGGTTAAACTTCAAAACAACCTGGAATAGGGACCACAAATAAACACGAGTCGAAATGCATTCGTTATGTCTGACGCAATAACGGCAAAGAACACTTCAATGGGAAATATGACACCTTTATTACCTTGTTAACAGAACTTAGAGAAATACTTTTTCCATTTGGCTTCTTTGGTGTTACCTCAGAGTTAGATTCATCGTCCGAATAAAAACGATGACTGAAGTAGGAGTGGATGGAGTGCTTACACCTTTGGGTAGCCTTGGTTTCTTTGTTGGAGTCACAAATTCGGCGGTCTCTTTCAATGACAGTGAACCTACGATTAATAAATTAACTAGAATGAATTTCAATGGTTAAAGAGCTATTAGACATACCACAAGTTTGGACGAAGAGCGAGTAATCCTCCTATTTTCCATGTTGTGCCTCTAAGCTTTAGTCTGTACTCAAAATTGCGGCAAAGAAGGATATGGAACCACTCTGAAGATTAATTATATATACAAGGTTAGGATAAAATGTGGCGGCATATTTTTCCCGCGGAAAAATAGTTAGGGTTTAGTCTAAGGTACATGAACTTGAGATAAACATGAGTAGTTATTAAACCTAAAATTAAAAATATATTTTGTTTTTCGATTGAATAAAAAATTGATTGCTATTAGTAAATATTCGCTCATATTAATATTTGATACTTCCCCATACACGTAGTACACAGCTAGAGTCAGCTGGCGTTTGCCTTTACTAAGCATTCCTTTTCATTTTAAATATTTTCGTTATTTATGAAAAGGGTAAAGAAATCACTAAGATAAACAATAGAAAGTTCAAATCGTTCCTACCAAAAAAATAAGATATCACAAATAGTGTTATGATTCGGTTTAAGGGGGATAATTATTAAGTGGCCCATTCAAGCATTAATTCGGCCATCATTCCCAGTAGGGTTTTGTAATCTACATCCTTGGTTCCCCAAAATTTCCCGAAGTGACAATGACGTCGGAGGCAGACCCTCCATTGACGTCGGAGGCAGTCCTACTATTGACGTCGCAGCCAGTCCAAGAAAACGATGGTGTCGGAGTCAGTCACACCACCCAGGAAGATAATGTCGCTGATCTCATATTTCTACAGCCTGAAGATATTAAAAAATGAAGTTCAATGATACAGAAGAAGCCTATGATTTTTACATGGACTACGGGTTAGTCAAAGGCTTTGACATCAGAAAATCAGACATTGGTCATGATAAGAACCATGTTATGATATGGCGTGACTATGTATGCTCTGGCGAGGGAAAGAGGCGCATGAAAAGCACAGAACGAAAGAGAGAAGCAAGAGGGGAGACCAAATTTATCTGCAGAGCCAAGATGCGTGTTAAACACGACAAGGTCGATGGGAAGTGGTATGTGCACCAGTTTGATGATGTACACACACATGAAACGATCCCCAGAGAATATAGACACTACATGAAAGGGAAACGTCGTATGAGTGATGCATTCAAAGCAGCGATAAATTTTAGAAGAGCTGCAAGTATGAAAACTTCTCAAATTGTGAATCTGGTCGTATCAGAAGCAGGAGGCTACGACAATTTGAGGTACACGAGGAAGGATGCATATAATTATGTGGATAAAGAGTGGAAAGAATAAATCAGTGAAGGTGCGCAACAGCCCTAGCCTACCTGCAAGCTAAATGCAGCGCGGACGATTATTTCGTTATTGAACTAAAGAAGGATGACGACGACCGGCTTATTAACATCTTGTGGGCCGATAGTGTTTCTGTAGCTGATTATGCATGCTTTGGAGAATTACTGTCATTCTATGCTACTTACAAAAGGAACATTTACCAGATGCCTCTCGTGATTTTTTCAGGTACTTTTCCTTCACACATAGAATTATCCCGAGCATGCTAAAATAACCCTAGCATTTTGCATAATCTAACTTATTTTGTACTTTTTTAGGTGTCAACCACCATTCGCAAACTTGCGTATTTGCATGTGCTTTCTTGGCTAACGAGAGAGAGGAAAATTATATTTGGGTGTTGGGAGCTTTGAAGAGAAGGCTAGGAGGTGTAGATCCCAAGACTGTAATTACAGATGGGGATAGAGCAATGCGTAATGCTATTCAGAAAGTATTTCCCGATGCAACACATCGTCTATGTTCCTGGCATATAGACAAGACTATAACAAGAAATGTGAAGAATCATCCTACTTTTTTGCCCCGATGGAAGCATTTTGTGTCAGCTGATTGGGAACCTTCAGAATTCGAAGAAAAGTGGAAATCAGTGGTTGAGGAATGCTCCCTTCAGCACAACAATTGGGTCTCCAATTTATTTGAGCAAAGACATGAATGGGGGTATGCATATTTGCGTTCGAAGTTCTTCGCAGGCTTGAGTACAACATCAAGATGTGAAGGACTGAACTCTCAACTTGCCAATTATATCGAGAAGGATAAAAATCTCCTTGAGTTCTTTATTCACTTTGATCGTTGGACTAGGGATATGAGGGAGAATGAGCGTCATGCTGATTTTGAATCCATTCATCGAGAACGAACCATCACAATCAATGTCTTAGTCTCACTTCAGAAGAGTGAAGCGGCGGTTTTCAAAAAGAATGCATTCTTCTTATTCAGAGACGAGGTTGAAAAGTCGGCATGTTGCATAAGGGTGGAGTCAGAGCGATCGGAAATTGAGCGTGTGTACAAGGTCAAGGTGTTTGGCATGGATAAGGTTTTTCAAGTCACGTACACAGTTGAACCCTTTGCAATGGAGTGTAGTTGTAATCACTACGATTATATGGGAATACCATGCCGTCATATGATTTTTGTATTGAAAGAAGAGAGCATACTAGAACTTCTTCAAGGCCTAGTACGTCGAAGATGGTCAAAGAAGCCGAAGACACTAGAGAGCTTGGAGGAACCGGACATAATAGATGAATCGCAACTTTTCGCATTGAGGTTTGCCATGACTATCACTTTTAATTTTTTTTTAATATTGGTTTGAAGCTAGGTGAACGTAAATTTTACTCACTTTGTATAAAATATTGTGTCAATCAGGTATGGAACTATTCAACAAAACAGCTTACAACTAATGTTAAAAGGGGAAAAATCTAGTGAGTGCTTCAAGATTGCTCGTGAGGGAATTCAATCATTATGTGAAAAGCTAGACATGGTGGACACTGGCAACGTGGACATACCCGGCATTAATAGACCGAAGGCGAATGAAATTTTGTTGGATCATTACAGGTCAAAGCTAAAGGTTCGAGGGCTAAAAAATCTAAAAGGAAGAAAGGATAACCACGACAATGTAGTAATTGCGGTGAATGGCAGCACTATAGGACCCGATGCCCACATCCTGTTGGCTATGTGAAGCCAACCTCAAACGGTGATGCCCCGAATGCTGGTGTTTCGGAAGAAGGTGGCGGTGGCGATGACACCGATGTTGATCCTCCCACCACTCAAGATCAGTCGGAAACAGTACCGAAGAGAAGGCAAAAGCATTGCAGTAAGTGCGGTTCTACCAATCATAATGCAAGAACGTGTACTGGGTCTGGGCCACCCGATGATGAAAATGACGATGACGACGATTACGAGCAACCTAGGGTAAGAATAAAATATAATTGTTCGTGTCTACACAATGCAGTTGCATCCAATATTTTTGTACGACTAAAATCGTCGTTATCGATTTTGCAGAAGAGGCCTGTTACCAGAAGTAGCAACCTAAGGACCAGAGTTTTGGACACTTGAGTTCTTCGGAATGCGTGTGTAAAAGGGCTGCAACTATCTGATCAGTGTTGAAAACTTGAAGTGAAGATGGAAGTCCTTATCCTATTCGGATTAGGATTATGTGAAGACTGCCACTGTCAGCTTGAAGCGGCATCATTTGGTTTATAAGAAGACTGTTGCCTTCTGCGGTGTCGTTTTATTTATGTGTCTAATTGGTTTATAAGAAGACTGCTGGTATATGCGGTGTCGTTTTATTTATGTGTCTCGTTGGTTTATAAGAAGACTACTGCCTTCTACGGTGTTGTTTTATTTAGTTCGGATGGATTTGATTTAATTCGATATGGACGTTGCTCCCTAAATAAATCATGTGCAATATTTCAGTTGAATAATTTTTCTCACTCGTTTTTTTTATTGAAGTATTATATCGTATTTTTTACTTGTTTATAAATTTATTTAATTTTGGCTGCTAAAATTATGAAATGAAATTTTCCTTTTTCCATTTCACTTTATTATTTTAGGCGTGAAATGACAAGAGCATGCGGCGACAATCAGTAATCAAGAAATAAACTACAGTATTTTTATTGAGTGAAAGATCCCTCGTCGATCTAATAAGATCTCAAACACTAAAAGTACAAATCTTGAAAAACAAAACAATGTACTTTCCCTCCTCCCACTTTTATACTATACATATGGCAACTTTCCCTTCTTGTATATATTTTCGGAGCATGATCAACATGTACGCGTCAATATCGCACAAAAAAACCATCATATGACGTAGGGTTCCACAACACCTATTATGGAATCGTAACAACATATGATGATTTTTTCGGCAATATTCAGACGGTGACTTATTGTCATTGCTCCCCTCCCTGCCTCTGAAAAAGACCCTGTATGGAGAGAAAAGAAGAAACAATAAAACGAAGGAGTTAATTTAACAGTCATGATCTAACAATGACATAATGAAAGGAATTGAGATCTAAAATAATACGCAGTCTCATCATTACCACTACACCCGAAAATAAAGCATGGGACAGGAGCACGAAGAGGCGGATGAGGTTGATTTTCAGAGTTTCTTATCGAGAAAATGGGAGAAAGGGGTCTTTTCAGTGATTGAGAGGAGGAGGAACGAACAGCAGCAGGAGATGAGTGCCTCTCGGGTTTCGGAGCATGGTCTCTCCATCTCCGATTAAAGAATTTTTAAATGGACTCCTAAAATTACTTTGCCTCGGCCTTGTTAACACCAGCACTGGTTATGGGCAAATGCGACTTTCCGAAAACGGAGAAATCTGATTGGGTGACACGCCGCGGCAAGGATTGAAGCTCTTTCACCATCGGATTTAAGTTTAGGAATTGACAGCGGGAGATGGGGATGTGCTTTTAGACTGGCTTTGTAGATTAACTAACTTTTTCATTTAGCAAAATTAATCTACTGATTTGGTATATGTTATTGTAACCCTAAACCCTAAGGGCGATAAGGGCCCACTTTAGAAATTGCTTATTGATTGTCACCATCTCCATCCCCAACTTTTGGCAATTGCTAAAGATGAGGTGGAGTTTAGATGGCAAAAACTTAGCAATCGTTTAGGGATGGAGGAGTTCTTTCTAAACTAGCAAGATTTGCTAAATTAGCAATTCTTCTAGCAATGCCACATAGATAACTATTTTCTTTTCTATTTTATTGTTTATTAACTTTTCTTGCCCAACGAAAGTACATAGGTACTTCAAAATTGAAATTCTAACTTTCTGTTCAAAACATAAATTAAAAATTGATAGCCGCTAAGTATCGAACCACCAACAACTACTTTATTAACTCAGCAACTAAAGGACAATTAACCAATTAAGCTACATGACATTTATAATCATCATGTGAAATTTCGCTTTCTTATTAAGTGAAGGGTTAAAATGAACGGTAAATATATCATAGTGGATTGTTTCTGCTTCGTGGGGGAGTGAGAGAGTGGGAAAGGGGGAATTAATGAAGAGTTAAATTGGACGGATTGTCTTTACCACGCCACTACAAAATCCTTCGGAGCAAAAACATGCAGGTTCAAATCAAACAATAAATGAAGAAAGATGAACTTAATAACTCTAACTAATTTTAATTCCATATGTGGCGAATCGCTAATGGCCGGGATCACCAACAAGGATAACCAACAAGGCAAAATAGATAATAGGAACCTACCTTACACACACCAAATCATTTTATCTCGTACCGATAAATGTGTCACGCTACAATAATTATGTCTAAGTTTTTTTAGTAATAAGGCATGATGAGCATTTATAAGCAGATATAAAGAAAATATAAAATCGAGAAAAAATAAAACAACACCTACCCTCACCCTTTAACCAATCAATACCATATGCTCTAAACCATCAACACCTTATAACCTACCCATATACCATATACTCTATACCATCAACAACCTAATACCCTAAGCAGTCAGTACCCATTTCCTTTAACATCAACACCTTATAGAACAATCGTATACCTATACGCTGATAAAATTTTACATTTTGTAAATACTTGCCCAACTAAAGTACATAGGTACTTAAAAAGTGAAATTCTAACTTTCGTTTCAAAACATAAATTAAAAAAGGACTAATACCACTACAACACCCGAACTATCCCAAAAATGTCACTTGTGTCCTATTGTTTCCAATAGGATACAAGTGGCATTTTTGGGATAGTTCGGGTGTTGTAGTGGTATTAGCCCATTAAAAAAATATCTTCACTCAGTATCCAACCACAAGCCTCTAATTAGTCTACAAGAGGTTTGTTATGTACGAGTGCATTGCATAAAGAGGGGCAATCAGTGAGAGAGTGGAATAGGATCTCAATTAATGAAGAGTTAAATTGGACGGATTGTAGTTTACCTCCTACCGCTAAATGTGTTAAGAGACACGCTAGCATTTACCAAATCCCAAAAAAAAAGATGGAACACATAATTATGTTTAAATTGCGTGAACTCAAGGCATGATCGGGATTTTAGAAGCAGAAGCAGATGAAAATAAAATATAAAATCAAGTAAAACAAAGAACCGCCACTGAGATAGACAATTATCAAAGGCCCAACCTAATGACAATCCGGAACTCAGTATCTATTATCAACAAACTAGGTTCTATAGAAGATGAACAAGCCCACTTTTGAATGTTATTTAAAAGCCTGCAAAAATCAATGATTAGACCCAGTCCAACTAGAATTAGTACTAAATGCACAGTTAATACATAAACACAAATTAAGGAGACCTCTCCATCCGATTCGAATCAGATTCTGTCTTTTTCATCTTCTTCCTCAATCCTCTGGACGAGACAAACACTACATATCAGGAAACCTTAATTTCACCGAGAGATAGAAGTTATTTTGCAAATGATAATAACGCTAAGACAAGATGATAAAGCACTAGCGACATGAACCCTAGGGTTAGCAAACCTCTTTCAAGGGTTCTTTTGCAAATGAAAAGTTTGATGAACACAATAATAGACATGGTAGCCGTAATCGTGTTAGAAAGAGATAGGTGAGTAAATTCCGCCTGGAAATAAAATGGAGAGGAACAAAACGTCGATTTGTGGATACAAGGATTTGGGGTTCAAAACGATGATTATGTGAGGATTTCATATTGGATGGGGATCTTCTCTTCGAATGTGGATTCATAGATTTGGGGTAAGAAACATGATGTTGGGGGATTTGAGATTGGATAGGGAGCTAAATCGAATGTGGATCAAATAATAAAAGGATTTGGGTTTCGAAACGATGATTTTGTTGGAGATTTCAGATTTGATAGGCAGCTTATGATCGAACTTCGAACTAAGAGGGGACCCTCTAAGACGAATGAGGGATCGTAGAAGGGAGACTGAAAATTGGTTAGGGCGGTGGGTCGTATCCATAGGGTTTAACCTCTTAATCGATATAATTAAACCGGGTACAGTTAGGTTGAAGTCCAATGAAAAAAGCTTTAACGCTTCGTGATGCTATTGGTAATTTTCCTTGCCCCCGGTCTTCCGTACCCCGAATTTTGCCCTGGGCACCCTAGAACTGCCCATATATATAATTCATGTCTTTTTTTTACTCAATTTTGCTTTCCATTCCATTGTCGCCCAAATTTCTTTTTGCTTGATATATATTGCTGCCCAACTTTTCATTCCCGCTCCAAAAGGCCGCCCAATTTTCGTTTGGACTGATCTATATTGCCGCCCAATTTTCGTTTGGATTAATCTATATCGCCGCCCGAAAATATTGAGATAAGAAAAATACTTTTTCTTCTTTGTTTTTAGAGTGGTGTTTTGTTTGGTTTGCTAATAGTGTCTATTGGTTGCAAATGTTTATATCGCCATTACTATTATCTCCTGCACTTTACCAGTTATGATTAATTACATGACAAGTTTGTAAATCATACAAATTGATTCAACATTTTGACTAGTTTTTCTTTTTAATTAAGTATATATATGAGGTAGAGATAAGTTGGTTAAAATTTGTGGAAAATATTTTAAATTAGTGTAATAAAATGTGTAAGTTGGTAGCGAGTATGGAGTAAGTAACTCGATGCGCTGTCCCGAACAACCCGCAACCCGATCCGCCCGCAACCCGCCCGACCCGAAACCTGATGAACCAACCCGATTGAACCTGAATCCGATGAACCCGCAACCCGATTGATCTCGAATCCGATGAACCCGCAATCCGACGAATCCGAAATCCAACTAACCCGCAACCCGATTGAACCCGACCCGAACCCGCCCGATTGACACCTATAACCATGACAAAGGCTGTTTGGAGCAGGGTCAGACCTCTACAACGACAACCTCAGTTCTTTCATATTGATTACAATACATGGCTGGAGGACAATATGTACCGGATGAATCTCACGACAATTGGCCAGGTAATTGGACAAGTTTCTTCAACCTAATCTCATGGTACATCTGGAAATGCAGAAATGACGGCATTTTTAAAGGGAAAAAGTTATCTCCTTCTACTCTTCACAACTATGTCATTTGTAAGGCCCGATATTGGGCAAAAGCTCGGGAGACAGAAAGTTTGAAAGACAATCTCGGCGCGACTACTACGAGAATTGAAGCACTTATAGGGTGGACGGCTCAATCAGCTGGTTGGTGGAAATTAAACACAGATGTGGCTGCTCAGAGGAATTTGGGGCTTGCTGCAACAGGTGGAGCTATTCGAAACAGCTATGGTGATTGGGTCAATGGCTTTTGCAGCAAGCATGGAACATGAACAGTTCTTATGGCAGAGTTGTGGGGAATTTATCAGGGTCTCCTTTTGGCATGGAAAAAGGGAATTCAATTCCTTTTCGCAAACTTATCGCTCAAGAGTGGATTGTTCGTTAAGTTCATATGTACCGTGAAGGGAATAGATTAGCGGACTGGCTCTCGAAACACAGTCTCGTCTATCCCTTTGGTACGTATGAGCTAGAAGAACCACCACCAGACCTGGCAAAAATCATTATAGAGAATGTGATGGGAATTAGCTTCCCTCGTCAAGTTCAGCAGGATAGGAGGACTAGCTAAGCTTGATCTTCTCTGAGTGTGGCGATTCTTTTTAGCTTTTATTTGTAGCCCAGTCACTTGGTCTTGTACTGCTTGGCTGTTTTTCTAGCCTCCAGTTATTAAAAAAAAAAAAAAAAAAAAACAAGGCGGCCCGACTTAGCTGTGTGTGGTTATACCATTTCTTGCCTTTTGCGGTCACGGGACGGCAGCCCCACTAGTTACGGGGGTTGGTCCTTTTCTAATTCTTTGCCCATAAATCTCAATCAGAGCTTGATTGGCGCCAGCAAAATTGGTGTTTCTGTTACGTTTGGATATTCTTCTGGACGCAACGCGGGAAATCATAATCGTGTTTGTGTTTGATCAAACTGGATTCATGATTTTGATACGTACAAGGGATCGGGGGGAAAAGAAGGGACTCAACTCAACTCAATAGCTGTATGATGATAGTTGTGGAAAAGGGTAATTCATTGCATTACGTCACATTCATCGTCCATATGCTTGTATTGGAAGGTAGGTTTGCCGTTTTAACAGATTTCCTTTTCATGGTTGAAAAATGGCGAGCGGATTGAAACAATGGAATGGACCGATAGAGAAATCTTCTACCTGGAGAATGGCGACAAGCTGGGAAGTAGAAAGACTCATTTGAAAGCATAACTACTAATACACTTACCTCTCCATCTCTCAAATGTACAAATTCAATGACGTCACTTTTGTCATTCCAGATATTATGGATCGGATTAACATGCATTAAGGTGGCTATCAAATATAAAAGATCATTACTTCCAAAAAAAACAAAAACAACAAGCTTACTAGGTTGTATCTTTGCGTCTGACAACACAATATAATTCCTAGTTTATGTAAAAGAATGAATAGTAATCTTATTTTTAAAACAGCAAATTAGTTACAGATATTAATGGATCAAAATTTTCATAAGACACTTCAGTTAATTGGAGAGGCCTACTACTACGCCTCTCCAATTATGAGCCCCTAGGTTTGACCTTTGTTACATCCCCAAATCCTTTGACCATCTTATGCCCCTTTTTTATAAATATATTTTTTTTCTGGTTAATTATGAGGTCCAAGATGTTGAGTCGTTTGGAAGGATGTTTGAACAAGCCGTGTGGACCTCTGTAGATTGATTCACCATGTGCTTCCCTACCCTCTGTCATCCAACAATATTCATTATTGTTTTTTACTATTCACAATGATTCATCACGTGGAACAAGGTGGCTCCCGCGGTTGGAATGGAAGTTTCAGTAAAATGCGCATATAATCGATAGTTTATGATCTTAATTAATATTTTTATAGCGAATAAAATTTATTTGTGAAATGAAACTCTCATAAAAAAAAATCTGAAATGAAACTAGGCTCAACTATATACATTACATTGTAATTTATAAACAAATAACAATTATTATCATTTCTTTTTACATATTGGATTGAAATGTTCTATTTTGGTTTTCTTGATAATACAAGCTATTTTTGGCAAACTAACAAGTACATATCTTTTTGTAAAATAATTAATTTATGTCGTGTATAATCTATTACAAATTTTACAAAACTAATGTTACCTAATTTTTCATTTCTACATTAGACACAACGGTACAGTCCATTATGATTCCTATATAAAAGAAGCCCATTCATTTTTGCATGCCAGAAATCGCCAATTTTATTCTTATTTTACAAAAATATTTTCTTTTAAAATTTGCTACATTTTATCCTAATGAATTTATTTAAATTAATTGAGTAATGAAATCACAGATGATTATTTGCAAGATACACTAAAAGTAACTCCTGAATAGTTTTTGACAATGATGATACTTTACAAATTTTCCTGAATATAACACTACATCATAGGTGATAACAACAAATATATAAATTATTATATCACACGATCTAAATCTATTCGTGTTGTACAAACCTTAAACCTAATACAATCCCTATAGTTATTAGGGTTAATACCCTAATATGACCCCAACTTTGTATAAATAGACAATTTTTACCACAACTTACAATAATATCACAAAGTTGGGGCAAGGTGTTAACCCTAGTTATTATAACAAAACTCGAGTTATGTCTAGACAAATTATAAAAAAAAAAACAAGTTTCAGGTGTAAATGCGTGTAGGGCCAGAAGGTGCCGGGGAAGGCCAGGCACGCACCTAATCCGCTGCTAATCATGGCAGCTAACTAAACCGCGCTTTTGCTTCATAATGAAAACGACAAAATTATTACGCCCCACATGGTTTAATTTCACACACAGACAACACACACAGTTTCCCGGCCACTTTGTTTGCTAATGCATTTGAATTTCACCGACGGTACTACAGGCATTGTAACTGCCGAAGAAATTGACAAAATGATAAACAAGAACACATGATTTTAATTTGTGGCAATACAATAATCCACAGAGATAATCACTGTAATCAAGGATAATAAACAAATTAATGCTGAATCTATCACGCTCACACTTACATGAACCACTCTACTTTTGTCAAGTATATGACAAAAGAGTAACATCAAGATGCATGGTATGATACCTAATTAAGCATCCAATGACAAACAATAACCATGCCCATCATTAGTTTCTTTTTTTTTTTTTTACAAATCATCATTAGTTTCTTTCAAAGTTCTGATAAAGTTGTTTTTTACAACAGGTTTTGGTAACGTTGTTAAAGCTAAGTCATGTTTGTATTTAGTTGGGTACTGTTCACAATTACAATCGATTGTGTGACATAATCTTGTTCTTCGAGGGGTAATTGACTGACCGGCTATTTATTTCTATCATATTTTTTATCTGCTCCTTTTATGTGTTATGTTCTTTATAAAATAAATAAAGATGATCACCGTTACATAAATGTATATGAGTTGGAGTGTCATTTTTGTATACGTACCCTCATACTTGTACAATCAACAAGGTAAAGGAGAAACAAATTACAAGCTAATACCTTGATTTAGTTTATTGAACTCTTTTTCATACCCCGATAATTAAGGATAGCTCGTAAAATTATCCATTCTTTAACATGTCCACGTTAGCTTTCAAACAATTTTATAATGTAAAAAGCGACACCAGTCATACATAAGGCTCGTGAAAACACAAACAAATCACATCCCATGGTGAAAAAAAGTAAAACACACAACCCACCAACTATATTAGTAAAAACGAGAGGAACTTCAGACAACTCTATTTTTCACCATAGGAATTAATTTTTATGTTTGTCCCGACTTTTAGAAGTGTTTTTCGGTTTAGAAAGATGAATTCGGGCCAAACACTTTTAAAAGTTTGACTTTTGAAAAACTGAAAAAATACTTTTGTATACATACAAGATTATCTTTACCATATTTTAATCTTACTTCAGAAAATATAATTTTATTTCATTTCAATCATTATAACAATAAAATAAATTATAAAATTATATTATTTAATATAAAAGAAATCTAACAAGATCCATATTGACTACTTTTTATTGTTTAATTTTTTATTCATATTTATTTTCTAAATCCTTTATAGTCATTTTACATAACCTCTCATATTAAAAATCACTCATAATAGTTTTTCAGCCAAACACTCAATTGTTTTTTTAATTACTTCTCTAAAAGCTCTTGCCAGAAACTGCTTCTGCAAAAACTACAGCAGGACTAAACTGAGCTAATATAACGTAAGCATGATTTTATCAAAGGTGGGTTCAACGTGAAAATAGAAATATATAAGATAAATATTATTAATATTTAAATGATTCAACGGTGCGTTTTTATAGTTGGTATTTTCGTTTGAGGAGGAGAATTCTACACTAAAATATAAATTATAAAACTAAGAATAAACCATTAGAGACGCAGTTTTATGTAATAATCTAAAGTTATTTACCTAATATGTAAGGTTAATATGTGCTATAAAGTTTCCTGCAATATTGGTATAAAAGTAGTGAACATGAGGTGTTTGATTTGAGTATTACGAGTTTCATACAAATACTATTATTTTTTGTGTGTCTTAGGGGTAATTTTGAAGTTCTTATTGTTTTCGTGAGTTTATTTATTATTATACTTGTATTGTTTAGAATATATCATTTTTCTGATTTTTTTGCATACAAACACATGGATTGTTTTCGTGATATGATATAAACTATCACTCAAAATGAGTGACTGTTATATCTCAATTTTTTTGTAAGTATATCTCAGTTTTTAACTGAGATAATTGAGATTGTTTTACCCGAACTTTTAGCTAATGTAAATATGTAACATACAAAATCATACATACTAAACGTTGGATTTTACAATGTATCAAATTTGTCAATACATACAATAATACATATACTAAAAAATCACAACTTCCAAACGACCACTTAATCCCGAGCTAGAACCGCCCTCTTCCAAGCTAACTCCGCCAAATATTTACCAATAACCACATAGAATTTCACTTTTTTCACTTAAAAGAAGTGAGATGGGCCTAACTCCTAAAGTTGATCGATCTCTCAATTTGTTAATTATGGATTTCCTTCTTTAATACCTCGAAAGCGATCACAAGTCACAAATAGTCAAGGTTGTCAACCCGCGGGTCGACCCGCGGGTCGACCCGGGTTGGCCCGGACCCGCCCTTAAAAACGGGCTAAACCAACCCAAATCACTTTCAGCCCGGAACTGGTCAAACCCGTTGAAACCCGGTCAAACCCGGTGAAACCCGGACGGTTAGCCCGGCCGGGCCAGCGGGCTATTCCTTCTGCTGGCTGTTTTTACTTGTGCGACGTCCTTTCCATTCCTTCCCGCAGTCCCGTCCCTCTATCTCCAGCTCGGCAGGTCCGCTCCCGCAACCTGCTAGTGAATAGGGATCCCATCAACGGCGGCAAGCTCCAGTTCGCCGGGGAGAGGTCGCCAGCTCCATTCCCTCTCTCCATCGCATCCAGCCATCCACCTTCCTCTGAAACTTCATCGTCCTTCCTCTGCCTCCATGTAATGTTTTGTTTATTTATTGTTTGGATTTATATTGAACAAGGGTCAAGTTTGGATTTATATTTTGTTTATTTATTGTTTGCTTGGAGATTCATATATTGCTAGAATCCTAGCTAGCGTAAGAAATTTCCCAAATGCACGTGTGTTTGAATAAGTTAAGTAAGTTAAGGTTCAAGTTTATTAGGAGGTATATTTAGTTGGGAACTTGAAATTGATATAGCAAGCATTTCAAATTTCCGCCTGTGTTTAGATCCTTTTTGTCTCTCTCTAACAAGACTTGTTCTTGGAATTGACTCTAATATCGTCTTTGATTGTTATTTAAGTGTGTTGTAGTTTAAGTAGTGTTGCATTTTTCTTATGTTGGAATCAAGATAAGTACAATATATACATTCTTTTCATATTTCCGGGCTAAACCGGGTGACCCATTAACCCATGACCCACTAGCTCAACCGGATCCGGGTCGACCCGCGGGTTGACAACCTTGCAAATAGTGTAAGGCGGGAAGTAAGTAGTGCATGCAGTTTAAGTTAAAGAAAAATGGGGCCGGAAGAGACAAAAAGTAAACCACTCAAAGTGAAAAGAAGTGGAAGTGGCCGGCCCACTGAGCACTGAATAATGAAACTCTCAATCACATGCTCGTCTTGTTCGTCGCGTCAAAATAAAACACCGATCTGATTAAATTCAAATTACATTTTTATGGTAATGTAATTTAAATTAAATTACAGTGGGAAAATAAAAATGAAGGTAGTATTCTGAATTTCTGATAATTTCTTCAAATTACCCACTCACCAGACAGTCACCCCTCCACACCACTCACGAGACCAAACACAATGGACATAAACACGACTCCTCAAAGCACTTGCTGTGTCTTATTTTTGAAAGATCAATGGACTTGTAGATGTTTGCCTAATCATTCAACCCATTTCGGAATGTCGTGAAAGAAACATAGTCGTTTCACTGCTCCAAAAATACGCTGGTAGTGAAGTACCCGTGGCGAAATGTGAAGATATAAGTTACATATCACTAATGAAGAAGGAAAACATGATTTCAAAATAATAAAAGCACAAAAATTGGTTAGGTTCTAGCATTCTGATGGGTGGACAAGTTAATTAGATGTTTTTATGAGCATTATGTACGACGGCCAAATCTATTTTAGAAATTAAGCAGATCGTAGTAAAAGGTATTACTAAATACTAATTGATGATATATTTTTTCATAATCCACTTTGGAACTTGCATTGTATCTCGATTCCCAAACAAACTTTTTTTCCAAATCAATATGCCCATTCTATGTGAGTGACTTCAATGCATTCCGGTGAATTGTGACCATAGCGCTGCAAACAAACAATCAACACATCACTTTCGCAACATCACTTTGGAGTTTCAGCTATGTTACCAAACATTGGGATGAATTTGCATCCTACTAACAAAAACTTAAAACAATTAACCTAAGAAAAAAAAACCTAGAACTTGAGAAGGAAAACCCTCTTCTTTTTCCTATTTTCATTTCTTTTCTCAAGAACAAAATTTCAAATAAACACAAGAAATTCCAATCGTGGAGTATAAGCTCTCCTCCTGGCTCCTGCTAATTTGCGGCGAGGGTGGGCCCCACCACCGACACTCTTTCCCCCCTATTTTGTTTTCTATTTACTACTAGCTTATTACCCGGTCCGTTGGCCGGATTACTGTATGTTACTCACTTGTGGAATGGGAGAGAAAGCAAGTGAGAGTGAAGGGATTGGGATTCTACTTGATTAGGACCGACCCACTAATTCAATTCTTCCCGACCCGCCCCAACCTACAGGGTCAGAAAGAGTCAATAAGAAAATACGAACAGGGAGGATTAGTCATATATCTTGACTCTTCAGAAGTGGGTCAAACAGGATCAAGGTTGGGTGAGGGCAATTTTTAGCGCTAAGCAGAGTTCTGGGTTGAATACCTTTACTTAGGCCTAGAAATTGGTGCTGATGCAGACTGCAGTTTTTATTATATCATCATCAATCATCATTGAATTAGTCCTAGGCATCACTCCCCGTTGTCGGTCTGAATTCTAATGATGGCTTCATTCCTTGCACCAGCCATATCATCGAGTTGCCATCTCGAGCATGATTTGCCTATGTACAAATAATACAATTAGAGTATGAAAATGAATTCAATGAAAAGGAAAAGAAAATTCTATCACATGCCAATAAATACACACATAATAGTTGAAGCTAAGTGAAAGTCATTACTCGCACATCAATTCTCAAAAATTACAGACTAAACATTGGCTAGAATGGCACTGAAACTACCAAGAATCATGGACGAAACAAGTTGTCAAATTAAATAATCCTTATACTGAAACTACCTTCTAACTTGAAATAAGACATGATCACAGTTCATAGCTCTCTTCTCACTATGAATTGGTTGCAGCTCGTCCTTATCACTGCCTCTCAAGCCCAATTCAAACAGAATAGCGACCGTTATGTAAGATAACCATATTCTTACTGATCATAATTCCTTTCTTCACTCCATTTTTGTCGGAGAAAAGAGTTATCCCCCTCTCCTGCATTTCCCTTTCCCCCTCTCTTCTCCCTCTTCTTCACAAACCGATCCCTAAACCAGCAACAACAATACAAAAATAGCCTTCGCCTCTCCCGTCTCCATCTATTGAACGCGTTGGTGGCAAGACAGGACTGCAGAAGCAAAATTTTCTAAAATCAAACTAAATTTTTTGAAGCAGACTCAACCACGAAAAAAGAGTAAAGCAACAATGCAGTAGAACCCTAAATTTAACTACAATCAAGCACATATCAGCAAGATTTTCGATTTGTCTGAGAGTTAACTACACGGAGAGAACAATTGATGCATAATTGAAATGCTCCAAGCAAGTTGAAGGCAAACCATAACTTTAGAATTTGGTCATTATAATAACCTTCAAGTATTGATGCTTCTAAGAACTATCATGTCCAACCCCCACTTATACAACTACGTAGGCATAGTAATTAGTTGTATAATGAGAAATATTACAAAGAAAACTACATAAACAACCAATGTAAGTAAATATTAAAACTAACAGCTGATAAAACTTAAAATCTCTCTATTGGTATAAATGTATCTATTAGCAACTACTATGCAATCGAGTATATATGATTTTTAGGCACTGAATAAGAAAAGTATAGATGGCTCACAAATGAAGACGTAGCAACTGAAGGTAGCACACAAAAACCAAAAATAGAAAAAGAGATAAAAAAAAAGGCGAGAAAAGGTCAAACAAAGAAAAAGCCCACATAGGAATACCTCGCTAGCTTTAGGGACTCTCTGCCACAACAAACAACCTTCTTAAAAATCTAACACCTTGAGACATCAAACAAACCTCCCACGACACTAATGTATGTCATTCCTATTGTCCAATAGGTTTGCCCAATTTAGACTTCTAAATAAATGGACTTTTCACCATTAAACCAAAACTCACAATCATTAACAGTTAATGCAAAGACATACATTTCTGAGGCCAATCACAGCATTTAAGCATAATTTTTAGTTGAAAAGAACAACTAAGTATTTAGCTAAATGATATAGTAGAATGGACACAATCTGCTACCTACTAATGATATAAACGTGTACCGGTACCATCGTTGTATCCTGACTTGCCATTTGCAACGGGCACTTTGAAAGACAGCTGCATTTTAGAGAATAAACACCCATAAGGGCGTTACGAAACCAAGCTTAATCCAAAATCTTCATATTCCACTTCGAAGACTCCATTTTCAAAAATAAGAGAGTTTAACATGTCAAATCACTCATTTGAAAAATCTCAAACAACTATTAATCAATGCGATATAATGGCACGTTCCAAATTATGTACTTGGAGGAATAATCCCAAATAATTATCAATTAATGCCCCAACTACCTAATGTGCAGAATAGCCCTGGAGCTGTGCTGTTGTTTGCGTTGGTCTACCTTCAAACATAACATAGTTGCATCACGAACCAAAGCAATTAAGCAAAAATCTTCATATTCAAAGTAGAATGACTCAATTCAATTTGGCCAACGCTTTATACATATTGTTTACCCCTGGACCTGTTGCACTTGCGCCTTCAGATCTTTGTGAACCCAATACAATTGCGGAGAGGAGGCTGTCAACGGAATAAAAATTGTTAATTAAGTGAATCACCATACAACTAAACAAACGCGCTCTTCTTGATTAGCTATCAAAATAGTGGGGGTCGCTACAATCCATCGGTTGCTCCCTCTGCGCCTAAGTTGTAGATATTAGGTTTCAGTGAGAACTTTGAGTGCATGAGGAGATATTTTGTAGTGGAGGAGATGACCCGGCGAGTAGAGTAGGAAGATTTGGAGAGGCTGCGATGGGCAAAGCAGTTAAAATCGAGATTTTACCTAAAATCGAAAACTGGGGTAAAATCAAAATCGTATAATCGAATCGGAAAATCGTAGGATTTTAAGTACCATATAGAACATAGCATATAAGAATATTAATAAGGTAAATTATTAATATCACAAAGACACATAGCATTTAAAATGATAATTCGGAAGATTTTTTTTCCATAAGATAATTCTCAAGATTAATGTTCCAAAATCACTATTTTAATTGTTATTTAATGTGTAACTCAAAATAATTCATGATGAAGGGATATAGTTCATGGGTTTGGCTCTTATTTTCATGTTATGCCTAAGTTGTTTAACTCAAAGTAATATTTCGACATCGTCTACTAAGTATGATTTAAAACTAAAAATAATTGAACTCCAATAAAATAAGTAATGTTAGTGGCTTGGTACAAATATATTCATTAATAAATTAATTAGTTAATAATGATGTTAGTTCTTACATACTTCCAATATTAGGACAAGTGTTTTACCAATAAGTTAAATGGGGTGAAGGGAAAGAGATTAACCGAACCCTAATTTGGTTATTTTTATTATTTTTGAATATTTTTCTAATAGAAAAATATCTAAGAAGATTCCATTGCCCTTTCCGCTGAAACAGTTATACTTATTTTAAATTGGCTCAAACCACCTATTTTGTTCTCTTACGATCAAAATCCCGATTTCGGTACTATTTTACGATTTTAACGATTTTAGTCCCGATTTTAAACGATTTTAAGGTCCACCGATTTTATAGTAAAATCAAGATCGGAATCCCTAAGTAAAATCCTAAAATCCTACGATTTTACGATCAAAATCCCGAATTTGACTGCATTGGCGATGGGTGCACGATTAGTGGGCCAAATAACAGTTTGGGCCCGTTTAAATGAAAACATATTTTTACTTTCGTGCTCAACAGACCGACCGCACTGGCATCTTCTAAATTTACCCCTAAAAAATTGCTCTGTACGCATCAAATTTGAAATGGAATCCCTCTTTTCTCATTTCACATTTCACATTTATATGATGTGTAGATTGTGATGAGTGTAGATGTAGACCTGTCATTGTCCTACAAATTCATTAACACGTCAAAAAGTGGTGAAATGAGCCACCCTATTAAACACAATCTTGTATAATGATCATTGGATGCAATCATGCCAGATTATGAAGAAGTTTAAAATGTAGCGGTTATCCCGACTAAAACATTAAAAGAACCAGTCTCATATAGTTTGCACAAAGATATAATTTCTCCATAGTAATTCTGAAAAATAATATTAATTTAAGAAGTCGATATTGCTTCTACATGTTTAATATTGCAATTCGATATGCAATATTCGAACCAGTGATATTTGGGCTGCAATTTTAGGGTTATTGTATATTTATAAAATAGATAGAAATTTAAATTAAGTATTAAACTACAACTAAAATAATTAAAGTATTAAAACACCAAATAAGTACTTACGGGAGATTCAGTGGCCAACTAATCGTTAAAAAAGTCATATGATTTTCATAATTTAGGTTCGTGTATGTTTGAATTTAAATAGATACAATAAATATACTTAGTGTGATTGGTTATGATCTTTGCTTGCCTTTAAAGAGACCAAGGTTCAAATCCCGGTGCATGCCTTTTTTATGAATAAATAAATAAGAAAATAAGCAATTGTGAAGACCAAAATGTCCTTCCTATAATCACTCTCGTTGCAGGAAATTTGAAATGGAGCAACAGTTTTCATCATTCGGCTTTTATTTATTATCTAGATTCCGTGTCAATAAGTAAAATAAAATAAAAATAGAAGGAAGAGAAATTTCCCTCTCTTCTCCGCGGCACACACATCCCTCTGGTAGTCTGTACCGCACTTAAATACCGCGCCATCCCCCGCCTCCGTCATTCCATTCCCCTCGGCCCAACAAAAAAAAAAAAAAAAAGTCATTTCTCCTTCCTTCTTCCCCTCATTTTCTCGTCTCCCACAATCTCACACTATACAAAATTCCCCAACCACACTCTCATTCCCCCTCCGAGCGAGAATGACTCGGGAATCAGCTGGATCTCCGCCTTCCTCTGTTCTCCTCTTAGCCGCCGTGTCTCTTCTCGCCATCGTCGCAGCCGAGTCTCCATACCGCTTCTTCGATTGGAACGTCACCTACGGCGACATTTACCCGCTCGGCGTCCGCCAACGAGTGCGTAAATCCTCCTGATTGAATATCTTTCTTCCTGTGATCATGAACTTGCTCTGATTATCATTTTCCTACGGTTTTTGTGTGACTGACCTGTAAAAAAACAGGGGATCCTGATCGACGGCGCGTTCCCGGGGCCGGATATCCACTGCGTCACCAACGACAATCTCATCATCAATGTGCACAACAGCTTGAACGAGCCTTTCCTCCTCTCTTGGTAAACCTAAACCCTGTGCACTGCTTTCTTCTCGTTCACCCACTCTGTTCCGGAATCTTTCTCTTTTTTGCTTGCTTTCCCGTGAACTTTCCGTATCGGGGAAGCAGGAGAAAAGAGTTCTGAACCGTTTTGTTTCTTCCTCCTCCATCGGGAACCCCCCAAATCTGATATTTGAGTTATTGAGAGGAGTTCACAATTTCGAGGAAAAGCGCTCAGATCTGGAATTGTTTAGCTCATTAAAACCCTTCGCCAATGGCCGCTGGTTTTTCTTGCGATTCTTGCGGCCATGGCAGAGGCAGCTTGAGTTGAGTAAGCAAAGCAAACATCTCCCCCATGCCCCCATGTGTAAAATTGAACTCATGTGTCTCACTGCCCAGCTTGCCTCCACCCATCCATTGATGTCACTTTCTGCGAAATGAATTAAAAAAGTTGGGGAAAAGTGATGGGAATGTTTGCTTGTCGTCTTCTTAATTACACAATTTAATCAGTGATCGACATTGATCCAAAGCATCAAGATCTTGTCTAATATGCTTTGATTACCCCCTTTCAAGCTACGGAACTGATACACTTAATAATTATTTTTTAACTTGGTTTAGTTGTTGGTCCAGTGAACTCCTATAATCCTATTCACTCCCGTAACGACTTTCCCTTTTCTGGAGTCGGCCAATTAAGTAATCTGTTTCTTTCAGTCTTTTTCGGATTTCTTAACAGTGCCGCAATTAGTTGGGGAATTCCGTCTAGATCTATTTCTTGCTGTCTTCCATTTTCAGCACACCAGCCAGCCAGCTCATACTGGTAGCTCCGTAGCTGGAAAAGAAAACCCATAACCGGAAACTCTCAACATTCATTTACTATTTTCTGTTTTCTTTTCATTTCCTCCCCTGCCCTGCTATTCCTTCTAACTCCACCGCCATTAATGAAGGCGGAGAATTAATTGACAACTAAAACACCCATTCCAATTTATTGCCGGTACTGTTGAGATGGGAACTTATTATGGGCTAAATAAGTAGATTAGCTTATATGGTTGCTTAATTGGTTTAATATAGGAATGGGATGCAGCAGAGGAGAAACTCATTCGTGGATGGTGTCTACGGCACCACGTGTCCCATCCCGCCGGGCAAGAATTACACCTACATTCTCCAAGCCAAGGATCAGATTGGCAGCTTCTACTACTTCCCTTCGCTTGCCTTCCACAAGGCCGCTGGTGGGTTCGGCGGGATCAGAATCCTCAGCCGTCCCGGGATTCCGGTGCCTTTCGCTGACCCCGCCGGCGACTACACCATTCTCATCGGAGATTGGTACAAGTCCAATCACACGGTAAATTCATTTATTAACGATCTCATCATAATCTTTAATTTGTTTCCTTCTGTGGGCAGTATTGAGCTTCCTCGTCGGCAGCTATTTGGATTGTTGTGCCTTTGAAAAAGTTTCACAGTGTGGGAAGGACAGTTATTGTGTCATTTTCTCAGACCGTGCTTGGAACCAAGAAATGGAATTACATATTTCTTTTTAGGATGCATTGTTCGGATATTTAATAACATAGAAATGAAATAAATTTAAGGTTAATTTGAGGGTAGAAGTTGATTTCTTGGAATTGTGGAATTTGTAGGACTTGAGAGCCCGATTGGATGGAGGCCACAAGTTGCCTCTGGCAGATGGCATCCTCATCAATGGTCGTGGATCTGGCTACGCCCTCACGGTCGAGCAAGGTAAGAAATGAAAATGAAGAGTAAAAACTATCTTTCGATTTTTCTTTCTTGCTTGTTAGATTTGAAAATAAAGGTTTTGATTTTTGAGTTTCAAAAACCTTTGAATTTATTATGGATTTGTTTATTTAGTTGATTTTTATCATGAATTTGTCTAACATTTTTGCTTTTATTTATAAATTCCAAATAAAATATGGGATTTGCAAATTCATGGGGTTCACGGATTTGGATCTAAAATATGTCCAAGTCCGTGGGCTCCACTGATTTATGAAGGCAAACAATAAATTTATGTATGTTCCATGACATTTGAGATTTGAGTGACAAATTCATCACCCAAATTCCACAAGCAAACGATACCTTAATGTTCCCGAAACTGTATTATGAAGTATTGAATTGGAGCTAAGTCAGACCATTGTTTGTTCTTCTTTTACCAGGCAAGACCTATAGACTCAGGATATCCAACGTTGGGCTACAGAATTCGGTCAACTTCCGCATCCAAAACCACAAGATGAAGCTGGTCGAAGTGGAAGGAACGCACACTCTCCAGACAACTTACTCTTCTCTTGACGTCCACCTCGGCCAATCTTACTCCGTTTTGTTCACCGCCGACCAGCCAGGGCAAGACTATTACATCGTGGTGTCTTCCCGATGGACAACTCCGATCCTCACCACTACTGGTGTTCTGCACTACAGCAACTCCGCCGGCCCAGTTTCTGGCCCACCTCCCGGTGGCCCGACCGATCAGGTCGACTGGTCCCTCAACCAGGCCCGCTCCATCAGGTAATGCTTTGGTGCAGGAAATATTTGTACTTTTTTGCCATTGGTCTAAAAATCTGTGTTACTGGAATTTTGATTCACTAAAATATATTTCTCTAAAAAATGGCAAAATTGACTTTTTCATATAAGTTGTGAACCGCAAATAGTAATTTGATGGACGGCAAATAACAACCATCTTATTTTTTTTTTCAGGACTAATCTGACGGCAAGTGGGCCGAGGCCGAACCCACAGGGCTCTTACCACTACGGCATGATCAACTTGACGAGGAGCATCGTTCTAGCCAACTCAGCTGGTCAAGTGAACCGCAAGCAGAGATACGCGGTCAACAGCGTGTCGTTTATTCCAGCAGACACTCCTTTGAAGCTTGCAGACTACTTCAAAATCCAGGGGGTTTTCAAGGAGAACAGCATCTCCTCTAGGCCCACGGGCGGGGGCATCTACCTCGACACCTCCGTTCTCACCACTGACTACAGAACATTCATCGAAATCGTGTTCCAGAACAACGAGGATATTGTGCAGAGCTGGCATCTAGATGGTTACAGCTTCTGGGTCGTTGGGTGAGTTCATTTGATCATCTGTTCTCGTAGCCTGGTTATTAAATGATCAAGTTCTGTAATTTTTCCTTGGTTTGTGGGCTGTATCGTTGGTTTTGGTTGTGACCAAGTTGGGGAACTTAATGCGTGCAGTTTGGATGGCGGGCAGTGGACGACTGCCAGCAGGAACCAGTACAATCTGAGGGATGCGGTTTCGAGATCCACCACACAGGTAACTTTTCAATTCAATGTTCCTAGTTTCTTAGTTACTACTGCCATAGCTAAGTCTAATAGAAACATACGCAATTTTATTTGATTTGTATTCCATGATTGAATTCGTTACTTTTTCTGTTTGAGTCCCGTTGGATTCTATGAAAGGCTGACCACATATCAGGATCGATTTACACTGAATCGTGTTAAATGCGTTGTTGAATTGATTCGAGCTAACATGTTTGAAGTTTTCAATGTTTTAACGGGTTATTCGACGGATGTTTGGATTTTGCAGGTGTATCCCAAGTCATGGACTGCAATCTACATTGCTCTAGACAACGTTGGAATGTGGAACTTGAGGTCAGAGTACTGGGCGAGACAGTACCTCGGTCAGCAGTTCTATTTGAGGGTTTTCACAACGTCGACTTCACTGAGGGACGAGTACCCAATCCCCAAGAATGCACTCCTTTGCGGCAGAGCTGCCGGCCGGCACACACGGCCGATGTAAAGAAAAAAAACACGATCCAGAGGTTCTGGTAATTTATTGTCGGGGGTGAAAGTTGGGATTTGAGGCAGATCGAGATTGAGTAAAGAGTAGGGAGTGTGGATTGTACCATTTGTGAAATTGATATAACGAGACCTCAGCTCGAGGTCACATTGTTGATTCTTTTTTTTAACTGGTGTTGTGGCCTATGAGGGTGGGTGGATAAATGATTGGATGAAAGTTGTTAAAAGGATTCATGGTAGCCCATACACGTTTTATCCTCCTTTTTTAGAAAGCCAACCAAATTCTCAGTTGGTTTGTAAGCTTGTAAAACTTTGTATTGATATATAGGCTCATCTTAAGTTGTTACTTCAGCGTTGGTTTCAATTTTAATCTATAGATTCAACTTCATTTATATGTTACTTTCCAGTTCAACAATCAAAATGTCATTACTTTTGTTGTAAGTTAGCAATTTCTTTACTATTTCTTAAAGTCACATTCAAGGAGTAGTCCTTTTATAATTTTATTCATCTTGACACATGTGACTATTTATAATTAATCATAAGTTTAGGGACTTTTTGAGTTATTTCACTATACTAATTTATTTTCTTTTCAAATGGATTCAAACTAATTCAACCCCGTTTGAGCCTAATATTTTTTTGGTTTTTTTGGGTCGGGAACGAGTTTTAATTTTATTTCCTTTTATTTTGTTAAACGAGTTGAACTCGATGTCAACGATTGGGTCGGGTGTGCAATTTAGCGAGGGCAACGATTGGGTCATTAATCAAATATTTTAATTTGTATTTTTTGGATCGGGAACGAGTTTTAATTTTATTTCCTTTTATTTTGTTAAGCGAGTTGAATTCGGTGTCAAAGATTGGGTCGCGTGTGCAATTTTGCGACAGCAACGAGTTTAGGGACTTTTAGGGTTATGAATGAATTTTATCCACTTTTATAATCATTAGATTTGGTCGAGAACGCATTATACCTGCCTTTTCCAACCCGATATCGGTGTTGCCAAATTTTAGACGGGGAACGAATTCTACCCGCTTTTGTAATTAACGAATTGGGTCATTAATCAAATGTTTAGAATATTTCTTCTAGTGAAAATTGAACCCAAAAAATGTATCCACTTTTGTAATCATTGAATTGGGTCGAGAACGCATTATACCCGCCTTTTCCAACCCGGTATCGGTGTTGCCAAATTTTAGGCCAGTAACGAATTTTAGGGTTATGAATGAATTTTATTCACTTTTGTAATCATTGAATTGGGTCGAGAACGCATTATACCCGCCTTTTCCAACCACATATCGGTGTTGCCAAATTTTAGACCGGGAACGAATTCTACCCACTTTTGTAATTAACGAATTGGATCATTAATCAAATATTTTAAATATATCCTCTTATGACAATTGAACCCAAATTCATGTGTGTTCAATCTAATTCGACTTGGTATCGGGGTTGCCGAATTTTAGTCCGGGAACGAATTTTACCCGCTTTTGTTATTAACGAATTGGGTCGGTTGTGGATTTTGTTAAAAAGTCGCCCTGCTTTATCGAGTTGAATCCAGTGTTGACAAATTTTGGGTCGAGTACGAGTTTTGCCCTTGACACTGGGAGTGAATGAATTTTATCCACTTTTATAATCATTGAATTGGGTCGAGAACCCATTTACCCGCTTTTTCCGTCCTTGTATCGATGTTGCCGAATTGTAGGCCGAGAACGAATTTTACCCGCTTTTGTAATTAACAAATTGGGTCAGGTGTGGATTTTGTTAAAAACTCGCCGCACTATATCGAGTTTAATCCAATGTTGACGATTTTTGGGTCGAGGACGAGTTTTACCCTTGCTACTCTTGGGAGCGTGAATGAATTTTATCCACTTTTGTAATCATTGAATTGGATCGAGAACGAATTTTACCTGCCTTTTCAATCTAATTCAACCCTTACAAAGCGAGTTGAAACTGTGTTGACGATTTTTGGGTCGGGGATAAATTTACCCGCTTTTGTAATTCTACCCGCTATCAGTGTTGCCGAATTTTAGGTCTAGAACGAATTTTATCCGCTTTTGTAATTAACGGATTAGATCGGGTGTGGATTTTGTCAAAAACTTGCCCCACTTTATCAAACCGGTCAAAGAGAATTGAATCCAGTGTTTAGGGGTTTTGGGTCAGTTCTTCTTAAAAGAACAAGTAAAAACGGTATTGTTACTTAGAGTCACATCAAACGGGTGATTATTTTGTTATTTTCCACAAATTTAAGGACCAAAAAATGCAATTACGGTTTGACTTTTTAATCAATAATGCTTGCTATAAAGTAGAAACTAGGGTCATGTATTTGATGTCTCGATGAGAAGCATATCTGTTAGAATGACTTCAACATTTGTATTAGTTGCCCTCTGTAGAGTGATAATGAAGGAATTTTTTTTGTTTTGCATCGGTATGTTTTTTGTCGTCTATAATATCAAGATTTTTCATTTTCTCTAATGATGCTAATTGATTTCCCTCTTATGTTGTTTTCTATTGGTTACTACGATTCAAATCCATGGGTGGGTCGTTCGAACCCATGGATCCTTGAGTCACCCTATAATGTCAAAAATTGTACAGCATTTTCACTTTCTATGTGAGTTGTCTCTATTCTTTCTCCTTTCCTCTAATCCACAAACCCAACTCAGATCAAGCCACTTCGGAGAGGGTCCGTTGAGCTCCCTTTTCTATAATGGCAAGCGCTACTAGGGTAAGACGACATCACCATCTGATGAGAGGGAAGCGGCGGGTCATGGAAAAAGATGAAAGTTTTTTTAGCACTTTGCATCGATATGTTCTTTTGATCCCTATAAGCTAGCTTTTCATTTTCCCTAATGAAGCTAATTGCGTTTGACATTCTTCACCTATGTACTCTGTATTGTTGTGTACACTGTAGTTTGTTTGCTCATGTATATATTTTTTTTCATTCCACCAGATTATTCTACAAATTGCATGCTTAATGTGAATCCGGATGTCGAAAATTAAAAGTCACTACGAACCATGAAGCAAACCTTGCTCTGGTTTGTCTGGCACCTAAAGAGTTTGAATCGTTGTCGCAACAGCAGCAAAAACAATGCCTCAGAGATCGATGCGGCAGACAATTTATGGCAATAAATATACATTGCGAGCCCACACTATGATGAACCACACATGCATTCGCATCTCCACAATCTAGCACACACAAACTTTTAAACCACTGCTATGTTGTTAGTCTAAATTAGCTACCCCTTTACTCACTTTTGATCGTGAGGCCTTGCCATGTGTACCATATGGTGTTTAGACTCTCAACTTCCAATGATGCTACATTTATCTCTATCCATCAATCTTGCCTTTTGGGTTTCAATTGTCATCTCTATGTGCATCCCTCACATTAATGTTTAAGTTGTGTTGTAATTTTAATTCAAGAACGAAGAATGTGTTAGCAGTTTGTCATTTGATCAATATTCCTATTGCAATAATTTCACGCCCCGCCGCGTAGCGCGGGCTTCCGTTCTAGTATGTTTAATTTGGGTGAACCAATTATACTAAAAAAAGTGTTGAATGTTAGAAATGATAAGAAAGTATGTTGTAATTAGACGAAGATAAGTGTTCAATATCAAATTCGGGAAATTACATCATCTACAAATACAATCTTCATGATAGTTCAATAATTTTGTGAGATATTAAACAATAATTAAATGAACTTTGAGTTATTTATCTTATTGCAAGTATCAAGTAAGTTATTAATCATTTGAATTTCTAGCTTGAGTTATCTCATTCAATGTACTAAGGGGTCGTTTGGAAATTGTGATTCTTCAAATTGATGTATTGAGTCAATTAATGTATTGAATCAATTGATGTATTAGAAAAATATTTTGTTTGGAGGTTTTTTATTTCTAGTTTAGATTGTGGTTTGTTGTAAAGCCACAAAAGTCAATTTTGAGTGATTGTAAAGAATCTCAACAAAAAGTAGAGATTGATAATCCCTCGAATATGAGTGATTGTGGTGGGACCTCCAAAAAGTTAATGTTTGTATTCTAGTTCAATATAAGCCAAAAACACGACTTAATCTCACAAATACATACATTGGCTCAATACACCATTTGAAATCACAACTTCCAAACAACCCCTAACTTGCATTTGAATTCCACCCTTGTATTACAAATTTCTAGCTTCAATGTGCATTTCTACTTTCCAAGTGAACAAGAGTTGAATTTTTATTAGTAAAAAGTGAAAACATATTTGAACACAACTCAAACATGAAACATTGTTAAACCCCAAGCACATGGGTATATCATATATGAACATATGTCTAGTTCCCATTGGAAAAGAATCGCACTCAAATATGAAGTCACCTCACTATTCATGTCCGGTTGCCTTTCTAAAGATGCCCAATTAAATCTTTCTTCAGTCTTTTATGTTCATCAACATCACAAATCGATGTATTTCGAGCCAAATATTTTTGTAGTGTCGACCTGTATGTTTCTACTCAAGTTTGTCTCGACATATTGATAATCTATATTGCCATGCATCTCTTCAAACTCAATAGGTTGTTCATCATCAACTATCTTATTATGTCAAATAATGCAAGTTAGCATTGTATTCCTCAACGTTGGAAGATCCCAAGATCGAGCATGATTATGTATAATTGCTAGACCTGGAAATCGGGTCAGGTTGGGTAATTTCGGGTTGGGAATCTCGCGTTGTCATGGGTCGGGTCATGTTGGGTTGGTATTTGACCCAATTCATCCAGTTCGGGTCGGGTTTCGGGTCATTTCGGGTTATGAGCGTTCTTAGAAACAATATCAAACATGCTTCATAAATTTTTAAGGAATACAAATTTTTACATATGTGTGACAGTAATTTACCTAACACATTTCAATTAACAAATGCTCAACTCCTTTCATGCTATTGAAAAGAAATACGAACGCACAAATCGTCAAAAAAAAAAAAAAATAACGAAAGTAATACTACTACAATAAACAAATAATGTTTAATTACATTTGCACACCAAACTTGTATTTCAAATCCTTACGAATTTTCTTAAACATCTTACCAATTTATGAGTGATTAGAGTGGCACACCAAACTTGTATTTCAAATCCTTACGAATTTTCTTAAACATCTTACCAAATGGAATGGATCTGGCGGGTCGACCCACAAACCAACCTTACCCGACCCAAAAATTATGGGTTAATCTAGTTTAGGTCATTCGGGTTTTGGATTATAAAAATCTCAACCCATATTCTATTATTCCGGCGGGTTCGAGTCGGGTCAATGGGTCTGATCCAGATTTGCCACATATGTTGAATGCTCTCTCAATGTCTTTATTGTATCCTTGTTGACGTTTGGAAAATAAACTTCACAATTGCCTTGACCAAAGTAGACAATGAAGGATTGATACCATCCATATGGATATTAACATGTATTACATCATTTTTTACTTACCTTAAACCTTAGCTGTAGTGTTGAACCATTCACAATAGCTACTCAATATTGTCTAAATTAGGTCGCCTATGGGCCAGAACTTCACAAATTTTGTCGCAACATACCTAGGCTCCGGCTTTGCAGGCCTGGAAATCACATAGGGGTTGTTTGGGTGAGCCAATTGTCAAATGAGTCAATTTGACAAAAAGACTCATTTGAGAAATAATCCATATTGGCCTTGAGATATTCTACCGAGATTGCCTCGTTTGGTTAGGTTTTTATAATGTAGGCAATTCTTTTTTGTCTTATTTGGAGAGAAATGAAAACTACCAAATTGGCCTTCTTTTTTATTATTTTAATCTTTTCTTCTCCACAATCATGACCCATCTCCACAAAAAAGCCCCCAACTATTATCATTCCCCATTTTGTCTCTCTCTCCCCCATTCCACTGAACAGAACAATCCCTAAACTGGGAGATTGAAGAAAGAGTTCGAAGAAACCATAGAAGAGCTACTGCTATCTTTTCCATTGTTGGTCTCCACCTCGCTGGCCGCTAGGTCCTGCAAGAGGCTATCCTTTCTGAAATGGCTATCGGTGTCTTCATCGACAATTTGACGGACAAAGGGGTATACTGCGAGTGTAGATTGGAAGTTGTAGTACGAACTTCCAGAACTTCCGACAACCCCAATCGCAAATTCTGGTCATGCTCTCTTTACCAGTCAAACGTAACCTGTTTTCAACTCATATAATGTGCTTATAGAATTTCCTGAACACAAGGAGCTTGAAAATGTGGAGTTTTCCTTGTTCGTTTGGGTGTTCAAATCAATAGTTCTTATATGTTTCATATTTTCGTATTGTAATATTTAGATTGATTTCTTTATAGAGTAAGGTCGGGTGTGACTTCTTTGCTTGGCGTGATTTGCGAGCTATGCAAAATAGAGAGCAAAAGCTCCTGAATTTTATTGTCAATTTGCAAAGCAGAGTCTATGAGCTAGAAGAAGAGAATGAACGGCTTGCTAAGTTGGTTGTTGTCACTCCACCAGCTCCAGCTCTTGCTTGTGAGCAGTGTAATGACTTCGCCACAAAGGAGCTTCAAGTGGCGAAACAAAGATTGCTTACAGTGGAGAGACAACTTAGTAAATTGGTTATTAGCTAAATCAATACTTGTTTAGGATAATCGTTTGTAGTTGTGGTAGTTTGGTTAACGCCAATTGTGTAACTTGTGATCTTTGATATGGTCACCTAAGCACGAAAAACTGGTTTTTGTATAGGTAAACCTGGAACTTGTATTTTGAGTGTTTCAGTTGCAGTCATTATGTACTTGCAGAACCTGTATTGTCATATATTAATCTAAGTTGTGTAAGTTATGTTTATACATGGTGTATTTTGATTGTGTTCAATTCCAGAGATAGCCATGTCGTTAGTATATAACCTACTATAATTATATACCTTATTGTTCCTAGCTTGATGGCTGGTTTGGATGAGGTAATATTATTATGTTTTAGATGTTGTGATAAGATGGAGGGTAAACTAGTGTTTTAGACACAAGTTTGCCAGGAGAGGGCAAATCTGTTGTTTTAGTAACAGCCCAATTCCTAAGCTTAAGAATTCTGATGTAAAACAAAATTGACATGTATACCAAGCTAGACAGAAACAATGTTCCAGGAAAGCAAATGAAAATTGTAAGAAGAAACAATGTTCTAGCTGCTGTAATCAACTATCAGAAGACAAGAGAGCTCTTTTATACTGTAGACCATTTATGGCAGAAACAATGTCTATAAGACCATTTATGACAGGAAAAAGTAGTTAGAGGGGAAAATATAAGCTTCAATATCACATTTACATTCATCAGAGATCAGAGATTCCCAATGTGCACTTTACTATCAAGTTCTCACAAGTTGTCTAGCAATTACAATATGGTACATATGATAGACCGATAATTGCACATGTTTTCACCCCTATTCTGAAGCCGTTTGTGATGTGGAATCTCGTGTTTTAAGCCGATTTCACGCTAGGTTGTGTGTTTATGTCATATTTCAGGACCCGGCGTTGGAATCGAGGCGGAGAAACGAGTTCTGGGTCGAAAGGAGCCGAGTTGGGACTAAGGGGGCTGCAGGAGGAAAATACCCGGTCGGTTGGCAAAATACCCGACCGGGTATTTATCGTTTTTGGCACCCGTGAGAAGCAGAAGGGGGCCCGGGCGATGGCCTTAAATCCCCGGTCGGGGATTTTGGTGGTAGACCGGGGATTTTCCCTGAGGACGAAACGGTGCGCTTTCAATTATACCCGGTCGAGACCCAAAATACCCGACCGGGTATTTCGACCGGGTATCGCGAGGGCAGCTGATAAAAGCCGGTTTTGTGCGTTTTTGCAGGGGAGAGCTGGGTTTTGGATCCCAAACACCCAAGGGACGAACCCTAGAGAGAGAGAGCGACTTGGGAACATTCTTGGAGCTATTTTGGAGGATTTCTTCGCCATTGGAGCTCGGGAATCAAGCCCGGACTTGAAGACTGATCATCTGAAGATTCTTACTGCAGTCTCTCTCTTCTCTATGGAGTAACTTCCCTTCACTTAGGTTTTGAGGAACCCTAGCTATGTTTGTTTGATTGGATGATTGTATGAGTACTCTGACTTGATAATCTTGAGTTCATATTCAATCTATGCATGTTTTCACGATTCAATTCTGCTTTAGTCGAGATTATTGATTCTGCTTTGATCCTATGAAAGCGAATACCTGATTAGGTCAATAGAGCACCATAGATTGATAGTAGTGGATCGATTGCTTTAGTCGAGGGTTGATTCACTGCTTTGTATCGATTGAGAACCTCATTCGATAGAGGGAATCTAGTTCAGAACGCCTTGATCAGTTGTTCTAGAGAAGGATACGTCCCTCTAGGCAATTGACTCAAGAGGGCCTTGTTCCTTTAGTCGAGACTCAAGGTCTAGTCAAGGATTCTCCGCATTGTGAATGAAAGTGAAACACGTTAGAGATCATCAATCGTTAATCTGGCTAGTGGCTAGGGGGAATCATACCTAAGTGAGTTCCCAACCTGTAATTAGATTAACTTTAACTGTAGTTTGCTAGAGTAGTTTTTAGTTCTTTCATCTTAATCTGTTTTGCTAGATAACGAACTGAAGCTGAGTAATAGTAACTCTAGAGACCCGTGGATTCGATATTTATTACTTGAGCCACTATATTGCAGTCCCTTTCATTGGTTACACTTGGCCATTGTTAGGAGTTGTGTTTTAGCGAGTCAAGTTTTTGGCGCCGTTGCCGGGGAATTTCTAGATTATTAGGAAAGGCAGAAGTTTGTTACTTTAGCGTTTTTCTTTTGTTTTCCACCCTTGCTTTTCACTTGGGTGTTTTTGTTTTTGTTGGTGCAGATCTGAATCATGGATCCTCATGGCTTCTCCAACCATTGGGGGTATCCACCACCATCCGAGTGGTATTACCCCGAGACACCCTGGAGCAATCAAGGAGGAGAAGACTATGGATCCGGGTTCCAGTACCAACCCCCTTTCTATGGAGAACAATCTGACCCCTGGGCATATCAAGAACAATCTCATTACCAAGAAGACTTTCTCCCACAACCAGAAGGGCCATCAGCGTTGGAGTTACCCATGGCGGCCTTCACGGGCCATTCTGCAGAGCCATGCTACACTCCACAGCCAGATCCAAACTATGAACTGAAGCTTCTCCTGGAGCAGTTTGTTCGGGACTCCGAGAGACGCAATCGCAGAATGGATCTTCACATCCAAGCCCTCCCCTCTTCCGATCCCTCATATCTCCGTGATATGGAGGAGGCTGTTCAACGCTCAGCGAAGCAAACAGAGTGGGTTGAGCAAGTTTGTGCACAACTTGCTCAAGATCACCCTTCTGCTACCATACAAGAAGAGGACGAGGAAGAAGAAGGCTACAAGGACATTGTGGAGCACACAGAAGTTGTCACGGAGAGCTCCCGTGATGATCATGATCAGGAATGTCCTGTCGTAGCCGACCACCCTTTCCCACATCCCACACTGCGCTTTGAAGAGGTGGGCATGAGTGAGGAGATGCAAGAAGATCTCATGAAAGAAATTGCCTGGCAACTTGCTCTCCAATCCGTGCTAGAAGAAGAAGAGCAAGAAAGGGTGCAGAAAGAGGTTGTGGAGGATGACGAAAGCGAAGCAGGAGTAGTTCTTGATCATTTCCCAGGGGTGATACCACATGAAGAAGAAAGGGAGGTTGAAGAAGCAATTGGCGTCCAGGCTGAGGACGAAGTTGAGGTGGAAGAGGCTTGCACCGGCCATGAGTTACATGTGATATCTCCACCAAACTTCGAGGGATTGCTCAGCAAGGACCCATTTGCAGTGTCTCTTTGCCAGACCAAGGCCACATCGACATCGGTCCCTCTTGGTGGACGCGATGGTGGCCAATCGATGCTGTCTTATCTGGTTTGGGGCAATGAGACGAGAGAAGAGAAGAAGAGGTCTCGAGGGTGGAGACTTCATCTGCATCAAGTACACGAGCCTTCATCACCTGCCACACCACATGCTCGTGACTTGAGACTCCACCTCATCGACGAGAACCTCAACTTCAAGGAGGTTCTAGCATGGACCGAAACTTAGGAGCCATCGTCCGGCTCACGACGTGAAAGAAGCGCTTGTTGGGAGGCAACCCAACCAGTCGGTTTGCATTTCTTTCTCTATTTATCCTCGGTTGAGTCAGTTTTGTTATTTGATGTTAGAGTCAATAACTCAACCTTTGTGAGATTTTGTGTGGTGTTTGTGTTCTGATTACTCTCTCTTCCTGGAATGCACCGCCTGCCCCGTCCATCATCATTCACCCTTGATCTGGTAACTTCGTTCTACCCTCCTTATCTTTCCTCCATTGAGGACAATGTCGTGCTTAAGTGTGGGGGGGGTGTTCGATTATGTATGCGGGTGAATGTTTGGCTGTTTGTGTGCTTGGAGCCTAGTCCACTGTCCAAATTTTAAATTTGAGGGCTCCAAGTACGTGTTTCCATGCAAATTGCCTGCTCAGTATGCTTTGAATTGACAGTCTCTATAGTAATGTGCAACCTAGGGAGGTAGTGTAGCACTATGGAGGATGTTGAAGTATAAGATTTTTCCTATCTAGCTCTCTGCTGTGTCAGTTGATTTTGTGAATTAGTGGAGCTAAGACCGTTGAATTCATGTGGTAATGTGGACTCTGTTTGAATTGTGTTATGGACTCGTGTATTGAACAGGGTGCTCATGTGGCAAATGAAAAGCAGTTGGTCCTCCATGTCGAAATCATCAAAAATCTTAAACATGGGGTAACCGCAACGTGTGTGGCACCGTTCATTGCACAAAATCGGGTTTTGGAAGAGATTTTAGTGATCCTTAGTGGGGTACTCCTACAAGGTGAAGCTAAGCTGTCTCTAGTACAAGTAAAACTTCCACCCGTTGAACGGTTTGCCTACTCGAGGATGTGTTTTTAAGGGCACGGATAGAGCTTCCGACCCCCCTTAATTTCATTGACCCTCCACACGAGTTGAGGAAAAGGAGTTAAAAGAAGTACTCTGGCGAGCGCCAGATGTACAGAAATTGCTCTTGCTCGACTAATAAGGGTCGACCGTGCAAAAGACTGCAGTTGGAACCCCCGCCAAGTGAATAAAAAGGAAAAAAAAAAGTAAGTAAAATGAAAGTGAAAAAGGGGTTCCAACGGTGAAATGAAGTGAAAGAGCACCCCGGTACAACGAGTCCTTGGTTGTGAATGGTGTGAGTCCCTTTATCCATGAACTGACTGTCTTACTTCTACTTTTTCTCATGATCCTGGCTTGAGTCTAGTACTCGCATTGAGAAAGATAGGGGACGTCTTAGAAGACCAGTTGACCTCGTAAGCTGCTTTATGATCTAGAAAGTCCTCTACCGACGATCTGGGGTGTTTGTTGCTATAGAGGTCTGGAGAGCTGCATTGGTTTGAGTTAGGTTTGCTTGGGGACAAGCAAACGGTTAAGTGTGGGGGAGTTTGATAGACCGATAATTGCACATGTTTTCACCCCTATTCTGAAGCCGTTTGTGATGTGAAATCTCGTGTTTTAAGCCGATTTCACGCTAGGTTGTGTGTTTATGTCATATTTCAGGACCCGGCGTTGGAATCGAGGCGGAGAAACGAGTTCTGGGTCGAAAGGAGCCGAGTTGGGACTAAGGGGGCTGCAGGAGGAAAATACCCGGTCGGTTGGCAAAATACCCGACCGGGTATTTATCGTTTTTGGCACCCGTGAGAAGCAGAAGGGGGCCCGGGCGATGGCCTTAAATCCCCGGTCGGGGATTTTGGTGGTAGACCGGGGATTTTCCCTGAGGACGAAACGGTGCGCTTCAATTATACCCGGTCGAGACCCAAAATACCCGACCGGGTATTTCGACCGGGTATCGCGAGGGCAGCTGATAAAAGCCGGTTTTGTGCGTTTTTGCAGGGGAGAGCTGGGTTTTGGATCCCAAACACCCAAGGGACGAACCCTAGAGAGAGAGAGCGACTTGGGAACATTCTTGGAGCTATTTTGGAGGATTTCTTCGCCATTGGAGCTCGGGAATCAAGCCCGGACTTGAAGACTGATCATCTGAAGATTCTTACTGCAGTCTCTCTCTTCTCTATGGAGTAACTTCCCTTCACTTAGGTTTTGAGGAACCCTAGCTATGTTTGTTTGATTGGATGATTGTATGAGTACTCTGACTTGATAATCTTGAGTTCATATTCAATCTATGCATGTTTTCACGATTCAATTCTGCTTTAGTCGAGATTATTGATTCTGCTTTGATCCTATGAAAGCGAATACCTGATTAGGTCAATAGAGCACCATAGATTGATAGTAGTGGATCGATTGCTTTAGTCGAGGGTTGATTCACTGCTTTGTATCGATTGAGAACCTCATTCGATAGAGGGAATCTAGTTCAGAACGCCTTGATCAGTTGTTCTAGAGAAGGATACGTCCCTCTAGGCAATTGACTCAAGAGGGCCTTGTTCCTTTAGTCGAGACTCAAGGTCTAGTCAAGGATTCTCCGCATTGTGAATGAAAGTGAAACACATTAGAGATCATCAATCGTTAATCTGGCTAGTGGCTAGGGGGAATCATACCTAAGTGAGTTCCCAACCTGTAATTAGATTAACTTTAACTGTAGTTTGCTAGAGTAGTTTTTAGTTCTTTCATCTTAATCTGTTTTGCTAGATAACGAACTGAAGCTGAGTAATAGTAACTCTAGAGACCCGTGGATTCGATATTTATTACTTGAGCCACTATATTGCAGTCCCTTTCATTGGTTACACTTGGCCATTGTTAGGAGTTGTGTTTTAGCGAGTCAACATACATGAGACAACTTCATCCTATAGCTTGGCATCATGTGAACTTTACAAAAAATAGCCGGTTTGTGGATATAACTCCATTGAAGTTCAAGATCCTAAGAAGCTAACCATATAACTTCACAAAAGTAAAGGCTGTCCTACATTTGCAAAGACTGTCATTGAGTGTACTTCACACAATGACAGATAGACAAAAAGAAAGGCCTCTTTGAAAACTGGACAACTACCTAATAGATTGCAACCTAGTAGACTTACTATACAACTACATACATAGTGGAAACACACCCTCATTCATCCTTGAGAAGATTAAGAACAAGGGTCAGCTTGTCCTCTTCCTTCTCCAACTCATAGAAGCACTTCAGGTCTCTTAGATTGTTAGAAAACTTCCTCACAACAATGATCATTTGATTGTAATGAAAGCACAAGTCACCATAAGTCAGCCTAGTTAATGGCACTCTACTTGAGGTAGGTGATGTAATGCAAGTCACCATCATTATAAGTCACCCACCCTCATTAATTACCTCGTCCAAGCTATTAAAAAATGTAGGTAAGCTCAACTAACCTTGAGAAACTTTTTCCCATACATCTTCAGGTGCATCTACATAGGAGTGCTGCTCGTTCCACCCGAAACCACTATGATGCTGCATCATCACAGTCGAATGATACCAGTGCTTCATCTTCTTCACTCTGGTCTTAACATTCCCCTTTGCCATCAAACCGCATCCGGGTACCAGCTTTTCCATCATCCTCTCGATCTCCTTAAACACACCATTCTTGCATATCCCTTCATCAATCTGGCCCTTCTCGGTTAGCTCCAGAAGGCATAGAAGAAATGGTTCATCGTGTCTGGAATCCCAAAAGGTGTAAGACCTAGGTAGTCTGGTAGTGCATTGACGTCATTCCTTCTTCTCGGAGCCATGCCCTCAATAATGATACCAACTTTACCATACATGATTCATCACTGTTTTCAAAAAAATAAAAGATCACACTTAACAGTAGCACCTACAAAGACCTAGGTAAAAAACGTCGAGAGGAACCACAATCATCACTGTTTCCAAAATATAGACAACATTTTGGCAAAAATACAACCATACATGATTCATCATCAATAACAGATGTTCGAATGATTTTCCAAAATGCTAAAAGTGCAACAACAACAACCATAACACATGATTACAATCACATCTGTGACCTATCATCCCACATTGCTACTGCTTTGTCATTCCTAAATTGGGTCCAAGCTGCACATGGATGCAAGCCAGAAGTCTCAATAATCTCGGCCTCAATTGCTTCATGTAGTTCTGGTTCTTCGTCTTCATAACATAGCTCACACGAATCAGCCCTGTGTTTCCTCTTTATAAAATTATTAATTATGTAACATGCAACAACAATACGAGTCATCTCTCTTGGAGTGAACCAAGACGACCCTCTAAGTATTGCCCAACACATTTTCATAATCCAAAAAATACGCTCAATGACATTTCTAGTCGAAGTATGCTTCATATTATAGTATTCCTCGACTGTTTCTGGTCGATTTGCACCCCATTGTTTTAGATGATACCGCTGACCACGATAGGGGGTTAAAAATCCCGGGCTATTTGCGTACCCAGCATCACATAGATAATAACAACCTTCAATACATGAACAATTTTAAATGTTATTAAGTGGTTCATTTAGGACTGTAATTTTGTATCTAACTGTTAAACTTAACTATAGTATTACTATTACCTGCTGCCACAGTAAGACCATTTTCCCTAGTAAGGGCATCACACAAAACTCATCCGTCATGGGCAGACCCCTCCCATCCAGATAAACAATAGATAAATTCCAAGTTGGGTTTGCAAACACTCAACACATTAATGGAAAGATCACACTTCCTATCGCGATACCTAGTTCGATCCTCTTTTAATGGCCGGACATCAATATGAGTTCCATCTAGAGCTCCAAGACATTTCTAACACAACATTGAAACAAGACTTTCAGGGGTTGATTGACAGAAACAAAACAAAAGATGGAATGTATTGGAGAAAGAAATCAGGGGCTGACCTTGAAATGTTTCCGCCTACTATTGGTAATTGTCGGGAATGGGAAGCGGCTTCTTCATAAGTAAGTTGTTGAGCCTAATAACAGCCCGCAGTACACGGTGAATTGTTCAAGAATTGTCTCTCTCGAATGACGTAAATTCAGGCGTAAGGTTTTATTTTTCTTGTTCTGTGAAATAGTTCGAAGAAAGATATAAACCATCTCGTCTATATCTACATTCCTGGTTCTTTTTAGCCCACCTTCACTAACAAGAAGTTCACAGAACTTCCTGAATAAACTACGATTCATCCTAACTTGGTCGAAAGTATCAATATCAGTCATTTTAGTTGCATTCCTAAGGTGCCTTTGTCTATCATAGTGTCTCTGCAAGTAGGTGTCCACTGGTTGCCTACTAAGTCGTCGATTCAGGTAATGTTTTTATACTAAGTCAGCTAGTTTGATACCTAAACTAACATAAATCATGAAAAGGTTGGAGAATGAGCAAATTGCTGCAACCACCTGCGTCTACGGGCTGGAGCTAAACTTGATAGTCGAGACATCCTTTATAAAATAGTTAAAAAAATGCATAATCAGTGGATAAAACAAGTACAACACACCAATTCCAGAAACCCATGTCGGTTATAAAAACAAAAAGACGGAAACAGTTTTGTTCAGCATGAAGTGTAAGCAGGCTAGAAAGTGACCATAACGAGCATTAGAAGCAAAGCAAGAAGTATAAATAGGCTAGACCCAAAGCAATGCCAAGCAGTAGCATGGAAGGATACACTTAGCATTCTCATAAGTGTCCAAATCAGTAGAAAACCAATGATTTATGTTGGAATCAATTGATAAACCCAATTAGGGTTGGACTTTGTCTGCATCAGTAAGGAAAAAAGAAGGAAAGATTTGTGGTTGACCCCCTTATATTCCCAGGTACACAAACTAAAGGTTTCATCATCAATTTCTTTATTAAGGTTTACGATTGGGTTTTTTTGGAATTCTAATAATGACAAAGTGAATAAGGGTAAAGATAATTAAGGTACCAGGCTCACTCTTTGATGAGTAGAATCTCTAGTTCCTCCTCCAACTGATCCAGAAACCGCAAGAAGATCGTTACGGGAACAGTAGCTTACTCCTTCTTCCTTTGGCAATAACAAGATACGATGAAGAGATAAAATGACAGCAAAGAAAGAGAGCCTGAAAAGATAAAGAGTGAATAAAGGGCACACTTGGGTTTACAGTTAAAAGGTAGGGACAACTTTGGAAATAAAAAGCACACAACGGGACAGTATGAAATCCACCCCCTCCCCACACCAGGTAATTACAATTACCCCATAACGCACCAACACTGATTGTCCCGGCCCCAAATTGCTTCATTCCTCTTCTTGTATGCCAAACGGGTCAATTAGGCCCAATTGACTCATAATGAGACAATTTGGTACAATTGATCCATCACAATATTCCATCCATATGACCCCATAAGACTTTCTTACAAATTACAATCCATCACGATTTATTAAAAGTGCCTCGCTCACCGTCCGTCAATTCCTTCTCGATCCATGTTAGGGATGACGACATAATCTGAACCCGTAGGTACCCTACCTGACCCAATATAGTCAACGCGGATAAAACTCTTATTTACGAATGTGTTTGGTTTGGGTTTAAAGTTTAAACCCGTTTACTATTTTGCGAGTTGGGTTCGGTTTAGCAGAGGCGGATCCAGGATTTTGTAGAGCACTAGGTCATATTTGAATAGACAATTACATATGGTTAATGAATTTTGCGCAAATTTGAGAGTATATAATATGGTACCTCATTCTTAAAAGAATGCATCTCATTTTCTTCAACAAGTTTGTCTATAATTAGAACTCTTCAAATAAGTTTGTCATTATCTTCAAATATGCAAAATCAAATAGCACAGTAATTGTATAAAAGTATCTAATTCACTTCCTAATTCTAATGGTTCATTCCTTGTCATCTCTTATTCTCAAAATTAGGTCACTTGTCCATAGCATTTCTCCAAATAAAGAACCTCTACTTCTCCATTTCTATTTACAAACTCCCTATATTCTAAAGGCTCCGTTTCATTCTACTCGGCACATTTACTACCGACGCACTACTAGACTCGTGCACTAATAGCCCACGTAACCCCTACTACTCCTAATTGACCCATCACAAACCCCTATCCATGAAACGTTTTAAACAAATAAAGAAGCTAATACTAGCAATAATCCCCCCGATCCAAACCACATATGCATCAAACATTACAGTTTTGATGATGAACTGTAACTTACGGTTCCAGAGTTTTACTTGTAAGTCACAAGTGAGAGGCCAAAATTAATATAAAAACCCTTTTGTTTTTATTGATTGATTCCCAAGACTAATGCCGCAAATACATTTATATAATATGTAATCGTACCTATTAGCCTAACTATAGCCGAACCCTTCACTTCTCCCTGGCTAACTTGGCAACCTAGCACTACTAATATTCTAATTAAGCTCATGCACTAATAATCCAAAACCCACATACATAAGCCCAACTAGGAATGGCAATGGGGCAGGTCTGGGCCGAGTATCTCGATACCCATACCCGCCCCATGGCAGGTCGGGTCCAGGTCAGCTAATTTATCATGGGGCACGGGTCAGGGCAGGTCGACCCAATGTATATATAATTTATGTGAAAAACATAAGAAATATTCGTTATTTTAATTAAAAGACCAAGAAAGAAACCATATTATGATAAAAATATAGTTAAATTATTTGAGAAATTGTGGGTTTTACTTATTTACAACTTTATTATAGCTATTATATGAGGTAATAAGAGGAAAATTCTAAGTGATTTTACCAAGATTACATGTAATTTAGGCAAGAACGGGTCGAGAATGGGCGGGTCAGGGCAGTTCAGGTCGACGAGAGGTACTCATGCCCGCCCCACCCCGCCTACGGGGCGAGTCGGACCGACCCCAAAACAGGCCAAACAGGTCAGGTAAAACGGCTCAGATCGAAATTGCCATCCCTAAGCCCAACATTTACCCATTACCCACTTCACGATACAACTAGCTATCTTGGAGTCCATAGCTCCATCATTTGGCGTTTGGGAGGCGGACGAGAGGGCTGGGCCAACATGATTAGCAGTGGGCCAAAAAATGTGGAGGGGCTCAATATAACCTCTAGATCCAAAGGAGGGCTGGGCCCTGGCCCAGGTTGGCCCAACTATGGATCCGCCACTGGGGTTTAGCTATATCCAACCCGTACTCATCTCCAACCACGAATCCCTTATCCACTTTTCATTTGGCATTCCCCATACTAATCTTACTTATATTCGTGGAGACATGTCTAATTTGTTTTTCCTAATTGTGTAGAATGGAGTTGATATTATGGGGGTGGAGAGTGAAGAAGCTTAGTTGATAATGAGAAAGAAACTTTCAATTAATCATGTTATTTCCTTGTATGCTTTAGATTGATGTTTTTTTTAGATAATTTGTACACGAAAAATAATATTGAACATTTATTCTGGTAACAAATATTTGTTTATCTTATAGCCCGACCCGGTCCGGCCCATTGCGATACCTAATCCAAGTTAAAACTTCAAACCATAAAGGAGTCCAGCTTAAGCCGTATGACTGCCCGTAGCGAATCACTCCGTTTGCTTTCCATGACCTAACTTGTTTTCGGCGCGATCTCCATCTCTCAAAGCCTTTCTGTGAACAATTGCCATAAATCCCACTCTTCTAACACTTCTTCCTAGCTTGCCTCGAGGTCAGTAGCTCTTCCTTCGTTTAGTCTAGGGTTTCATCTTTCAGCTTCTATTCTAATCCGTTGATATTCTGTTTGTTTCCCGGGAAATCTGAACTCATCGGGTTGTAGCAAATAGTCCGGCTTCGCTTTTTTGTGTTCCAAATGGGATGAACGAAGCTTTCAATTGAATAGCGCAGGGTTTCAGTTTTCTGCACAGTACTTAGTTTGCTTTGTCTCTGTCTTTTCAGATTTCGGTTTTGGGTGCCGGTGTAAATCTATATCCATTTCGCAATGGCGGTGAGTTGGGTTCTGGGAACGGTTCTTCTGCTCTTGTTTTCTGCTTCGTCATTTCCTAACTTTTGTGAACGATCTGGTTATGCTGTGTGTGCTGTAGATAGAAAGGATTCTTAAAGACGATGCTAGTGAAGAGAAAGGAGAGCGTGCCAGAATGGTGAATTTTCCTCTGAACTTAGTTTAATTGAAGTAGCTGGATAACCTGATCTGTTATACGAAAGCGATTTAACGCTGTGTTTTCTTTCTTAGGCATCTTTTGTTGGTGCTATGGCCATTGCTGATCTTGTCAAGACAACACTGGGTCCTAAGGGGATGGTAGGCTTTATTTTCCGAGATTCTGGAGTGTGGGCTTGTACTGGGTCTATGTTTGTAACTAACTATCTTGAGCTTTCTCGTTGTTTCCCTTCCCAGGACAAGATCCTGCAGTCTACTGGAAGAGGTCAATCAGTGACTGTGACCAATGATGGAGCTACCATCTTGAAGTCTCTTCACATTGACAACCCCGCAGCCAAAGTTCTTGTTGGTATCCTTACTAATGTTGTTTCATTCACCTGCTGTGGCAAATCTCATTTTGTTTGGGTTCGCATTGTCCTATCTGTTTTCGTTTTAATGGTGTTGGTATAATGAGGTTCAGTTGCAGTTAATCAATTGTTTTTGCCACACTACTGTTGTGGTAGAAATGATTGGAGCATGGTGAAAAGTATACATCTTGATGATGATCCTTAACTCTACATAGACATTTCAAAAGTTCAAGATGATGAAGTTGGGGATGGGACAACTTCTGTAGTTGTTTTGGCTGGTGAACTATTGAGGGAGGCTGAAAAACTAGTTGCATCAAAGATCCACCCAATGACCATTATAGAAGGTTTGCTTCGGGCATTTCACCATTGCATTTGGGTTCTCTCCTCAGTTCATTTGAGTGATGTCAACCTTGGTTACTACAGTTCAAAGAATAATGTTTGGCTCAGCTTTACTCTCTCATGGTATCTGGAATTTCCCTATTTCCCTATTGATATAAATAATCTATGGTTATCGTCACCGAAGTGCTATCAGACAACTGCATTGTTTAACACTTCGTGTGGTTGCAATCTGTTTACTAAAACCCATTTTATAAAATATTTAGCTCGATTTTACTCTCTTTTCATTGTGTGGAATCATGTCCACGTTTCTGTACACATTTGCATCTGAATTTTTGGCCATAGACACCATTTCACTGCCAGACTTGTGCTTATTGTGATGACGAATATCAACGAGAAATTGTTATATGTTTTAATTTCAGGGTTTCGAATGGCAGCAAAGTGTGCTCGAGAGGCTCTGCTGAAAAGGGTTGTGGATAATAAAACAAATGAAGGTACTTGTTATGATTTTTTGTGGTCCAGGGTTTTGACTTCCAACTGCTCTTTGTTAATGCTGGTCCTTTTCTGGGACTTGCGATTTTGTTCTAAAGCTAAGCGTCATGCCTTAATGTCGTTGTACTTGCATATTTGTCTAACTAGCTCAAATGATCAAATTGCAGAGAAGTTCAAGATGGACTTGATGAAGATTGCAAAGACAACTTTGAGTTCAAAAATATTATCACAAGATAAGGAACATTTTGCCAAGTTGGCTGTTGATGCTGTTTTGAGGCTAAAGGTGAAGGGTTTATTGAGTTATGAATTTATGTTCTTCTTGAAATGAGTCTGTCCCTGTCAACGTTTCATTTAAGTTTAGGTGTTTGTTGAGAACCAAGAATTCTTATATCTTCTGTGCATAGATGATATAATCTTGGGTCTGACTCTGACATGCCAGTGACTGACGGCTGGGTTCCAGATATTGGTCTCATGTGTGGACTTTAGTAGTAGATAGAACAATGTGCAAGGGGGTTGTCTATAGACTTGTTGATTGGATGCCTCACATTGTTTGAGGTTTTGGATTGTTCGGGCAAACTCTGTTGATCCTGCCTCCTATTCCTACTGAGTTGTTTTGTTTATACTTGGTTACAGGGCAGCACAAACTTAGAATCCATCCAAATTATCAAGAAGCCTGGTGGTTCCCTTAAGGATTCATTCTTGGATGAAGGGTGGGTATATGTGAACGTATTCACCTTTGTGGCTTCTTAGTAGCATGCTGCCTCCATGTTTTCCCAACAGTCTTCACTAAATCAGTGTCTGTCACTGTTCAGGTTTATTCTTGACAAGAAAATCGGAATTGGACAACCAAAGCGGATTGAAAATGCCAATATTTTGGTGGCCAACACTGCAATGGACACGGATAAAGTAAAGATCTATGGTGCACGTGTTCGTGTTGATTCAATGGCTAAGGTTGCTGATATTGAAGCAGCTGAAAAGCAGAAGATGAGAGAAAAGGTGGACAAGATCCTAGCCCATGGGATTAATTGCTTTGTTAACCGGCAGTTGATTTACAATTTCCCCGAAGAACTCTTTGCAAATGCTGGAGTACTCGCAATTGAGCATGCTGATTTCGATGGGATTGAACGGCTAGCTTTAGTTACAGGTGGTGAAATTGCCTCAACTTTTGACAATCCTGAGTCTGTTAAGCTTGGACACTGTAAGCTTATTGAGGAAATTATGATTGGAGAGGACAAGCTAATTAAATTCTCTGGCGTTGAGATGGGCCAGGCATGCACTGTTGTACTGCGGGGTGCAAGGTAATCCTTTAGTATTTGTTTCATCTAGTATTCCTAGTTTATTCAGGACCTTTGGTGATTTATGCTCTTTCTTGAGTTTTGCCTTTAAACTAGAGCTCAATCCTTTGTTTCTGAATTCATTGTTAATTTGGTGTTCATGCAAACATGTAATGCCTAGTGAGAGAAATATGCTTTTTTTACCTTGTGCAGTCATCATGTGCTCGATGAGGCAGAGAGGTCACTACACGACGCCCTCTGTGTGTTATCACAGACCGTGAATGATAGCCGGGTTTTGTTTGGAGGCGGATGGCCAGAAATGGTGATGGCTAAGGCAGTAGATGAGCTTGCTCGAACGACCCCGGGGAAGAGGTCTCATGCCATTGAGGCTTTCTCCAAGGCTCTAGTGGCTATTCCAACCACCATTGCAGATAATGCTGGTTTAGACAGTGCTGAGCTAGTAGCCCGGCTTAGAGCAGAGCACAACAAGGAGGAATCTAATGCTGGGATCGATGTCATCTCTGGATCTGTAAGTAGTATGGAATCACAATTGTTGAACTCCTTTCATTTCTTAGCTGGACCATTAGTTGAACGTGGGAAACCTCAGACTCATCTTACTGTTATGCCTTACTCAGTCTCTTAGCTTCCCCAAGTCCTACATGTTTGAGGTTTTGATTTAGTAAACGAGCTTTTTTATATTAAGTTTCACCATTTGACCTTGCCCTCGTAATCGAATGCCTTGCAGGTAGGAGATATGTCAGAACTAGGGATTTCAGAGGCATTCAAGGTTAAGCAAGCGGTACTGCTTTCTGCAACTGAGGCTGCTGAAATGATCCTCAGGGTAGATGAGATCATCACTTGCGCGCCACGAAGGAGAGAGGATAGAATGTAAAACATGATTGGGCCTGTTGTTTCTCTCTGGAGGAATGGGGCTCTTGCCATTTTGGCCAATCAATCTTATGCACTGAATTGTTGTTTAACCGTCAGATTGTTGAACTGATCACTTCCCCAATCCTCCCCCAGTTTTTCGTGATGTTGGTATCTGTTGCGGTATGGAACTCCTGTTTTTGTATTGATCGAATTCTAAATTCGTGTATTGACATGTGGACAGTCTCGTGTCTACATAATTTTGGTCTTCGAAAGTAGCTGCGATCATTCTTACGATTTAATGTCAGCTCATAGTTGTTTCTATTAGTTAGGAATTTGCTGTAGTTACAGTAACTGCGATAGTCTGATGGTAGAGGACTCTTCAAGTTAGGGTGGGAAAATTTTCACATTTATTAAATGAAAGCTTTAGTAACATTAGGAGGCTCTGTCAGCCTTTTTGCCGTTATTTAATAACTTCTCCAGGATAGACATCCTTCTTGCCTGGTGTTGGCCATCTTATCCTTCAATTCTACCTTACATTTTGTGATTAGCGAGTTCGATCACAACCATTCCATGAAACTCACATTGTGATTTGTAACTACTCGCGATTTTGTAAAATTATTTATAGCGAAGATGATTATTCAATGAGAATTAGAAACTAGTCCAAAGGAATCTGATTTTGAATAGGCATCTATTATATGCAATAATCATCGTATAGTCGATGTTCATATGGTACAATACTTGAGCAAATAATTAGATATATAACAAGTTGCACTTCACCTAACAAAATGCAACAAGTTATAGAACCATTACTTCGTCGGTGGGTACCATTGCCATAAATGTTCTGATACCAGAGCATTTAATCACCTCCTCCCACATAAACTATAGCCGTGGAAAATACCCTTAGATCCTTATCTTACAACGTGAGCCAAAAAAAAAAAAAACCACATTCCAATGGAATCAACCGACGGAGAGAGCTCGGATCGTGATACCGCTCTCATTTATGTTTCTACTCGGTCCATGTTGCGTTTACCATCTTTGCCATGAACCCATACCGATCCGCCGCTTCATCAATCTGCCAACGGTTGCCAGCAAGACAATAATGAGTCAAGCAAGCGCCGGTTGATCAGCAAAAAGATATCAGAATCGAAGAGACCATAGATTTCCCGTACCATTTTCTGAGTCGGACGGCCGGCGCCATGGCCGGACTTCCGGTCAATCCGGCCGATGATCGGGTTGGTTTGTGGGCTGTTCTCCAAGCTGGTACACAGAACATACTGCAACGTCTGCGAAAAGAGAGGCACAAGTAATCGGAGATCATGATCAAGTTCGGATCAGGTATCAGGAATCTTTCTTGTACGAGGATTGACGAGAGATCATCAACTCACCGCCAGCAGCTTCAGAGAGTGATGTGGAACGACCCGATCGTCGTGATCAGCAGTCAGCAACATGGTCGGAGGGTACTGAACATCGGGGCTCACTTCCCATGGTCTCCTCACATTGTGCAGTGGAGAGTATCTGCAGAAATGGAAAATTTGAATCTAAGTATACAATCCAGGTATGAAGATCAGATTGGTATTCTGTTCATTTGTTCTTTAGGACTGGCATAGTCTGATTCGGTCCAGAATCAAGCCGAATCGGTATATAATCATCCTATCTAATGTAAAGAATCATTAAGGACTATAACTGGATCAAATGCAAACCCAGAACATCTTTTCCTTTGGTTCTAGTATAGAATCTAGATCAAATTATACTTCAATCCAGTCTGATACGGTCAGATTCAGTTTAGTACGGATTAAATTGTTGCCCTTGGTTTGGTTGGTTGAGTTGCACTTACTTGATCAGCCAATGGAACTCTTCCTCCTTTTCTGAACAGCCATAATCACTAGTCCAAGCGTGGCCTGTAGAAAAACGAAGTGTTCTAGCAACATAAATGAAGCTAGTGATTTCTAGTTGCTACCATGAGATAAAGATTCTTACCTATTGTGAACTTATGAAATCGTAGCATGTCCATGACACCAACATGAGCCAGCGCACAGCCAAACAAATCCGGCCTCTGATAACCGAAAATAAGGAAGTCTCAAATCAGCCTTCGCTTGAATTGATATAACTTGGTGCGGCACCAAACTAACTAATTCGTACCTGATTTATGCAGGCTCCGACGAGGAGACCACCGTTGCTCGCGCCTTCAATGCATAGCTTCTTCGCCTGGGTATAGCCTTCTGACACAAGATACTCACCGGCAGAGATGAAGTCGTCGAAGACATTCTGCTTCTTGCCGAGCGACCCTGCTTTGTGCCATTCCTCGCCATACTCTCCACCTCCGCGGATGTTGGCCATGCAGAAGACAGCACCCAAATGTTTCGCGAGTGTCACCCGAGTAACGCTGAAGGATGGAGTGATGCTGATGTTGAATCCACCGTATCCGTATAGCAAGCATGGGTTCGATCCGTCCAGTTTTGTGTCCTTCTTCGACCCAATGAAGATTGGGAACTTGTTGCCGTCCTTACTATTCACGAAAACCTGAGCAGCAGCAGGTGAGCAACACACGTTATATCTCAATTTCGCAGCAACATATATCTCTATTTTGAAGCCTTTCAATTTCACTGCAGCTATTGTTTAATGTGTGCAGAAATCTAATCAAATCCATCCAAGCTGAAAGAATTAGAGGAAAAGAACTCACTTGCTTCACTTGGAACTCTGAGCGATCGAATCCAGGTACAATGGTTTCCCGAAATACCTTCAATTCTGGATCTCCAGATCCAAAATCACATTGGTAGATAATTCCAGGGGAAAGAAAGCTTGTAAATCCTATAAAAGCTACATTGTCCTGTCTCCTTGCAGATACCCCAGTCACGGTACCTATATCAATAGGCAGCTGATGCAGAAATGAACCCGTTCTTAGGTCCCTGATCTCCAATACATTCTTGACATCACTCAGGTAACTCAGTATCAATTTGTCTCCATTGACCACATCTGCTGACTCCAATACATCCTTTTCGGATTCCGGGACAACATCTGTCCATGAACTCGGGTCATTCAAATCCACCCGGACTAGCTTATACCTAGGAGCATCCTTGTTGGTCAGGAAAGTGAATGAGGTGCCATCGTTTGCTATCGCTTCGTACTTAGCATCGAAGTTATCCACAAGCTTAGTGAAAGGGAGAAGTTTGTTTGATCCCCTGAAACTCTGTAGTCCTCCAGGAAGTGTAGAAATATCGCAGTAGTATATTTTGTTGACTGGATCACACCCCTCGCTTATATATAGGAGAAGATGCTGCAAGAACATTAAACAACTAAGACATCAGTCATTCCGAGTGAACTATAAACAGAGTTGCGACGGGCTGAATACCTATTTGGTCACCAATATCACCTGTGTGAATGGGGTCATGTCCAGTTAAAAACTGGTTGTGCCACTATGTCTATCACAGTAAGGCATTGAACTTCGCGTTGAGATAATTATAACATTGAACTTGTCCTAATAAATCATCAAAAGCATTTTTTGTTGCCTTCGTTGATCTTTGACATCATGTTGCTGAGGTGACAGCTTTTAGTGCTAATAGAGGTAAACGGAGAAATGAAAATGCTAATGATAACAATTGGATTGGTGTTGGTGTTGGTGTTTCACATATGCGAGTTGGGTGGCCAAATTGATGTTTGACCCTGGTCATATCCTGTCCGGAGCACTCAGCAGAAAGAAAATATACCTTCCCATCGTCTGCCACTGTCGCACCCATGATTTGCTTGGGATTTTCTTGATCTCTCCAACACAGTATGTCCTCAGATTGATCTGTACCCAAGAAATGGTAACATGATTCTTGATACAGATTGATATCAGTCTCAGTCCCAGCATCCAACTTCTCTCCATCTCTGCAGAACAAACGTAGAGCATCAGTTCATAGCCATACTCTGAATAACACCACCCTTTCATGTAATCCTTTTGAAAATGAAGAAAATTCCTTTGTTCCTTTCATCTCCCAAACCAATCCAGATGTTTGGAGTCTAGATGTTAAACTTGAATACAGTTTGGATGCCCTTTTCAATACACTAGCATACAACGGAACTAAAGGCTAGATATCCATCCTTCAGTCGATTTAGGTTCCGAAACTAGTTTCAAAACTAAGATAGAGTTGAATGTCCTTTTTAATACACTGGCATTACGAAACACTGCCTGGTTAGAATTTCGCATTTCCCTGAATCAGCTGAACTATTGAAATATCATACAAAACCAGAACCGTTCAACAAACAAGGAAGGATACAACGGGTGTGAGAGTTTGAACATACTTGGGAGCAGGGTAACGGCTATAGAAGAACCCTTTGCTGTCATGTGTCCAACTGATCCCGGTAAATTTTGCCTGAGAAACAGAACAAGCAAGCTCAAAACCCATATAACCATTGAGAACAGACTTTCAAAAGATAGACAGCCATCGACAGTAAGTCGTCTCACCCATGATATTGTGTCCTGCTCAACTCTCTTATCCGCAATTCGCATGACCTTGATGGTTATCCAATCGCTCCCACTCGAGTTAAGCCCGTAGGCCAAGTACTTCCCATCCTCACTCACTTTTAGCGTCCCTAGCGACACCGTGCCATCCTCGCTCAACGTATTCGGGTCAAGCAACACCTCTGGCTTGCCTTCCAAGCCATCCTGTTTCGATCATTCGAAACAAAGCTTAGAAATCATACCGCCGTTCTCCCTATCCATATTATAGTTCCATCCTCCTCCCTCTCTCTAATAGTTACCTGAACGTAGAGGACGCTCTGGGCCTGAAGGCCGGTGTTGTGGAAGTAGAAGTACTTGTCCCCACGCTTGGACGGCGCTTCGTAGCGCGGATGGTCGAACAGCTTCGTAATCTTCTCCTTGAGCTTCTCCCTCAACTCGCAAGTCCTCAGCACCGAATCAGTCAGCTTCACCTGCTCTTCCACGAAAGCCTTGGTCTCCTCCGAATCAGGATCCTCCAGCCTACCAAAACAAAACACACGCAAACAAGTATTTTCCTTCTCAGCAGCTTTTCCACAAACAGGTAGAATGCAACCGGGAGACGAGAAAAGAAAGCACGAGAAAGCCTCCACTCATTACCATCGGTAAGGATCGGAGACCTTGACGCCGTGGTAATCCTCGACGACGGACTCGTCCCTGCGTGCTGGAGGATACGGCAATTGTACTCCTCCGGAACCGTCGGGAGCGGAGAGCGAGCCCATTGTTGATGGCGGTGACGTTTGGAGGGGAGAAGCAGAGAGAGAGGAGAATGGACGGGGAGAGTGGGGAGAAGGTTTTTGGTTGTTGGTTGGAGGGATTAGGAAGGAGGGAGAGTTTGAATATAAGGAGACTTGTTGGGAGGAGAGACGGAGACGGAGACGGAGACGGAGAGCGAACCGTAGCGGCCGTGAAAACGAAAGAGGCTTGGTGGCGGGGGATGGAAGGGGGGAAAAAATAGAAGGGGTGCAGCAGTGATGGCATAAGGATGAGAACATTGTTGAGAGATCAGATTTTTGGCAAGCGAATTGCCCGCCCAGTGTATTTGCCGTTTGGGCGAAAAAATTGGAAAGCGGTGTCGTCATTTCTTTCTTGTTGGTTTGGATTTGTACAAAGGGGTTTTTAACTTTTACCTTCTAATTAGTTATTCGAGTTTTTTTTAAACCATAGGGGTTTTATCTGTGGATATCCTTTCTAGGGGTGGGCATTGGGTGGGTCGGGTGGATTTTGACCATAAAATGCACCCACCCGCGCTTAAACGGATTGATAATTTTTAACCCACCACCCACCCACATTTAGTCTCGGGTTGGGTCGGGTGGATGGTGGATGATGTGGGTGGGTTTGTGGGTTCACCCACATCACAATGCATATAATATAAAGGAGTCAACTTGACATGATAATAGGTGAAGAGAATCATCGAGGGAAACCAGAAGTTGAAATAAGGCGAAAAATGTTGAATTAGTTATTAAATTGGACAAAAATTCTATTATGAAAGAGTTTTCTACATATTGAGACGATTATTAGGTGCAAGGAACTAAGGAAAATAATTCCACAAAGGAAAGAGCGGTGATCTAGGCACAAGAATTAGAGGAAAAAGTAAAGGGAAGAAGAGGGGATCTCTTTTTGGAAGGTTGGCTTTGAGGTTCAAACTCCAGGAGCAATCCGAGTTTATATCTAACGTCTCCACTCTCCTCTCTCTAGCGCCAACGACTTTGATTTTTTTGCTGTTGGGTTGAGCGGGTCACCCGCACACTCACCCACAACCCACCCACCACCCGGCGGATGGCTCCCAGCGCAACCCGTCACCCACCCACAGACCCACCCACTTAACGAAATTCGGGTCAAATGCGGGTGGGTCGGCCCAAACCCGCGGATGATCCGCCCGCATGCCCAGCCCTAATCCTTTCTACCATAAATCTCTTCATAATTCCCATAAAAAAATCTCTTCAGAATTATATTAAAAAGGAGAATTTCATTTCATTAAAAAAATAGTTAAGAGTTTTACTATCTATTGGTTATTTAAGGTCGCATTTATCGACATAAAATAAATAAAAACTTGATAAAATTCAACATATATATTTCGAGTTCAAATTTCGAGGCCAACAATTTACGTAAACAAAATAAGAATTAGATGCATAAGGGATCCTAAGTGATTGGATTATTTGAGGATTGTTTGCAGTTTGCACTAGTGTAGTGAAACTGCATATTATCTGCTCAGAACTTCTAATCTTATGTATTATTGGATTTCTCACAATTGTGTTGCATGTTATTAAAATGAATTTGATGAATATCTTTGTATTCCATGTGTTGAACATTCCATGTTTAATGCACTAGTTTTCAATTATGTCCCATTGATTGCACTTGAATGTTAGAATATGTTCATAGAGAAATTCAATATATTTGGCAACTCTGTTGTTACGAATTTACATTTTTAATGAACATTAACAGGTTGGTCAGGTGGTAATGTGGGAATGAGAACATCCATTGCATCATGGGTTCAAACCTTTGGGTCAACAACCAACAATTTTTCTTTTCTTTTTTAATAGCGATAGAGGATGGATCCTCTATTTTAATACTTTTTGAATCAAATGCGAGTTACGCGAAATAACAAAAGGATAAAGATATATTAATAACTCTCAACTTATTTTTAACGAGATATCTCTTAATCGTTATTATTTATCATTAGTCGATCTGTATCGGATTCAAAAAGTAGCTAGGATTTTGTATTTTACCAACAACCATTATGTATTAGACACTACAATTAGTGCTTTTAAAAAATTGTCGCTCTTTAGCTGGGTGGTTTCGTCGTATCAAGTTCCAACTTCCATGGCTCTATCGTCACTTGACGCTTTGGGATAACGTCCAAAACTGATACGTGTAGGCGTAGCCTAAGATAAAGAAAGGGGGTTTCGTCTCGTTCACTCAATTCTTCTTATTGATAGTTTACTGGACTTTTTGGTAAACCCCAATGTCGACCCTTGGAATTGGATATTTTGGACTTCCCTACTAGTTCATTTTGTCGTGCTTGAATCGTTAACGCCGACGTCGAAAGAGATATTGATACCAACTTTAATGCTATTCTTCAAATTTGGTCCCCATTTTCATCATTTTTCTTTAATGTTACCATCTTCAAATTTGAAGATAATCCCCATTTTCATTATTTTTCTTTATTAAAAATATACTTATGACCATTTTAATATAATTTGTTTATGTTAATTTTTGTATAATTCATCATCATTTTTAAACACACATTTTTTGATAATTTTTTTAAAAATTTTGAGACCAAATTTTTTTTCGACAAAAAATAATTGACCTAATTAAACCCCAATTAACCTCTAACATCTTAAAAAGGAAAAAAAAAGTCAGGTGACGGGCTGGCCGCTGACGGTTGTCCCGCCATCCAGCACATCCTCCCCATGTTTGGGGGAATCCCCATTTCCATTCCCAATTTTGAGATTCTTTTGCAGATTTCCCCAAACATGGAGACTCTCTCTCCATTTATGATGATGCATTGGAGATGACACTACTCCATTTATGGAAACTTCCATATTTATAGGGACTCCATTGGAGTTAGCCTAATGTAAGTAAATGTCTGGTTGAGTTATAAAATTATCGACTATTGGAGGACATCATTTTCAGATACTTCAACTATGGTTTTCTAGCTCGACTCTTTCAATACCAATAGGTTTGACATAGCAATAATGTAGGACACACAATATCCATCACTTTGCAATCAAATTACTATCAATAACAGTTAATATGAAAACGAATCTTGATTTTGCCTAGTCAAATCCCAATGGGTTGGCGACGATGATATTGTAGAAATAATCATATTTGTCATACTCTGTGATTCAACCTTATTGCCAGTAGTTTGTTTTGCCTGTGTCGATTAGTCCTGGATCGTCTAATTGTAAAAGAGAATTCTTTTATCCTTATTTTTGGAATCAAACCAAATAAAATTTTATTGAATTTCAATCCTCAATCTATATATTTATTTTCTGGAACTTATACTAACTGCTTTGATCTGGACTCATTTAGACCCTACTCACGCCTAATGTCCCATTAAACTATCTCCAATGATTCTCCAAAAATTCTAAAAGTTCCACAAAACCATCTCCAGTAGCAGTTCCAAACTGCCTAAAAGTCAAAAGTTGGTAATTTGGGTGCTAAATCTGGTATGCATGTTGCATGAGACCATTTACAATGAGTAGTGTCAAAATTTGGGGTTAGATTTGATATTCTATCCACCTCGAAAAAGTGTTTTGCTCTATTGCCAAAATACCAAAATGTACAATTTTTTTTTTGTCTCAATTCAGTTTAGTGTAGATTCTATTGTTTTACTAGCACAGGCCCCGTCCGTTGGCGGGAAAGTATTGACTCCTTTGGCTAGAAGCATTTGATGTTTAAATAGAGGTACTCAACCTAGAAGTATTAGTGTGATCATTGATAAGCAAGTAGTTCATTTTTATCTATATATTGTAAAGGCTTGGGTGATTTTTTTCCTTTTAAAGTTGCCAATGAATAAATTAGAGAAATAAGGTCATACAATTAAATACATAATAACGTAGTAAAAAATAGAATACATGTATCTAATATATACAATTATATTCATTATCTAATTCAACTACATCTTTGTAAATAAAGTCTTATCGACATAAAAAGTTGGTAAACAACAAAGTTTCTTTTCCAGAGTTCTTGTAATAAAAAAAATGTTTGTCCGTTGATGAAATTTAAAGCATTTCTACCCATTATCTTCTGGTTGTATCGGAATTATTTTGCATTACTAACAAATCACCGTCTTTCATTATTTTTTTAGTTATATGTCATTTCTGTTTTTTGAAGAACAATATTCTCACACAACACAATTTAACCAACACATTGCATAGAAATCGCACATGGCAAGTGACAATATATTTCTCAATTGAATAATAGTCGAAAGGCTTTCTCTGTATATAATGACAATTAAGTCAAACTATATAGTACAAACACACGATTTGTAATCTATTAAAAGAAGATGTGTAATGCAATTTAATTTAGTACTGGCATCACATACTCATAAAGTTATAGATTATTGGAACTTTTCATAAAGTTATAGATTACTGGCATCACATACAATTTCTGTATTGAACGAACGATGCGTTTTGTGTTTGTACAGGTTATCGGGCTCAGGAAGGGCTTTGTATACCAGCAGTCTATTTTATCTCGTCGGATAGCAGAATGCGACAGTCACATTGCCGCACTACAAGAAAAAGATTCTGAGGATGAAGATCAGAATGTTGGAGAGTCAACTGAAGAAGACGAGGATGGTAGTGATGACGACGACAGTGCGCCAGAGGGTGACAAAGATGATGAGGAAGAAGAAGAGGGTGATGGGTATGTCGAAGGTGATGAGGATGAAGAAGAGGGTCCTGATGATCAAGTAAGGAATCAGTGTGATGAAGATGGTGGTGATGGCGATGGATTACGTGATGTCGGAAATGGTGGAGATGGAGTAGACAAAGAAGCTGATGTTTTCAGTCCGGCGGATCGTGAAGAAGAGGGTCGTGATGATCAAGTAAGTGATCGGTTTGATGAAGATGGTGGTGATGGCGATGGATTACGTGATGCCGGAGGATAATTTATTTTTTGTTGGCATTTTCCCTAATTTTGAATTCCAATGAAACACGGTTATTGGTGCTATTATTGGGAAGTCCCTATTTTGTGGTCTGATTGAATAATTACATTGGTGGTGCTTGTGCCAGAATTATATTTTGCATGTTGTAGTTAGTATGAGTACTTGTTGAGTGCTGTGTGTACTAGTTTAGTGGTACAAGTGCTACTCGATCGGAATTTGTACCAGTGAAGTGGTATTTCTACAAGTAAAGTGGTACATGTACCAGTACAGATTGTGGTTTCATATTAGGACCGTTGAAGTTGTGCGAAATCTACACATAATATTATGGCAATTCAAAATTAAATTTTTGCCACATAAGCACTTGGAGAGATCTCAAGTTGCCAAGGTGGACAATTTTTTTACCAAAAAAATAGTTATTGACCTATTTATGGAGTTGTCCATTTCTCTTCATTTAATATTTAATTCTCTTTTATCCAATAATTATTTTGCTTTTGTTTTTGCATGATATCTATAAATAATATATGGAGAGAAAGGTTATCAAACCGGTTTAGCAAGTGGAATGGTTTTACCAGTGGTACAACCGGTTTGTGTCATTTCATGTCGGTTAATAAAATATGTAGAAATATCAAAATCATTAATATCAAATGAATTTAATCATATATAAACCATATTTGAAGACAATTTACGTACAATTCATATTGATATTTGAATAAAATATGATATTTCAAATAAAATTACATGTACTCATACTTAAATTCACTAAAACTATGTATTTTACTTAGAAATTCGTAAAACAATCATACCGTTCATATCGATGGTGTCATGTCGATTTCATGACCGATACCGGTTGAATGGTTCAACCTGTGGCATGTCGACCGACGTGACAATCATGATAGAGAGTGACATATATCACATTTTAGTTTTGCATTATATCGATGTATGCAACAGTATACTAATGTTCGTAGAGTGACATATATATCACACTTTTTAAACCAAAAAATATATGATTAAAGAGTACTATGTAAATTTCTGCTCATTTTTACTAACATTTAATAATAATTTACATTTTAATGAATAATTTAAACAAACACACAAAAATAATAATATTTTGTCTATAATGTCTGAAAGAAACTTGACCAAGAAATAATAATTATTTATTAAAAAAGCTTTTTATTCATTCTGATCAAGTGAAAACATATGAATCGCATGTGCAGTATTTATAATGTATCCTAAGTTCACATTACTAACATTTTCTCTAGGTCATGTTGATTGAGCAAGCTCTATTGAGGTCTTACATTATATGCTAAGAAATTTTCTTTTCTTTTGGAGTTATTTATTGGTAAAGATTATAAATTGAAGTTTCCAAAATGACTTGAGTATAATAGTTGATGAACTTTGACGGAGACACGAGATCACTTTAAAAAATAAATGTGTGAAATTTAGTGAAATCTTTGTTAAGGATGTACGTTAAACATCACATTTCATGCTAAGAAAAATATAAATTTGAAGATTGAGGTAATAAATAAAAATTAATGTTTTACTTCACATATATAACAAAAAAAACATTTATAGTTACAATAGTGTAAGCCGATCTATTGGGTCAAAAGAAGAATATTTAATAAATATGAGTTTAGTAAGAAAATTGTAACAACTCTATATAGTTGTGAGCCTGTGATTTAATATCAAATTTTGACAATAACAAAAAAAAAATTGATATCATATTCCACCCAAGGGGTTGAGTTCAAAGGTATTAATTAGTGTTGAAAATAAAACAAACTCTCTGTGTATATATATATATATATATATATATATATATATATATATATGTTTAGATATTAACAATAGATGTGTCTACAATACATCCAATAATTTAAATACATGTGAAAAGCCACAATGTTTGTATGAACTTTAAAATTTTGCTACAAAATATTTTGTTAAAAAATTATAAGTTAATTATTCAAGGAATACATAATTTTGAATGCACCTGAAATATTTGTCTGTCGTATACACACTTTACCAATTATTAATATAAGTAATGATATTTTTGTTCTAGAACAAACACCAAATATAAAGAAATTTTAGCGAATGGACATTCAAATTGTTGAAAAATTATACAATGAAGGAACATGTTAAGATGAGAACCTTCGATAGTGTATATGAATCCGTGGATTCACATTCTAAACGAACATCTAGACAAAAGGCATTGGTTGAGGGTTAGTACAAACTTAAAATATTAGCAATTGTAATAAGTTGCTAAACAAAGACTTCATGAACATCAACAATAAAAATGAGTGAGGTTTAGAGAGTTTAATCATTATAAGGGATACGATGTGTGTCAAATTTTAATTGGGATAAACATAATTTATCCAGTAATCAAGTATCTTTTTCCAATAATTTGAACTCTGATTAATTGGTTGAGAGTTCGTACAAACTCAAGAATGAATTGATATATATTGTATAAGATAATAAATTTGAGCGTCTTGGTGGAAATTTTTTTATATACGATCCTAAATGGGACGTGATAAACCTTTACGACATGATTTATGACCAGAGAATAAAAACATCACAAGCGAGTGTGCTAACTATTAAATATTATTCGATATAGGCATACCACAAATTCACTTATGAAGCGAGAGCAGAAAATGTATACAAGATCCAAAAAGTTCAAACATATAAATAAGTTAACTAATATAAATAATAAAATGAATGTCTCCGCCAACTGGTCGGGTAAAAAACTAGTAATAATGATGATGATCTACACATAACAATAAGGCAATGCAGAGAAAACATATTGTTATGTCAACCGCTCCTCAACAGTGTGCGCACTTCGAGGGGCGTTGCTATAAATCAGAAGATTTTCACAAATAACTAACCTACGAAAAAAATTCCCACAATACTGCAGTTAAAATAAATTTCCAAAATTATCAGCTTTCGTGCAGTTTGTTGGACAGTAAGGCGAACCACTAAGTAATTCGCCTGGTAGGGGAGCGAACCATTACTTGTACATTTATATGACAGTAGCAGGTAACCAAAATTACTGTGTCTTTAAAAAGCTGTGTGGGAAATTGACTCCTTACTTTGAAAGGAGGTAACAAAACTTGACTGATACATGTACCAGTCCATTGGTACATCTACCAAACCAGTGTTACATCTACCAGTCCAATATATATACTAGTATAGATTGTGGTTTGGTATTAGAATCGTTGTGGTTTCGAAATACATTTATATGACAATAGTCGTGAACAAGATAACTACATGAGATTTAAAGAAGATAACCAAACTTGCCGTGTCTTTAAAAAGGTACAAACCACATATTCCTGAACTTTAAAGTACAAACTCATAGGGAAAAAAAATGCACCCCTACTGATTGTTAGCCTTTTTTATGCCCAATCTCATCTTGCACATGTTTTCTAGCTTTCTCTCCAGCGTATTCCCCAGCAGGTTTCATCCTCTTTTTCACTGTTTCCCTCTCGGCTCTGGTTCATCAATTTCTAGGGGATCTTCTTCAGGAATGTTAGCGATGGTAGACCAAGCTTGTTTTCCTACATAAAATACAAATTATTTAGCATATTTAAAAGATGTTGATGTGAACTGGTAACAACTACCAGTGTAATGATAGTCAGAACCAACACTTGTGTGGAGAACAAAATTGCCATTAGGGTGAGATATACCAATGCAGTCATACTAAAACATATGGAGCGATAGAACTATGTGATACACTATCACTTCAATGATACAAAATACTATTACAGTGGTACTCATTCATTTGAAAGGTCGACTGCACATGAGTATGGATGCTGACCGATATTTTTCTATTGTTCCTCCCAGACTCCAACCGGCTCCACGTTCGCGGCAACGTCGACGTCAGGCATATGCACGGCGTTAGAGGTGGAATCGGAACTTGCCATGTGATTAATGTTGACATCGTTCTACATATGCTCAACGTATAGCTCATCGTCCAGATCATTAGGACTTTCGTCAGAGTCGTCATTGCTGAACTTTCCAAGTTTAAATTGATCGTCGTCGTTGCTGGTATACTCTAGCTTGAGGTCTAATCCTAGGCAACGTTTGCCGGTTGACTTGTGGATTACCTCACCTCCTCCATCCAACTCGGCGACATAATCATCCATCTCTGCAACTGATGGATCTCGCCGGCCTTAGAGCGATGAAGCAAATGTATCGTCGCCCCTCCGCCGTGAAGTGAAATCGCATATGATGGGGGTGGGAGGGGGAAATAGAAACTGAGAATATGGGAGCCCAAAGATCACTATCTCCATCCAGCTATATTGCCCTTTCCCCATCCGTAATTATTATCACAGTTAAGGTTTTCTAATTTTTTTTTTTAACAAAAGATAGCTTGTATTACCAAGAAGCAAAGATCACAAACGATTACATCTCCGAGCGGAGCCAAACGCAAAAATCAAATCCTCCGATAAGAGTAGGATACAAAGACAGGGCCTTCCTAGCCACCCTATGGGCTACCCTATTGTTATCCCTACCTACAAACCGGGGAACATCCACTTCAACCGCACCCAATAATCCCTGGACTTCCCGCAGCACGGCTCCACCATAGCAGTCCCCCGTACTACCATCCAACACCTTGTCGATTACCACCTTCGCGTCACCCTGGTAACAGACACCCTGCACACCCATCGATCTACACCACAGGATTGCCTCCCGAAGAGCCAGCAACTCCACCAGCATGGGATCCGTAACCTCCGCCCACCCCTTCCCCAAGGCACTAACCACTACCCCATCCGGGCCTTGCAAGACCACCCCCACCGCAGAATGGGACGCCTGACGCACTGCTCCATCAAAGGAACATACCCAAGCCACCCCCTGCGTCGGATGATGCGGTTCCAAGGGTATCCTCCGACCTTGCTCTCTCACCCGGGCCTCCGCCTGTCTCGACACCTGTTGCCATTCCCCCACCTGGACTAACCATTGGTTACGCAAAACCTCTCCAGTATACTGGCACCCTTCGAACACCACCCAGTTGCGAGACTTCCAAACCCGCCACAACAGCGAGACTATCTTAATAATAACCTCCTCCTTGGTCACCGTTTCCAACAGCCGCCGGACAAAAATACCCATGTTCGCCTCCGGGAGGCCTGCCCGGACATCCATCAGGCCTGACTCCGCCCATAGCCTGGCAGCCACAGGGCAATGGAAGAACAAATGCTCCAAATCTTCTATCTCATACCAACACACCGGGCACTGCTCCAGAACCTCAATCTCACGGACAACAAAGGCCTCTGTCGTTGGCAAAATCCTGTTCATAACCTGCCACAGAAAAAACCGGAGTTTCGGCTGAATCGCAAGATTCCACACTTTCCTCCACAAAGCCGAATCCATCCAAGATGCCTCACTCTTGCCCTTCCACCGGCCCCCACTCAACCTCATTGCCAAGTGGTACCCAGATTTCACCGTATATTCCCCCGTTCGATCCTCATGCCAGATGAGCTTATCCCGGACAGGCAACCGAGGGAGGATAATCGCCTTGATCGCCCTTCCGACCGCAGGGGTAAAGCAATTCGCCAGACACTCATCACACCAAGTCCCTGGTTCTTCCCCCATCAGGCCCGCCACCGTAGCACCCTCCCAAAGGTTTTCTAATTTACAAGATAACAATAAAATAAATAACAACTTTCATTAATACAACTTACCAATGATTGAATGTAAAAATGGTATCACAACTTCCCATAGAAGACTCGATAAGTCTCCAAAGAAACCACCTCTCCCAAGCATGAGACATTAAGGGAACCGACAAAAGGTGAGGAATTTAGTGGGAAAACTTACTTATCCATCCATTATTGACCTTGGCTGCCTGTTTATTCCATCACGTATACCAAGATCTCATAGGTTTATGATCAAAAATTCTGCATACAACTAACCCAGTCCCTGGAATCCAATAAACTCTGATTTATGATATCCACATTCGATGTTTCGAAGAAATCCATAGTAGCACTAAAATCACCTATAAAAAATTTATACTATGCATCACAGACTTTTTATTTTTTAAATATTTATAAATATAAAATGCATACAAAATATTATAATTTGATAATAACATATAAATCTCTTTAAAATGTGCATATAAATTCTAAAGAGGGGATGTTTTCTTCCTTACTAATAAATACAACTTGATAGATTATTGGAACTTTTCACTGTTGCTATTTTTGAAGTAAATATATACTGTAACAATCAATAGCAAATATATAATTTAGATATTATCACATGTACTCATAAATTTTACATAATAAAGAAAAAATATAAAGTGCAGGATCTAAAAGCTAGTTTGTTTGTCCTCCTACTCGGTCCACGTGGCATTCACCATCTTCGCCATGAAATCATACCGATCCGCCGCTTCATCAATCTGCCAGCAGCAATAAGAAGAACCACAAAAATGACTCGACCAATATCGTTGATCGATCAACAATAAGAAAATCAGAATAAAACTCGTCATCATACCATTTTCTGAGTCGGCAGGCCGGCGCCATGGCCAGACTTCCTGTCGATCCGGCCGATGATGGGGTTGGTCCCTATTTTGTTGTCTGATTGAATAATTACATTGGGTGCTTGTGCCAGAATTATATTTTGCATGTTGTAGTTAGTATGAGTACTTGTTGAGTGCTATGTGTACTAGTTCAGTGATACAAGTGCCACTCGATCGGAATTTATACCAGTGAAGTGATATTTCTACAAGTAAAGTGGTACATGTACCCGTACAGATTGCGGTTTCATATTAGAACCGTTTAAGTTGTGCGAAATACATTTATATGACAGTAGCAGGTAACCAAAATTACTGTGTCTTTTAAAAGCTGTGTGGGAAATTGACTCCTTACTTTGAAAAGAGGTAACAAAACTTGACTGATAAATGTACCAGTCCATTGGTACATCTACCAAACTAGTGTTACATCTACCAGTCCAGTATATATACTAGTACAGATTGTGGTTTTGTATTAGGATCGTTGTGGTTTCGAAATACATTTATATGACAATAGTCGTGAGCAAGATAATTACATGAGATTTAAAGAAGGTAACCAAACTTGCTGTGTCTTTAAAAAGGTACAAACCACAAATTCCTGAACTTTAAAATTACAAACTCAGAGGGAAAATAATGCACCCCTATTGATTGTTAGCCTTTTTTATGCCTGACCTCATCTTGCATTTGTTTTCTAGCTTTCTCTCCAGTGTATTCCCCAACAGGTTTCATCCTCTTTTTCACTGTTTCCCTCTCGGCTCTGGTTGATCGATTTCTGGAGGATCTTCTTCAGGAATGTCAGCGATGGTAGACCAAGCTTGTTTTCCTACATAAAATACAAATTATTTAGCATATTTAAAAGATGTTGATGTGAACTGGTAACAACTACCAGTGTAATGATAGTCAGAACCAAAACTTGTGTGGAGAACAAAATTGCCATTAGGGTGAGAAATACCAATGCAGTGGTACTAAAACATATGGAGCGATAGAACTATGTGATACACTATCACTTCAATGATACAAAATACTATTACAGTGGTACTCATTCATTTGAAAGGTCGAATGCACATGAGTATGGATGCTGATCGAGATTTTTCTGTTGTTCCTCCCGGACTCAAACCGACTCCACGTTCGCGGAAGCGTCGATGTCAGACATATGCACGACGTTAGAGGTGGAATCGGAACTTGCCATATGATTAATGTTGACGTCATTCTGCATATGCTCAACGTATAGCTCATCGTCTAGATCATCAGGACGTTCGTCAGAGTCGTCATTGCCGAACTACCCGAGTTTGAATTGATCGTCGTCGTTGTTGGTATACTCTAGCTTGAGGTCAAATCCCAGGCAACGTTTGCCGGTTGACTTGTGGATTACCTCACCTCCTCCATCCAACTCGGCGACATAATCATCCATCTTTGCAACTGATGGATCTCGCCGGCCTTGGAGCGATGAAGCAAATGTATCGTCGCTCGACCGCCGTGAAGTGAAATCGCATATGATGGGGGTGGGAGGGGGGGAATAGAAACTGAGAATATGGGAGCCCAAAGATCACTATCTTTATCCAGCTATATTGCCCCTTCTCCATCCGTAATTATTATCACAGTTAAGGTTTTCTAATTTACAAGTTAACAATAAAATAAAATAAAAAACAACTTTCATTAATACAACTTACCAATGATTGAATGGAAAAATGGTATCACAACTTCCCATAGAAGACTCGATAAGTCTCCAAAGAAACCACCTCTCCCAAGCATGCGACATTAAGGGAACCGACTACAGGAATTTAGTGGGAAAACTTACTTATCCATTCATTATTGACCAAAAACCTATATTCATTGTGCAATAGGGTTGGCTGCCTGTTTATTCCATCATGTATACCAAGATCTCATAGGTTTATGATAAAAACTCTGCATACAACTAACCCAGTCCTTGGAATCCATTAAACTCTGATTTATGATATCCACATTCGATGTTTCGAAGGAATCCATAGTAGCACTAAAATCACTTATAAAAAATTTATAATATGCATCACAGACTTTTTATTTTTTAAATATTATAAATATAAAATGCATACAAAATATTATAATTTGATAATAACATAATAAATCTCTTTAAAATGTGCATATAAATTCTAAAGAGGGGACGTTTTCTTCCTTACTAATGACTACAACTTGATAGATTATTGGAACTTTTCACTGTTGCTATTTTTGAAGTAAATATATACTGTAACAATCAATAGCAAATATATAATTTAGGTATTATCACATGTACTCATAAATTTTACATAATAAAGAAAAAATATAAAGTACAGGATCTAAAAGCTAGTTTGTTTGTCTACTAAAGCCTTTTACCATCGACGTATGTTGTTGTTGCATGAACAGGCCGTGTAAATTACAAGAGCTATCGTTCCTTCCGATGGTATAAACCAGTAAACCACAAGGTAGACATTAACGAGATCAACAACTACTTAGGGGAAGCTCTTTTGTTTGTCCTCCTACTCGGTCCACGTGGCATTCACCATCTTCGCCATGAAACCATACCGATCCGCCGCTTCATCAATCTGCCAGCAGCAATAAGAAGAACCACAAAAATTACTCGAGCAATCGTTGATTTGATCCATCAACAATATATAAGAAAATCATAATCAAACTCGTCATCGTCATACCATTTTCTGAGTTGGACGTCCGGCGCCATGGCCGGACTTCCTGTCGATCCGGCCGATGATGGAGTTGGTTTGTGGACTGTTCTCCAAGCTGGTGCACAGAAGATACTGCAACGTCTGCCCAAAAGGAAGAGTACCAGAAACCGTTGATCAAACTCAAAACTTAGGTCGAGAATAAAAGGACTCTCTCTTGTATGAGGGAGATCATCAACTCACCGCCAACAGCTTGAGAGAGTGCAATGGAACGACCCGATCGTCGTGATCGGCCGTCAGCAACATGGTCGCAGGGTACTGAACATCGGGGCATGCTTCCCATGGTCTCCTCACATTGTGGAGTGGAGAATACCTGCAAAAAATTTACAGAGAAACACAACCATGGAAGTTGAGAGCACTTTTACTGTGCAATAAAGTATTGGTGCTTTAATGTACAACTTGAAGTTGTACCATTAGAATTATTAAACCGCAAGTCCTAAAAAATTACCAAAAATCGAAATCACTGTTCCTTAAGAAAAAATCGGAAGTTACTGTTCACTACAGGATTTTTTGATCGCATGCGGGCGTTTTCATGTAAGCCCACGTTCACCACATTGGGTAAAACAAACGTGGCCATTGATTGTTTTAAAATCCCTTTCACATGCATAGGCTTACAAAAGAAGGGCCACACCTCACCTGTACCATCCAAACCCATCAACCTACTTCCCTCTCTCTCTTTCCTATATTCCAAGCAATCACCAATCACATCATCATTCCCACTACATCAAGCCTCCTCCATCTCCTGTCTCTCCTTCTCATTTCTCTTACTCTCATCATCATAGACAAAAAATTCGGTGGCAGGAAAAGAATAAGGGAAGACAAACAGCTGAGTACAGAGCTAGAGATCCATTGTGGATTGGACGAAAAATTTGATAAATTAGTTATAGTAATTAATTGAGAATAAAATTTAGGATGCATTTACATATCATTTATTGATATATTCAAAATTTTATAATGAGCCATGTACAAATAACAATTATGCATATGATCGATTGAAATATCAAAGGTGCGCATATTCAATATTAAGAACGAAATTTTCACAAAATTTTAGCTAACTAAATCGTAAACAATTTTTTCCTACCTATTTAGTAATATTTTTTTTGTAGTTTTGACAACCATTGTATCTTAATTTACCAATTTTTTAAAATATAATTTTAAACTAAAAAGTTAACAAAAAATTATTTTATAATGTTCTTAAATGAGTTCCTGACTACACTCTGGGCTGAGGTGCATTTGTTGCATGAGCTGAGTACTACATGTGTACAACAAAGTATATTGTTGTTGGTCGAAGACAACTCTTCCTTTCAAACTTGGAAACTGGTCGCACAAGTTTGCTTAAAACATCAGACAAGAATTGAAGTTATTGTGACAATTTACGGTTTGCAATAAGAGATAGCTGCCTACTGGTGATTGGGCGTTCATGAATTTACAATATGACATAACTAATTAATTACTTATTGACAATTAGGAAAAAGAAAGTTAAGGGTTGAGTGTCGACAGAGGGTACAACCTCCCTATTCATCTTACCCACACAGAAGGATGATAATTTATTGATTATAGTGTCTAATTATGCATACCAACAACATAAGAAACATAATGGGATTTAGCAAAGAGGAGGATAAGTTAAATTTAAGAGCAATTTAAATTCACAAGATAATAATTTGAAATTATAATATTGAATAGTGTATGAATCATTGTCAATTAAATATGTATGGTAGTTCTTCAGATATATAATTGCAACAATGGGATCGACATACACGATTTAGTTGGTATAAACATTTTATATGATACAATATTTTATGAATATTACTCAAACATGGCCTTCTTGATATCCATGTTTTGAAAGTATTCATATTAACTTCAATATGTCATATATGAAATCAAATTTCATATTTGTTATTATCCAAATAACACAAGTAATTGAACAAACTTGATCATGATTTCGCATTGCTATTTTTCATGGCCAAAGGTCAAGTTCTCAAATTTCAATAACTCCTAATGATGACTTATGATTTGAGCATGACAAATTAATGCAACTTATAATAATGATTATCTTATTATTGTATCCCGCTTTTTGTTGTCGTACTTTCTTTTATATATATATATATGGAGTTCTACGGTACCCAGGGTGAAATTCAGGGTACCACATACCCTGAGTATGAAAACGCTATTCAGACCATTAATTGACTGATCTCTCGGACATAATACTATACTCTAACCCTTAAAGATCAAAATCTAGGTTTTAGTTGTCTAAATATAATACTCCAAGATCAATTTAATTAGAATAATAATCGACGGTTATGATTCGTCCAAATAAGCCCAAAAATGAATGCACCATCTCAGGGTTTATAGTTTATAATTTAGATAATTAGGAACTAGGGTTCACTCATTAAGGGTTAGGGTATAGTATTAGGTCCAAAAATCCTGCTAATTCGAGATCTGAATAGCATTTTCATACTCAAGGTATGCGGTACCCTAGATTTCACCCGGGGTACCGTAGAACGCACTATATATATATATATAAAACTTCGTAAGAAAGATTCAACATCTAGGCCAAACAAAAAAAGGGCACACGAATCACAATGATTGCTCTACTTTCAAGTTACTTTTTTAGGTTACTCATATGGAGATGAGAGCTTTTAAAGTTAATGAATGAATTTAGTATGTGATTATCCCAAATGTGAGAAAAGTTTGTTTCGCCTTTTTAAATTAATCATTTTTAAATTACACGGTTTGTTGAAAATGAATGAAATATTGTAAAAAAAAAGTTACCGCGGCTAAGCGCGGGCCAATTGACTAGTAACATTAAATGTATAAGTTCAAGTTGTACCATAAAGGAATCTGTACCCTTATATTATAGTACAACTTTACAAGTTGAAGTTATATCTTCACATAAAGGTACAAGTTCAAGTTGTATCATAAAGAATATTGACAAAACAGTGTAGGTATAATCTAAAATTGTACCATAACATTGAATGTACAATTTCAAGTTGTACCATAAAGGTAAAAAACCTATAGCACCAATACTATATAGTATTATAAAATTCCTCGGAAGTTGAATGTAAGTCTACAAGCACAAAATATCATTTTGTTAGTGTGTTTGGTTTAGTGTTGTTAATGAACCAAGTCGATCCTGAAGGATTCGGCATTCGATTCGAGAAAAATGTGTTCCGCAAGGCTGTGTGGTTGGATCTCCCCCGACCTGCAGCCATGCAGACACCAAAAAGAAAAAAATGTGTTCCGCAATCCGCACTCCATTCATCTATAACTGAGTCGGCTCGAGAACAAGTTTACGAGCCGAGTTCAAACCATGACATGTGCAGTTCGATAGACTTTCATAAAATTTCGAAAGCCTTTTGTGTTTTGCTCTTATGAGCAGAGTTGAGGTTGAGCTACAATCTGACATTTTATCAGGTGAAATTGATTTTTGCTTGTAAACTTTATTTGGCGAGCCAGTTCAAATCGAGCTCGAGCTTCTATTTTGGCAAACGAGTTGAACTAGAGCTTGCCTACTAAAACACGTATCGAACACTAGTCGAACTCAACCTTGAAATTATTTTAACGAGCCGAATCCAACCCATAACAAAGCTCGACTCAGTTTGTATCATTAAAGACCATAGTTTGATTAGAATCATATCAGACATAATAAAGAAAAACAAAGAATGAGTACTCCATCTTACTTGATCAGCCAATGGAACTCTTCTTCCTCGTTTGAACAGCCAAAGTCAGTAGTCCAAGCATGACCTGTGGAAGAAGAAGAAAAAAAAAGTGTCTCAGTCACATAAATTGAACATATATAATTAGTGGTCGTGCTGACTCTGATCTTCCATCACAAAATCTCCTATTACCTATTGTGAACCTGTGGAACCGCAGCATGTCCATGACACCAACATGCGCCAGAGCGCAGCCGAACAAATCCGGCCTCTGATTTACGCAGGCTCCGACGAGGAGGCCGCCGTTGCTGCCGCCTTCAATGCAGAGCTTCCCCGGCCGGGTATATCCGTGTGACACGAGGTACTCGCCGGCAGAGATGAAGTCATCGAAGACGTTCTGCTTCTTGGCCAGCGACCCTGCCTTGTGCCACTCCTCGCCGTACTCTCCACCGCCGCGGATGTTGGCGATGCAGAACACGGCGCCTAAATGCTTGGCCAAAGCTACCCGGCTCACGCTGAAAGCCGGCGTGATGCTGACGGTGAACCCGCCGTAGCCGTACAGCAAGCACGGGTTCGACCCGTCCAGTTTGATGCCCTTCTTCGACCCGATGAAGATTGGGAACTTGGTGCCGTCCTTGCTTGTAACGAAAACCTGATCAAAGCAAAAACATACTATATGTCACCGCTTTGCATAAGTAACAACCAAAAGACCCAGACCACCTAATTCACTGTTTTTTTTTTCATTTATTCGTAATTCGTATTGATTTGATAATTATCCATGTAAAATATTCACATAAATGGAATCACAAACTGATTCTCTTTTTTTCCCCTAATAATTTGTAATGTGGCTATAATATTGTACGGAATTAAATTTGGATGTTTAATTTTTCGTAAAAGTGAGTTTCATGGATCATAATCTATACAATGACAACCATATTGAAATATGTCAAGATTTAAAAATTGCTTTTACTACGACGTGTATAAAATATAAATAACAATATATGTGAATAAACACCAATATAATTATATGCGTGAATAATCATTACTGTTTGCTAATTACTACAATTAATTACCTGAATCAACACCAATATGATTTATATAAGCCCAAATCTACGTGAATAAAGGCAAAAAAAGTTTGAATTAGGCGTTGTAGTTTTTAGGTGTCACCATCCGTAACGAAGACCAAAATACTCACTTGCTTCCCTTGGAACTCTGAGCGATCGAATCCAGCGACGTGGATCTCCCGAAACACCTTCATTTCCGGGACCCCCGAACCCAAATCACACTGGTAGATGATTCCAGGGGAAAGAAAGCTCGTAAACCCTATAAACGCCACACCGTCCTGTCTCCTAGCAGAAACCCGAGTCACGGTACCAATATCAACAGGCAGCTGATGCAGAAACTCCCCTGTCTTAAGCTCCCTGACCTGCAACACACTCTTGACGTCACTCAGGTAACTCAGTACCAATTTCTCGCCATCAACGGCACGTGCTATCTCCAACACGTCCTTGTCTGACTCCGGGACGACATCTGCCCATGAACTCGGGTCGGTCAAGTCGACCCGGACCAGCTTGTATCGAGGAGCGTCCTTGTTCGTCAGGAAAGTGAACGCCGTCCCGTCGTTTGCTACGGCTGCGTACTTGGCATCGAAGTCGTCGACGAGCTTGATGAAAGGGAGGAGATCCGTACCGTTGTTTGATTCCTTGAAACCGTGTAGTCCACCAGGTCCAGGGAGTGCAGAGATGTCACAGTAGTAGACTTTGTTGACCGGATCGCAACCTTCGTGGGTGTAGAGGAGAAGATGCTGCATGCAGAGTATCACACCAATCGTAACTAGAATTAATTCACAACTCAGATCTAATTCGAACTCAAAACAAATTTAAGAGCGTTCAGCAGGACAATCTACGTACGTACCTTTCCATCGTCTGCGACCGTTGCGTCGAATCGGTGCTTGGGGTTTTCTTGATCCCTCCAGCACAGAATATCCTCTGCTTGATCCGTTCCCAAGAAATGGTAATACGATTCTTGATACAGGTTGATGTTGGTCTCTGTTCCAGCATCTAGCTTCTCTCCATCTCTGCACAACAACAAATTGCTAACAATATAAGTGCCTTAACCCTACTCTGAAGTGACAACTTCCTTTCATTTTAATCATTTTCCGCTTCAGCACAGAGGTGACAAATGCATTGGATTCATGGATTGGTGGATTCATTGATCAAATGGATTTGTGTATTCATGGATTGGATCAAGTGGATTTGTGGATTATCCATAAATCCAACTGACATCCTCAACCTTGGACCAATATGTAAAATGTGAAAAGTTTAGATACTAAATGTTATGATAAACAATTGTAGGCAACAAAATGTACTTTTTCAATAAAAATTATAATTTAGGTACCAAAATGTAAAAAAATAAAAATTATAGGTACTAAACCATAATTTGCCAACAATCCATGAATCCACCAATCTAATTAGAATTAGATCAAATGAATTGAATTAGTTGGATATATTTTTAATAAATTAGTGTCTTAGATTAATAATTGCCATCTCTACTTCTGCACAATAAACAAACGTGAGGGTCGGAACGTTACTTGGGAGCAGGGTAACGGCTGTAGAAGAACCCTCTGTTGTCGTGTGTCCAACTGATGCCAGTAAACTTTGCCTGAGGAACACAAGAAGAAAGCTCAGAACTCACAGAGCAAAATTGAGAACAGACAACAGCAAGATAGGTAGGGATACAGGCAATACAATAAACCGCGCGTTTAATCTCTCACGGTACGTACCCATGAAATCGTGTCTTCCTCAACTGTCTTGTCCTCAACTCGCATGACCTTGATGGTTATCCAATCACTGCCACTTGAGCTAAGCCCGTAAGCCAGGTAATTCCCATCCTCGCTCACTGAAAACGGGCCAAGCGATACTGTGCCGTCGTCGCTCAGCGCATTCGGATCAAGCAACACCTCTGCCTCTCCTTGTAAACCGTCCTGTTCTCAAAAAACATTCCAAAACAAGCTTAATAAGCTTATCTATTGGGTTAATAATTAGTTATTCTTTAAAATGTTAAACTCTTTACTTCGTTATTTATGGACTCGGAGATTAGTGCGATTTTATCATTTTATTGGATGTTAAACCAGAAAAGTCAATAATTTATGATTTGACAGCTAAAGGTTTTGTTAAACGGTTATAGAACCTTGCACACCCAATAAAATAGAAGGCATGTATGCAACATGCTAACGTATGACTCACTTTGTCACTAATCATAAATAAATCCAAGTCGTTCATCACCATAAATTTGAATAAAATATTCAAATTGCCTCACAAAAGAATAAAACAAAAAAATTATCAAATTAAAATTATTAATTAAGAGGGCAGTCGCTAAAAGATATATTTTAAAATAGTATTTATAAATAAATTTGGTAATCAATGGTGAATTGTCTCAACTCTCACCTTATAGTACTTTTTTTTCAATTTATGATTAAAAGGGTGAGTCAATAGACTACTCAAACCGAAGTTGTTCATTTGATTTCATGTCTAACAATAAAAACTATTCTTAAGAACAAGCGGATCGAACCATTATAACCGATTTAATAGTTCGAGTATGGTACGATCCAATCCATTTCTTATAACAGGGCACATGGGTGTCTTGGGAGGAGAAAAGGAAGATAAAATAAAAGAACAAAATGTAAATTTTAACATAACTAATATTGCATAATGCACGTGACAAACACCATAAGTACACTAACTATTAATCATTGAGTCATTAACGTAGTAGAAATCAAGACAAATATATTCATTGATTTGAAAAATTGTATATTTTGTCTTTATTGAAATTTCGGGATATACTTGTATATATTTGACCTCACAAGTCACAATCCATGTCAAAATAGAATATAAATCCTTATTTAATTCACCGTGAACCATTTAAAAGAGTTATTTATAAATGGGGAGATATTTAGCTGCTACTATTTTAATTGGATGTTAATTTGTTTTGGTTAGTTAATTTTCTGTACTTACCCATTTTAGATTTTCCTTTTATATTTCTATTTTTTCCTCGTAAAATGTGTTACCCATATTATACAAAAACTAAGTTATTAGAAAAACTAAAGTAATTTTGTGATAATATAAGTGAAATCACTTTTTATTAATAAAAAAATGCAATGTTAATCTATTGCAATATTTGGTATTCTTGTGGACACCAAATTAGTGATAGATTAGTGCTTCAATATTTTTTTTTCAAAAAATCCCTCAAAATATTGAGCATACAGTAAGATATAAGTGAGTCATATGACAAAAAACAACGAAGAGCATAAACTTAACCAACCAAAGAACAACGAAAATGCTTTCTTTGCTATCAACTGTACAAGCCTATTATCATTATAACCAACAGATTATCTTCCGAAACCTTGTCAAACACCATCTTCGTATTACCAGCAAAAGCTATAAGCATCACGTCACTAACTAGACATCACAAAATCGCATAGTAAAGACACCCGACAACTCAACAAGAACAGAGTCGGAGATGACCTAGTACAACTTCGACATGAAATAACTTTTTTAGATTTTCTCAATAGTTTGTAACTTAATTATTTTACTGTAAAAGTTATTCCTTAGTATTTAAAAAAAGTGCACGAGAAAGAGAAATATTAAAATATGAAAGTAAAGTCTAAAGTAAGAAAGTACAAGCAAAATAGTTAATAAAACAAATAAATATCCAATTAACGCAAGACACGCAAGTGGGTTGCAGGAGCTAGCTACAACCTGGGTAGCAGCTAAGTATCACCCTTATAAATGTGACATTTGGAGCAAAAAAAAAAAGGCATGGAAAATGAGGCCAAAGAAATGGATATTTCCAAATACAAACCCTCATTTCTTTGCCAGCAAAATGTCACACACATAATATAGTCACGTCTCTTGTCCAAGTCAAACATAAAGAATTTTATTCGCGCCTACTTAATTAACACATTCAAACTGGCTTTTTAGGTTTCGCTATAATGCTAACCTGAACGTAGAGGACGCTCTGGGGCTGAAGGCCGGTGTTGTGGAAGTAGAAGTACTTGTCCCCACGCCTCGACGGCGCATCGTAGCGCGGGTGGTCGAACAGCTTCGTAATCTTCCCCTTCAACTTCTCCCTCAACTCGCACGTCTCCAGCACAGAATCCGCCAGCTCCACCTGCTTTTCCACGAACGCCTTGGTCTCCTCCGAATCAGGATCCTCCAGCCTACCAAAACAAAACACACACAAACAACAAGTTTTTTCCTTCTGTGCCGCTTTTCCACAAACAGGTAGAATGCAACTGGGAAAAAATACAGACAATATGATCAGAAAGCATCCACTCATTACCATCGGTATGGGTCGGAGACCTGGACGCCGTGGTAATCATCGACGACGGACTCGTCCCTGCGCGCGGGGGGATACGGCAATACGCCTCCTTCGTCTTCGCTGCCGGCGGTGCAGTCGAGAGCGGAGAGCGAGCCCATTGGTGGCGGTGACGTGATAAGGGAAGAAGCTTAGGGAGAGGAGAAGGTGTTTGGGTTGGTGGGGATTGGGAAGGAGGGAGAGTTTGAATATTATATATAAGGAAGGAGACTTGTCTTGTTGGGGGAAGAGACGGAGACGGCAAGCGAATCGTATAGTGGAGTTCGGAGGGGAAAGGAGAATAATAAAATGGTGCAAGGATGAGAACATTGTGTCGATTTTTTGGATACCGAATCGCGCGCCCTGTGTATTGGGGGGCACAGTGTCGTCATTTCTTTTTTACTTTCCTACTACTATCAAACCCACGGTCCACGCACGATAGTCGATAACCGGGCTAAAATTATGTGACTAATGGAGACTTTAGTTATTATATTGATAAGTGAATCTTAGCTCTTTCATTTTATTAAAATTCAATGTGTCTAATTAATCTCATTTAATAAAGAAAAATGTTGTAATTACAGGTTTTATTTATTTATTAATTAAAACAAAAATAAAAATTGGGCGTACTCCTCCTTCCGCTCGTGTGCCTGCCCGGAGAGAGATGATTATTCGTCATCAGCGAATTTTCCGGCGACAACTTCTATTTTGTTATGTTTGTCGGATGATTTTGTAATGTTTGTAAGTATGTTTTGTGATTTTGTATCAATTCAGTTTGTATCGTTTCTCATTCTAGTTTGTCATTTTTATCTATTATGTTAGTAATGTCTATATGAATAATTTGTATACATTGTAATTTGTAATGTTTGTTTGTCTAGTTTGTACACTTTATGTTGTGATTTGTATACTTTGTATTGGGTTAAATTACACGTTTGGTCACTCAAATTACATAAATATTTCACGTTTGCCACCCAAATCATTTTTCTTTCTTATTTGCCACTATCTTTACGAATCATTTCACATTTGGTCACCAGCCGTCTGTCTTCGTCAGTCTCCGTTAACGCCGTCAAATTTTTGATGACATGGCAAACATAATTGCTGACTGTACTGTTAACTTAATGACATGTAAATTTAAAATAATATTAAAAATATTAAAAATAATAAATACTTGGTCGATCGAAGTGGCCGCAACACCCTCTTCTCTTCCGCCCTTTCCTTCACCGCCGCCTTCCCAAGAAGAATCCCTAACCTAGAAAAAATCCACCGTAGGCAGGCGAAGAATCCCCCACCCAGAAGAAGAATTCCGACCCTCCCTCCATCGATCTGTAGCATTCACCCGGAGGCAGGCAACCAGCGACCCAATCCCCTTCCTCCATGGACAACAGCAGCAATCACCACCGACGGGCGACGAGAGTTATTGACAAAAACAGCGGTGTTCGGGCTCGTTCTCCACACTCCTTCTCCATTCCCTCTAGATCCTCCAACCATCTAGCGAAAAAATCCACAGCTTCACTGTCGTTGTCGTCTTCTTCTTCTCCCTCCATCCATATCCGCCTCTTGTCTCTCGAAGAAACCCGAAGCCAACGCCGTCATCTTTTTTCCCCTCCCCCAATCTCCTTCAGCGTCTCGAGCAGAAAGCCACAGCAACCGCCGAGGTTGTGGATTGATTGCATGGAACTCTGTTGGTTTATCTGTTGTCTTGTGGCTTGGCGTTGGAATTTCGAGTTTCCGAGGAATGAAGCTTTAGTAAGCAGATTGGGAGAAGCTAGCGAGTTGGGGAGCCTATTTTCAATTCAATCCAATTTGTGAGGGACACTTTTAAGACCTTCAAGCTGGGAATTAAAAAAGCCGCTGAAGACCTTGAAACCTGTCGGCGGTGAAGGAAAGGGCGAAAAAGATGATGTTGCGGCCAGTCCAATCCACCTGTAAATTATTTTTTTTTTTTTTGATGAATCGGGTTAATTTCATTTCATCAAAAAGAAAGGTACTAGCAACATCCTTGCTAGTTAGGATCAATCAAGTTCAATCTATACAAATGATTCCAAAACTTGACTACCAAAAAGGACAACTACCTCCTCTCGAACTATCCTGCATAAAACTGAACTATCTATGCACACTCCTGTATAGACTCTACTACACCTTTCTCGCCAAATTAAGCTTACCATACTTTGCCAAATAGCCTTTCCAGCTTGAGAACTTACAGACTTTGAGCCAAATCTTTGCTACATCCAACAAATCTCACTACTCAAAGAAGAGGAGGTACCTGCTCTACTGCCATACATTTCTCCCTTCAGCCTCCTGTAAAGCACACACTCAGCAAACAGATGATCAATAGTTTCCAACTGGCCATTACAAAAAACACAGCCCATACTACCAGCATAACCCCATTTTGCCATTTTCTCCTTTGTCGAAACAACACCATTTAGGATTAGCCATGTAATGAATCTGTTTCTTGGGATAGAAGTCCCCTGCCAGAGCAGAAAAAACCAGTCCACTTCCTGTCTTCTGGGTCTCAAAGTATTCCATACTCTTTTAATTGAGTACTTCTCCATTCTGTCCTGATCCCAAAGCACCTGATTTCCCTGTTGGCAGAAGTATCCATGCACCCTCTGCCTCACCTTCAAGATTCTTTTCCAATTCCATGATCCAGAAACACCCCCATACTCCCACAGACTCTGGCTTTTCAGCTTGTATGAGTAGATCCAAGCCACCCACAAAGAACCATGTTTCATCAGGAGTAGCCAAATATGCCTGGTAATGCATGCAATATTCCAGGTAGTGAGATCCCTGAGCCCTAGCCCCCCCTCTTTCTTTGGATAAGTAAGGTTTTGCCACCTGATTTTTGCTTTAACCCTTCCATTTTGACCCACCCCCAAAGGAAATTACTACAGATACTCTCAACTTCCCTCAATACTGCTTTTGGAAGAAGGAAAACAGCCATCCAGTAATGATGTAGGCTGTACAAAACTGAACTGACCAGTTCAACTCTTCCAGCATATGATAGAAATCTGGCCTTCCAACTACTAATTCTTGCTACAATTTTATCAAAAAGTGACCTGTAAATTATTATATGTTTTATTATTAATTTTTTTAAATAAGATACAATCCAGTCAGCAGTTCCATTTGCCACATCATAAAAAATATGACGGTGTTAACAGAGTTTGACGGAGACAGACGGTCAGTGACCAAACGTGAAACGATTCGTAAAGTTAGTGGCAAATAAGAAAGAAAAGTAGTTTGGGTGGCAAACGTGAAAAATTTATATAATTTGAGTGACCAAACGTGTAATTTAGCCCTTTGCATTCATTGATTTTTAATACAAGTTTACTGTTTTGTATTGTAAGTAGGGATGTAGGCTGTAGCCAGGATTTTGTCGAGAGTGGGTCCATTAAAAAAAAGATAAAATAATTTTGTCATTTTAAATAATTCATGATATAATTTTATATCTATAAAAACTTGGTAAACTAAATATATGTCAAAACTATCAATAGTATCACTATATATGTATCAATCAATTATTAATGATTCAATTAGACATTTGCTTTTGAATCGTGTTCTTCGTCAAGACCGTTTAGTACCAATAACTCGAGTTGTTGCAAAAGATTTAATAATGAATTAATACTATTTAGTATTTACTAACACTTTTCCGCTAATGAAAACCAACTTATGCGTGCTTAAATTTTTTCACAAATCCAATATTATGTCCTTAACAAATAGGGTCACCAAGATTCGAACACATGATCTCTCGATCAACCATTCTCAATTAAAAGTGACTTAAATTTCATTCTCAATCAATTTTATTATACTAGTTTACTCATTTTTGTCATTAGAAGCCACCCGTTACACTCTCCCTGCCCCTGATTGAAATAAAATTATTTTTATAAATTAGCTATGATTTGGTGGAAATTTTTTTGAGATATTGAACAAATACATCTTTAATTTTGGGAGGATCATATGCACCATTGTCATTTGTACATAACTCATTAAAACATTAAATATATCGATACACAACTTATAAATCATACATAAAATATTTGAAAGGTCAATCATTCTTATTTAGATATGTGTAATATTTTCATACCCGATTAACTATTATACCTAGTTTGCCATATTTCCTCCCGAGTTAGTGTGGGTCTCGGGACGCACCCTCTACCCTTCTTCCTCCGCCCCTGATTGTAAGTAGTGGCATTTTGTACTGTTAGTATGTTTTGTAATGTTTGTCGGTCTAGTTTGTATTGTTTGTATAGTTCGTATGTTTCGTATTGTTTGTAAATCTGTTTGTATGTTTTGTCGTTCTAGTTTGTATTGTTCGTATTTTTGTATGGTTTGTACTGTTTGTAAGTCCGGTTTGTATACTTCATAAATTTTCATAATACCCAAACTACCCCTGCCATTAATTAAAAAGTTCTTCCCACTTTTTAACCTTCAGATTGGTATGTCCAGATTTAAAGGCTGAGAGGGGTTTAGTCAAGTGACTAAGCACCCTCCCTTAGTCAACAGATTTGCCCTCGTCGATAACCAACTCGAGGTCGGTCAAGTCCAAAAACTTCCATTTCGATATTTCATATTTTCTGCTTTTTCATCAATGTCACTGAGATTGGTAAGGAGAGCTTTGCTCATGTTCCTTTTTCTTGGGTTTTATTCCGAAGGATTGAGATGGATGAGTGTGTTGTGGGTTGGTAATATGGTCTCGGCTTTTCGGACAAATTGGAAACTGAACCGTATAAGCTTGTTTGGTTGAAAGTGGAAATCAGATTGCACACGATTTGGTTTGGTTTCCAGTCTTAATGGGGGACAAAATATCGGGCGGTCCAATCCGGTTAAATTTGGCCACTAAACAAGAACATGAATCATTACAAATTAGACTAAACAAATTTGATACATCTTTTTAAAGTAAGAATATATAGAAACCTAAAATCTTAAAAATATATTTTTTCGTTACGGTTAACTAGCCCACTAACTCTTCCGTAAATATTCTTTGATGGTTGCTATTTTAATTTTTATATTTTTATTATTTAATTCAATTTTAACATTTTATATCGTAAATACTACATATTCAAATTCAAATGACATTCCAACCAACGGGTCGGACATGAAACTAGTGAATGTTTAGAGACAACCAAGCCCACGTGAAGAAACACCCGAGCTCATTCACTTCCACTACAAAATAACTCACCTACATCAGGGGTTATTTTGGCTTTTAGCAACGGGAAAACCCCTCGCTAACAGTTCCGCCAACGGTTACCAAAACCCCTGCCAAACCGCTGCTACGGCCACCGTTGCAAATCTTTCTCAGCGGTTGAAACAACCCCTTGTGGAAGTCCTAGCAGAGGTTGTGCTGCGGGCAAAAACCCTGTCATTGGCCATTTTGATTCAACATTAACCAGCCCTCTGAAGTCCCTGGAAAACTATTTTAGCGATGGTTCTAGAAAAGCATAGCTAAGTATACAAATTCCAGAATTTTGCAGAAGCTTTGACATGTTGTCGCATTCCAATTTTTATTTTCAAAAGTGAATCACCAGTATCAATACCACATAATTGCACCTATAAGCACATTCGAACTAACATAAACTCACTTGTTTCAAACTCAACAACCAACAATTACTAGAAAAGGAATAATCTCACATATAGTTCTATCAAGATCCATAATTAACTATGCTTTCCTCTGAATCACCACTACAGGAAAAAGATCCTTTAATCACGGTAAATCCCGTGTTCGAAAGTGTGTTTACCGTGTTTAATAGGTATAGTCACGGGAAACTTACCGTAATATATACCTCCGTGTTTAATTGTAAAGGTCACGGGAAAGTTGTACCGTGACTATTATAACTAGTCACAGTATCGTTTCCCGTGATAGTTTGTATCTATTAATCACGGGAATCCCCGTGACTGATACCAAATCTTGCCACACAAAACCGAAAAAAACCTTTTTTAAAGACGGGATGTAAACCTTTTAACACTGTATTTACCATGATAAAATAGTTTCCCATGACTAGATATCAATCATTAGTCACTGTATTTGATTGACTCTCCCGTGTCTAGATACTAACAATTGGCCACAGTATTTTTCACTGGCTTCTTTTGTTATTTATAATAATCAATTACTGATTAGATTTGTAGCGGCAATGTACAGCCATCAACAATGGAGAGAGACAAATATCCCTATTAATATATTATAATACTAATAGTAACAGAAACAATATTCTACATGGTATGATGGTAACATGATCTTGATGTCACTGTAAAATAAATTGATCGATAGGCTAACTAAAATAACTAAGAACAAATCAACTAATAGTATGTAAAATCTATACATCAAACTAGTCTAGAGTTCAAGTTGAAAAATTCATCCAATCCCCTATAGCTTCTACACGATATTATTGAGTAGTTCTTGTCATAATTATCAAATCCTAGCTTGTTAAGTCTTCCTGAACCTGAAAAACATAGTGAGTAGAGAATTAAAGTTGGCCCCTGTATGCCAGTCTCATCAAATATGACAATTAATAGCCTCCAAGTCGCAAACTCAATAGCAACTACTTAAATGCCAACTCCACTAATTCCAAAATTACAAATGCTTCTTACAGGCAAACCATTATTAAAAAACAAATAGCAGCCCACACATCAAGACAGCAATGCAAAACCTGCATCATGATCTTGCAATATCACAATTCATGTTCGAGAAAATCAGAATTTACTGCCATGGCCATACCAACAAACCTATAAAAAAATAAGACTGTCATTACAGGCATCATGCTTGTAAATCTCTAGAGCCTCAAAGAATGCAGTACCATCAAGTGCGCCAAGGAGATGCTGCTCACAAAGAATAGGAATTTTAGCAAAGATGATAGCCTGTAAAGCAAGTACAGAACGAACTTTGAAAGAAGACCCAGTTTCAAACAAGCTTTCTGAAACTTAGAAAGGGGAATATGCTTCTAAGATGGAGGCCTTGTATTATAAGATTAAGAAAGGGAAACTTTGTTGTCATAAAAAAGACAGAAAAATGCAGTTAAAAAAATACATGAGCATCATCTAACAAACTGAAAAAGGACAATTAGCAAGCAAGAGTGACCTTACTTACAGACGGATGTCTTGATCAAATGAGTTAGACCTGTGAAATCACTAACAACAAAGCATATATAGTATCACAACCAAGGGATCCTGACAGCACAAAAGAAATCAAAACTTATCGTGAATATCAAGTATACGTCATATGAACATAATACTTAATTATTTTATTAGTGAACCTCTCGACTTCTTTACATTAATGAGCAAACAAGGACGCCTGCAAAACAGTTGAAGTATCAATCAGTTCATCAGATTCCGCCTCTTGCCATCACAATCAAGAAAACCAGCAACAACCAAAATGCCATAGTAAAACCCAGCATCCCAAGTTCTGCATTTTTTCGCTTGACAGAGCTTGGCACGTATAAGTTATATGTACACAATACTTGGCATCACCAAGAAAGGATTCTGCATTACTTGTACAACCACCTACCTCCCTTATATAATTCATCATATGGAAAGTAATAGACCTTAGGTTCCTTTCCATTCAAAGAAATTACCCATTTGTCTCTACATTAAACCAATATAAAGAAATAAGCCACAAGTCAATACCATAACAAATGAAGATCAGCAGGAGGTCCACAAAAATAATTGACCTTAGGTTTCTTTCCATTCAACGGAATCCCAAATATGACAATCCATAGGTGTTTTCGCAGCTCCATGTGGTTTCAGTTTGTTGTCTTGCCTAATTGAGCACCAATAGTTGAGTATTCTAGGGGGAAGAGTTAGTTACGAGATGCATAAACATAATCTAAAGCTAAAAAGGATGCAACTTGCAGAGATGGCATTTAGAAAGCAGTGGAAAATGGTTAGAAGATACCCAAAACACATTAAATCCCATTAACAAATTTGCAAAGGGTACTACCATTAGAGGAGAATGGTTTTGTTAGCTTCAACAACCAACATGATATGAGCTCATTCCCATCTACTAATAGAACAAAATGATGAGAGAAAGAAAGTGATTAACTACCATTAAATTCATGATTCACTGTCAACAAATACCGGACCACTCGATATCATTTTCAAATGATTTCTCTCTTTCCACACACAAAAAGAATATTTATATCCTTCGTCAAGCAGAAATTGCACACATTGCCATTCTCTCTTCACCATTGTTTACAGGTTTTCCATCTGTAATATATGTCCTTACATGGAGGTCCTGCAACAAGCTTTTTATTCACCATCAATTTCCTAGTCAAATAAACTTCTTCCTGTTACTAGCTTCAGTGTATATGGGAAGACACTGATATTTACCAATCACTACAAATGTCAACCAGAAGTCTGAAATGGACTTGATGATATCATTTCTCGTACAGACTGTTATTGGCAAGCATTCATTTTCTAAAACACATCATAATTTTCATAAACTACTAAACTTGTTCATGAATTAAAGCCCTAAACTACCAAGGGAGGAGCAATACAACATACTTGGTTGTGAAACTAAACAAGGAGGCCAATTGAGACCTGCTAATCTATTTGTATCCTGATAATCTCGATGAAAACAGATTGCTAATATGCTGCAAATCAATAAATGACCCAAATCAACAGGAGAGTGAAAGCAAAACCATGACAGATTCAATTGAAAGAGAAAGAGGGGATATTAAATGATACGCCCCTGGGGGTGTATATTATCAAAGTAACGCAGCTAACGACTCAATCGAAGAATCGATTGAGCTCGAATCAAGAACGAAGCGTTCTTAATACGAACTTGGATAAAACGGAACCAAAAGGACAAATCCACACCTGGGGATAGCTCGATTGGTATAAAAGGGTAGTTGCTCGACCACGATTGAAGTGACTATTCAATCGATACACAAGCTCAGCAAGTTTGGAATCCACCAAACCCAAAACAAGTCGCAACTTGCACAAACCAAACGGTTTCGATTTTTATTCAACAAAGTCTTCTGTTTTACAACGTAAATAGAACGGTATTTAAAGGCAAATAAAACCTAATACAAATCTAGATGAACAAGGAAACAATTAAGGTAAAAACAAACTCTAAAAAGGACTCTAAATTCGGCCATAAACTTCCTTTCTTGAAGCACAAGTAAGCTGCCCGCAAAACAGTCAAAAGGCAGCTTTCGTACTAACTTCGCGCCTTTCGTTCGAGACCTTCCAGAACTCCGATCTTTCATCCGATTCCTTCCCTTGGTAGATAAACATACCTAGTTTCATGTTGTAGAAGCCTTTGGTCTCGAATCAGATCCATGCTCCTTGAATTGAGCTCCAAAGTAGGCTTCACAAAACAGTTTTCTGCCTTAGCCATTTTCTGGCAGTTTTCCAGTTTTGAGGTAGCAACTTTGAGGCCTTGGAAAACAACCTTAATGACATCATCTAGCTCCATAAAGCATACCATTGGAAAGATGGTAACTTGATCTGCAAAACAAACCCTTAAACTTGAATTTCCACCAAGCACATTGAAAGAACCATGCCTCCAAAGTATGTAGCCTGAACACGGATTTTGACTTAGCCAAATTCTGCCCTTCTTCTTTCCAACCTTGATAGCTTCTTTGGCAAGTAATTGTGACTTGTAGAAGTGGCCAATTTGGATCATATCATTAAAACTAAATACATGGGCATCTAACCTCATACCTGCCTCTACTCCTTTGAAATGCATAGCGGAAACAAAACCAAATAGATTGTTGCATACCTCCCTAGTAGTAGTAGCACCAGCATCGGCTCCTCTTCGACACCAGCAGGCAGCAGCAGCAGCAGCCCGCCCAACAGCATCAACACCAGCAGCTCCTCTATGATACCAGCAGCAGAACAAAAACCGACCGCTCCTCTTTGACGCCAGCAACAGCTCGGCCCTCACTGTACAAGCACCAGCAGCAGAAGGTCGGCCCCGGCAGCAAAAGCACCAGCAGCTCCTCTCCGACGCCAGCAGCGGCAGCTCCGCCTCGGCAGCAACAGCCTCGCTCTGGTCCGGCTATGAAGAACATTGGGTAAACAATCGAAAACACATGGGATTTGCTTTTGATGAAAAAATACGAAGACTTCGAGTTCAGTGGAACGAGCCTTTATCGATTACACCTAATTTGAGGAGAAGAAATAATTTTCAGATTAGGTTTTGGGTTCCATTTTCTTCCATGAACAAACAGAAGTGAGAGAACAAAGAGAAGGGGGGCGTGGAAAGGGAAAGTGAAATCGGTTTTGCCCACATCGTACAAAAGAAAGAAAAAAGGACAAGTGACCTACGAGAGCCAAAATTTTAGTTTTTCTGTCTAAAACAAATTGTGGAATGGAGAGCCAAAATTTTAGATTGTGGAGCCAAAATTTCAATGGAGCCAAAATTCTAGCGCCCAAATTTTCGGCAGCAAAAATGGAGGCGGGAAAAAATACCGGTAACCAAAATGAACCCCAAATTTCGAAGAGCCAATTTTGAATATAAAATTCCTTCTATATAAAATTAGTTTGTAAAATAATAATAAAAATTCATGTATCTACAATTAACCATGTTAAATTTTTAAAAAATATTATCATACTAAATTGAAATCTATGAAATTTAAAATATCTTTCATATTACGACCTAAACTTTAAAATAATAAATTGTCATGTTGATCACGGTAAAAAAAATTCCAAGACAAGCCCAAGGGACATGAGACAATGATTCGACTCAAGACTCAATAACAAGACCGATTCAGAGTAACCGCGTAGGCAAACAAACTGTCGAAGAAAGAGTCTGTTATGCTTATGTCACTACATGGGGCAGCTCTGGGAGAGTTCTGAAGAGCAAAAGACGCGACCATGACTCAAATAATGAGAAAAATACATTAAGAAGACACAAAGGACATAAAAAGGAAACAAACTCCTCTAAGATCGCTCCGGCCAGCGAATGCGTAGTTTTCTCGAGCAGAGCTTGTTAGATGACCATTTGCGAGTCGTCCTCACAAGTCACATAAAATAAATGCGTTAGACGTCATCTCGCTAACAAACGCATCTAGGCCCCTCATCAAATTTAGTACAAACAGATAGAATCGAACCATCACCTGATAGATCGACGTAATTGATTGCACTCTCTCGATTGATCTTCATAACACTATAATACCCCGCAAAGTGGTAAGCCAGAATGACAACCACTGTAGTACTAAAAATCTCTATCTCGAGAGATTATAATATACCCTTAGAAATTAGTCGGAATTATCGAATATGCAACACCGAAAAGTGTGATTTATCTTATTAATCACGGTAATTAACTGTGACTAACAATTGATCACGGTAAATGAAGACTAAAAAAAAAATAAATTAATTACCGTGATTGAAACTACACAATTAATCACGGGAAAATATTCTGTGACTAATAGTATACTTCTTGGTACGGGAAAACTTACCGTGAATAAGATCCTGTGACTAGAAACCAGTTTTCTTGTAGTGCACCCACGTTATGTACTGCATACCGCATCTTAACCTGTTACAAGGACAACCAAAACAAATATAATTTCCATCATCGCTACTAGCTGAATTCAAGGTAAGAAAAAAGAACCACCAAAAACATAGAACACAAAGAGAAATGAATTGAGACTGCAATACAAAAACCATTGAAAAGATCAAAATCAGAGTGAGAAATAAACTAAGAAGAATAAACATTCTATCCATGGTATCTGTTGCAGTGAACCCCCGTACTTCAATGTAGCATGACCTAGAAAAACGATGAGATAGTGAGAAATCAAAAAAAAGTTCTGGTAGAGTACAAACTCCACAATGAGAACCAAACTCAACTGCGAACATCAAAACCAGTATAGTTAATGATAGCAAACCCAACGTAAAATCAAAATCATGTATACCCTTATAAGATGGGCAAATTTACAATCTTTACGAGCAAACCAACTTTCTATAAAACCAAGCATTCTCTGTTACAAAAATAAGTAACAAGTATATCATACTTCTGCATCCCAAAATCATGTCTTCGACCTCTTAAGCAAAGATGTGACGTATAACTAGGGGTGGGAATCGGTCGGTAAACGGTAAATTGTTTACCGAATTTCCCGATTTCGGTATACCGACACTGGCAAAACCGTTTACCGTTTACCGATACCGATTTGCAACCGGTTTACCGATTACCGGTAAACGGTTACAAACCGGTTTACCGAATTACCGCAAGGGCGACGTAGGGGCGGGTTTTCGGTTCGGTTTACCGAAAATTTACCGAAACCGAATTTCTGTTAGTGGGGAAGATGTTGTAATATTTTGATTTTTCGTAGTTTTGTTTTCTTCATTTTTGTAATTAATAATTTATAACATTTTTTAGGCCTATAGTTACTTACATTCATGTATCATTTGTAACTCTTATTTATAATATTTTTCTTCATGATGTATGTAATATTTGTGAATAATGAAGTATATGTTATATGTTAATGCCATAAGTTATAACTTAATATTTGAGTTCAAACACTAAGTTGCTATCTATTATTTATTAATCTATCTAATTTAACATAAGTTCAAAGGGTCAACAATCATGATTCATGAATCAACATCAACTCTCATCAAGCATCATCATTCATCAAATATTCAAATTCATCAAACGACAATTCGATAAACATCGTCAAATCAAATTCAAAGGGACAATCATAATGTCTAAATTCAACACAAGTTCAAAGTCCAAACTTAAAAAATTAAAATAGACAACCAAATAAGTTAATAACCAATAGCTCATGCTCCTCCTTCTCCGGTAGAACTTGTAGCACCTGCACCACCAACATTTGCACAACCTTTCTTCTTCAAAGTCCTAAGAAGAGTATCATCGGGATCATCATCGGCATCTTGGTTCATGTCTTCGTCGGACTCGGTGGATTCTTCATCATCACCCTCCTCCTCATTATCATCATCAACCCCAACAACAGATCCATGTGCTGAGCTTGGGATGTCACTTGAAGCTTCCACTCGAGATTGGAAAGTATTAGTAACGAGTGCAAATAAAATACACAAATGTTAGTATGTTACTAATGGAATGGTTTAAAATTTAAATAGTAAAGAGTATAGACAAATTAGAATAATAAATTGAATTCTTACCACTTTCATAATCGATTGTCTCTTGATCTTCTTCCTTATCATTCAGTTCATCTACAGTCTTTCCATTTTCATATCTTATCCAATCTTCAGCACATATCAATGCCTCCACAATGTTTGGGCTTAAAGAGGACCTGAAAGGACTAAGAACTCGACCTCCACAACTGAAAGCAGACTCCGATGCAACAGAGGAGACTGGAACTGCTAATATATCCCTAACCATCTCTGAAAGAATGGGATATCTAACACTGTTCCGAGCCCACCACTTCAGAATATCAAACTTCCGATCATCAATCTCCTCATTAATAGCATCACCAATATCTCTCAAATACTGCTCAAACTCACCAGAACCTCGACCACCCCTCTCAATTTGCTCCTTTCTCTTCTGCTGGAACCGAGCTTCAAATGCGGGCTCCACAGAAAAAGATCTGTCACTAGTCTCAGTCGGAGTAGTAGTCTGGGTAGTAGGCACAGAAACAGAGGATGAAGTTGCATACTTCATCTTGTAGACATCGTACAATGCAATCATCTCCTTCTTTACTTCATCTGCCAAAGCTTCCCCTTTTGAGATCCCATACATTTCCTCCAACATCATAGTCAAATAGTCTAGCTTACGCCTGGGATCCAGCACACAGGCCATGTAAACTATCCTATTTATCCTAAAGTTGTCCTCGTCAGCAACATCATTCTCAAACCAATACTCTCACCTTTGCCTCTATTCTCAATGCCATTCTTTGTATCTGACTATCTGTATCTTTCTTCAATTTTGCTATCACTTCATGAATATCCACAATGGCTTTGCAGAAAGTATGTGCAGTGACATATGATGTTCCTAATACAAAGAAAAATTTACCGACATTAGTATAAATAATATAACTAGACATCATTCAATTTAATTTTAAAATTTGAAAGTTATTAGTTCATATACCTGATACACGAAGAGTAAGCTCATAGAAGAACTTCAGGTACTTCATGAGCCGCCTAATACTGCTCCAATCATCTTCAGTTGGAAGACCCTTCTTTGAATCCACATACTCTCGAAAGGAAGAATCAGTAGGACTAGCATACATGAACCTAAAAACCTGCTCAAACCTCTCCGCGGAATCCAACATCAGATAGGTGGAATTCCACCTAGTCGGAACATCCAAAGACAACAGTCTTTTCCCATCCATCTCCAGATACTCAATGCCTTTCTTGAACTTTGCCATCCGAGCTGGGGATGACTTCACCCATTTCACGCAATCCCTTACCCTCTCCACAGCATCTCCAACCTCCTTCAATCCATCAGAAACAACCAGATTGATGATATGTGCCACACATCTATACTGCAAATACTTCCCTTCTAGCAAATCTGTTCCCCACCCCTTCATTCTCATGCACTGAACAAGAACATCATTCGAACTGGCATTATCCATTGTCATGCAAAACAAACTCTTCACTTTCCATTCATGTAAACACTTCTCCAAAGTATCTGCAATATCCTTCCCCGTGTGACTAGTAATGGGAACAAAGCTAATAATCCTCTTCTGCAACTTCCAATCATCTCCAATAAAATGTGCAGGCACACACATAAAATTCTGGTTATTATCACTAGTCCATGTATCTGTAGTGATAGATATTCTTCCTTTACACTTTGAGTTAAAAAACTCAAATCAATATTTCTTTCTTCTCCAGAAAAATGACATAACAATCAGATCTTATTGTTTGTCTTCCTGGTATCACAAACAAAGGCTCAGTTGTTGCCATAAATCTCCTAAACCCCTCCCGCTCAACAAATCTAAATGGAAGCTCATCCAAGATTATCATCATAGCTAATGCATTTCTAGATTTGTTCTGATCAAACTTCCATGGAGTAAGAGAGCCTACCTCACCATCTCCACTTCCAGGTTGATAATTCAATACCGACTGACCACTAGCTTCCTTCGCCTTCCTCTCGCACATTAGGTGATGACTCTTCAAACCACTAGTCCCATTGAAGGTTGAATGAGCTTGGATCATCCCTCCACACCGTTTGCATTTGCCGTATGGGTAGTCATCAACTAGCACACGGGTGTAAGGAATCCACCACTTAGATTTTGACTTCTTCCCCTTCCCCTTCTCAATTTTCTTCTGTACACCAGGTACCTCAACAGATGGTGGAGGATTTGCTGTAGATGGAGGAGGATTTGCCTCAGGAGGTGGATTTGCTGCAGCTGCAGGTGGATTTGCAGTAATGGAAGGTGTGCTACTAGTCGAAGCCTTCCCTTTTTTTGAAGAGCTTCGAGGAGGTAGAGAACTAGCTTTCTTCTTCTTACTACCTCCTCCACGGCTGCCAGCAGAAGCTTTCGTCCTACAAAAAACAACAAAATGAACACATAAAGTCATAAACCTCCTAAACAACAATTTCTCATCAATTTTAGGTCAATCAAACTCAATGATCAATTCTCATCAATTCAATACAAACTTGAAACTGCAATTCAATTAACTTATTAACATACATATATAGATTTTGGCTAATTGTTATTGCTAAATTCACTAACATACATATTCAGAATTCAGTGAATGTTGATTGTTGTTGCCTGTTGGCTTGTTGTATGCTGTCTCCTTCGTCCCTTTGCTCTAAAAAACAATGTTATTAAACCCGGGCCGGACCGGCCGGTCAGACCGGAAAAACCCGGACCCGGCCATTGATCCGGTCCCGGAAGTTAAAAAACGGAAGTTCCCGCGTTGATTACTGTGCACCTTCCAAAAATAATTGGGAGCCTGCCATTCACGTTTCTTGCAATTAAAATGTTGAAACAATGATCAAGGAAATGTGAAAAACTAACTTACATAGAAAATAAAATAAAAAAAAAGATAAAATTCAATTCTCATCCCCATTCCCCTGCCATATTATAGCACTAACATTCGCCTACCGCTTCTACTTTTCAGTTTTGAATTTATTAATTCTCTCTATTCTTCCTTATTTGTAGAGACTAGAGTGGAGATATTATAGGCCAACACCGGTTTATGAACGGTTTTTAATACCGGTTAACTACCGGTTATCCGATAAACCTTGAACCTCTTACTAATCCGGATCGATGTCCGGTTCGGTTTTAACAACACTGCTAAAAAATGCACAATCCAAGTTCTCTGCCCCAAACCAACTCGCTCCTTAACCAACTCTGAATATCAAAATGCACAACAATTACATTCAATTCTGATTTCTGAATATCAAAATTCAAACACAAAATGAACTCAGAATGCACAACAAGTCAACAAGGTTTTGTTAAAAAATGGCTTCGTTGGTTCAAAAATGGCTTCGTTGTCTTTGTTCAAACTTCAAAGCTATTGTACGCCACTACATTCACCTCAAAACCTGAATGCTACATCGCTGGTCATTTGATCATAGACAAGCATAGCAGAGTAACTCTGTCCTTTGCTAACAAGATTACTCATTAAGCTTTCCTAACAATATTATAAAACACCTAGAGACAGAGTGCATTCTGCCATTCTCCACCTTTCCTTTCTCAATTTGTCAATTTGTCAGCCTCGTCTGCAGGAAAGCCGACTCGGCAGAGCTCAGAGACATACCAAAACCAGTTCTCTGCATATGTGGGATTCTGCAAGTAGAGCTACTCGGCAGAGTCAACACAGTAGGCGAGAATCCGAAATGCAAAATGCACAACTCAACAAGTCAACAACTTACCTATTAATCGTCGAGGGAAGGGAGACTGGGGTCTGGGAGGTGAGGGATTCGGGCCAGGTGGCGGAGTTGTGAGCTGGAAGCTCGTCGGTGGAACCTCGTCGCCGTCGTCGGTGGGGAAGCGGGAAGGTGGCGGAGCTGGGAAGGTGGCGGAGCGGGAAGGTGGCGTTGCGGCCAGTCGGCGAGGGAAGCGGGAAGGTGGCGTTGCGGCCAGTCCGTCGTCGCCGTCGTGGCCCATGGGAATCGCTGCGCTGCTCGTCGCCGTCGTCAGCAGAAGGAGCGGCCGGCGAATACGAGAAGAAGAAAAGAGGTGGCTCTCGCCTCTCTGCGATTTTCGAACGAGGAAGAGAAGAGAAGGGCTGGCGGCTAGGTTTCGTTGTTTAGGAATTAGGGTATAGATTTGGGGGCCAATTAAACGACGTCGTTTTGGGTTCGGTAAACGGTTTACCGATTTACCGTCGGTAAATACCGATACCGGATTTGGTAAACCGATACACCCCAGCCCACGCTCGGTCGCCGATACCGTCGGTAAACGGTTCGGTAAAACGGTAAACCGTTTACCAAAAAACCGAATCCCACCCCTACGTATAACTGTTATACTAAAAAAAGCCTCGGTCTGAACCGTCTATGCCACTTGTTTAGTCCTGTCTTATACAGCCTGCAAGTAACTTCAAACATGAATAAGACAAAAGCTGTAAACATAATGTTACAAATATATGTACCTTGGTCGAGGTTCATGAACCACAAACAACAGTAACATCTCCATTCTTCATCTTCCATAACTAGCACAATGACATAGGACAGTGGAGCAAATTAAACATATAATTTTTGGAGATAAGCAAGTTGTTGAAATCAATATTCTTAGTTAGTCTACCATCAGGATAAAAAATCACCTTATGTGACATCTAAAAACCGCTTTGTGTTTAGTCTGCTTGATGATGTCACATATCTCTGCAATTCACATGCACGAGAGATTGGCGTTGTTATTTCTATATCAAAACCTCATAGAACTTGAAAAGAAGTTTCAAAATATTCTATCATAGACAAGAGTATCGAAACGAAACACCAAACAATATGACAATGTAGGGCTTCCCTGAAAACAATACGACACAACAGAAACATTACAATTCAGCATACAGAAAAAGCAGACAAACAATCCATAAATTCTATATCAACCAGAGCAACAAATTTCAAGCTAGGCACATCTTATATGCCTGACTGTTCTTATGTTCGAGGGTCTCCTCGAAGAGGATCACTCCACTGAGGTAGTGGGAGCACCAAGGGGTGAAGATGAGCTTAAGGAGAGCATGCCTATTTTCCTCAATATTCTCGACGTTGATGTTGGAGAGACGCTTTCCAGGTGCTAGAGGACTCGATAATAAAGAGAATTCCCTTTTTGGGAGTGCCAGTGTAAGCAGCATTGCGAGCAAGCTCCTCTATATCCAATACAAACACAAACAACCCAATAAGATATATGTGATTCCAAAGAAAAAGATGAACAATAGAGGAGGCTCAAGCGGAAGTCTAGTACATACACCGGCAACACACCTGCCAGTTTAGACACCCAGTAGGGGTCAACTTCCCCTAGAAAGGCCTTCTGCAAGACCCATTATATAGCTTCATATGTCCTGTCTTAACATGGAGTGTTGAGTCTTTACATCCCTATTGAACAAATAAGTTGTCTTGTTTTTTTAATCTAAAGCTTCTGGTAGAAAAAACTGCATGTATTTAGTGCAGAGTTATTTTATTAAGTTTCCATAGTTGGAGGCGTTCGAAACTATCAGCTTCTCAACCAGTTCGTAGATTGTAGTGTCCTCTTCTAGGCCCCTGCCTTAGTGGACCAAGCAAGCTATCTATACTATATTATGTATTTTAATAATTAGGATGCTTGATTTATGGAAGAACGGGAATGGTTGATGCAAAGTTCCACTCTTAGACTTGGAATACAACATGACACCATTATATGATCTAAACAACCGAACTCAACTCAGCAACTGAATAATTCATTGGAACCTGCCAATCTGCAACCAAAAACAGGACAGAGCTACCTTCTTACAAAAAACTATGGCTATGAGGGTTGTTAAAGTTAACTCAACCCCTATTATTCCAAAAGATAAATAGTGTACTTACATCGTGGATAAGTATCCCATTGAAATCCTTCCTCTAGCAGGGCTTTTTTGTTTGTTTTTTCAGTCATCTTCTGAACTCTGCCATGACCGGGACAAATGCTACAAGGTCAAGGCTGAGACTGAGATGGGCCAACCATATAGATGATAGTATCATTATCCTCTAAGTTCAGCTACACTAAGACTTAAAATGGAAATGGTACAACATGGGAGTTTAAAATTACAGTCAACATAAAAGAAGCTGTGTTGAACATTTATCTTGGTTGTACAGGAAAATATTTTTTCAGCTCTTCCTAATCCAACCAAGAGATTTATGTGCAATTTCAATCATACATAGTTAGCTATAATTGATAAAATTGAATAATTCAAAGATATCAAATACCAAACCCTAATTACCTCATACAATCTCTAGCTTTGATCAAATCGGTCTAATGAGGCTGATAACCAGCGTAATTCTCGTGAGAGCTATAGCTCTAGAGGAAGGAGTTCTGCCATTGGCGAAGTTGATCAATGATTCACTCTTTCGTCGCTTGGAATGTGAGGAGTCTCGGGAACCCCGACAAAAGAGCAAAAGTTAAGAGGATCCTCGGAAGATGGAAACCCTCAATTGTTGGCTTAACGAAGACGAAATGGAAAATTGCGATCAAAGGCTGATTTTCTCTGTTTCGGGAAATAGGGTTGTTGACTGGGTTGCCAAGAACTCTATTAGGGAAAGTGGGGGCATCACAATATTCTGGGATGTGAAGATGTATAAAGCTCTCTCAGTCTGGGATGGTAAGTATTCCCTGGCAGTTATATTAAAGATTCTCGACACTGAAGAAACTATTTCCTTCCTGTTGGTGTACGGCCCCCAAGGGAAAGATGATAAACTTGATTTCATTAAGGAGCTCGAATTCGTATGTCATAATTACCCAGCAGCTCTGTGCATCATTGGCGATTTTAATCTGGTTAGAACGCAGGATGACTTCATTGGTTGTCCTAGGGATCTCGATCTGATGGCTGATTTCAACAACTTCATTAGTAGTTTTAATCTTGTGGATCTGCCGCTTCAAGGGAGTCCTTTCACTTGGTGTAAAGGGGGGTCTGGTATCTCCCTTTCTCGCATTGATCGTGCAATCATCAATGCCAATTTCGAGGCTGCCTTTTCACCAGAGTTGCTGCTTGCCCTTGATAGAGTGGAATCTGATCATAATCCTATTCTTCTACAATGGGGCAGAAAGGTCCGGATCAATCATCCTTGGAGGTTCGAGAACATGTGGCTGGAGGAGGAATCTTTCATTCCGAGTTTGGTGGGCTGGTGGAGCGTTCGCGTTAACGGCACTAGTCGTTTGTTCAGATTTGGGCAAAAATGTAGGCAGACCAAGCTGTTAATCAAGAAATGGAATCAGGATTGCTTTGGGAAAGTGGAAAAGAAGATTTCAGAGCTTCTTGCCATTATCAAGACAATTGACGGGGTTGAAGAGTCTGGAAGGATTAATGAATCTTTATTATGTGAGCGAGCCCTGTTAAAGTGCGAGTTGGAAAAGGTTCTGTTATTGGAAGAGATTTCCTGGCACCAAAGATCCCGTGAATTTTGGCTTAGAACGGGGGACAAGAATACTTCCTTCTTCCATAGAATGACCATTCATAACCATAGAAGGAAATTCATTAGGAGACTCAGGGTGGATGGCGAACTGACAGATGATGCTAATAAAATCAAAGTGGGCATTGAGAATGCTTTTGTTCTTAAATTTACAGAGGAAGAGATCAACAAGCCTTTTCCTGCTGACTATAGGCCCTTCTCGTTTTTTATAGATGTCAATGAGACCCTGGTGAAACCCTTCTCACATGACGAGATTCGAAATGCTATCTGCCTTTGTAACAGCGACAAAGCCCCTGGACATGATGGATTTACTCTTGAGTTTTTCAAAAGAGGTTGGAGCACGATTAAAAAAGACTTGGAGAAAGGCATTGACGGTTTCTATCTTTCAAGATCTTTTCCGGACTCTATTGCGCACTCCTTCCTTTGCTTAATCCCGAAAAAGGAAGCAGTGGAAGAAATTTCTTATTTTAGGCCGATTAGTCTCCTGGCAGCCTCAACAAGATCGTCTCCAAGATCATGTTCTGTCGCCTGCAACCCTTCATGAATAATATGATCTCTAAACAACAGTTCGTGGGGAAGAAGGGTAGACTGATCCATGAATCCAGCCTCATTGCCAATGAGGTCATTGATAGCCGAAAAAGGAGTGGAAGACCTGGGCTTGTCATAAAGATGGACATTGAAAAAGCATTTGATTCGATCAACTGGAATTGCATTTTTAAGGCTCTGGCGAGTATGGGACTCCACCACAAATTTCTGAAATGGATTAAAGGTATTATATCTTCTACGAAACTTTCGATTTTATTCAATGGAGAGGCTGTGGGTTTTTTCGGGATGGAGAGAGGTATTAAGCAAGGGGATCCATTGTCCCCCTTCCTATTCAACCTTGGGATGGACCTATTATCCTTTGTGTTGTGCAAAGTTAGCGAAGCTGGCCTCCTGTCGGGTTTTTTCATTGACGAAGCTGGAAGGCGTGGAGAAGTGACGCACCTTCTCTACGCTGATGACGCCATCATCTTCTGTGAAGCCTGCGAGTCTGAAGTGATGAATGTGATGGCTGCCCTTTCTTGCTAAGCATAACCGGTCTTAAAGTCAATATGGACAAGACTTGTTTGTTTCCAGTTGGGGAAGTGCACAATATCGAGAGATTCGTCGAGATTCTTGGCTACAGGTGGAAATTCCTCCCGTCGACTTACTTGGGGCTCCCCTTGGGAGCTTATCTAACCTCTCCCTCAATCTGGAATGGTGTGATATCCAAAACTAGATCAAGATTGGAGTCTTGGAAAGGTAACTTTCTCTCTATTGGTTGCAGGGTTGTATTGATCAATGCGGTTCTTACGAACCAAAGCAACTATGTTAGCTCACTCTTCCTCATCCCCGTTGGAGTTGTGAAAGAGCTTGAGAAGATACAAAGGGATTTCCTCTGGCCAGGACCCTATGATAAAGGAAAGTTCCATCTGGTTTCCTGGGATCTTTGTAAAACAGCCAAGGATCGCTGATAGACCGTCATTTACACATGTTTTTACCCTCATACTTACACCGTTTGAGGTGTTGATTCTCGTGTTTTAAGCCGATTTCACGCTAGGTTGTGCTTGTTTGTGATATTTCAGGTCCTAGTACGTGAATGAAGGCTTAGGAGCGAGTCTGGGGTAGATTGGACGAAGGGCGAGCTTTTTGGGGAGTGCACGGGCAGACCAGGAGGCTGCACGGCCGTGCACTTGAGCCATTTGGCCGTGCGCCTCACGCCGAGGCCATGCACGGGCAGGCCCTGAAGCTTGCACGGCCGTGCGCCTGGCCGTGCAAGATGGACGAAGACACAACTAAGTGAAACGGCGCGTTTCATGGTGCACGGCCAGAATGGTGTTGTGCACGGCCGTGCACCTGGCCGTGCAACTCGGGGAAAACCGGTTTTAAAGCCTAATTCGAGCCAAAAGTGGGAGAATCGTGTTTTGATAGCAAAAACAGAGCCCTAGAGAGAGAAAGTGCGAAGAACACATCCTAGAAGCTGTCCTAGAGCTGGATTTCATCGAATCGAGCCTGGAGATCGTCATAGGAGTGGAAATCATCGTCCCGGAGCAGATTATCCTCATCGTTATGAGTATGACTAATCCGATTCTTGTTTTCTCTTCTCTCTCTATGGAGTAGAACCCTTCTCTCACTTGGGTATGAAGAACCCTAGTTCCTTGTGTTAGGGATTTGATTGTAATGACTTGGGATGATATTACTGTTTGATTTTAATCGAATGACGCATGTTTAATGAATTGATTTGAGTCTGATCAGCTTTTCTCAATTTCTGCTGCAACCTGAGATAGATAGAATCTGATTAGGTTGTTAGAGCCTCTTCATTCGATAGTAGGAGATTGGCTATACGAGAGTTAGCCAGTTGACTGCTTTGTACTGGTGTTCTTGGCGCCAGTAGTGGAGTTCTGTGTTCATAGCCTCAGCTTTCTATCCCGGTGAAGACTAGTCGTCTGCCGGGTAGTTAGACTGAGAGGGCTTGGTCAGCTTAAGAGATTCCAAGCTACTGTCGGATCTTCCGCAGTCTAATCAACAGTAAATCAACCCAGGGAATTGCAATTGAACCTAACTAAGGGGCTAGGGGGACTCAATCCCGAGTGACTCTTGCCTGCTTTAGAACCCGAACAATTTACTGCTTTCTTGTTGCTTTTACTTTTCACAACAATCATTCGAACTAGTTTGCTAGATAATAGAGAATCACGGAGTAAGCAGTAGATCTAGACCCCGGGTTGATAATTAAACTTGCCTGTTACTGCAGTCCCTTTCATTGGTTACACTTGGCCATTGTTAGGTGTTGTGTTTTAGCGTGTCAATCGCGCAGGGTTGGGAATTCGAGACATGCTGCTTCACAATCATGCTTTTATTATTAAATGGTTATGGAGATTCGCTAATGAGAGGAAAACTTGGTGGCGAGAGTTAATTACTTTCAAGTTTTCCCCCTCGGTTTCTGAATGGAGTTCGGGTGGTGTTCTCGGGAGTATGGGTTGTAGCTCCTGGTCCCAGATTTCGAAACTTAGGGACAAGTTTTGGACTTTGGCTCATGTGGATCAAGGGCGCGGATACTGGACTTCTTTCTGGTATGACGTTTGGATCAAAGGGACTCGACTTGCAGATGATTTCCCGAGGGTGTGTGCTGCTGCGGAATCCAGGAATTTTCGCGTTGTTGATTGCTTCTCCTTTAATGGTGAGTCTATTTTGTGGGATATTCCTCTATCTTTCAATCTCAGGGGTGGGGCGATAGGGAGAGAGAGAGAGAGGCTTTTTTCTGTTTTGGAAAACATTCCTGTCTCTAAGCTTGTTGCAGGTCCGGAAAGATTAGTTTGGCATCCCTCTTTGTCCGGCGGCTGTAGTGTGCACTCTGCCTACAATCACTTTCTGAAAAATAAATTTCCAGGAACAGATGACTCCCCAGCCATGATGATCTTGCAGCACCTGATCCCGTCTAAAGTTTGCATCGTTCTCTGGATGGTGTTCCACATGAGGATCTTAACGTTGGATAATCTTAAGAGGAGAGGATTATGCCTGCCAAACAGGTGTTCTCTTTGCATGGAGGATGAGGAATCCATTGACCACATCTTTGTTAAGTGCAAGACCTCGCTGGAGGTGTGGAGCATCCTTGTAGCTTTTTGTCAAAATTGATAGGAGATGTAGCAGATCCAGAACCATCATGGAGAGAATCAAGCTCTGGAATACACAAAAGCCAGATGATCCGAGTCAATGGTGCACAAGGGTCTTCCTCCATGCTTTCTGCTGGATTCTCTGGCTTGAGAGGAACTCCCGAGTCTTTCGCGATATCGAATCACCCTCTCGGGTGATTGCTTTCTGAATTGGATCTGCTATTGCTCAATGGTTATCTGCTGCCCAGAAAGTTGATAAACAGGTTGCTGAAAGCTGGTTGGAAAATTTGAAGATTAGGCTGTTTCCGCCCAGGAGCTTCCTTCCTGCTGTGGACTCCTAATTGCTTGTTGGATCCTCTCTTTTGTTCATGTGTGTGTCTTGGTTTTAGATGATGATCTGGTTCTTTTTTCTTTTTTCTCCCAGTTTGAGCTATCCTTGAGTCTTGTTGGGGGTCCCCTTTGTCTGGATCCTCTTTTCCTTTCTTTTGGTGATCCACTCAGAGAGCCCGTTTTCCTCCCCGATGCGGTGTCTTCTCTTTCCCCTGTATTTTCTTCCCGTTTACCTAATTTTAATACTATACCATCCTTACAAAAAAAAAGTACTCCACATCCTACTTCTCCTCAGCGCACACCACAAGCATGAAATTCATCCCCATCGTCAAAACTGAAGTTTCAAAGCTTGCTGACTTTGCCTCCTCGATGCTAGAACACGACTACGCAATCGAGAAAGAGAGGGACTTCACTGAAATCCTAAATCGAATAGAGATAGAAATTCAGAAATCAAATAAACGAGTTCTTACCAGCGGACTACAGTAGACAGATGTGGAATCAGGTAGACGTGAAGTGGCAGTCGAAGGAGGATTTCATGAAGGACAAAGCTGAGGACTCGATGGAAAAAGGGAATTGTTCAAAGAAATAAAATCAAAACCAAAATTAAATGGTTGGCCTTCTCAGCGGTTGGAACAACCGCTGGTGGATTGGCTGTCAAAATTAGAAAATAACAAAGCCCGGAAGGGGTTGGGAAAACCGCAGAGAATAAACCCCTGGGCTAGACCCACTTCCTTGTAGTGTTCCCCATGTTCAAAGTTAACAAAAAAGCCCATTGTACACTGACAACAACATCATGCTCTCATTAATGTTGCTATGTCTCGCCCATCGGGTGTCCCTAACTGCTTAGTTACTGATTAGGAAAATTCTATTTTCAATCAAATTTAATTGGGTATATCTGGTTGGCATTCAAAAAAAAAAATTCACAAAAATTTTAATTAATTGTGCTTTTCATAATGACATCTGATATATTTTGAAAAAAATTGAGACATATATATCCATTTATATCATGGTTGTAATGCTTGCTAGTTGGTAGTACATAAGATTATATTGTGATAGCATGAAAGTGTAAGTGTACCATGATGTGTGATTATACCACATTGTAGAGTACTAGAGTAATTATATACATTATAGTAGGAATATAGTAATAATCATTTACCATCGTATACTACCAGTTACCACCATGTACCAGGATGGTATATGTGATATATTTGGTCTTTGAATTTTTTTTTTCCAGAAATCTGTAGATCACAATAAAGTATAAACTCATTCATTCGGTGAGATTTTTCCAAATCTTAATTTAAAAACGAATGACATATTAAGTGGTATCAGGTAATACCAATGTGGTAATGGGTAGCACGGAAACAATTCACAAAATATATAAAAAAATTATCACAATCAACTTATTACAGTTGTGCAACAAAAGTTAAATCAAAGTTAGAACAATGAAGATATGAATAGATTAAAAATATATAAAAACATTTTAATCTCACTCATCAAATCTGACTCAACTCGAAATCAAGAAGTTATATTTAGAGGTCGTTTGAAAGTTGAGATTTCATATGATATATTCATGCAATACATGTAATTAGGAGAATTCGTCGTCTTTTTTGTCTTAAAAAGAAACATAAAACATTTATTTGAGCAGAAGATGAGCCCACCAGAATCATTCATTATGGATTATTGTCAATCTCTCATTTTTTTCTTCCACATTTTTTGAGGGATCACCAAAAACATTCAAGTTTCAAATAATATACTTTTCAAATTCATACATTGACACAATACATCTAATAAGAATATATCAATTGATTAAAACATCAATTTAGAGAATCCTAACTACAGAACATAAACTCAGTTATGCATAAATGTATAATCAGGAGTTATGCACACTACCTGCCTACCGATTGTTTTATCTTGGGGAAATCTTGGGGGATAAGATCGTGAGTAGCGGTTGATCGGTTCATTGTTCAAATATGAGGGATTGGTCATTGTTGTGATGTTTGATGAGCAGCTGAAGTAGTGGTTAATCGCTTCATCTTTTAGGGTTACTAGATTGTATGCGCCACGCTTTGCTGTGGCAACCGGCCGGGCAAGTGTGTGATTATTGCTAAATCGATAGTTTTTTAGGACCATAATCGATTAAAACAAATTTGCGACTAAAATGTACATTTTTTAAGAAATGATTATTTTTCCAAGCAGATTATTGTTTATACATAACGATCGCTTATGCACTCATATGTTGACTTACTTGTGCCAATAATCCACTAACTAGGAATTAGCCCGCGCTCTGCCGCGGGGTATGTTGATTTATGTCATCAGTGTACATGGGGAAGTAAAACTGCGTGGTTTCCCAACCTACACCAATCATCATTGTTGCTAAACCAAGAACAATAACATAGATGATTCATTACAGCTAAGTGCACAAAAAATGAACTGGGGATTTAGTTTGTTAAGGCAAAGAAACAAAAGCCAGTACAAAATCATCTTGTTGAAATCCAAAAGTCTTTGCAAACTAAATAAGCAAATGTGCACATTGTTTTGTCTCCATGGAAGCTGGAGAACAGGAACTTAGTTCAAGAATGAGGATATTAGGGGTAGATAAAGTGCATCAGCAAGTCTTTCTGTCATCGATGTAGACGATCACTTGTCCATTCTTGAGGTATGCCAAAGTGTTGAAACTCTTATGTGTGGTTCGACTGGTGAAGTCTTGTTTTCTAAATCTGAGCAACCGATGTATAGCTCTCCTGCAAACATCCTGGTACACTTTCTGATCAGCAATGCTTTGGCAGATTCTGCTTTGAGTTTGTTGTACTTGCTGGGTGACATGCCAATTATTGAGAGAGTTGCCTCATGGTCCAGTATGACATCAATATCATCAGATCCATGTTGACATTTGACTTCCAGCTGATAGTGCAAGCTAGTTATAGATATAAATGGGATTTTTTGTTAGCTTATTTGTTGATATATTAATAAGCATAAGAAGAAGTGTTCACACTGAAACAAAAACTTACTCTGGCCATTGCTCAGTTGTTCGGCAAATGCCTCTTCGAAACTTCAATTGTGATATGTAAAACTTGGCACGGTAAAGTATCTAATACGAATGGCAATTGATGATTAGATATGTGTGTATGTAAAATTTAAGTGCAAGATGTTGGCAAGTCAGATATATTTAGTTCTTAACGAACCTTGTGGTAGCTCTTATCAGATCCAAGCATAGCTTTGATGTCAGTGAGTGTTTTCTTTTGAATTCCTGGTCGAAGGCAGCCTGTTTTCACACCGGTGTTGGCATCCATGTAGTAAACTTGTTTGCGACTATGAAGGAAGCTGGATTGTAGCAAAAAAACAAAAAAGCGTTAGTTTTGTTTCAATTGATTGGCAATACAAATTAATTGAGAAATGAACAGTATATGTGCATAGAGAAGTGTACATGTGCATAATTTCTTTGACCGAGTGTGTGTAGGATTGTATTATCAGATCACTGGCAGGAGTGGATTCGAAATGGTACTTGTATTTCTGGTTGGATAGAGGTGGCACTCGAATGACAGATTTGATTGTAACAATAAGAGGCAAGTGAGCTTCAGCTGCAGGCGCATTTTCTAAGAACTTCAAGATATCACATCCTCGATAATGAATAGTTGCCTTAGCGCCGCTGTTTACGTGGACAAATATTAAGTTTGTGGATCCATAGAATTCACAAATGAACACACTATTTTAGAAAATGTACCTCACATCCTGTACAACCATGTGAAATTCTTTGAGAATACCACGAATTGTTGTGGGAACACTTAGAAGCCTAATGCATACAGTGATGTTTGTCGTTAACAAAAAAAGTTTGTCATTTTAAAGTTTAGATTCATCTTAGTATGGTAAACAGAGATAGTCAAATGTACCTGTATGGTAGTCAATGGTGTTTGTCTGAAGAGGCACCATCGAAAAAGCCATCCCAATGTCCCAGCCAATAGGGAAGCGCGAGTCATCTGGGTCCTCTTCAACCCTGGAAATGTTTTGTTCGGGATTTATGTGCAACCTTAACTCTCCCGGAACAATCCTCGGATTTTCCCTCGCTGGTACAGCCAGAACCGAATCAAATTGATAAAGGTTCCCGACTTTTATTTTGCGAGATATCTCGGTGATGTCTTTTTCATCAACCATTGACTCGATCAATCGTGCCTATAAGAACAACACTTGAGCGAGTTCAAACTATACAATGCATTTGTTGAAAGTCATTAATGAAAGGACTGTGCAATTTTGTAATTGGATTGTAACAAACCTTTTTATCTATCCAAATCATGTGCATGCTGAGATCTTTAAGTTTGGGTGCCTCTCGGAATTCGAGCCATGTAATCACAGGTCGAGCAATAACTGTGCGAACGTTGGTGCCCAAACGCAATCCCCGAAATGGCATGCAAGTTTCAATCGGGTCTGTAAGACAATAAAGGGAAACAAAATGGGTATTTTATCTGTTTTGCAGAGGAATCGAGATTCTTGGGAGGATTTTTTAACAGAAATGGAAGGCATGTACCTTGGTTATCGGTGGGGACCATGTGACCGCCCTCTGTTGACTGGTTTTTTTCGGGTAAACTGTCCATGTTAGGTGGGGTCTCTGGCCAAGCAACAGAAGTACCGATGAGCAGTAATTTCCCAGATGTAAAGGCGGTGAAGAAGAGGGAGACGTGGATTTACCTTGGTTTCAAAGATTGTCTGGTAGTTTCTGTGGTGGGGCTTACGCGGCGGAGAAGGGTTGATGAAGATGTGGACGGCTGCTGTGGTTGGTGAGGGATGGTAGGGTTTAAAGGGGAGGTTCGATTAGAGTGCTCATATTGGGCGGGTTTACAATGGGCCTTTATCTGTAGCCCTAAAGCACCATTTGGGCTGGGCTCAAATGCACTTGATTATCATCAAAATGCAGAAAGAGACGTCAATTTAAGAAGTAGACCAGGCCCAAAGACGTTTGGTCCATAGTAATTCAGGCCTATGGAAATAGGGCCAAAACATCAAAGCTACAATGGTTTTAAGCGTCTGGCTTGTCTGAAACACGAGCACAAATATTTGTAAACTGTTTTTGTTTTACAACAAACTGAAATGAAGTTGACGAACTGTATTATCATCAAAAGCAACGGCACACAAAGATTGCCATACTGTGGAAGTTTTGAATCACAATAGGGTTTACTAATGTGTTTAAACTTCTAGGCTTCTAATCCAGACCAAGAAGACACACCCAAATCAGTTCGAAGTTGTGGTGCGCCAATCGTAGTAGACAGATCTATGAAAAGGGCAAGAAATGTTAGCTAATACGGTTGTAGTTTTGATAGTAGGTTAGATAAACACAATCATTTTTAGTTTTGAGAATTACCTTAATGCAATGTATAGCAGGTGCACAACCCACCCCGACCTATTAGCCAGTGAGGATATCACTGAATGCCTCTGCAAACACAATGTTTCTTGTATAGTTGTTTGGAATTTCTGCTGGATTCTCTATTAGCATTCGCAAACCTGTTGCTGATCGTACCCTTGAAACTCCCACGTATAGCTGTCCATGGCTAAATACTGGTTCTGGCAAATAGATTCCGACTTTGTCAAGCGTATGTCCTTGGCTCTTATTTATTGTCATTGCATAACATGTGCGAACTGGGAACTGACGCCTTTTGAGTATAAACGGCCACTTGGAGTTTTCTACATTGAGAACAATTCTTGGAATTATGACTTCGTCAGTGTCATAAGAACCTCCCAGGATGTTGCCCTTTATGAAATTGTCACCCAACACTGTGATCATAATCCTTGTTCCATTGCAAAGACCCAAAGCTGGGTTCAAGTTTCGCAGCAGCATGACTGGAGTGTTTTTCTTCAATGTAACTTCATGGTTTGGCACTCCATTGAATGTAAGTGTGTTGAGAAACTCAGTTGGGTAGCATTCATCAAATGTAGATGATGTGTCTGTGGATTGCAGCAATGAATCAGAAATATAATACGTCTTTGAATCACCAGGAACCCTTTGCATCGTATAATCATTAATCTGAGACACGGTTGCATTCCTTGGTGCAACTATTGCCCTATTTTTTAGATATGCTGGGCGCCTATAGTTGGTGTCAAATGATTCATATATATTCTCTGCAATTGCTTCAATGTGATTTCCCTCATGTTGTATAAGAAACAACTCAGGTATTTGTATCCAATCAGCTGGAGAATCTTCCTTGAAGGCCTCTGTTTTAAGCTGGCCATTTCCCAAAGCCAAGACCCATTCCGAAAATGTGTAACCGTGTAGCTGCTGCCTTTCATTAGGCAAAGAACCTGCTATTCTCATGTTTGCCGATAGATGCATGAGTGCAAAAGAACTCCATAGAGATGATCTTGTTAGAGACCCATCGACTGTTTGCTCACGCCCAGCCTCAGCTATGACCAGGAGTGTTTGTCGAAAATATCCACCAAAAAGAATGGTTTTGCCACCAAATGGCTTATACTGCGGTCCATTCAATGGAACACCCATAATGTCGCATAAAGTATGTTCTACTGCCTCAAAAGCATTTCGGTGCGTCATGGGTGCTTCATCCCATATTATGAGAGAAGCTAGTGCCACAAGCTCAGCTAAGTATGTTCCATGTTTAATTGGGCATGTTGATGTTGCATCCAAGATGAGTGGAATTTTGAACCTGGAATGTTTGTGGTTGCATTAGGTAGCAATGTTGCTGCGATTCCAGATGAGGCAACCAAAATAAAAATTTTGCCCTGACTTCTCAGCCTTGCTGTAATTGCGTTATACACAAATGTCTTTTCCGTACCCCCATGACCATATAAGAAAAATGGAGTTCCGATATTGTTGTGCACTGAGTTGATAACTGCTGTGTAAACATGGAGTTGTTTGTCGTTGAGAGAATGCAGCATAGAGGCTGCCAGCTGTTGTTGTTCTACTGTGTCAAATGTCAGATGATCATTAACCAATGGATTTGTTCCATCATCTGGCACAATATCAGTGGGAAGAGGAAGATTGAAATCTTGGAGAGTAGATGAATGTGAGCTTAAAAGTTTTTGTAATTGGTGTAGCACCCAATTCTGCAGTCTCTCATCAGTTGGTTCGTGGCCGTTGGTTCTTGAGTTATTGGCTGAATTATATGCATAATCTTCTGCCATTGACCGTCAAGCAGATGTAAATAATGTCAGTGGGCAAGGAATTTCGCAGAACATCAACATCGAAACAAAGGTGTTCCGAATAACCCTTGGCATACTCGAGGTAGAAATGTCATCCAAGACTTTTATCCATTCTGGAGAGCTAGATAGGAGTCCTAATTTCTGGCAAGCTTTCTCAAAGACCAGGCAGACCTCGCCTCCAACAGTTTTCAAATGAGTGTAGCTCAATGCTCCACGAACCTTTGTCAATATGATCCTCAAGAAAAAAACGTCACCAGATCCTGGAGGAACATAGGCAATCCTCCCAATTGTGAAGCCTTTCTTGCGTGGACTCCACTCCTTACAATCGGAGAGCCATGTGTATTTGTTAGGTATTTGTGAATAGGTGAGCAATCTTGCCTCTGGGTCCCTGCGGTTCAATGCAAACCATTCTGTCAAATATGTTTTCCTAGCATTGGAATTTGCCAAAACATTTCTGATACTTGATTATTTTTTATAGGGAACCTTTTGCTGACCATCCAAATGAACCCCCAACCGAACTACTGATGGTTCTCTAACATGAATGGGATATTCGTTGAGCCTCCATATAGCCTCATAAGATGACAACGATCTGCAATCTATGAACTCTTGGATTTCATCTCTGTTCCCACCATGCTGCACAGAAGGATTGTTACCAGTATTTGTATCGTTCTCAGCAATGACCAGCGATCTATCTGGTCCTTTGGTAACATACTTAAAAAGATACTTGATCAATTTTCCTTTGTGACATATTTCGACATTGATGTGAGCTTGCATGCGTACCAACAAATTCCTATTGTACGGAACAACATGTCGATTATCCAACAGAACAGTGCCTTTTTTAATCTAAATTCCAGAATCTGTTCTTTTGTAGACAACATTTCCGTGTTTATCGAAAGCAGTTGCTGAGTTGAATTATTTTGGGAAGTGCTTTGAACACTTACCATTGGCAGGACGTTTTTTTCTCGCATACATGATGCATTGTTGTTTGATTCTCCACATGGCCCATGTATCATGAATTTGCAAACAGCTTCATAACCCAGCGGATCAACATCAGGGTCTGGAATTTCTGCTGAGATGACCTGATCTATGTCTGTTGTTGTCCTAAGTTTGTCTTGTTCAGCCAACCAAACTAATAAGTGAATGTGTGGGAGCCCTCGCTTTTGGAACTCAACTGTATACATTACTGATAGATAATGAAACAAACGAATAACATTAGAGTAACTGTCAAAACGAATGAATGAACGATATAAGAGCAGACCTGAAACGTTGCATGACCCAAAACCAAAGACATCAGTTATTGTAGAAAACTAAAGAATAGTATGGACGAGAACACTCACTTGCAACTGTCTTTCCAAAGTAGGAATTCTTCTTGATATCATCAATCAATATCATGAGTTTAATATGGAAGACTCTTGAAACAACCATGGGTTTATTCGAGCCGCTGGACCCAACAATGTGATCAAATGCCTCTGCAATTTCTGCCCACAGTGAATTGCACGTAAATGTTATAAACAGATCTGGACTGCCGAGGAACTCCACAACTGCCATTGCATCGTGATACAACTGTTGCATATATCTTGGGATGACGATGTAAGTTCCTGGTAGAACAACATGGCCAACTTTATCACCGTCAAGATCACCACGTGCCATAGCATCTTGTAATCCTTGATAAACTTCTGCTCGAAGCTCTGGTTGATGACAACGCAGAAAAGCCAGCCGGTTAAGCTCCACCGAAGAGTAAGCATCAATGCAATAATGCTGAAGTGCCTTTCCAGATTTGACCAGTGTTTGGCCTTCATTCTGACGGTATTGTAGCCTGAAAGCATAATATTCACGTTGGGTGACAAATTGCCTACGCATAGAAGGAGGGCAGCAAGCTGGTCTATATTTAATAAGCGGGTGATAACCATCTTCTCCATATGGAAACAATAAAGGGAAATGAAGAGCATCAAATTTTGGATTAAGACTTGTAATGCGCTTAAGACCGTCATAGACATGATCACCTATGATATCCCTGTCATCTCTATCGGGAATGAAATCACCAGGTATAAGTGCTGCAATCTCAGAGGCTTGGGGCAAATCATATTGTCTATTTCTACTTTTTGCTCCAATGATCCGAAGTTTCAAATTCGGAGCATCCACCTCTTGCAATTGGTCACGAACCCGCCTGAAAGTCCTCACCAACTCATTGTGCTCATCTAACATCTGTAACAACAAAGTGAGCAACTCTGGCATAAGCTTTGTGTCACGTGAAGCAAAGTTTGACAAACGGTTGTCAATCTCATTTTCAGGTTCAAATATATAAAGCTGAGCAAATTTGGGACGTTGTCCCTCTGGCGGCATGAGCGACCCAATTCTGTGGTAATTTTCTCCACATATAACCATTGAATATGGTCCTCTACTTGCCACACTCCGTGGATCAATTGTAGCACCAAACGAAGTGAAGCAAAGCGAACCGTTGTATGGTCGAATGTTATCTCTAAAATGTTTAGACATAGGCCCCCCATCAATTTGCAGAAGTTCAGTCAATAAAGGCGGAGGTTCTCTAAGCAATGGCAAAGTAACTCGGCCTTTCTGGCAGCATAGAGTGTACAACGGATTGGTTGTTGATCGCCGCCTATCTAGTCGTTCCAAATACCAAAACATAGCACCACAAAACTTGCAAACGCATTCTGGCTTGCCTATTTTCAAGATGTCATCATGTAATGGCACTCGAGCAGTAGGAATGTGTTTTGTCTGCACAACTGGGACCACAGATTGAGGATGATTACTGTCTTCACCTGAGCGAGATTCCGGAGGAAAGTCAGGAACACCACTATAAGTAGATACAAAACATGTGCTTGATCGTGTGAATGCATCCTTTTCGTTTGCTTGTGTATAAGGTGAGGTTGGTTCGTGCAGAGATTCATCTGGAACAATGCTTCTTGATCTCTTTGATCTGAGCAAGTGGTACTGTCCCTTCCTTTTGCGTGGAGTCATCCCTACTAAAGACACATGAAACCCTTTTAGAGAGTTAGAGGAGCATTTACTGCTTGAATGTTTCTCCAACTGAAACAAAAACAAAGGCATTAATGGCATGGACATTCACAACAAACCCAATAATGAGGCTAACTAATGAGTTCATCAAGCAAACCTGGTCTACAGATGACTGTAACTTTTGGAAACTAATGAGAAGAGCATGCGTGTAAGTGAAGCATCTAGGTCAGTCTGGCATGAATGATTATGGAAAGGCGATGGAGATCAGAATTGAAACAAAAGATGAAGTTTAAGGTCCCATTTTATTAACTTATAGCAGAAGCAGCGAATGACAATGAGATTGAGAGAGGATGTCTTGTGCTATAGTGGTGATGAAGAAGAGAGGTAAACAGAACATGATATTAGGCACACATTAGCACTTTAATTTTTAAATAATAGATACTTGACAGTTTACTATGTAAAAGACGGCTGCAATTAATGCAAAGCCCTTGAGGGTCAGTCCATCATCTTCCACCACACAGGTTATAGTTGCAATGAGCAAGAATGCAATCATTCTACTGACACCTTCATTTAATGTGAGCAGTGGCATCTGGCAGTGGATGTTTTGGAATAAAAATCAACGTGGGCCAAATCACAGATAACTTTTCTACTAAACATTTAAGCATTCCTGTGGTATTTAACCATTAACAACACAACAGTGAGGCCGAGGATTTTTGTGGGTAATCTAAGGGAAAAAGCTAACCGAATGGCAAGCATGGATTTTAATCTACAACGATAATTCAATAACGGTTTTCGTCAACAAAAACTTAATATGTAAGCAACCGATAGACCTGGAGCATTATGTGCGAAAGCATACCAACACCGTGATTTCAAAATCAATAATCTGATACCCCTATCATACGAACACATGATCAACGATAGCACAAAAGAGCATTTCAATTACATAGGAAGATCCACTTGAACATAAACAATCTGGGAACATTACTTATCCGAAACTTTCATGACAATTCCTTGTTTTTGTAAAAAAGGATACCCTACATGCATGGGATTACAACAATTTTAGGTAGAGCATCATCGTTTAGCATCAGACATTAATACTTGCTAGAGGTGCACATGATCATCTAAACCAGCCTTCCTTAGAGAAAACATGTCTTGGCGAACAAAAGAACCCTTAACCGACCCCATAGCTTCTGGGTAAAAGGCACCAAGGCGTTCCACAACACACACACAACACTGACCTGTGGAACACAAAAGACCTCCAGCACAGACCTCCAACACCTACAACATAAACCAAAAGGAACACAAAACTCAAATTAAGCGTGGATGACTTAGTAAAATGGAATACTTCAAAATTATCAAATTCTTGGCTTCCTGGCACTTCAAAAGGGCTGCATTGTTTCTGAACTTGTATTAAAACCCAGAGGAGAATCAAACAGGTGGTCTCTTACATCATTTCTTGAACAAAGCACGCTTTGCAGCAGGCCTCTTTTGAGCATCGGGCGGTAAAGACTCGACCTCATCAGTATTGGCCAAAGTTCCATCACCATCCTTGAGGGCATCAATTTCAGAGGCTGTCAACTTCTCGACTTTTATCTTTGCCAACGGGGACAACAACCTGCATGCAAACAAACAGCTAATCATGAGTGCACCATGGGATTATGTCTAACTTTGGAAGTATTATAACAAACAACAAACATACAAAGTTGCTGAAGGCAAATTCGATGCAGATTGCATAGCGCTCCCAGGAGAAGCCGTTTCATCATGCTTAGCAACCTTAGAATCACCAGCGAGCAAATCATCCTCAAGATCATCGATGGCAACGGTCCCACCAATTGTAAATGAGGGTTTGAGACCATCTCCTACAACAGGTGCAACAACATCCTGATGATGTTGCTTTGCAGGAGTGTTTGTCTTTGAAGAACCATCTACAACAATTTTCTCAATTTCTTGTGTCATTGGATTCTGTGCTGACACACCATCAGATCTTTTAGGAGGACTTTGGCTCCCAACAATTCGAGGCAGATCAGGTTGAATGGTTGGCAAACATACACTGGAAGACATAAGAACAACACAAAATCATATAATCCGCAGAGAAGATGAGTGCAAAAAAAGAAGGAATTTGTTGTCAAAATCACAGCAGACCAACCTTATTGGCTCGTCTGAATCATGACCAATACTGAACGCATGATTTGGGGTTTCAATTGGCGAAGCATCAATCACCTTTGCTTTCCCTTTCTCAGCACGTGAAAGCCTACAGGTTAGAAACATTAATTAAACGACAAAAAAGACCTAGTGTGTATGTAGAGCAACAAAGGAAAACAGAAAGGGTCATTAGCAAAAGCAGATCTTCCAGAGCCAGATGATCCAACTATATCTGATGGTGGTGAAGTCTGTGCTGCAGCTACATGGACAGGCACTTATCCTGGTTGGACAGCAGCTGGCAATGCAAGCTGAGGATGATACTCAAGCATGTCAGCAACAACTTGAGGATCATCAAGTGGTACAACCTGCGCAACTCGAAATTCCCCTGATGTAAACCCAGTCGAACCAAGGGGCGGTAGCCTGCAATCAAGCTTAACATAGTGGCCACGAAGTTGGTTGAGCTGTGGCGGCAATTGTCCTGGGCAAAAGGGAAATCGCTGTGCCAAGTAAGCCGCCGAAACATTAACCAATGCATGGCCACACCCACCCATGGCAATGAATCGGGCCTCAGAAGTGTCATCGTTCAATGTAAACTGGATCTTGTAGCTACAAATCACAAAATTCAACATCAGCAAAGTACAATAATCATAAACTGTGCATGAATTGCCAAACAACATAGACAACAAAAATATTTGAGTGAATACTTAAAGCGGATCTGATCTTCTTTCAGCTGCCAATCTTTCGAGCACCAAAATGTATCATCACGACGCTTTGAAACAGCCCTTGAACTGAGTCTGCACGAATTATAGTACCATGGGACATTTGTCTCGACATTGACAATAACTCCACCACATCGAAACCTCTCTTCCTGTCAACGAAATGGCAGTCAAACAAACGTACAATGAAAGAAACTACCACAAAATGAGAACCAAGAGTTATGAACAACAAACAGACCGTTGAACCACCGTTATGAGCCAAGGTAATCAATTGTTGAAGAGTCCTTGTACGTCTATCTGCATTAGCCGCTGCCTCAACAACTGTTGCAAATTCAACCGGCAGGGAACCAAAAACCTCACGCTTCTCAGCAAACCTGGTTAAAATGTAAGCAAACAGATTCATCATTCTAAACAATATGTGCCAGAAAAAGAAATTAGGAACGTAGAATCTGGTTTACCTAGATGCAAGATGATAGGCCTTTGGGACTGGCGGATTAACAGCTATGCGTGTAGCAGCTGAACTGGACAACACACAAGAACCTGCAAAGCAGCTGTGTAAGCACTTTCAATCGAGACACAAGCCAAAAAAAAAAAAACATGCAGAAGACGACGTACTTCCCAATTTGTTGACCAAAAGACCACCAAATGCCAAGATAACAGGTTCAATACAATCTGCCTGAGTCAGAGCAACGTGGTCCAAGATCCCCGAGAACTCGTCCCAAAGAGTAATTGTTGCCTCCATCCCACTACGAAACGGCATGCAAAGTAAATCAGAGAACCTTTAACAACAGAAAGCAAAAACACACCTCCCTCACCCAAAAAAAAGTCACCTTTCATCCTCTATGACAACAGTCTACTTAACCGTTGGACCATTGTTGGTTATTTTGTGCGATATCCCACTAATAGAATGTAGACGACCCGCCACATCTACAACCACGACAAACAACTACGCGTTCAGACCACTCAACCAGTTAAACAGGTGACAAAAGGAAGCCAGAATAAGCACACACCTGTTAAAACCCTATGGTCACCAGCACGCGATAGAAACTGAGATATTGGCAAGAACTCATAAGAGTCCACTGCAAAGCTTCCAGCTGGCAAGGTGCACTCCGTAAAAGAAGTCGAAGGTGTGAGGCTCAAGGCCAAGTCGAATGAATACGCCCGATACTGGTGCGGTGGATTGCCGAGGCCAAACGATTGAATGATATAAACTTTCCCAACCGAAAGATTCTTTCGGATGCCATTAGCCATTGACGACGGCGAAACCCCGTGAATCAAAGTACCCTGCAAGCAAAGAGGAAAACCATTAGCGTAAAAGCAACGCTTGCAAGCGCAAAAACACGACGCAAAAGAGAACATGGGAAGAACAAAAACATACAGTCTCATCAACCCAGAGGGTGGCGTAGTTGTAGACGCGAGCATCACCGGGCGATTTTGCAGCCCATGCATGCAGCAGCCTCAGGCGCAGTGCAATATCCGGCTTGCGTGGACCGGCAAGGTTACAGAGCAGAGTGAACTCCATTCCAAAGCTTGGGAAACAACCCAGAAACACCAAACAAAGCGAGAGGAAAATGAGAGCTCAAAGAAGTAGAGAGAAGGCGCAAACCATTGTGTAAGAAAAAGTGGCATGGCAATTCGGCAAACCAGAGTTAAACCGTCGCGGGAAAAGTGAGGCGAAACGCGTACGATGGTGATACCCCCCTGAGTCGAATCAAACGGCAGCTTCCCTGAAAATAGAAGCCCACTCTTCGATGAAAGGACAGTCATAAAGAGAAGAGCTAAGCAACTTGAGCGCAATGGCGGCAAAGGCGGTGATGGGTCTGGCAGAAAAGACAATCAGAGGGAGAAGAGGATCTCTAACCAGATCCGCGGGCAACGTGCCTTGCTTCGCAAATCATTAGGGAGATCCGGCCCAAGGTGGAAAAGGTCTGGCACAAACCGGCGGCCCAATCCGACTTCTCTGAATGGAACAACCGGGGCCACGCACAGAGGTCCATCCAATAAGAGGTAAGAGTACAGTAAATTTCGGTCACATTGAATAGTAATTACAGTCTATGTGTACAGTAGGGGCCGTGTCTTTGCAAATAATTCTCTTTAATTAGCATGAAACGGAGAATTGATATTCATTTTGAAACAGAAGAAATACCTCTAGTGATTAGTAAAAACAAAAGAGAAGTTAGTGGCTAATTACAATAAATTTGCAGCTAGCTCGATTGACCGTCTTCCTATTCCAATCTTTGGCTGAAGTTACTCGCTTTTTCGTTTCTAGACAATTGAAATCTTTCCTTTCTTTCTCTGATCTCAACATTGCAGTTATCGCACTTGCTTCAATGACCATCTCAGATCATCAATGACAATTAAGGAACGAAGCAATAACACTTGATTAAACAAAGATCCTCAATTTGGGAGAGGTTGAAAGAATTGCATCATATATATAGCTAATTAAACCACCTTGCCGCGATGAAAAAAACTAAATTGGTTTAAAAGCTTGATTTCTCTAAATTTGAGAAATATGTTGGAGAAGATGATCAAAGTACTCCACTCATGTTAGTGAACTTAATCAAAAGAAAAGAAAAACATTTATAGCTAGGCTAGCAAATAAAGCTAAACTTACACTGTCTCACTTTAGGTGGATAATTATACAAAGTTGATTGGTCAATAAAAGAAGGGTTAATACCCTAGTTTGGCCCGAAGTTTGATGCAAGTGACAGTTTTGGCCCGATTTTACAAATAAGACATTTATGTCCTAGTTTTCAAATTATTAGACAGATTTGGCCCGAAACGTATCAAACACTTACTCCGTCAGCATTCAATGTTGGGGTGGCAAACAGGCAATGACATGTAATACGACCCTGGAGGGTGTATTTTTATCAAAGTAACGCAGCAACGACTCAATCGAAGAATCGATTGAGCTCGAATCAAGAACGAAGCGCTCTTAATACGAACTTGGGATAAACGGAACCAACGAACAATTCCACACCTGGGGAAAGCTCGTATGGTATAAAAGGGTAGCTGCTCGACCACGATTGAAGAGAATATTCAATCGATACAAAGCTCACAAGTTTGGAATCCACCAAACTCAAACAAGTCGCAACTTGCACAAAACCAAAGGGTTTGTTTTTCGATTAATCAAAGAGTTATGTTTTTACAACGTAAATGGAAGGCTATTTATAGCCAAGAAAACCTAATACAATTCTAAACTAACAAGGAAACAAATTAGAACAGAAAAAGGCTAAATAATTCGTGTAAAACAAGGTAGCTTGCTGGCCAAGAAACTGACTTAATACACAAGCAAGTCTGCCTAGGAAAACAGGCTTCATAGCATCTTTGAGCCCTTCGAAAATGGTCTTCTATGTTGATTTGAATTCAACCAATTCCTTTCCTTTGTAGAAGAAAACTTCCTATTTCACCTCCAACTTGAATCAGCCTGAGATCATGCTCCAAACTCCAGATATAGGCCTTCAAAGTTGGTATCTCAAAACAGTTTTCTGCCTTCGCCAAATTTAGACAGTTTTCCTGTTTTGAGGTAGCCTTTTGATGGGCTTTGAAAGTGACCTTCCAGACATCTCCTTGAGCTCCAAAACATACCAATGTAATCATAATAACACTATCTTCAAAACAAGCTCTTGCTCTCCCATTTTGATTGAGCCATTTGTGAGATACAAGCTTCCAAAGTAGGCTACCTGAAACTGTTTCAACACTTGGCCAAAAATCAGAATTCTTCAAGTGAGTTGAGATGACTTCTTTGAAAAGCAATTGTAAATTGTGGATTGATCCAATTGGGATCATATCAACATGGCTTCCACATCATTTTCAAATAATTTATTTATGTTTCAAATTCTAGAAACTGAAAATAAAATTAAAAAAGACCTAATCCCTGCGATTTGGCTTTGTAACCCTAGCCGCCTCTTCTTCATCCCTCTCCTCCGTGACTCTTCCATTTCCAATGGGTAGAAGAACGGCGTAACCCTACGAGACACACAGACTTCCCCAATCTCTCTTCATCCCTCTCCTCCCTGACCGAGACACAAAAAACTTTCCCCAATCTCGCTTCTCTCACAATCAGTCATCGCAAGGGAGTATCTCTGCATCTGATGGGACTCGCCGGGACAAAGGAGCGAGAGGAATAGTCATTGATGGTTCGAATCCAAGAAGATCGGGCTGCGGTTGCGACGGATCTTGATGGCGACGATGATTGCAATGACGGATGGGGAAGTGTCGAGCTTCAACGGGGAACGCGGGACTGGAGGTTCCCTTCCCCTGTTATCTCCTTCCTCCTTCAACGGCGACAACAGAGAGCAGAGATGAGTGTGGCGCGGCTCGCCGGAACTTCTTGCTAATTTGTGCTCTGATTGTTTTTTTTTTTTTTACAGTTTTGTGGGGAATTCTTGCTATTTTTGTAATTGGATTGGAAGGAGTGAGAATTGGCCATTTGGGTCTCCCGGTGACTTGGATGATGAGGGGAACAAAAGAGAGACGAGAGGAATTGGAATAGCAATTATTGAGTGGGATTTGCATGTGTTGATGACGGCGAGGGATGGCGGAGGGGAAGTTTGATTTGTGGCGAATTGGGGAAGGTTAGGGATGGCGGAGGTTTGTCGGTGGGGATTAGTTTATTTATTTATTTTATTTTTCAGTTTTTAGAATTTTAAACATAAATAGATTATGTGAAAATGACGTGGAAGCCTTTCCATTGCCACCTCAACACTGAATGCTGAGCCACTGAAGGATTAAATATTTGACCGTCAAAATTAACAATCAATGCATGTTTTGGGACAAATCTGTCTAATAATTTGAAAAGTAGGCCATAAATGGGGTTAATTGTATGGTTGGTCACTGAGATTACAAAAAACGTTCATATTTGGTCACTGAAAATATTTAAATCCAATTTTGGTCGTTCAAATTAGTCTAATGGTTCAGGTTTGGTCACTCTCTGTCCAACTCCGTTAAATTTGTATGATGTGACAGTCAACCTTCAAAGTTGACTGTTAAGTCAGTGACGAGACAATTAAAAATAATAAATAAACTATATTTTTAATCTTCTACCATTTTCAACTCATTTTCAAAGTAAAATAAAAGAAAAAAAATATTATAATACAAAGTATTCTATTTCTATGAGAAAGAAGAGCAGACCAGGACAAGCTTCTATGTCCCTGTTTTCCCCACCACCTCTGAATATCAAATCTTACTGCTCACTCGGCCATGAAACACCATCCTGTGGAACGTCACCCAAGTGAGCGGCCTGCTCATCCTCCCATCACTGACTTGACGAAATTTCAGAAATTTCAGCCATGGAAGACACACTCCACGACTACCCAATCGTCTCCGTCGACGTCGAATTCCCCGGCTGCTTCCGCCTAACGCCGCAACACGCCGCCGAGGAAGTTCAATTCGCCGATATGAAGCACAACGTCGACATCACCTATTTGATTCAATTGGCGTCAACTCTTTCAAACGAAAAAGACACCGTCGCCGCAATCTTGCAGTTCAACCTGGAGTTCGACCTGGACCGAGACTTGCACGCCTACGAATCCATCCGGTTCTTGAAAGCCCACGGTGTCGGTTTCTAGAAGCTGGAGAACAACGGGATCGAGCGGATCCAGGTCGGGGCCGCGTTCGGTAGGCTTATCGGGAGGAGGACCAGGTCGCTCAATTTGTAATTGTAATATTTTTTTTTTTGTTTTTTTTTTTTTTGTTTTACTTTACTTTAAAAATGAGTTGGAAATGGTAGAAGGTTAAAATTTATTTTATTTTTTATTTTTTAATTGCCACGTCACTGATTTAACGGTTAACTTTGAGTGTTGACTGCCACATCAGATAAATTTAACGCAGTTGGACGGAGAGTGACCAAATTTGAACCATTTAACTAATTTGAGTGACCAAGATTGAATTTAAATATTTCCAGTGACCAAACATGAACGTTTTTTGTAATCTCAGTGACCAACCATGCAATTAACCCGGCATAAATGTCTTATTTGAAAAATCAAGCCAAAATTGTCACTTACCCCAAACTTTAGGCCAAATTAAGGTATTAACCCATAAAAGAATGATAGTATGTAAGATTAGAATACCTCTTAGCAACAATAAATTAGGTTTAACTTTATATATATTAATTTGATAGTTATGCATATTAAATAAGCATTTTATATCCTCTTTGAGAACTAAAATACACCACATATAGCTCACCAAAAAAGAATAGACCTCTCATATGCATACAAATTCCCTCTTTTGGGTGCACACAACTTAATGAGCTACACCTCAAGTAGGTATAGATTGACATCCAGCCTCTCCAATCAGGCACACGAGCTTAAATAATACCAACTATATAATGAAATAATGAATTCCAATTCCCCTGTTACACCTTTCCTTTCTCTATCACACATGCTCACCAACGAATCCAATCATAATTAATAACTTTTCCATCTAACACCCATGCATTGAAATCATGAGAACTGTAGAACATTTCCTTCATGTATCCAACTTGATCGAATTAGAATGATGCATTTACGTTCCAACAAATCAATAGAATGATATTATACTTTATTTATACTTTTAGAAATACATAAGAAAAATAATAATAAACTAAAATACTGTCCTTCTCTAATAATTAAACCTGAATCCCGCTTTACATATATTTTACATTGCAAACTGAGCATCTCCATGTAACAAGGTTCAAATGCGGCGGAGTATGCCTCGGAATCGCGATGCACCACATCGTATGCGACAGCGGCGCAACCCTGAACTTCATCAACACATGGTCGGAAATGGCTCGTCGTGGCCTCAGTGGTACTCTTCCCTCTCTCGCTGCAGCCATAGTACGGTACCAATCCTGGACCGCACCCTCCTTCGAGCTCGGCAACCAACCGGCGCCCCGAAGTTCCACCACACCGCAGGGACGGAGCCAGGAAATTAAATAAGGGGGGCCGGTAAAAGTTTTTGAAAATAATTTTTTTTTTTTTACAATTGAAAACAAATATTATGATATCTATCCTTCCACACAAATTACCAAAATATTGACACATAAAGCTTATTTTGACCTAGTAGAAGACCTTTGGCATATTGTATAGTTAAAAAATATGTTACTTCTCAAAATGAAAAGATAGAACTCAGTTCCTAATGGAAAATGGTGAAAAAAGAACTATAATTCCTATGCAAAAGCAAATTAACTTGCAAAAATTCAGAAAATTTAGGTTAAAATGAAAAAATACCGTCTCAAATCTTAAATTTGTTACCAATTTTAAGACAATGGACAAAAGATATACCAAATGGGAATGTTTGGTACCAAATCGTAAGGCGTAGGATTTTTTGAGTTTTTTAGTGAATTTTTTACTTTATCATATAATGTGGTTAGTGAATTTTTTTGAAAATTTTGTGTAAGATTTAGGGATTTAATTTAATTAATTTCCAAAATTAAGTTTCGATTGATTAATTTAAGATAATTAATATATTTTGAGTTTTGTGAATCTAAATAACCTTTCAGAAGGGAGTTGTCATTTTTTCACAATATAAGACTTTTGCGCCAGACTTTCATTCTAACATTCATCTTCCTCTTCCCGTTTTTCTTCTCAAACACACAAACACAGAAGTTTGTAAGATTGCTGCTTCTATAATTTGATTGCAGAGACTCCTAAAGGTGATTTGTTCAATCCTACCAAAAATTGTCATTTTTTTTCACAATATAAGACTTTTGTGCCATATAATTTCATTCTAACATTCATCTTCTTCTCCCCATTGTCCTTCTCAAAACACAAACACAAAAGTTGTGAATCAAAATAACCCTTCGGTAGGAAATTGCCATTTTTTCACAATATAAAACTTTTGCGCCTGAATTTCATTCTAACATTCATCTTCTTCTTCCCGTTTTCCTTCTCAAAACACAAACATAGAAGTTTGTAAGATTCCTGCTTCCAAACTTTGATTGGAGAGACTCTTGAGGATGATTTGTTCGATCCTACCAATAAATTTGTAGTTTGAGCAAATAACACTCCAAGAAGAATGATTTATTCACGCCTTTAATCTACTTATTTCCTACCATTTTCCTTGCACTCATTGCTGCTAATGTACATTCTTAGTATCAATTATACGAAATATTTTTCCAGGACACCTCAGCTTAAATCCAGTACTAATAAAGTAAGATCACATATCAATGCTAATGCTATGAGGTAACATTGTTTATCTATAGTTGTTTAATTCAATTGAAGTTAAACGAGGACACAAGACTGCTAATATATATTCTCAAATCTAAAGTTATAAATTCAAAACCTGCATCTACAGGATCCCGTAATTAATATTTTACTCCCTAATCGACCAAAAAGAATAAATTCTCCTCCTTTTGTCTGCAACCACCGAGCTAATGGAATTTAACATCCGAGCAGAGAGGAGTGCAAACTCTTTCCTACCGAAGGAACGATCGAGCAGGTGTGCAAAGGTTCGGTTTGGACCGGACCAAATTCATGAGAACCGTGATTTATTAGTTAAAGATATCTTAGAATCAATGACCGAACCGGATCATCATTGCATTCTGTCCATTTGGTCTGATCCAAATATTTGTTCTGTCCATCATTTCTTCAGTAATTATAAAATTCAATGGGACCAAGAAACGGACCATATTATACTCGGTCCGATACAATCCGGACCAAACCAGACCATTGCACACCCCGAACAACAATCAACAAAAGAAAAAAGATCCAAGCCTGGGCCCATTAAATTATTACCTAATTGGGCCTGTATTATTATCCATCAATTATGAGCACTACTTGCCAATTCCACGGCCCACCGGAGAAAATGGCGGCCCCACGCTTACCCGGTTGAAAATAAACCCCGCCCTCTGCCGTCATACAGTGGGGGCTCGTGACTGTACTGTTGAGTTGACTCAAAGGCAATGGCAAAAAAAAAATTTATTAGTCAGATCATCCCACACACATCGCTTAAACGATAGATAGTAAAGCGAGATCAAATTTGGCGTTCACTTGTTTGAATACATTGGACCCTTCATTAAGATTTTTATTAAATGTCTCTGAAAACACCATAGCAAATCTCGATGAGAATAAACACGGGATCTGTCACTTCCCAAAACGAGCGACTATTAAGAATTTAAATTCTGAATAACTCACATAGTCATCTTGGTACCCAAAAATTAATTAAATTCAAAATAAAGTTAATAACAATAAAGATTTCACATCTTTGAATTTTATGATTTTATCAGTGTGCTTGAATTAAAATAAGCTGATTATCCCTATTAAATAGTAGGAAAAGAATCCGATTGGGAAGCTTCTTTTTATATACTGATCAGCGACAACAACCGCTTTCCCTTTTTCCCTATTGCGCTTTCCCTTTTTCTCCCCCACTCAACTTTTCTTCCCTGATCTTTCTCCGGCTAATCAGTGTGCCTGGTGAAAGAAGGGGGGAAAATTCTGCGTTCTTTCGTTTCATTTCCCCCACACGGTAGCAATTGCCCTGGTCGAGGAGAAATGGGGAGTGTTTCGTCGGAGGACGACGGCGAGAGGTTCGAGCTCGACGGGTACAGCTTGAGCGCCGACGTCAGCGAGTCGGAGAGCAGTTCTAGCTGCGTCTCGTCGTCTTCGTTCCGGCATTTCGACGGCGGTGACTGCGGTGGAGGAGGAGGTGGAAGAGATTCCACTTCTCTCCTCACGTCGCCTTGTTCGCTCGCTCCACCATTCCGTGACGCGCCTGAGTTGGACGACGAGGTGTACGCGCCGCCGGTTACTCTGATGCCGCCGGTGATCGACGGGAGGCACGTGTTGATTCCGACGAAGAAGGCAGAGAAACCGGAGTCGGAATTGTCCGGTTAGTCTTCTTCCCTGAGTTCTCTGTTTTTGGCGCCGGTTTTTGGAGGGAGACCTAACGGCTTTGCTTCTTTTGGGTTTTTTCGTTCAGCACATTGTGAGAATTGTGAATTCTTTTTCTGGTTAGAAAACCTCTTAGCGTGGACTATGTGTGATCATTGAGCTAGGCGTTACTAAGTCTTCTTTTTCCTTTGATTAGCTCCTGTTTGGTCTCTCAGGAATTTAAGCGAACAGGTGGAGGACAATTATTTTGCGCTAACGACTGTACTTAGTGCAGATTGTTCGTGGTTGAACTAGAAACCTTTTAGTCTGCTCTCATGATGCTGTTATGAATTCTGCTTTCGCAGAAACTGAACTAATGAAAGAGAGATTCGCCAAGCTTCTGCTTGGAGAAGACATGTCAGGTGGAGGAAATGGAGTTTCCACTGCTCTGGCAATATCCAATGCCATAACTAATCTCTCTGGTTCGTCCCTTGTTTGAAAGGTTATTGATATCTGTTCACTTTTGTTGTTGGGTAGCCAGGATTTTAAGTTGATTTTTTTGTGTTGCCTTATGTTCTGCAGCTTCTGTATTTAGCCAACTGTGGAAGTTGCAACCATTATCACCTCAAAAGAAGGCAATCTGGTACCGAGAGATGGAGTGGTTTTTATGTATAAGCGATTCCATTGTAGAGCTAGTTCCATCGGTCCAGAACTTCCCTGGTGGGGGAACCTTCGAGATCATGGTACCACAGCCACGGTCAGACCTTTTTGTCAATGTCCCAGCTCTAAAGAAGATCGATGCCATGCTGCTCAATATTCTAGATGGGTTCTCTAATTCGGAATTCTGTTACGTGGAGCGTGGAATTGTAGTCTCTGGAGATGATGACACCAAGAACTTCATGTTGTCATTGACTTCTGGGTCTGAGACATCGTCGGTGAGGCTGGAAGAGAAATGGTGGCTGCCGTTTCCTAAAGTTCCTCAAAAGGGATTGTCTGAGAATGCAAGGAAGAAGTTGCAGCAGTGTAGGGAATGCACTAATCAGATTCTTAAAGCTGCCATGGCTATTAACAGCAATGTGCTTGCTGAGATGGAAATCCCAGATACTTACTTGGACAGCCTACCCAAGGTAATAATTCAAAACTCTGTCTCTTCCATATATATTAGTGGTTACATTTCGTTGTCATTGATTCTTTGGTGGTGTGTGGTTGATTATTGAAATAAAATATGTTTTGGGATACGATAGATAGTGAATGTTTAAATGAATATGATAGTTTCTCCTAATAATGCTTAAAGTACTAATATTCTAATCAGTCTTTCGTAATAAGGGAAAATTAACTATTGAAATTAATCAAGGACAAGATGATCTTAAAGACTAATGGATTTGAAAGTATCACTTCCCATCCACTACATTTATAAATCCATCAACGATTACACTTTGAATTCATCCAACCTAGTAATGAATGCACTGTGCCACAATCAATTTGCTGATGGAACCAGGCAATAGTTCATTCGCCAAATGACCCCTAAACCATGTTTCTATCCTCTTCAATCTCTGTAATCTTACTTTCAAGTTCTTGCCTTTCTGATTGTATCCTTATTCCTTTATCTTTTTTCAGAGCGCGAAATCTTGTTTAGGAGAGACGTTACATGGTTACCTAGCTGCTGACAAGTTCTCTCCTGATGGCTTCATGGATCGCTTAGATTCATCCTCGGAATTCACCAGTCTGGAAGTAGCTAACCAGATTGAAGCTTCTGCTCATATATGGAACCAGAAATACATCAGAAAGTACATGCCTGGCGGAGGGAGGTCGACAACATCATCGTCATCATGGGGTGGCAAAAAACTTAAAAGCTCAGCTGCCGAGATTCCCAAATGCAAGATTCTGGCAAAAAGAGCCGAGAATGTCTTGCACAGTTTACGCATTCGGTTCCCTGGCCTTCCACAGACCTCCTTAGACATGAGCAAGATTCAACATAACAGGGTATGTGATATTTTACCATTCAATAAATCATCGTGCTCTTGTGCCTTTTCATTACTAGTAGTAAAACATTGAATATTTGTTCTGTTGAATAAAACTTGGAATACTTTGGAGTTTGGGTAGTGGGTTAGGTTTGGAATTCATTACTATCCTACTACCTGAAAATTGCTGCCTGATACCTAACCGATCGTGGCTACAAATTTGATTTACTTTCCGAATCCTGTGCCAGTATAAGTAAGATAAACCCGAACCATTCAAGATAAGAGAGTTAAGCATGCCTGCCCACTACTTGCCGTCCACAAAAGCTCACCCACATTTCTTTTTTTGCAGGATGTAGGGCGTGCCATCATCGAGAGCTACTCAAGGGTAATGGAGAGCCTAGCATTCAACATCGTAGCGAGAATCGAAGACCTCCTATATGTCGACGACGCCACAAAGCAACGTGCAGCAGCAGAGTCTCTGTACACAGCACAAGGCCGGCTGAGCTGTTCATTTGCCAAACAAAGGTGGATATCCCCCACAGCTCCTTTCTCTTTCGACCATTCCGGTGAGTTAGTCAGTTATCATCACAGCGGAACCATTCCGCAGTCTCCAAGGAATAGCCATAGTAGGGAAAGGGAGCCTCTAGATCAAGCTCTAGAGAAGCTGACTTTCTAAGAAAATGGCCCTACTACTACTACCCCATAACAGTTTCTTCCTTCCTTTCCCAACTCCCATTCCCTCGAGCACATGGGTAGATTGACAGAGTTCATAGATCTGTACATATGAACGATTGACGTTTTTAGCAGTTGAAAAATTGGGAGTCGGTTGGTTATTTAGGGGCAGGGAGGCATGGCAGTGGCGTGATATGCAATATGGGCTATAACTAGTTTGGGAAGTCGTACGTTGTATTTATAGGAATAGGTAGTCGATTGAGGGTCTGTCTTCATTCTAATTGCTAGAGTTGATTAGCTGTGTGGGTTCGTTCTAGATTCGTAGGAGCTGAAAGGTACTGAAGTTGTAATGACCATAGAGATGGGTGAGCGTCAAGTTTCTCTCTTTGTCGCTGTACCTATCAGCAGTAGAAAGCAGTGGACCACCAGAATAAGTATCCCGGATTCCAAACAGATGTATGCAGATTGCAGAGGAAGAGAGCTGTAAAATTGAGAATATTTATGGTTGTTAAGTTTTCAGTAAATCAGGGGTGAAGTTTGCTTAGCTGTAAAATTAATTGCTTGAATGAATTTCGTGTTGTACGAGTTTGGTGGTCACACGAAGGCCAGTGCTGGTTATGGCTCAGTTCTATCTAGAATCGGAATGAATTAGTAAAAAAAACAACTTCAATTGTTTTTGGTTCGATTTAAGGTGACAATAAAGAGAAGAATGATGTGAATTGGATGAAAATTGTATTTGTTTCGATTTTGGTTCAATTTTAAATGAGGTGAAGTATTTTTGGCATTTTAAGGAGATAGAATGATCAAAATAAAATACGTATAATCATTCCTAAAGTTGATTCGTTAAAAGTCGGGTAACATTAGCAACCCTAACATACCCATTAGTGGTAGGCAGGTGGTGCACTCGAATCGAATTGTTGACACAAACAACATTGCATGTAAATTAGACAACATCGCATGTGTGACGGCAATTTGATAGGTACTTTCAAACAGAACCACATAAGTAAGCATCTAAATGCACCGCATGTTTGAATGCAATGACTTCTTTTGAAAGCAGCGCATTGTCCCAGTGACGACTTTGATTCAAGCTCTTAGAGATATTGTGGAACCTTACTACTCCTCTCGTTCTCACCTTCACTATTTAGAAAGGGACATTCCATCACAATCTTGCGAAACATATTAGATCAAAGAGACGACTTTTAGAATTGTTATTGAAAAACTACTACCCTCAGAGTCAGAGAGAAACAGATTAGATCAAACTCGATGAGTCTAAATCGATGAAAACGAAGGACATAAGGTGCAGGGGTTGGAGATGATTCTTATTTGAATTTGGATGGGCCTCAAGTCCTTCAGTCCACTTGATTACAGATCACTCTACTTAAGTAATCTGATTGGGTCGAGCCCTAATTGCTTTCAAACCATTTTTCCCGCTCTTGAGTGAAGCTAAACAGAAATATGCAGAAAGCAGAGTGTGCAACTTAAAGGAACATAATAGTGAGAGGGATGACACAATATTTTTTTGTTAACCGAGTTTAGCCTATCACTTACGTCTGGGTTCAAAGGTGGTTGCCCTCTGGGACCTAGTTTTCATAGGGTTTCTTATTTCACAGACTAACCACAAGTGAAGTGGATCTCAAACCCTTATACAATTTGCAGAACTGAAATCAACCAAGCTTTCTTTACACACCAATAGCTAAAGAAGGCTTCTACCTACTACTTCCACTCAAGCAATCCTAGAGAGCTAAACCTCGACTTCTTACAATTGCTAATCAGTAATCACATAATTTTAGTAGCTATTTGATCTCAACCACAATTCACACCCAACTCTTCTTCTTCACCATCTTTTATACTTTACTAGAGATGGAACAACGAAGAGCATGAAGGATTAGCTTACCTTGACAAAACCAATGATAATAGGCCGGATTGGGAGCAACAGCGACATCAACGGTGATGGTCTTGACCGATGCAGTGCCTGTGCCATCGATGTATGAATAGAGATCGAAACTCATGGGCGGAGTCTCCAGTTGTGAACGCCATGAATGAAAATTTAGAGAGATGAGCTTTAGAGGAAGCTGAGCTGCAGGATTGAAGGTTATGATGGTCTTCTCGATAGAGGTGGAGCCGAAGCTTGAGCTCGAGGTGACCGTAGCAGATCTGTCAGCCATGAGTACAAGGAAACATGGATGCATGATATAACCCGGAGAATTAGGTTCTATCTAGGGATTGGGATTGGTGAGAGATCAACTAGGGATTGATCCCGGGATGAACAGAAGAAGAGGAAGAAGGAGGATTTGGATTGGGCGAATGGAAGAAGGAGGGAAGAGGGAGGTCGGCCTCGCAGCTGCCTTGGGGAAGAGGAAGGGGAATCTCGGTAGAGGGGGAAAGGGTGAGAGAGAGAGTGTTGACAATTAGGATATAGGTTTATGCTTGCTTAGTGACCTAATCCCATGTACAAGTAGTTTATATAAAAAAATGGATAATTCCCTACTGCTACCCGACTTATAAAATATTCCCCAATTCCCGAAATAGTCCCAATAATATGAAATAGCGATAAACCGACAATTAATCAAAGTACTAAAATGCAAGTTTCTATCATCCCCGCTTCCTTCGAAAAACAACCTTGTCCCCAAGGTTGTTCCCAGCGTCTGGCTAACATCATCAGGTCGGGCTTCGGGCATTGGTACCAATGGTGAACCGGCCATCACAATTGAAACACTTTTCCTCTCGCCTCTTTTGCTCGATCTCGACCGGGGAGAGTCGCACGAACCCCTTTTGTATGGGCCGCGACCCCACCCTAGCCACCGGCGCCGTGCTTCCACTCTCGGCGTTAGCTCCATATTCATTTCCCGCCGGCGATCCTCCACCGCTGTCATTGGTCCCACTACTTCCTCCCCCTCCAGTTGGCCTCGGGTATCGGCCAATGGTAGCCTCCAGCTGGCAAGTTCTTCCTCTTTATGACATGCAAAACGAAAAGTAGCTTTCAAAGAATCCGGCTCGAATACTCTGACCGTCGTTGCTATCTCGGATTTGAGGCCCGCCATGTATAGCCCAACCAATGTGTCATCCGGAACTCCCCTACAATGGTTACCCAGCTTGAAGAACTCTGTGTGGTAGTCGGCCACAGTGCCGGTCTGTTTCAGCTTCGTCAGCTGCTCAGGTGCCCACCCTTCTTATTTTCCAAACTGGTAGCGGAGCTCCTCCTGAAACATGGGCCAGGTGATCAAGGTCTCAGCAAGCGCGTAGGATCTCTCCATCCACTCCCACCACTGGAGCGCGTCAACCTCCAAATAAAAGGACGCCAGGTAGGCCTTCCTCTCCTCCGGAATCGGGTAGTTTTTAAACCACCTCTCAGCTGCATACAACCAAAGACCCGCATCCTCTTGCCCATTGAATTTTGGAAACTCAATGATAGGAGGGTTGGCTCGAAAAACTATTCCATCAGTTCCTTCATAGTTATGATAATACGACCCATACCTGTCATTACTCGGTGTCCCCCACGCCTGCCCATGCAAGATCCCCTACCCAGGACTCGGATTTCCTGGCCCATAGTCACCCGGGTAGCCGCCTGGTTGGCCCCGATACCCTCCAGGAGCATGGGGTGCCCCATACGGACCTTCCCAACCTGCTGGTCCCATGCTGTACACCCTTCTTGGCTGTTGATCGGAAGGGCTCGGTCGGTGTCCGGTTTGACCCACCTCGGGCCGACCCATACCGGCCCATCCAGGTCCAGTCCTGCTCACCTTGGTTCGACCCGCGCCGGCCCACCCGATCTCGGTTCGACCACCTTCAGTCCGCCCCATACCGGCCCAGCCGGGTTTGATCCGACCCGCATCGGCCAAACCAGCCACGGTCTGCCCAGCTGGAGCAGATCCCACTCGCCCAGCCTGGTCGGCTGTCTTACCCGGCTCGGGCCCCCTCTGGTCCACCACCGGTTTGACCCACTGCGCCTGTCGATCCACCAGACTGAGCTCGTCATCTTCGGCCTCGTCATCCAGGCCCATCCACACAAGCCCATTGGCGCCTCTCGCAAAATGGCCCACCATCTCTGATCCAACATTCAACAGAGGCCCTTCCGCATCATAGTCTGGCATCTTGCCCTTACCCTTGCGGGCCGCAATTTCCTGGGCCGTAGTTGTAGGCAAGAGACCCGAGCCCGCTCCCAACCCTAGCGGCACTGGGCCCGTTCCTGTTCCGCCACCAGTCGCGCCCCGCCCGGGCTCGGCATCCGCCTCCTGGGCCTCGCCCGCCGCGCCCCTTGCCGCCTCCGCCGGTGCCTTCGCCGCCGATCCCTCACCATCAGCCGAGTAGCCTCCACCCGCCGCGGCCCTCGCCGCCGACCTGTCGCCGCCGGTCATGCCTCCACTGCTGCCTCCGGCGCGCCCCAAGGCCTCAGCCAGCATCTCCTTAAGCTCGCCAATCGTGAGCCACAGTGCCTGCGAGTCCGCCTCGCGGGCCCGCTCACCCTTCAGCCTGGACCGGCACTCCTGCTCCATCGCCTCCGCCATTTTTTCCAAGTAGGTGCGGAGCTCTTCACGGATCGTCTTGTTGACCAGCTCCCCATCCCTCGGATGGGAAACCTCGTGCGCGCCATCGCCAGAGGATGGCAGTCCCATCGCCGCCCCAACTACGGCCTGCTCCTGTGCCGCCTTGGCCGCCTTCTCAGCTGCAGTCATGGACTTCTTCAGCACCATCTTGATCGTCTTTGTTTGATCGAGAACGGGGCTTTGATACCAAATGATAGAACCCCGAGAATTAGGTTCTATCTAGGGATTGGGATTGGTGAGATATCAACTAGGGATTGATCCCGGGATGAACAGAAGAAGAGGAAGAAGGAGGATTTGGATGGGCGAATGGAAGAAGGAGGGAAGAGGGATTCCGACCGCGCGGCTGCCTTGGGGAAGAGGAAGGGGAATCTCGGCAGAGGGGGAAAGGGAGAGAGAGAGTGTTGACAACTAGGATTTAGGTTTATGCTTGCTTAGTGGCCTAATCCCATGTACAAGTAGTTTATATAAAAAATGGATAATTCCCTACTGCTATCCGACTTATAAAATATTCCCCAATTCCCGAAATAGTCCCAATAATCTGAAATAGCGATAAACCGACAATTAATCAAAGTACTAAAAGGCAAGTTTCTATCAATGCAGATGGAGAGAAAAAGAAAATTTTAAGAGTATAGTTGATTCTAGCCGATCGTTGTTAGCTTTGATACCATGTAAGATAGATATGGAAAATGAAGCATAATTCCATTTATTGTGGTTTGCAACCTTTATACAGATTACATGAGGATTCGATAGAGAGGTTGTTACATGTTGTTGCATGAAAGTAGCTACCACTACTCTACTACTTGGAGAATACGGTGAGGGCAGTATCTGAAGGAAATAATTGGAATAAAGAATTTTATTCTTTATCTCTTACCGTACTCCTTTGTATTTTAGGAATACAAACTCATGTTTATTTTATTTCATAGATCAAGGACAATCAATTATTCCTGTGCAAACTATTTAGGAGTGTAACAATAAAAATTTGGCTATTACCTTCCACCAAATACATCTCAATTGCTAATTCTACCTTCTTCACTATCTCAATTGCTAATTAGTCTACCTTCTTCACTAAGACTTACATTTAAAAAAAAAAAACTAGTGTGGTTTCTCGCAGCAGTTTCTTCTTAGTGAGAGTAGGGGTCCAGACAAATGCTTGTGTATCCCACAGGAAATAATAATTTATTTCCAAAAAAGGATTGATGGATTGTAGTTGGTTGTTAATGTATATTTTTTAACATGGCTAAGATTCATGAAATTAAAAGGAAATAAACTAAGCAAACAAAGGGGGGAAAAAGCAAATAAAACTCGCTTCCGACGCAAAACTCGTCAACACCAAGTTAAACTCGCTTTGATAGAGTCAATTGTTTTGTTTTTTGGGTGTGTGAATAAATAAGAAAACAAAACTGAAGAAACGAAGAAGCAAGTCTTTCCCAAATATTCCTTCAAACTTCCACTAAATCATCAATGTGAGTAAAAATCAATCATGATCCAAACTCGTCAACACCAGGTTCAACCCGCTTTGACCGGGTCGATTGTTTTGTTTTTTGGGTGTGGGAATAAATAACAAAACAAAAATTAAAAAACAAAAAAAACACAAGAATGTCACTCGTGTAAAGCTCGTCCTCGACCCAAAATTCACGAACACCGGGTCGAATTAGATCGAATACCATTTGGGTTCAATTGTCATTAAAATAATTAGTTAAAAAACCAAAAATTCATTAACGCTGAGTTCAACTCGCTTTAACCGGGTCGAATTAGGTCGAATGGTCATTGATTTAAGCTTGTAAAACTCATTGTCGACCTAAAATGCGCCAACAATAATAATTAGAAGAAAACAAAATAATCAAAGTTTAATGACAACAAAGGCAAGTGGGGCGAGTTTTTAACAAATTCACCCCGACTCAACCCGTCAATCACAAAAGAGTGCAAAACTTGTTCTCGACCCAAAATTTGATAACATCGAGTTCAACTCGCTTTAACCTTGAATTAGGTCAAATACCATTGATTTAAGTGTGTAAAACTCATTGTCGATCCAAAATTTATCAATATGGGGTTCAACTCGCTTAATAATAAAAAGAAAACAAAACAACAAAAGTATAAAATGTTAGCAAAGGCAAGTAGGGTGAGTTTTTAATAAAGTCACACTCACCCGATACGTCAATTACAAAAGCATGTAAAACTTGTCCTCAAACCAAAATTCGTTAACACCTAGTATAACACGCTCTAACTGGATCGAATTAGGTCGAATACTCATTGATTTAAGCGTGTAAATCTTGTTTTCGTCCAAACATTCGTCAACACCGAGTTAAACTAACTTTAACCGAGTCGACTTGAGGTTGAATACCTATTGATTTGGCGTGCAAAACTCGTTGTCGGCCCAAAATTCGTTGACACTGGGTTCAAATCGCTTTTACCGAGTCGAATTAGATCGAATATCCATTGATTTGGGTTGAATTTGGGTACAATTGTCTAAGTTAATTAATTAGGTAAAGCATGTAAAACTTGTCCATGACCCAAAATTCGTTAACACCGAGTTCAACTCGCTCTAACGGGGTCGAATTAGGTCGAATATCAATTGATTTAAGCGTGCAAAACTTGAACAACCCCAGGTTCGTCTTGCTTTAACCGGGTGAACATTGATTTAAGAGTGTAAAACTCGTTGTGGACCCAAAATTCATCAACACTCGGTTCAAATCGCTTTAACCATGTCTAATTAGGTCGAATATCCATTGATTTGGGTTGAATTTGGGTATAATTGTCATAAGTCAATTAATTAGGTAAAGCATGTGGAACTCATCCTCGAACAAAAATTTGTTAACACCAAGTTCAATTCGCTCTAACCGGCTCCAATTAGGTTCCACTCGCTTCAACCGAGTTGAATTAGGTTGAATACCCATCAATTTGGGTTGAATTTGGATTGAATTGTCTTAAGTTAATTAATTAGAACCTTAATGGCACAAAAACTTGTTCTCGACAGGTAATTACTAAACATCAGGTTCAATTCGCTTTGATGGGGTTGAATTATGTGGAATACCTATTGATTTGGGTTTAATTTGGATTCAATTGTCATAAGTTAATTAATTAGAACCTTAATTATAATGGCGCAAAAACTCGTAGAACTCGTCCTCGAACAAAAAATCGTTAACATCTAGTTCAATTCACTCTAGCTGGCTTGAATTAGTTTCAACTCGCTTTAACCGAGTCAAATTAGGTTGAGTACCCATTGATTTGGGTTGGATTTAGGTTGAATTGTCATAAGTTAATTAGAACCTTAATGGCACAAAAACTTATTGTCGACAAAATTTGTGTCAACACTGGGTTCAACTCGCTTTAATGGGATCGAATTAGTTGGAATACCTATTGATTTGGGTTCAATTTGGGTTCAATTGACATAAGTTAATATTAAAACCTTAATCATAGTGACACAAAAACTCGTAAAGCTCATCTCGAAAACAAAAATCTGTTAACACCGAGTTCAATTCGCTCAACCGGCTTGAATTAGCTTCAACTCGCTTTAACCGAGTCGAATTAGGTTGAATAACCATTGATGTGGGTTGAATTGTCATAAGTTAATTAATTAGAATCTTAACGCCACAAAAACTCATTGTCGACAAATTTTTTGTCAACACCGGGTTCAACTCGTTTTAACGGAGTTGAATTAGGTGGAATACCTATTGATTTGAGTTGAATTTGGGTTCAATTGCCATAAGTTAATTAATTAGAACCTTAATCATAATGGCACAAAAACTACTCCAAACTTTGGGTAATTACAAAAAGAATACCCTTGTTATGTGACTCTATGAAATAGTGTTTTAGAACTTCTTTTAAGAGTTTAAATTTAATAATCATAGTCTTGAACGTCTAGCTTTCTGATTCTCTGATTTCGCAGACCTTCCTTCTTTCTTGGTACTCTTTCATGTATAATATATTTCATGGAGGTACGAGCAATATTTGATTGCTCTAGATAGTTTTCTTACCTTTTCTTTGCTTGTTGAGAAAAAGGAAAGATCATGCCAACAATCTCCCTCTTCTTTAAGAGGGGGGAGAAACAAGAGAGAACTAATTTGTTAAATTTTTTTGTCAAACATCCCTATTGTTGGGTTTCTTCTGGTCCTTGCAGGTTAACTTGGGGACCGGAACCTTCTTCGGGCTTCTCGGTTCATTTCATGTATAGGCAGCTGGTTTTAGAAAAGTTTCCCGGTGACCCGGAGTTTCCTCACAAGGCAGTCTGGCGAAAACAGGTCCCTACAAAGATTGGATGTTTCATTTGGCTTGTTGTTCACAACCGCATCCTTACCCATGAGAATCTCATGCGAAGAGGTTGGAAACTGGCAAGTAGATGTCCTTTGTGCGAGAAGGAGGGTGAGACTACCAATCATCTATTTAGAACGTGTGATTACAATAGCAAAATTTGGGGCTGGTTCATGGAGATTTTTCGATTCTATGGCCCACTGCCGATGGGGATTGATGATGTAGTTCGATGCTGGCCGTGTGAAGAACCGTCCACGTGGCTGGGATGGTTTAGAAACTGCTTCATCCATGCTTTTACTTGGGAAGTCTAGAGGAACGGAATGCGAGCATCTTTGAGGATATAGGAAAAGCGTGGTAGGAAGTTACTCATAGAATTGGAAGGACCCTTGTGGAATTGATCGCGACGGAGGGATTGATTAGTGATCATAACAAGGGAGAGTGGTTGAATCGTATCTTCGAAGTGCGTCATGTTTCTCCTAGCATCCAGGAGTGATCCGCTGGTGGGCTGTAGTCTTTGCTTTTGGTTTCGTCTTCTGAGTTGTGTTGTTTGACGGGCTGGGGTTTATTGTGAGTTGTCTTCTAATTTGAGCTGTTGTTTATCCCCCAGTTGTGGTGCTCGTCCAGGGTTGATGGGGATTTCTGTCTCTTCTGGAGTGTTTCCTTTCCTTCTCTACTCTCTTCTTTTGTTCCTTCTATCCTTTTCTTTTGAGATCTTTCTATGTTTATACACCCCTGGTGGATGTTTTTTTCTTTTTGGTAATAAAATTCACCTTCATAAAAAAAAAAACAATCTCCCTCTTCTTTGCTTTTTTTGCACATATTCGCCTGTAATGGTTTCTAGTCATCCAATAGTAGCATTCATCTAAGCATACCAAATAATGAAACTTAAAATAGAGCTGATTATTCACACACACAAAAGTGGAGTAATACGAGTACAGATCTGGTACCCATAGTTATCAAAGTAACGCATCCACAATATGTTTAGGATTTTTTATTGTTTCTTCAACAACACAAAAAATAAAAGGATAAGGCGGAATTGAAGGGCAATCTCACACCGGGAAGAAGGCTCTATCAATATAAGGGTAGATGCTTGACCAAATCAAGGAGAATACTTGATTGATACAGAGACAACACTGTACGCGATTGGAGTCCACCAACGACAAGAGCAAAATTCACAAGCAACACGCTCAATGAACAAAAGGGGACTTCAATTAATCAAATCCTAATCATCTCCAAATTTCGTGTTTATAACCCTATAAATAGGTCTGAAAAAATAAAACTAATGAAAACACCAGAAAGAAAAAAGAATCATAACACAAAAAGGTAACTAAACTCGTCACGCTCTGATTCCCGGTCTCAATCCCCTGTCGGGGATTTAAGTGCAACTAGTCGGGGGCTCGTCTACCTCCAATCTCGGCCTCCTCTTCAAATCCTCAGTCGAGGATTCTTTCCTTGCTGGTCGGGGGTCTTCCTTCACCAACCCCTTGAGAAACCTCGCAAGGGAGACTTCCTAGTCATATTAGTATTGATACTCCCCCTCAGTATGTAACAGTTGAGAGTTTTGCAGAGAGGACAAGCAAAGTCACCAATTGTCCATAGTTTTTTAAAAGATAAAGGAAAGATATACCCCCCTTGGGTCAGAGTACCCTCTAACAATTGCGGTGTAGGATTGGTTCTTCATAGTTATGCTCACCATCATCACTTGAGATCATTTCCTGAAGGCTCCATTCATGTGTCCATGTCCTTGAGTCGCTCTTGTTATCTTTCACGCTCTCCCTACTCTTTAGATTCTATAATGGCGCGCATGAGATCAACATTCTCCTTCGGAGTGAGAATCTTTGTTTTCTTGAACCGCTTGGATGATGCAGAAGATCCTCCCCTTGGATGACTAGGATCCTTGACCCTAATGTGGGGTAGGTAGAGGTCTCATCCATGATGCAGAGTGAGATGAGAACTGAAGGTCGTCAAGGTCCATACCAAGCTTCTCCATAAAAAGAATTACGGGAGTAGCGAGGGGAGTGTCCCAGTTTGTAGGGTCAAGAACGAACTTGAGCAGGTGGAGACACATGAGGGAGGTGAGGTCAAGCTTCTTTCCTTTCTTGGCATGAGACATGGCAAACATATCAAAAGGCATAATAACATGGTGGTGATAGGTTCGAGGAAGGAAGACACGAGTGACCGGCCAGTGGAGCATCCTGATGTTAGTCAAGTTCATCCCGAATACATACTGTTCAACCAAGTAAAATGGGTTTGCCAAGGGCCATTGTGGTGAAGATTATGGTAGAATCACCGAATAGCTAAAGGACATAAGTGGGTGGAATCAGGTTTACGAAAAGTAAAAAAGGGATCACAGTCTAGACTGATGACAAGAACACAAACCTTGGAGGAAAAAGCAGAGAAGTGAATTCCAGTTTAGTGGATATGTCAACATGCTTTAAAAATGATTGAACTTGTTGCAACTCTCAACCGAGCATCAACACTTGTTGGATGCAAAGAACACCTTCTTGTCTGATAGTTGTAACCCCTCCATATTGAAGTTAACGAAGAGAGACGTAGGTTAATAACAAGGAGAGCAAGGCAGTTTTAGGGTTTGATGATGATGAATGAGAAAAAAGTAGTCTTTAAATAGATACGGAGATATTTAGATTGGGAAAGAAAAGCTTTGGAAAGAAAGTAATGATGACATGATCGTGGGCAGATGCAATGAAGTCAGAAAGTTGATTAGCCAATTGGAGAGATTACCAAGAAAGCTAATGATGAGAGAATAAGCTTGCATTCATTACCTTAAGAGACAGAAGAGTATGGAGACAAGGAAGAGGGCTTGGTGAAAGTATCGGTCGGTTGTTGTTCACTAGGAAGAAATAAGATCTGGATAGAACTAGCTTGAAATAAATCTGAAGAAAGTGATACTTAATTTTTATGTGTTTGGTTTTGGAGTGCTGAACAGGGTTCTTACTCATGTTTATGGCACTATGTTTGTCGCACAATATAGGAAGAGCAGACATATTAAATCTAGTTTCGAAGTTGATGTTTAAGCCATAGCATCTGGGCACAACAATTTCAAGCATCAAGATATTATGCTACCATTGTAGAAAGAGAGACACAAGCTTGTTTCTTTGGGGACAAAAAGAAAATGAAAGATACGCCAATAAATTAACAACCTCTAGATGTACTTTCGCGATTAGTATGAGGGCCATCAAAGTCAAAGTCTGTGTATCCTAGAAGATCAAGAATGTTGGAAGCAGGATACCAAAATCCTAAGGTGGGAGTATGAACTAGATATCAAAGGATTCTTTTAGCTGCACTAAGATGAGATTGTTTGGGAATTGCTTGGAATCTGGCACACATACAGACATTGAACGTTATGTATGGTCTTATGGCTGTAAAATAGAATATAGATCCTATGATCCCTCTGAACATTTTCTCATCAACGGGATTGCCATCTTCATGAGAGTTCAGCTAGATATAGAGGAAGCGGTATGAGTTTTGGCGGGTTTGGCAGAACTCATCTGGTATTTGGCAAGAAGAATTTGGACATACTTAGTTTGATGAATCATGATGTTAGATTTATTTGAAGACCGAGGAAGAATCAGCCCTCTCATCATGCTCATTTTAAATGAGCTTTGCATTAGAGAGCATAATGCATATCAGAGTTGTTCATTTGTTGCACCAAACTATGTCATCGACATAAATATGAACAAGAAATATATTATATTTAGAATGATTGAGAAACAAGGTAGTGTCTATAGATCCTCTATAGAATCCGTGATCAAGAAGAAAGGAGCTAAGATGGTCATACCAACCATAGGAGTTTATTTAAGAGTTAATACCATATAGCGCCTTTTTGAGTTTATAGACATGATCTAGAAAGATTATTTTCAAAACCAAGTGGTTGTTCTACATAAACCTCTTTATTTAGCTAACCATTTAAAAAGATACTTTTGACATCCATTTGAAACAATTTAATTTGCTGGCAATAGCAAAACTAGTAGATGTATGGCTTCAATTCTTACTACAGGAGCAAAACTTTCTTCATAATCAGTCCTTCTGCATGATCAATACCTTTCACAACTGACCCAACTTTATTTCTGGTGATTTTTCCTATTTCGCCATATTTGTTTTGAAATACCCATTTTGTACCAATTATAGGGGTTAAAATACATCAGGTTCCACTTAAGTTTGAGAATTGGGGTAGACATATCACTTAAGTTTGAATAGGACAACGAGTACCATTAATGTCGTCAAAATGTGCATCCGTCTACTTTTCCATCCAACCCAAACTTTTAATTACTTTTTGATACCCAAATTTTTTTAAAACATTCAAAACTATATTTCAACAAGTTTTAGCTAATATAATAATTAGAAAACCTACTAAACCTATTATTTCTAGAATGACTAATCAAAAAATTTCAATAAAATAGATAAATTAGTAAAAATATTTAAAAAATATTAAAAAGAATAATAAATATACTAGAATATTATAATAAATATTTAAATCAACATTATAATATCTATTTAAACCCTCTAATTCAATTACAAGCACCATTAAAAATAAATAAAATAAAAAAGAATAAATGGAACCTAATCGATCATCAATACATCAAAATAAAAAAGGATAAATGGAACACAATAAAAAAGAATAAAACATATTCCACTAATTGAAAAAAAATAGAACGAAAAAAGATGAAAAGTAACCAAATAATAAATAAAATATAAAAGCTACAACATTCGATAAAAAATTTAGCAAATAAAACATGACTATAAAAACTACAATATTGTTGAGTTACAACATTCGTGGAATAATTCAATTATTAGAACACATAATGATAATTAAAAATAATTATAATGATAATTGATTCTAAATTTTCAAAAATTGATTTGGTATCAAGTATTCAAAAGAGGATTCCAATTAAACAATAAAAAATATTGTTTTTCATAAGTCCAAATGATTTTTTTTACAATAAGAAAAGTAGAAGAACCAATTATGAAATTTAGAAAACGGAATATTCCAAGAATATTCTGTCAACTTTAACGAAATGCACTTAGCTGTAAACTTAAGTTATGCCGGGTGCACATATAATAGAGTTCAGTGGTACCCGACGCCCTATTCAAACAAAAGACAGGCAGAAAGGCACAACCTTCTCAATTGGAAGATCCCTATATGGATAATACACATTCCAATTGACCAAAAAGCATAAGTTGCTTGCATGTGTTTTGCTTTGGCTCTAGTGATCAGTTGAGTTTATAGATCTCTTATTAATTAAGAGGTTAGGTGTCTTTTATAAATATGAGGAGCCGATTTAGGAATAGTTTCTCATTCCTTGTTTAAATTATATTGAGAGAGAGGGATATTCGAAATCTTTTGAATGTTGAGGAATTTGCTAAATGTTTATGACTGGTAAGGGGTAATCGGAATAATGTCATCTTGATCTTGAATCTTGATGATCTAGTGAGAAGCATTGAACTTAATGTGAATGGATTTGTACATTTGGATTTAGGTTCGACCGAATGGTTAGATCGATGGTTACGTACAAGGAGTATTGGAATCGTAGATTAGAAATAATAATAATAATAATCATTATTATTACCATCATAATAAATAATAATAATAATAATCACCATCACTTGTCGTTTCGCCATCAACAACAAACACATTATCTACAAATATATAAAGGCAAAACATGGGTTGGAATTCTCCCATTTCAAATTTTGTTGTCTAAGAGTGATTCTAGAAATGTCAGTTTTGTCATTGCACCCCGACATTTGGATTTAGGTTCGACCGAACAGTTTGGTTGACGGTTACGTACAAGGGGTTGGAACCATATATTAGAAATAATAATAATAACATTAGTAACTATTATTATTATTATTATCATCATCATCATGGGAAATCGACAAGTGATGGTTATTATTATTATTATTATTATTATTATTATTATTATTATAATCATCATCATAATAATAATAATCACCATCACTTGTCGTTTCCCCATCAACAACAAACACATTATCTACAAAATATATAAAGGCAAAATATGGGTTGAAATTCTCTCATTTCAAATTAAGTGGTCTGAGAGTGATTCTAGGAAGGTGATTTTTGTCATTGCACCTAGTTCATGCTTATATATTTAAAACGTTATCATTGGAGTTTGAACATTTGTCACTTAAATGAAGAAAGATCATTGTAACCAACTAGACTACATTTTATTTATTATTATGTCTTTGTTTAAACTCTAGAAATATGTTTGGTGATAATACTTATATTTTTATATTTTATCTTAAGCTTTTTAGGGTGTGCCTACGGTGACATGTATATCACGGTGACTTGCACTTTCCGGTCGACCTCAATTAGGATTAGGTCGACCTCATTTAGAATTTGGTCGACCTCATTTAGAATTCGGTCGACCTCATATAGGATCTGGTCGACCTCATTTAGGATTCGGTCGACCTCATATAGGATCAGGTCGACCTAATCTGTTGTTTCAGTGTAAAAACAGTTCATGGTGCCTACTTTGGATATTCATATCATACAATTGGCTAGATGGAAAATGAAGACTAATGACTTGTTTTGAAGCTGGAGTGTCCCTCTACATATTGAAGTGATTGAGAGCTCGATAAGAAGTCAAGAAGACAATTTTTGAACCTCATCAAAAGGCTATGCCAAAACTGGGAAACTGCCTGGAAATGACTAAGTCTGGAAACGTGTTTGTGAAGCCTATTTTGGAGCTCAATTCGAGAAGCATGAATGCGAGTCGAGTCCAGGAGCCTCTACCACGTTAAATTAGGTATGTTTTTATACAAATTCAAGGCATTGGATGAAAGATTGGATATCTGTAAGGCTTCAAACTAAAGGGTCGAAGTTGCTACAAAGGCTGTTTTTCTGGCAGACTTTGAGCACAAGCAAGCTGCCAGAAAAACAGTCTTCTTAGCAACTTCGAGCCTTTTGTTTGAAGCCTTAAAGATATTCAATCTTTCATCCAATGCCTTGCCTTTGTATAAAAAAATACGTAATTTAACGTGGTAGAGGCCCTTGGACTTGACTCGCATCCATGCTTCTCAAATTGAGCTCCAAAGTAGGCTTGCCAAACACGTTGCCAGACTTAGCCATTTTCAGGCAGTTTCCCAGTTTTGGCATAGCCTTTTGTTCAGGTTCAAAAATGGTCTTCTGGACTTTCTATTGAGCTCCCAAGTACTTTAATGTGTAGAGGGACACTTCAGCTTCAAAACAAGCCTTTAATCTCCAATTTTCATCTAGCCAATTGTAAAATATGAATCTCCAAAGTAGGCACCATGAAACTGTTTTTACATTGAAACAACAGATTAGGTCGACCTAATCCTATATGAGGTCGACCGAAAAGTGCATGTCACTGTGACATGCATATCACCATAGCAAAGTCCAGCTTTTTATACTTTATAGAAAGAGATTAGTTCTGAAATCGGAACTCAAGTAGTATTGATTCAAACATTAATATTAAATTGTATGTGTTGTTTAGTTTAGACTAAATACAGAACTGTAACCAAAACATGGATTTTTGTGACGAGTATAATCATTTTTTATGACAAATGTACACATAATATAATGATAAAATTGAAAAATGAGAGTCTCATTTCAAATTTCATGGTCTGAAAAGTGAAGGAAGCTCTTTTTTGTCATAGTGTCCAATTTATCTTTATATTATGTGTAAATTTGTGACAAAAAACTACTATATTAGTCACAAAAATCCATATTTTGGCTACACATATGTATTTTGTCTAAGCTGAACCACACATAATAATTTATTATTTAATGTTTGAATCAATGTTACTTGAGTTTCGATTTCACAATTAATCACTTTCTATAAGATATAATAATTTCCGGTAAAATATCTTTCCTACTTGGTTGAAGAAGCTCTTTCTATAAGATCTATTTCAAATTTCGTGAAGTGAGAGTGAGAGTGAAAGTAGGAAGAGTATTTTGTCATCACAATTATTATCTACTTCATATGAAAAAATATCAATATCAAAATTTGAATCATGGTCACTTCAAACAAAAACAATAATCATAATAAATTACACTAAATAAAAAAAATTTATCTTCTTAAATTATAAACATGCACTAAGCGAAGATTTGAAAAGCAACGGAGTTTTCACGGTTAGCTAGCCTATTAAATCTTATGAAAAGCAAAGTTTAATACATGATTTATAATTTTTATTGCTTGAAATATTTCAACACAAATTTCATTGCTTGAAATATTGCATATCGAACTGTAGTATTGAATATGAAAAAGCGATGTAGAATTCTGTAAATTAATATAAATTTTTAGAACTAGTACGAAACAATAATATTTTGTACAAACTATAGGTGATTGGTTCTCTAAAATTTTAGCCTGGTTAACTGCTAAATGTTAAACTCTTGCTAATCGAGCATGAATGGACCCGACAATAATGAGACGATATCGAGTTTAATGTGATGTTCATTTTGTCAGTTTTGGATCATATGTATTGATCAATTTATTGGGCATTAACATATAAATCATTTATAATTAACCTCATTACACAATTTTTAATCTTTATAATAATTAATTTAATCATAATATTTGTGATTTTTGAAATATTTTATGTATGATTTAGAATTATAATTATTATTTGTCACATCAGCTGTAGTTTATTCAAATGTAGTATTCATCAAGTAGTCAAAATCGAATACTGGGTGCATTTATGATTGTTTTATCTTGGTGTGGTGAATAGTTAGAAACTTAATGATTATAATGCATATAACGATACATAGGCACATGGTCAAACTAGCACGACACAGTTAGAGCATACTATAAAGACAATGTATATGGATCGGCCATGTACAAGCATGAATACTTCAATAGTCGTACCAGACTTAAACGTCAAGTGCTCGCGCACAAGTACGAGCACCACATAGTCTATATTGGTGAACTGATGTTTTATGGAGAAATGCGTCATTTGATAAAAATAAAATAAAACATTCTAAAAATAACATATAAAATTTGGATTAATGAGCAGTTTCTCACATCAACGTGTGACGACTTATATTCTAAAAGGTTTATAAAATACATTCATTGTTTAATTTGAGACTCAAACCTTTTTTTTATGAATGGGTGGCTTTATTTCATCAATACAAACTGTACAATCAGCAACTCTAAGCACATTTTTTCCTATACAATCTGTGAATCCAACTACAAGAGGCAAATCCTACAACTTCGTTCTACCTCCTATAGATCCTCCTTGCTATCACAATTGCTGGACATCCAGGGATTTAGCGAACTTTGGATCACCATCAGCCTTCGCTCTCGTAACTCCCTGCACCTTAGCAACCAAACCTGCAGCTGCCAGCTGATTACCCCCATACAACCTACGACATCTCTCCCGCCATAGTTCGCTCAATACCAGACACCATAAGACTCTCCCAGCTAAGCTCTTCTGCAGCTTCTAAATCGTAAATTCAACTGCATGTTGCAAGGTAGCAGGTAGAGGAACCTGCCAAGTTGCTGGAAAAGAAGACCTCCATACTTCCTGTACATACACACATTGAAAGAAGATATGATCTCTTGTCTCAGGCAGCTGTTGACACAACAGGCAAGTGTTGCAAACCTCTGGATTCCAACTGATTATCTTATCCAAAGTATTAATCTTTCCCAGCAAAATCAGCCAAGCAATGACTGAGTTCTTTGGAATGCCACCTTTCCAAACCAGTTTGGACCACGCCACAAGAGCTCCTCGAGGTCTAAGACTCTGCCAAATTTTGCCGGTCTGGAATCTTGTCATCAGTTCTCCCTCCCATTCCACTCCTCTATTCGTTTTACATAGTTTCCCCTCAAAACTATCACGCAACTTGAGGATCTTATTCCAAACCCATGACCCTTTTGTTTTAACTTCCCAGATACTCAGATTACGGAGTCTGTACTCCTTTAACCATGCGATCCATAGTGTTTCCTGATCAGAAAACAGTCCCCAAATATGCCTAGCCAAACGAGCTTTGTTCCAGGAATACAAGTCTTTAAACCCCATACCCCCTTCTGCACGAGGCAAAGCAACTATCTTTCATTGTACTTTTGCCCTCTTATTCTCAAAATCACTCCAAAGGAACTGGGAACAGAGCTTTTCAATTTCTGATATAACCTTCTTAGGTAGTAATATGACATTCATCCAGTACTGGATCATACTGGCCAACACTAATACGACCAGCTCTAGCTTGCCCGTGTAGGTTAATAGTTTTGGCTGCTATCCAAGTATCCTTCCTGCAATTTTTCCAATCAACACTTTGCAATCCTCTGACGAAAGCTTGCCAGCATTTAATGGCAGGCCCAAGTATTTCACAGGCAAATGTCCTTCCTTGAACCCCGAATTCCTCACTAACTCTTCCTTTAACCCCTCTAGAACCCCTGCACTGAAGATTTCGCTTTTGCTCGGATTACACTTTAATCCTGACACTAGATAGAAATTCTTAAGAATTTCAGCTACAAGTGTTACTCCCTCTACTGACCCCTTTGTGAAAATCAATAAATCGTCAGCAAACATAAGTGTGTGAGACTGATACGACTGCACTGAGGGTGGTAAGGTAGGATTTTTTGATATGCTGCCCTATTTAGCATACAGCTTAGCACTTCCATGATAATGGCAAACAAGTATGGGGATAAAGGGCACCCCTGCCTCAGCCCCTTCTTTGCTTGGAACTGTCCTGTAAGCCCTCCACTAATACACACAGTAAAACTAGTAGATTCAAGACAACCTTGCACCCAATTAACAAACTTTTCTGGGATCCCCATAGCAAGCATAACACAACACAGATAATCCCAGTCGACAATATCAAAAGCTTTCATTATATCTATCTTGAGAGCACATCTGGGGGAGATGTTCTTTCTCTTGTACCATTTCACCATTTCGTTCGCAAGCACAATTTATCAGTTTTCAAACGCCCTCTAATGAAAGTTGATTGATTGGGTCTTATTATCTGAGGTAAAACTAGCTTAAGTCTGTTAGTTAGGATCTTAGATATGCATTTGTAAACAAAATTGCAGCAGGAAATCGGTCTGAAATTCTTCATTGAGTTTGCATTTTGTACCTTAGGGATGAGGGCAAGGATAGTGCAGTTAACTTCCCTTCTCATGGTGCCAGTTGCAAAGAAATCTTGAATAGCTTTGGTGAATTATGCCCCTATCATATCCCATTGTTCTCGAAAAATTTTTGTTGGATATCCATCTGGTCTTGTGGCTTTTCCCTTTTCATGCTCATCCCTACCTTCTTAATTTCCCCTGCTGTAACCAAAGAGCACATGTCTCCACTGACATCCCCCAAGTGCAGTTTCAATATTTGCTTTAAAGTGTCCACTGTAACTCTTTTCAGCTGCATGTTCTGAGTCCCCAAAAGTTTCTTATAGAACTGCACTGCCTCTCTACCAATCTCCTCTAAATCTTCCAAAACCTCTCCTGAATTAGTGACCAACTGCTTGATTGTATTCTTGGTCTGTCTTGTTTTGACTCAAACCTTTTTCAATGTATACAACTTAAAATTCATTTATAAAATTATTCTTGATTAACTTCATATTTGAAAAGTCTTTTTTATAGCTTGCGGTAATAACAAACAACGTCAATAATAATTTTAGAAGCAAGTAAAGTGAAGAAGAAATTGGGATTTAGTATTTCTTTGCAAATGTGTGTGATGAGGGAGATTTTTTTGTATAAAAAAATTGAGGAAGGGTTGAAACTCATATATCATTTGTTTGAATATTGAATATTGAATATCGAATTGGAGTATTGAACATTTTGGAAGCGATATATAATTCTTAAATTAGTATTAATTTTCAGCCCGGTTGACCAATAACCTTAGAATTTTTGCTAATTAATCTGACATGGATCCAATAATCATAAGATGAGATTTAGTTTGATATGGCATCGGTTCAAAACCAATTTTTATGTGTAATGAATTTGTACGACAAATACATGTAAAGTGAAGATGAACCTAATTATGCATTTTGATTCTTTAGATAAATACAATGGTTTAACGCTTTAAGCAATGAACTAGCTATACACTCACTCGATTGGTTAATCGAGTTCTGCTTTTTATCACTTTTAATAATTAGTTTATTCACAAGCTATCAAGCTAATAAGCGACCATTTGTTCGCCAGGTCCCAGGTGCTCTGATTCACACTATTGACTGTGAATGGAGAAGAAGCATTTCAAGCGCAAAATTTGAGAAGTAATTGGGATGTTTCTAGGTTTCTCTCGATTCCAGGCGGTGGGAAGAAAGAGGAAGGAAAAAAGGTGAGAGTGGTGAGATACAAAGTTGAGAGAGAGAGAGAGAGAGAGAGAGAGAGAGAGAGAGAGAGAGAGAGAAGAATAAATGGAAAAACAAAGATGAAGGCAAAGAGAGAGTGAGAGGACACATTTAAAAGAGGAGGAAAATGAGGTAGTGTAAAATAATTGTAATTCTGCTTTGATTAGTGGATATTATTGCCTTATTCTGTTGAGTTTTTATTTATTTGAAGAGATAACATTATATTTGACATATTTTTTCCATTTCAATTTTAAAATTCTAAATCAATATTATCATTTGGAATATTTTTTCCTTAATACGATTATTGTAATTTCTGCGATTTAATGAGTATTTGATAGTGTCAATATTTTAGCGGTTTTTTATTTAAAGTTTGTATTGAAAGATCGTACGTATCGGCGGTTAGACCATAAAACTTCACATCATAGGCTAAATCGATAGGTGATATTTAGCAATATGAAATGGTTGAACCACAGTTAAATTATGACTTTAGTATAAAATACTCTATTATCAACTTTTTTTATACTATTTTACAATCCTTTGGTTCAAACAATTCTTTTAAACTGGTGTAAACAAAAGTTTTAAGGCACATTTTGAACAATCTATTGCATAAAAACATAAGTCAGTTAGCGATAATAAGTATGCGATCTCATGCAACCCAAAAGACACTTTGCAACTTCTATCTTTTTAAAATAAATATATGCTACTCATACCCTCGCTCATTCATCAACTTAATGAGTAACAAATATTTCATGTGATATTATTTTCATACGTTTTTATTTATTAAATTATTTCATGGAAAAAATATTTGTTGCATGAAAAAAACTACATTGTTGCTAGACATGTGTGCGATCTGAGAATAATTTGGGAAGTCCGTACACAACAGATTGTCCAACTAACTATTAGCGAGAACTTAGCATCATGTCGTATATATTTCAATTCAAGCAATTTCATATTCATTACCAACAGTGTGGTAAAAAAATGCTCTCTATTGGGAAAAACTTAAGGACATACTAAACTCTATGAGACATTTTCTTTCATTCTAAAGGTTGATTATGTATTTATGTATGTATTATGAGAAGCAACTCTAATATTCAACTATATGGTTTAATTAAATAATGAATGGAAATTAGTTATATTTATTTTGTTCATTCAATAATTATTATAATTATATGTAATGCCTTATGTTATATTTTTTTTCTCTTTACATGGAGGTCTAAACACATTATGCATAGTTAGAACACTTTCAAAAATATGTGCATAAGTAAGATAGAAAACAATTATTTCATGCATTTCAAATAATCTATTATATCTATTATTATATACCATATTACTCGACAAAATTCTTCTGACCATCGGGCCGGCCCAGCCGGGTCCTGTGCTAATTATTGTTATGATTATTAATAATAATCATCTCCTCCCACTCGCGTTCACCAGCATCAAAGGGAGGGGAAAAATATATAAATAATAAAAGAAAACGCCTGAGTCGTTACCACCCCCAACGTTTGGAAAAAATCTCAAAATACACTAGTTATTAAAAAAAATCCCAAAATATGTTAGTTATAAAACAAATCCCCAAAGTACACATGTTTGACATTCACCGCCTTTGTCTAAGGCATTGAATACAATCACTGTCGAGCACAAAAACGGTGATAGCTTCCCCGCATTTAATTAAAACGATGAAGGCATCACCGTTTTAGTTAAACGCGAGGAAGGTATCACCGTCGTAAACAAAAACGGTGATGACTTCACCGTTATACTCCAAAGCGGGGAAGGTATCACTACATCGAACGACTACGGTGAAGTGGCTCAGCGACGGGGATCGCTGACGTGGACTATCACGGGGCATTCACCGCTGTAGACTATTGCGGGGAATAACCTGTTGTCCACGTCAAAGATCCGCGTTGCTGAGCCCCTTCACCAGTGTCGTCGGATGTAGTGAGGCATGGATTCTAGTTTTCCTCCTGGATCTGACGCCTCACAGCCTCCCACGTCAGCTATCTACGTCGTTCACCACGTTCGAGGAAGGTGAGTAATTCACTACGTTCCTCAAACGTGATGATGGCCTCACTGCTGCATTTTTCAGCAGTCCCCTCAGCTATAAATAGAACCCTTCTTCCCTCTTCCAAATCACACCACCACACTACTCTTCTTTCTCCCTCCATTCCTCCACTCTAGTTTCGTTCTAAGTATGCTTTGTGGTTGCGGCTAAGTCCGATCTTCCACATCATAAAGAATTAGTAGAGTTATATCCTAAAGCCCGGCCCTCTAAAAACCCGTCAAACCTCTGTCCGGCTTCCGCCAAAAATTGGACGAAGAGGCTCTTCGGGTAGGTTCTTGTTTTTCCTTTTGTGATTTTTTTTTTATCGAAACAATATAATTTTGTGATTTTTTAATCCAAACAATCTGATTTCATTACTTTTTTGAAGATGGGTGTCGAGATATACGATCCTCGATTGTATATGGCAAGAGATACGAAGTATTTATCCGAGCAAGAATCACATCGCTATCGTGCAATTTGGCACAACAATCTGGTAAACACTACGTTCCTTATAAATAATTTAATTTATTTCATTATTTTAAAAGGTTTTATTTTGCTTTTCGTTGACTAACAAATCGATTTTTTCTAATTTTTTTGTAGGAATCACTTATTCCCGTAATTCATAGAGGGGCCACTAACTTGCCCGCTCGGCATGATCGACTGTCGCCGTATATACAGAGGACTGGGCTAGGTATGTTGAGACATTTCATGCGGATTGAAATCGACAACGATCTGCTTATGGCAATGGCAGAGCGGTGGCACCCCGAAACCCATACGTTCCACCTTCTGGAGGGGGAAATGTCGATCACCCTAAAAGACGTTGCGATCCTCACCAGGCTGCCGATAACTGGAGAGGCCATCATCGTTTATGACAACTTCTTGGTACACAACCCCATCAACACTCATGTCTGGATACTGGTAAGTAATTTTACCAACTCTCGTCTGTCCGCCCGTACAAACCCTGCATGCACAAATGTCACGGGGTTCTTGCCAAGTGAATCTCGACTCAATTTTCATAATCAATCTCAATGTCAGAGTTTGTCACCCTACCATTCCACCGAATAATAAGCTAAAACTTCTTGAATTTACCCACTTCTGCAATTTACACACAAGTAACTATTAGCTTAAGTCCCATAAAATTAACCAAAACCATATTTTACACGGCTACGAAAATAATATTACTCCATCTCATAAACAAACGCAACTAACTAAGCGAAATATGAACCACAACTAACATAACATATTTGCCACGAACAGTAATTCATTACATACATATAACTACTAAAAATCATAATATAAACAATACAAAATTATATCATAGCGAAAATTGCTTCAGTTATCGTAGTTGCTGGGATTTTTGCTTAAATTTGACAGAAGAGGAGGAGATTAATTTTCCAACTGCTCGTGGGAGGGGGTATTTATTTGAAAATCAGGGCGCATTCACCGCCGTTGTGAAACGCATTGAAGGTAATCACCGCGCTGTCCTAAGGCGATGAACATTAGGTGGTTGTGACCTAATTTTCACCTACCAGGTCTGGGAAGTGGAAAGAAATCACCTCCATAAACTAGCGTGGTGAACTCTTTCCTCGCTTTACTCAAAGGCGTTGAAGCAATCACCGCTGTAAACGAACAGTCGAACACGGTGAAGTTTTCACCGTTTTAGTCGAACACGGTTATGACTTCACCGTCTTTGAGTAAAGAGGTGATAGTATTCACTGTTTTAGACAACGGTGGTGATTATATTCACTACCTTAGACAAAGGAGGTGAATGTCAAACAAGTGTACTTTGAGAATTTTTTTTATAGCTAACGGATTTTGGGAATTTTTTTTTAATAACTAGTGTATTTTGGGATTTTGTTCCCCAACGTTCCCCCTTATAATTCCTCATTATTGGCGCTTACCCGTTACAGCAACCCATCCCATTTTATTTCTCACCGCAAAGTGGAGAGGAGAACGAGAGAAGCAACAACATAACAGAGAAATCGCCAAGCCATTACTCAGCTCCGCCTCGCAGCGACCCCATCCCTCTCGTTATATAACAGCTGAAGAAAATTGCATTTCTTTGCCAACACCAAGTCCTTAACCAGAACCTGCTCAATCACAAGATGAAATGTACAGTTTCACCTGGAGCGACGTCGTACAAGGGAAGAAGGTGGCACCAAGACTGTCACGGTAACTTAGAATTCAAATGTCATCTTCTCCCTCTTTTACTCTGTACTTTTTACTCTGCTTTACCTTTCAAGCCTTGGACTGTAGCTACTGGAAACCATATATATTCATCAAGTGAATGAGAACAACATATGTTTTAGGGTTTTCAATTCGTCTTTGTTGTTATGGTATCAGAGCCTCAACCCTAGTGCTCATGAAGAAAAATGGCCGCAGCCACTGGTGCTCAACGGGCCACCACCACATCCACTTCTCTTCCTCCCACACCCAATGTTGATCCAATGTCTAACCCCTACTATCTTCATGGTTCCGAGCAATTGTTCTTCTCTTGGTAGGTGAAAACTCATCACCACAAACTACAATGATTGGAGCAAAGTAATGTTCAATGCCCTTGGAGCGAAGAACAAAATCGGCTTCATTGATGGAACCATTGCCCCTCCTACTGCCACAGATGCACTCTACTGGTCCTAGAGCCGCAACAACATCATGGTTCTTAGCTGGATTCAGCAGGGTGTTGAGCCAGGTATTCAAAAAACTCTTATGTTTGTCAAATTTTCATATGAAGCCTGGCTAAGTTTGAAAGCTCGATATGGTCAGGGTGATGTTGTTCGCGTAGCTAAATTAATTGAGGCCCTATGTAGGTTGAAACAAGGGACTCAAACCCTAAATGAGTATTATGGTCACTTCATAGACATTCAGGATGAATTAGATGGTTATCAACCCATTGAACTTTGCACCTACACTGACACCCGTCCTCAGACGTGTGCTGCTCTTAAATTCGTTCTAGGTCATAGAGCACCAACTATGTTATTCAGTTTCTACGTGGTCTGAATGATAACTAAAACACTGTTTGATCTCAAGTCTTATTTGGTGACTCTCTCCCACCAATTGATCGAGTCTTCCAAAGACTCCTCCAACATGAACGACAACAGTATGGTACTCAGTAGGGCAAAGTGGTGGTTGTTGATTCCTTTGCTCTAGCTACTCAGGGCAGATGCACTGGTCCACCTAGCAGGCGTCCTTACTGCACCTACTGTAATCAAAATGGTCACACTGAAGATGTGTGCTACCATAAGCATGGCTAGCCTCCTGGTATGCTTCCAGAGCCTTACCATCCTCCATCAGGACCTTGGAATGCACTTTCTGCAAGAGGAAAGGTCATATTGAAGACAGATGCTTTCATAATCATAGTTGGCCTGCTGGAGGAGGACCTCGAGCTACTCAAACTGCTTCTCCCTCTAGGCCTTAGTCCAATGATGTCATCTCCACTCCTCCTTATCAACAAGAATTTAGCCTAACCAAAGGTGATTATGATTGGTTCATGACAATGCTCAAAGAAAAGGGTTCACAGAAATAGTCTCCCATACTGTTGCTCCATTCAGCAGCTATGAAGGACCACCAGGTAAATCATTTTTCACTGTCTCTGGTAGGAAACCTACAAGCTCCACCTGCATCTTGGATACTGGTGCTTCTTATCATATTGTGTGCTCCTTGCACTTGTTAGAAAATTGTAGACCTGTATCAAATATTTTCATTTCTCTTCCTACTAGTGATCAAGTAGCAGCTGCACGCATTGGTCAAGTCACCTCAATAGCTGACCTAGTGTTAGAGGATATCTTATTTGTCCCACATTTTCCCTTCAACCTCATCTCAGTAAGCAAACTGATCAACAACAAATCAATATGCTTAACCTTCTACTCAAATTTTTGCATGATGTAGGATATGGAACTCATGAGAGTGACTGGTTCTGCTGAGCTTCACCATGGCCTTTATCACATGACCAACATAGGAGTTCCCAGTAGCCCTAAGCCAGTCATAGCCACTACTACTGCAAAAGCTTTTGACCTCTGGCATTTTAGATTAGGACATGTTTCTCATTTCAATATACCACAGCTGAAAAATCTTTGTAAATCCATAGAAACCAAGAGTTTCATTCATTGTGATGTTTGCCACTTTGTCAAGCAAAGAAGGTTTTCTTTCCCAGACAGTACTATTGTTTATGTTCTTCCTTTTGCTTTGATCCATGTTGATATTTGGGGACCATGTTCTTATCCAACTTTTGATGGTTATAAATACTTCCTTACTATAGTTGATGACTTCAGTAGGTTGACATGGATAGTCTTAATGGAAAACAAATCCGAGGCTAGATCGAAATTGCAATAATTCTGCACACTAGCTGAAAGACAATATAATCATTCTGTCAAAAAGATAAGGAGTGGTCAAGGTAGAGATTTTTCAATGCCAGAATTTTTTTCTTCTACTGGTATTGTTCATGAGATGTCTTGTGTGGAAACACCTTAGCAAAATAGTAAAGTTGAGAGGAAACACCAATATATTTTAGCCATTGCCGGAGCCCTGAAATTTCAATCTCACTTACCAATGGGGTTCTGAGGAGAGTGTGTGAAACATGTTGTGTATCTGATAAATAAATTTCCCACTTCTGTCCTAGGTGAACTCACTCCATATAAAAAACTTCACCTCAAAGTTCCTGACTTTCAAACTTTAAAGGTCTTTGGCTACTTGTGTTATGCCTCTACATTAAGCAACCATAGAACTAAGTTCCCGTCCAGAGCTAGGAAAGGAGTCTTCATAGGATACCCCATATGGATAAAAGGGTACATACTCTATGATTTAACCTCTCATGAAATGTTTATTTCTAGAGATGTAATCTTTTATGAACACATCTTCCACTTTCTGCATCTGTGACCTAACACAAAATACTTAGATATACCAGACAACCCTCCTCATCTCTATACCACCATTCCTTCCATGGATTTTCCTGATCTTGCCTCCTCTTCACAGACCACTCCTCCTACTCCCTTACCAATGCCAACCTTACCATATCCAATCACCACCACTTCCCCACCTCAACTTGATCCATCCTCTCCAGAAAGTCCCCCTATATCCTCCTCCCTTCCAATTGCCCTTAGGAAAACCCAAATACAAATCAAACCTCCTAGTAGACTTCAACAATATCATTGCAACCTGCTCATGCAGTCTTTTTCCACCAGCCACTCTTCGGGGAACCATGACTCAGGTATCACCTATCCTCTTTATGATGTTCTTGATTATTCTACTCTCTCCTTTCCCCATCAGAAATATGTTCTCAGTATTTCTTCCCACAAAGAACCTAACACATATGAAGAGGCAGTTCTTAGTCCAGAATGGAATGAGGCTATTTAGAAGGAATGACAACACTTCTCAAGAATCAGACATGGGTTGTTGTGAGTCTTTTACCAGTAAAGAGGCCTATTGGCAATAAGTTGATATTTGTCTGAAATTCCTCTCTACTGGCCAACTGTATTTTCACAAAGCCAGACTTGTGACAAAAGGTTTCAGTCAACAGGAAGGAGTTGATTACCACGACACCTTTGCCCCATTTATCAAATTGACCACTGTCAGGATGTTTCTAGCAATTGCTAATGCTAGAAACTGGTTTGTTTACCAACTGGATGTGAACAATGTCTTCCTTCATGGAGATCTGCATGAGGAAGTGTATATGAAGCTTCCCAAAGGCTATCAAGCTCCTTCTGGTATTCCCAACTCAATCTGCCTGCTGAAAAAGTCCCTCTATGGTCTTAAACAGGCACCCAGACAGTGGTATGCTACCCTGGCTGACAGTTTATACAAACATGGGTACCAGTACAGCAAGGTGGATCGCTCTTTGTTTTTTAAATCCACCTCTACCTCCTCCTATACCTGCATCTTGATATGTGTTGATGACTTGCTTATTGGTGGCAATGATTCATCTGAGATCACTCAAATCAAAGAGTTCCTGCACTCCACCTTCAGTATCAAGGACCTTAGCAACTTAAAATTCTTTCTTGGTCTTAAAGTCTCCAGAGATGACAAAGGTATTCATCTTTCCCAACGAAAGTATACATTATAAGTCATTGAGGAAGCTGGTGTCCTGCTCTCCAGACCTGTGACCACTCCCATGGATTACAAAACCCATATGTCTTCTACTCATGACTCTCCTCTCTCTAATGTTAAACTATATAGAAGACTGGTTGGTAAGCTGATATATCTCACTACTACCCACCCTGATATCAGCTTCTCCACCCAACAATTTAGTCAATTCATGGCCAATCCAGGTGAAGAACATTACAGAGCTCTTCTCAGAGTACTCAGATATCTCAAACATGCTCCCAGCACAGGCTTATTCCTTTCATCGTTCATTCACCTTCATTAGAAGGGTACAATGACTCTGATTGGGCTTCCTGTCTTGACACTCGGAGATCAATTACTGGGTACGGTATTTATCTTGGTGAATCCATTGTCTCCTGGAAGAGCAAGAAGCAACACACTGTCTCTAGATCCTCCTGTGAGCAGAGTACAAAGCTCTACCTTTCACCACCTATGAGGTCCAATGGTTACTCTATCTCCTGCGCGATTTTCGTGTTTCTCATCCACAGCTAGCTCCAATCAGATGTCATCAAGATCCTCCATGTCTCCTCCTCCCATCAGCTGGCTGATATTTTCACCAAACCATTGCCACCATCTACCTTTTCTAACCTTCTCTCCATGCTTGGTCTGCAGATTTTCTGCCCACCAGCTTGCCGGGGGGGGGGGTAACAATTGAAGAAAATTGCATTTATTTGCCAGCACCAAGGCCTGAACCAGAACCTGCTCAGTACATGATGAAACTCACAACTTCACCTGGAGTGACATCGTACAAGGGAAGAAGGTGGCGCCAAGACTGCCACAGTAACTTAAAATTCAAATGTCATCTTCTCCTTCTTTTACTCTGTACTTTTCACTCTGCTTTACCTTTCAAGCCTTGGACTGTAGCTACTGGAAACCATATATATTCTTCAAGTGAATGAATGAGAACAACACAAGTTTTAGGGTTTTTAATTAATCTCTCATGTTATTATAGCAATGACAGCAGCCTGGCCTCACCATCGTAACCATTATCGACGTTAGAGCCTTCTCATGACGTTGTAGTGGTAAGATTCCTGATCCTCCCTTGTCCCTAAGCTCAATCGTTAAACACCGTTTAACCCAACGAATACTCATGATTACCGAAGGTTCGACGACGGTCCCGACATTGTCGACTTCAACCAAACTCCAAAACCTTGATATCATCGCGCAGTGGACGATCTCAGGAGCATCCCGGTCTCGACGGAATAGAATTCCGACATTAGACAAGGGAGATATGAGCTCTGAAAGTGTGAGACGCAAATCGGATAGTTCAGGTACCAATACTGTCTATCCAAAAACTAAAAAGAATGAGTTCGTAATTTTCAGAAATATCCAGATTAGTCCCCCATGTTTCTAGCACGAGCAGCTTAGTCCCTGTTGTTTTAAAAATTGAAAATGGACCGAAAATAGTATTTTCTCCAGATTATTATTAGTTTAGTTGATGTAAAAAATATATTTTCGTGGTATAATAATTTTATAAATATGAGGAAATCGAGAGGATGTTTTTATATTAATTTCATAATTTTCGAAGTTTTTTTCCAAATTTTAAAAATTAGTAGAAATAAGAATTTAATTAAGTAAAATACTTCGTGAAAGATTTAGTTAGGCTTGATAATTTTATTCGAAACCGTATATTCTTATGTTTATCCTCAAGTTATTTGATGATTTTTAGATTTGTTTTGTGATTTATAAAATTGAGATGATGTTGGTTTTAATATACTAAATTACTATACAAATACATTTTACTAAATTGTTAAATTTTGAAAAATTAGAATATTTTTAGTACATTATAAAATTTAGAAACGAAAATTCTGGCATGGGAAATATATTTGTAAACTTCGTATTTGATAAAATTAAATAAGAAGAAGGGGTTAGTTAAGATATAAATTACAGTTAATAATTTTGGATTATATTTTGAGTTATTAATAGTCATAATTTGGATCTTATAAGAGGGATTTTTTTTTTGAAATTTATGAGATTTTTCTAAAAAATTTTGAGTTGATAGTAATAATTCAAGTCTTCGAAAATTTAGAAAAAAATCAAGTTTTTGAGAAAATTATTTAAAGAGGTTAAGGGTCCTAAGAATTTTGGGACTGAGCTAGGAGGATGAAAATTTTTACGGAATACCAACTAAGGATAATTAATCGCTATTTATAGGATTAAGGAAGCGATCAAGTTAAGGAACTCTGCGTCCAACGAATTAAAGTATCGACACTTGAGACATGAGTGTAAAGGGGATAAATTCTACACCTTGCGTATTCTTCCAAGTATTACGAGTTTTAAGAATTTTGATGAAGTGTTTGCCGTTGTTTGATTATGCTTATGATTGATGATATGTGTTTTGTTTGAGCTATGTTTTGAAGTGAATGTGTATGAGTTATTATTTACTTTAAAGCTTTACGTTTATGAGTTATTGTCAAAGTTTAATAAACAAGTTTCTTTTTAAGAATTACTTCACCTTCAAAGAAGGTGAAATAGTTTTAAGTGTTTTTAGTCATTAGCGTCAGTCCGTTGCCGTTTGAGATTTTGAGATAGAGCAAAAGTTATGCTCTTGAGATTTTTAAGATGAGCAGCAGTTATGCTCTTGAGAATCGTGGTGAAAAGCCACCAAGTCACCCCTCACTGTAGGAAGCATAACCAGGCTCTGATACCAATTGATGAACCGACGCTCTCGGTTAGTGAGTTGCTTGTAGCTCACAAGCGGAAGAACGACGTAAAGTGTCGAACGACTTTTAGGTTTATTATTTGAAAATTGGATTACTGTTGAACTTACATATTTATATAAGAAATAAACCTAATACGTAAACCTAATACTACCCAAACTCCTATTTCATAGGGGTGGCTATACGGTCCGGTCCGGTCTGGTAAAATTGGCCCGAATTGATTCGGTCTCAGTCCGGTCGTTTCGGGAATATTAGGACCAAAGATTGGATTGGATACAATCCGGTCTTGATCTGGTCCGGTTTTGACCCGGTCTGGTCTCAATTCAGTCTTGATTTTAGATTGAGATTGTGGAGATTTTAGTGGAGTTTTGGGTGTTGGGTAGGGGTGGGAAACGGTGCGGTTGCGGTTAACTGCACCGCAATTTGCGGTTAACTGCAACCGCAAAACACTCATATTGGCCAACCGCGACCACAACGGTTAGCGGTTAACCAAAAACCGTAGAACGCGGTTAGCGGTGAACCGCGGTTTATGGTTGTGAAAACCGCAACAACCGAAACACCATATGAAACCGCAGTTAGCACTCTAACCGACAATTAACCGCGAACTAACCGCAAAAAAATCATGGGGAAAAAAACACAACAGCTACTGTTTTGTCTATTTTCAGTTTTCACTTCCATCAAGCCCCTGCATCTGTTTGCATATCCAAATAACATAATCCACAAGCACAAATGCACAATCCCAAGTTTGAACTTCATAGGAAATAACCAACATACCAAATAAGCATAGACATAGCTAGAACTTAAACACCAATTCTTCAATCATTCTTGAAGGGTCGAAGCTCCGAAGGGTTTTGGACTTTTGGTTTTCAGACTTCAGTTTCCGGTGGGAATTGGGAAGGGACGAAACGAATTAAGTCAATTAACGAAGGGTTTTGATTTTTGTTTCTTCAAAATTCAAATCATAAGTCACTCAAAACGATTAAACGACGGCGTCGGCAGGGAGAAGTGGGGAGGGCCGGGTCGGGTTTGGGCTGCTGCCTGCTGGCCAGGCTGGGCTGGGGTCAATTATGGGTTGGGCTTGGGGTGAATTATGGGCTGGGTTTGGTTTCGCGGTTAGCTATGCGGTTATATGGATTTGCGGTTTCGGTTGCGGTTACACCGCAAACCGCAAAACAGGCCATATCTCCAACCGCGACCGCAAAATAGGCCAAATATGCGGTTTGCGGTTAACCAATAACCGCGCGGTTTCGGTGCGGTTGTCGGTTTAACCGCAAACCGCCAACCGTTTTCCCAGCCCTAGTGTTGGGCTCTCTTATCCGGTCTTTATCAGGTTTTAGTCCGGTCCCGAACGGTTTTTTACCTCAAATCTAAGCCCGAATATGAGATTGGATTGTTTGTTATCCGGTCCTGGTCCAGGTTATACGGTCTGGTTTCGGGTAAAACCAAAAAGCCCGGAACAAATAGCCAGCCCTACTATTCCTACTCGGCAACCCCTCTACTTGCCACCCACGAAACCCAAACCCACAAGAAACCCAACACACCCTCTACCCCTAAAGCCTAACCCGAAAATCTACTCATCATAGAATGGATGATTTGGGTTCCGAAGTGAGTGATAAACATCCACAACAAGAGCCTGATTACACACACGTATCGGTGGCAACATTTTTTTCAGATGTCCTGTATGAGGGAGAACGGACGAAGTAATGACGGCGAAAAATCAAACGCTCTAATTGGCTAGATTTTTTTTTTACTAGAAAATTATAATTTTTCTTTCCTATCATCACTCCTTTGCATGAAATCCAAAATGATGAATTTGACATCCTTACTGTCGAATTGGTAAAATTGGGTGCATCGAGGAAACAACAGAGCACATCCTTCGTCACTGTAGGAAGACCAAGGAGCCGTGGAGATAACTTAGACACTCTGTTAGAGTGCAGAACCAGAATACAAGCTTCGGGCATTGGTTAATCAACAACATCAAAGACGAAGAAAAAGGGGACTGATTTGGTATCATCCTTTTGCTCCTTTAGAAGCAAAGGAATGAGGAAGCTATGGAGGGGAAGACCTACAACGAGCAAAACCTCATCCACAGGATCCTTGCCTACTTCAACATTGTGAGAATTGCGCACAATTTTGACAAAAGAATCGAGGAAGGACAATAGCGTAGGAAGACGACCCTCAGCCTAGCATGGACTCCACCAAGTGAAGGGTGGATGAAAATCAACATTGATGGATCAGTGATCACCGGGAACAAAGCAGCAGCTAGTGGATTGACTAGAGATCCTACTGGAAGATGCCACAGAGCCTTCTCTATCAACCTCGGCACATGTTTCATCATGAGAACGGAGCTGAAAACTGTGGAAACAGGACTTGCTCTTGCTTGGGAGCTCAGCTTCAGGAAAGTATGCCTCTCTACTGACTCAACCACAGCCATCAACATCATTCAGAACAGAAATGAAGTGAATTACAGACATGGAATCTCAACACTGGAGATCAACCGACTCCTGGATCTTGATTGGAAAGTTTCTTTATCCTACACCTTTAGAGAATGTAATGTTGCGGCTGATTTCCTTGCTTGTAAGGGACACAATCTTGATTTTGGCACACATCCTATCGATGAGTGCGATCCAAGTCTTTACTACTGAATTAGTCATGATGTAATGGGAATTACCCATGAACGTTCTATTATCAATGTGATCTAATACAGCTTTGCGTCTTTCTTTTACAAAAGAAAGGAAAAATTGAGTGCTAGATTATAATGGATTAACTCTTCCAAGGGATTGACGCTTTCACGGGCTTTTCTCCTCCTTTCCTCTGGCGGCCTGATGGGTTAGAATTGCCCAACTTTGCGTCTTTCTATTACTCTACTGTCCATTTCATTTCTCCAAAGACTTCCTAGATAAAAAGACTGGCCCATCAGTTTCGCACTCATAAGCCCAAAGAAGCAATAATGATATCCGAGACGTCGTTTTTGGTTTCCCGCCAATTCACCGGCGGCCATTTACTTCTCTTTCGCCCGCTCGAGCGAAACCTCCGGAATCCGGATTTCCCGTATAAACGCGAAGGAAAGCAGCAGAAAACAAATCAGTCACGACTCTTTCATGTCTCGCGTCTGAAAATTTAGTCTTTGCAAGCAGAAGCGAAATTCAGTACGCATGGCGGCAGCGCAGGTTCGATTAAGCGCATTCCGAGCATCCACTTCCGCCCCCGGACGGCGGAGCGCCTCCGCTACTTCATCTTTTCCTTCACCGCCATCGAAGACTACAGCAAATAGGTCAGAAACTGAATTCAATTCTCTCTCGTACAGCTTCGTTGCGTTCTCTCCCTACGGACCACAATTGTGTTTCCCCGAATTGAATCATTCCATTCTAGCTTAGCGACTTGGGATTTGATCGCCGATTCTGATGGTCTCACAAAGTTGTAGTTTCGTTATTTCATGCTACTGTATGTCGATCCAATTTCGTCGCTTTACTCTCTTATGACACTCTTCCGCCCACTTGTTTTAATTAGATCTGAAGCCCGTTCCCCTCTACTTCCGGCGCCGAGCGCCTACACCCGGCGAAGCTGTGCGTTTTCCTCCTCTCCACGGTTGAGCATCATCGGAAAAAGGTCAGCATCCCAAATTTCTTACTACCTCTTAAGTCGTAGACTTAGACTTCTTGATTTCGCGTATGGCCATAGCAGCGAATATGTACATGAAATTTGGTATGATGCTGTTACGCAATCGAGTTCGTAGATGCCACTTGATTATTGAATTAGATCTGGTGTCAATTCTGCAATTTTTGTTAGCTGCCCTAATTTAGGGTTCTTAGTGATTGAGATCAAGTTCAGTAGATTCTAATGACTTCAACAAAAAAAGAAATTACAACAATACGGTGAACAAATTTCCATTGTAGAATGTGTATTACGCAGCTAAACATAAATGGCAGCAGTAGTTACAGTTACAGTAGAATAGATGAATACATGTTATAAATAACAAGAGAAACATCTACAAACTAATGGTGTCCAAGTACAGTTCTATGGCCATTTAGTCTTCTCTCTACTCATAGCTCAAACACCAGGTCCCAAACCCAACCATCTGTGATCTCTAGCACAACTTCCAAATCTACCACCGCTACAGACTAGTACAAACGATCATGACGATTTTGACTTCCAAAACATAGAATAGAAACCACACTTCCAAGTAACTCCAAACATGTAACTTAGGAACATGGAGCAATAGTCAAATGGCATTGTTGTGTTTAAGCCATAGCGCAGCAACAGGAGCGCCATAGATATCCAGGTAGGAAGAGCACATAGATACTAGGCACTAGGCAGTGTAGAGATTGGACGTGACGTCGACGCGCAGGGGAAAAGCTGGTGGTAGAAGAAAATAAATGATTTCGTTTCCCAACTTCCTTTATGGCAAGGCAAATGAAAAAGCAGGGTCAGGCTTGCAATCATGAGCCTACCCGTATGATATTGCAGCAGTAGATACAAACTGTAGAAGAGAGAGTTGAAAATCAGGAACTAGCTAGGGTTTTTTTTTAGCTCCAAGTGAAAAGCGAAAAGAGAGCTTTCAAGGCCTACTACCCTACCTTCCGAGTAAATAAGAAAAGATGGGTGCTTCTGACAGGCAAAACAAGGTGGCAGACATGTATGTATGAATGAAGTGATGAACACATACGATTTGTAGAACTTAGAACTCCAGCACCCACATCACTTTTCTACCTAGTAGGCCACTTGGTTTATTGAAATTGCAGCAATCAATATTTGATGAACTCCCATCTGGGATTCTTAGCTTTCCATACCTTTTTAAAGCCCAGATGCATAAAATAGACAGCAAACAATGTTCATATGGTATACAGTATCCATGATGAGTCAAATAAAGCCTTGGGTAGAAACGACTACTCGAGAAAAGAGCAGATGAACAGTTGTTAGCGTGGCCATAACACTATGCAGACTTAATACAGCATAAGAATCAAGAGAGATGAGAAAAAAATCGCAACGAATATGCAGTCTAGATCCGTTTCCTTGAAATGGTTTCGACACCATCTAATTAAGTAACCAGCTGAATAGTATGTTAGAGCTGTCTATGAGTTTAGAATATGGATCGGTGGAAAGGCGAAAACTTGAGTGGGAAACTGCGTTACCTGGAATCTTGATGATCTCTGCATCTTACCTGGGTGATGTCTAGCAAAAGAGAGGTAGCTGGGGGATGAAGGGGAAAGTAGCAGCAGTAAGATCACGAAGGTTTTACAAAGAGAGACCAACAGAGCTCTGTTGGCAGTATGCCCACCTCCATACAACTAAGAGAGAAAGTGAGAAGGAGGTGGACAGAATGCCAATGAACTCCGTAAGAAACCCTTTGCCAAACCCCAATGAAACAAGTAGAATTCATTCCATTCGTTCAGGAGTGTGATAGTCCTTCCTTAACTGCGAGGCACAAACTACATGAGTAGGAGGAGAGGAGAGCAACACAGCTAACAGCCCAGCCCAAGCTTTTGATGAATGAAAAAGATAGGAGGGAGAGAGATGGGAAAACAGATGGGGCTTTTCTCCTTCTATTTATGAGGTGCGTGGATGGTTGCACAGTAAATATGAGAGAGAGGGAGGTGGGTGTAATTAATTGGAAATTGGAGAAAGGGAGGAAGTGAGAGAGAGGACAGGAACCAGGAAAGAGAAGGGGTAATAAAGTATTGAGATTAGACGGTTCATTCTCCTCTTCCTTCCTTCTTCTGTAAACTAAACTCTATTATCGAAACAGGATGGATGGATGGAGGGCATGAAGCATGATGGTGATGATGGTGGTGAGGAATACGCATATGGAATTGACAGGTAGACAGATAGAAGAGAAGAGAAGGATCATCATAGTTATTCCCCTCCCTGCTCCTCTCTCTCTCTCTCCTCGTTTCTGGTGAAATTTTTAGCCCCTCTCTCTCACTAGCTAGCCTCCTTCCTCTCCCTCCAAAAACAAAAAGGTTCCCTTTTTTCTCTCGTCCTCTTTCTTCTTCAATCTTTCTCTCTCCCTTGGCCATATCCTCCCTCCCCTCGTTTCTGATGCCAAGTCCACCGCACCGCAGCGGCACACACATGCAAAACGCAGTCTCTCTCTCTCTCTCTCTCTCTCTCTCTCTCTCTCTCTCTCTCTCTCTGCTTTAACGGAAGAGAAGAAAGAACGTTGAAAGGCATTTGTTTCGTTTTCCCTTTGAGATTACGGAGGGACCAGACAATGACAACAAACCCAAACCCAAAAGCAGCAGCGCAAAAGAACGGAGCCGCGAGTCAAACAAAAGTTTCTTCTCCTAATTAATTTAGGAGGGCTAATTTTACTAGTTAGTCAATTAACTTAATGCTTAGTACAGCTCATCCCGACGTCATCCTTGAGTAATTCGGTGAAGGCGTGAACCTGTATAGCCAGTCACACAGTGACGGTCTATTAGTATTAGCAGAGCTTTATTGTCTTCACAAACTGAGGTATGGTTTGGCTGGCATCAACGCTGAAACTCCATAAACGTCGACGAAGTTAAAGCCAATTCGTATATGGCTGGGGAGATGGGGTAACGAGTCACATGTGAGACACTAATCTCAAGAGCTCTTTCGCTGTATGGATGGTAATTTGAACCCGCCTTATTGTTGCGGGATTACTCAATATGATTTGCCGCGTACAGCTGGAAATTTGTATATAGTTCAGACTCGTTCACCCCGTTATGGCTCGTTGTTAGCTCAATTTCTTACGTTATTTTTCAACTAGTTAGACTTGAATCTTTCAACTAATTATACTCAATTACTCGTTCTATTAGTACTATTCTTCATTTATAAAATGTTTTTCTTCGTTTTATCGTAACTAATAAAATTTCTCGTGCATTTTTTTCAAATAACACAAATACTATAAAGCATTGTAAAACTCCTCTAATCCCGATACTTGATTTCATGCGAACGAGGTCATGGTGGGTGTCCTTGTCGCTGGTTTCCACCTAGAACCTCCAGGTTTGAATACCAAGGACGACGCTCATTTCCTCTCACCCCTCTAGTAGCACCCTGTAACAAGTTTCTATAAAAAAAACTTGAATTTCATATTGTAAAAAAATTTCTCTCGTCCAACCAAAAACAAATTCTCTCATATCCTAGTATTGAGATGGTGAAGATAATTATTATACTATCATATTATTATTGGGAAAAAAATTGTGTCGGAATAAAAATAAATCAATAAATATTAAGTTGTTTTCAAAAATAGTAGCTAAGTACAAAGTGAAAATTCAAATAAATACAGTTCATTGAAATACATTTTAAAAAAATGGAGAGCTAAATTTTGAAAACATTGTAGGATTGGAACTGAAATGTCATATTTACATTTTAGTTTAGGGTTGGAGTTAATTAAACCATCAACTAGTTTGCACATGTGCTTTTTTGGCGCGTGGATCAAATAACTCCATGGCTAGGCTTAGAGCCAGATTAAGACCACCGTTGAAGCATATGGTTGACAAAGAAAGACGAGATTATGATTTATGAATTAAGCGGGGCCGGGACGACGGCAAAGGGTAAGTGGAAGGAATGGAAGAAAGGGACGGCCAGGAGCCAAATTTGGGCGCCCCTACCCTCCAAAAACCCAGAGGGTCCTACGATTTACTTACTTACATGACCTCACCACCCCCACTAACTTAATTGTGGTTGTGGAATCCTAGGCACCACTCTTTCATTCACCTCTGGCCTCTTCGTCTTCCCTTCTTCCCCGCTTTCAAAAAGATAGAAATTCTGGACGACGGTGCTCCCCTTTTTGACCTATATAAGTTAAGCACTAGGGCAAAAGTTGGATTTACCAGACCATTTTCAAAGCATAGCTGATATAGGTCAATCCTTAATCAAATGCGTACCTTTCCATATTAGAGGAAATCGTTAGTGTCATTTTTAATAAAAAAAAGATACAGCAGCTACATAGAAACTTTGACTGCCCCCCACAATAAGGGTATATTCGATGTCTGGTCCCTTAACTTTGTTATGTCCTTTTTAGCTTTCTCAACCCGGTTAGTTTATAACTTAGTCATGTGGTGTCTAATCAAACGACATGTAGGACGATGCTAACTTGTAAGCATTGCTAGTCTAGATTTTGATATCCAATTGCTCCAACGTGTTTGGAGATATTGTTGCTCTTAATTTCTAGATAGAAAGAAAAAATCAGATTGAATTTAATGTGTGTTGCATGGTGTAATTGATCAAAGTGTCACACTTGAAGGACCAAAAAGGATATTTTTGTTTCTTCTTCTAATTTCCAGTGGTGAAAGAAATGAAACACCATCCCCTTTGTCGATTGATACGTCGCACTCATCACTCCCCACATGCTCTCTCTCTCTCTCTCTATGTGACTTTGTTTTTGTGCTCTGAAAGGTTTCAATCGCACACTCCTTCATTACAACCTACAACATTTATTATAAATAATTTTTTTTTTAACTAACAACAATAAGTAAATAAATACACTTTTAACTCTATCACTAGCTAGTATGGTTGTCACCTAGGTGGATTTTTACCCATTGAAATTGGTATAATCAACGTCTGTCATGAAACCAGCTGTTATACTATCAGTATGCTAGACATGATCAATTTCTGGTTAATAAATAAAATGATGTTGTTTTAATAAATTAACTAGAAAAAATTATTTTGTGATTTTTTTAGTAAATTTTAAATTTAAATGTTCATGATATCTGCCGGATAATATAAATGTTGGGATATTTTTTTTGTTACAATTAAACCTTTGGGTATTGACGTTGAATGTTTGTAGTTAAATTTGATTATTATTTTTTATTTTGTTTGGAATGTTGTATTTTATTTAAATATTTCAATTTTTTTTTTTTGTATATTTTTAAATTCATTAGATGTTAACTCATATTATAATACCTGATCAAATTATACTACTTGCTAAACCGACAAAACGATATAAACCGATTTCTTCAATACAATAGCCTCTCTTCGTCCATCCAGTCCACCCCATTTTGGCTTTTTCTTCCAAATCGTATGTTTCTTCATCTCACTGAAACAAGCTCCAGGAGGACTTTAGTAACAAAGTTTCCATGAGCGGAAAAATGGGGGGTATTTATGAGGGTAAAGCCGTGCAGTTTTCCTACCCTCCCAATTTAATGCCTGAAATCTACCCTTCTTCCTTTCCCCAACCCACAAGTTCACAACCACAACAACAACAACAACCAATATAATAATAACAGGAGGAATTTTACAATGCTATATAGCATTGGTGCTATAGGTTTTTACCTTTATGGTACAACTTGAAATTGTACCTTTAATGTTATGGTACAACTTCAGATTGTACCTATACTTTTTGTACAAATTCTTTTATGGTACAACTTAAACTTGTACCTTATGTGATGGTACAACTTCAAGTTGTAAAGTTGTACCATAACATAATGATACAAATTCTTTTATGGTACAACCTAAACTTGTACATTTAATGTTATGGTACAATTTCAAGTTGTACATTAAAGCACCAATACTATATAGCATAGTAGAAGTGCTCTAATAACAGCGCCTTTTCCCCTCACTAGCTTACTATCTCTGTCTATTCCCTCTTAAATGAGGAGAAGAACATGAGCAATCTTTCACTCTTCAGTCATTAGTCTTCTCTCTTCTCTTCTCTTCTCTGGGCTGGCAAAGCAACAGATTTTACTGTCCCCTTCTCTTCTCTTCTGTGTCACTGCCATGGTCATGATTGAATCATTGGGACACTCAAAATTTAAGAATAGTGATCAACTCTTGGCCTATCCACCAGCTAGCTAGCTACTCTCATCAATGTTTGAACTCATACATATATCTGAATTACCACCCCATTAAATTGTTTACTTATGAAGGGTACTGTTTGTACTTGGAAATTGTTGTTACTGGTTCTAAGCCACTGCAATGTACGTACTAGTAAAACATAACTTGCGTAGTTTAATGTATTTATATAAGAAATCAGTAAAAAAATGAAGTGGTAGAATCCAATTTTTTTGTTTGCTGTGCTTGAATCCTAGCTTGAGAGAGATTAAGTTAGTAGTAGCAGAACGTGGGCCGAGATTGATCTTCTCCCTAAGCAGATGGGGATATTCTGCATCTTGTAATTAGTGTTTACAGCGAGGAGTGTTGGTTGCATTGCATGCACAACTAATAATTCTGAGTTTCTGACAACTGAAATCAAACGATCGACTTGGATTGGTAAGAAATTTATTAGTAATTTGTGTGTGACTTTCTCTCTCTGTGTGTCGGGAGAGAACAGAGGTGGAAAATATGGATCCTCAAAGGTCATGTCAAAACATAAATAAGGATGTAAGAATATCCCTGACCATATGATTTGACTATAACCTAACAAACCAATGTGAAAAATGCAATGGAAAAACCAACCAAGTCTCTTGACCCTTCTTCCACTACTGGTAACAGGAACTGCCCACTATCTGATATTCTGTCCTCATTCTACCCAATCCAACGGAACCAAAGAGCATAGTCCCGTTCGAAAGAAGGAACCCCTTTAGTTTACAAGCACGAAATTGGTTAACCATGACTTGAAACACACATTAAGATGTAACTAGCAAGTTGTATACGTTGTGCATGCATAGTCCTCATATGATTTGAAGTTAACCTTTGTGTTTATTAGGGCATTGTAACGTTATTTACAGACTTTCTTTTGTAGTTTCCTACGAGAGAGAATAAATTTTACAATGCTATATAGTATTGGTGCTATAGGTTTTTGCATTTATGGTACAACTTAAAATTGTACATTTACGTTATGGTACAACTTCAGATTGTACCTATACTTTTTGTACAAATTTTTTTATGATACAACTTGAACTTGTACCTTTATGTGATGGTACAACTTCAAGTTGTAAAGTTGTACCATAACATAATGGTATAAATTGCTTTATGGTACAACCTAAACTTATACGTTTAATATTATGGTACAACTTGGAGTTGTACATTAAAGCACCAATGCTATATAGCATAGTAGAAGTGCTCACGAGAGAGATGTCGTCTAGTTATGTAACTCGGAAGTGGGGAAGAACGCAATGGCTCTTTTAGGAGAAAAAGTTACTTGCGTCTGTGGATGTATATCTTTATAAGGTGGGTTGGCAGTAGTGTGGTGTATATATTCATTTCGAACTGTCATTGTGAACGCCCATTTGGTAGACACTTTGACAACGATAGTGCAATTGGAAGGAAGGAAAACTTTGACTGAAAGGGCGACTTTAATTTCAACAACCTAGCTACAAGCATCAATACTTCCTCGCTGAATCCTCCACTGAAGAGAAAAAGTTCATGCGCTTTGTCTTTGTGCTGCCTTCTCCTCTGCTCTGCTGCTGCACTTCGTGCACAGCTTGATGTGTGTTTTGGTTCGACTTTTATCTGCATGACTTTTTTAGAAAGCTTTGTCAAACTAAACAGCGTTTTGTGGTGGTGGGGACTGCATGTACATGGTTCTTCCTTTTTTGCCTTTTACCACTTTCACTCCTCTCCATTTTCGCAGAATTACATCGTGATAAACCATCTTTAATTAGCATCGAATCGATCCTTGTTTGTTGTTAAGCTAGCACATATATAGAGTTCTTCATATGATCATAAGCAAACAACAAAGGAATGACTGATAAAATGTGAAACGTATTTGCGAGTTAGAAGAGCAAAGTGAAAATGGGTATTTTTATCCGAAAGACACTTTGAGGGGACGATTGAACTGCCAAAGGCAGGCATGATTACAATTTACAAATGTTGAGGGTTGACCAGCTGCTGGTAGTTGAATTTAAAGTCTTGGAAAGGGGGAGGAAAAACTGGGGGGAAAAAGGGAGAAGAAACGGCAGAAACGTACGAACTACCACAGTCCACAGGGTTCTTTTATTAAACATTATCAATACATTATTATTTTTTTATACATGAAAGCTGATTGTTATATATAGATATTATGCAGAGCTCGATGCATGGGAAATAAATACAGAGTCGTGATCATGATTGTTAGCTATGGATAGATAAATAAATGCGTCTTTCTTTTGTTTCATGAACAATATTAGGATACTGGATTCGGATTTTGCTTGTTGTTCCTGCTTTTGATGTGAGAAAAGGGGAGAAAAGCCAATCATGGCGGCTAGTAGTGTGTGTGGGTGCTGCTACTGCTGCCTGCTGGTTTTTCATATGTAAATACTTAGTATCACCATCATGAGTTCTTTTGTTCCTCTTTTCCGCGATTGGCCATTTCAAGTTCCTCACTCCACTACCAATATGGTAGGGTAAATGCATTTTCAAATCTGTGGTTTTTAGAAAGGAAAAAAAATAACATGATTTGTCTAAGGATGTAGTTTGACAAACACTTGTTTTGTTAGAACTCCTATGGTAATTTGAGTATAATTTTAAGTTAGGTAACTTGTATGAATCTAGATTGTTAAAATTAATCTAGATCATTGATTACCAAAACAATGGTAATCGATGATATCAGTTATCAATTATCATCTATTGACCTTTTACAACTGTTATGTCAAATACACATACAATGTAGTCAAAATCGTGCTTTAAAATTTAAAAACTTATGATTTTATGTTTCTACGTCACTAAAACGCTTCTACACGAAATCTACATTTTTATAACTAATGGGCATCCACTTATAACTTATAAGGCGCCCGTTTTGACAATTAGCGAAATTAAACAGCCAGATTTAGTGCGTGGTGGTTGACTTTGTGAGTTATGACTAGTAGTTATACACAGAACCAGAAGAAAAATGACAAAAGAGGGTCCACTGCCGTCCCTCTCTCTCTCCTTTTCTGTGAAGTTGAAGGTTAAGCAATAATCATGTTGCTAAGCAAACGTGGTCGCCATTGTTGGGTCTTTCCACACCACTCTGACTTACTATTCACATTTGGTAAAAGAAAGTAGATAAAAAGAGGAACTTTCTGTTCCTTCTTTGCCACAAATTTTGACCCCGTGTTTATATATTGGTGAATGGTGAAGCTCTTTAAGTTTTTTGCTTTTCTGTTCTCCTCCTACTTTCATTTGAATTCAGACTGATTAAAGACTGCCCATTTCGAGCCACCATGATCATTATGTAATCCTTGGAGACAAGCTTGAACAACAATGTTTATGTACTCAATTTGATGTTAATTACAATAGTGATGAGGCATTAAAATTAGTCAAGACTCGAGATAATTATGATTTGTTGAATATGGTTGTGGCTGTGGCAGACATTGCTCTTTATTTTGTCTGTTGTAATTGGTAAACAAGCCAGCATAACTGGTACTAGACCTCACTAGTAGCTACGTTGAGATCACTAACCACTCGAACCATCCCATTTTCATTTTCTTGAATGAATTTGTAATGGGGCTTTGAATAATTAATAAAACGACCAATTAATTCGTCTATAATCATGAAATCCTTCGTCCATATTAACTCGATCAGTATATGAACATGTTAAAGTCGACGATGAAAGAGTCACATATGTTAATCATGAAATGAGCTATTTCGAGGAAGGAGCTAGGGGTAGTTTCTGATTATCTGAGTTGAAATTGACTGTATTAATGAGTTTAAAACGAATTGGGTATGGATAAATGGGTAACCTATGTTCATCCGTTATGGTCTCTATAAATTTTATATAATTGATCACTTGATCACTTGATGTATTTATTAGAATAATAATGGATACAAATTTGCGAGATAAAATAGTGAATGATGTGTCGGGGGTTTCGAAATTCAATATAAAATGCCTCAATACTAAGAATTCATTGGCTGGTTTGTACTTTTATGAATGTTTGGTGGGATGATTTGCCCCTAAAGTTCAATGACCCTAGAATAACCTCATGGCACTGTTGCAATTTTCAATTTCGACGGGCAAATGAAATCTGACCCTTGTATTAGTGGCGGATTCAGGGCTGTGCCAATTTAGGCCCCGGCCCAGCCATAATCCGGATTCAGAGTTAGTTTACTATTTATAAAATTTTTTGCTTTAGATATTTGGCTCAGTGCTATTTAAAATCCTATCTAGTTTTATTTGATAATAGGATTTTGTGTAACTAGGAAAATGGTTCAGATGAACATATTCAAACCAGTACTCTAAATTTATACTTAATTTTCTATAGCCCCAATGATTTTATTTGAAAAAAGACATGAAAACCTAAAAGTGTAAAGTTTCATTAAAATGAAATAAAATAACTCCAAATTAAAGCACACCCTTCCTTGCAAAATTCAAAAAATTTCCCAATCCCCCCAAAACAAAACAAGAACGAGGAGACGAGCAGACCCAAATGGATTTCTCCGCCAGCCCGTCGAGCTGGTTTTCTTTCCATTCTTTTTATTAAGAAAATATTTACAAACTTGCTGAGTCATCATTTAGATTGCCTCAATTGAGCGGGGCACTAGATTCTAACAGTTCTTTCTGGTGTTTTGATGAAGAAAATATTTACAAACTTGCGCAAGAGTTTAGCCTCGAGACTTTGAAGGCTATGATATGCATTCTTTGGAGAATGCACTACTCATGTGAGGAAGATGAAGTTTCTTCTCTTGCAAATTTATTAGAGAAGCTGGAGGAAACAGGGATGGACACATAATACAAATTGATTTGTCAGTTGATTTATCTAGTGTTGACCTAGCCGTTTCAACAACTACCATGGAGTAAATATTTTCAGCAATGGAACATGAAAATTGATTTGTGCAACAAAATGAGCAATGAATTTCTCGTTGATTACTTAGTTATTTTCTTTGAAAAAGAGTATATTATCAGTATGGATGGAGATTATATTATTGACGAATTTGCTAAATTAAACAACCTTCTTGTACAATTGGCATTGTAATGAAAACTATATTATTATATATTTTTGTTTATGGTATCTAATATTCTATTCAAATGCGGCCCAGTGCTCACTTGTGTCCTGGATCCGCCGCTGCCTTGTATACAACAAACGTCAACTCCCATTGGCTTAGGAGCGTATATTTTTAGCCAAATGTCAATCCTTAGTAGACGTTTGTTTGGGGAAGTGACAGATTCCTTGTTCGAACCCGACCAAAGTTCGTTATGATGTTTTCGGAGGCATTTAATGAAGATATCCTCGTGGAGGGCCCGAAAGATTCAAGCAGGTGAACCCTCAAATTTCGTCTCGCTCCGCTATCGCTCAAGCGGTGTGTGGATGTGATGGATTATATATAAAAAAAAGGAGTGTATATATTAAATTACAATTTTTTATTATTGCAGTTGATTGGAGTGAGTTGTTGCATTTTTTGAGAAAAGGTTTGATGATAGCTGCCATGCATAATACATAACCATCCATCATGATTCTTCTGCCCTTCCCGGATCTCATTCTCATATATTCTCTTCCCACTTTTCATGCATGCTGTAATGTAATGCCTTTCATGCAATAATTGTTTCTCTCTCAATCTGTAACTTTTCCCGCTTATTTATTCTTTCATGTCTTCCTTTCTTCTGCCTCCATGATTAAATCCGAACATTAGCCTTAATAACCCCGCGGCATGCGAGGTGCTTATGGAACTAACTGCCTGCGGTGAAACATTTATGGCTTTCTTTTGGTGGAGAGACAGGGGTGATTAATGATTATCATTGAGGTATTTGAAATAAAACTATTCACTGACTCTTCAATTTTGCATTCTCGGTTAGGCCATTTTTTTTTTTTTACATTGCGGTTAGGCCATTCTTATTTGACATCATATAGCTAATCGTTTAATATTTTCTTGTGTCATTTTAGAACATAAACAAAACTGTTAGGTTTAAAAATTAATATACATGTTTAGCGTATGCCTACCTTATCATATGCCGATTGAGTTTCTCTATTTAGAGTCTAAACCATCAATTAAGTAGAGTTTGGAGATAATACTATAACCTAACTTCTAACGAGTGAACCATATCTCTAATTCTCTAAACTCAAACCATAATATTAATTTAACAAAAAAATAATAACCAACACTCCTGATTCGAAGTATATATCAAAATACATTTATAAGTGTAAATGCATGCATATATTATACGACAAACATATGCTAACTTTTGACATATACATACATAATAAAATAATGATCAATGACTAACCCTAGTATCAATTAACATACTTAGGTCTATCATCACACTCACATTCGATTAATCATACATACACAAGTTCAGCATATAATTTATACTTAAATAAAGTAACATTCATAATCTAACGAAGTAAACTTCATAATCTAATTCTCTAAATTGAAACCTGAATATCATTCAGCAAAATATCATTATTGATGAGATCTTCGTTCATCGAAGTATATCCAATGGCCTAATCACTGTAAATATAGCATACTCTACGAGTACGCCAACCTTTATCATATATTTAATTTCGATATTGTACGTTGCATTTATGAAAATGAGTATATATATTATATATGCACCGTAATTAGTACTATTTAGTCATCACATGTTAAATTTTAAATGATAGCATTTGTCAAAAATATGATGATATAACCCAAAACTACAATTCGTAAACCTACACTTCCTGAATCAGAAATTTCAAACCCTAAATCGTTAAACTACAAGTAATTATATATACTGAGCAATGAGATCGAGTGAATCCCACATGCGTATCTCATTCGTTCACGAAATCGACTGTTACATACGCCTATTCCTTCAGCATAGGCAACTCTCTCTACCGTCAAGCCAACTACATTACAAATCATGGACACAATTTCTTGCAGAAAGATCATGTTCCACTTTGTACAATTGATTCTAGAGAGCAAGCAGAAATTTGTGATGGTGGTGGGATCGAGCAAAATGGTAGTAGCTAGTAGTGGTGGTGATGCTGTCCTTCAATTTCGAGTTTCAAAGGCAGAAATGATGAGGGCGATGACAAAAGGGTTTGTTTATAATGTTTGATTGGATCGATATACAGACAGCAAGCAGCATCTTTCCAGCTCTTACTACTTCTATTCTCCCCTCTCTCTCTCTCTCTCTGTCTCTTCAATAGATCACACACACACACAACAGTATCTTCTGGTATTGTACACCCCCAATATATGTATGTCCCATGCAACTTTTTGCAAGTGACAAGTGACCCCAATTATTGCCTCTCTCTCTCTCCTGTTTATCATTTTGGTTTTGGTCTTTGGGAACATCTTCTCTGAAAGGATTCTCTCACTTTCTCTATTTATATATACACATGTATGTAATTGCGTCTTATGTCTACGCTCCAATCTTCTGCATGAATGGAGGCCGTCGGGGTGGAAGAGGGAAAGAAGGTATAGTTGGGTTTGGAAATTGTGCCGTTTCTGACCTAGTTAGGGTTTACTACTTGGGCTAAGGAGAAGCAAAGTAAACATTCTCGCAGTGGGCCTAAAGAGTGAGGTCTTCTGAAGCCCAAAGACTAGAGTTAGCCCAATATAACCGAGCCCGTAACTCAGATCACTTTGAATAGGTCTAGAAAGAATCAAATGGCTCAGCTACACCTGAGATACGCGAGTCGCGACCTCGTGCATTCGCAGTCACACACATTACGGAGAAGCTAATGTGATTGTAATCAGGGGTGTAGTCAGGATTTTGTCGTGGGTAGATTCGTTTGAAAAAAAATAATAATAAATACGATAAAATAATTTTTTAGCGTTTTAAACAATTTATGATATAATTTGTATTTACAAAAATTTAATAAATTAAATATATGTTGAAACTATCAAGAATACCACACTCTATATCAACTATCAATCTATTATCAATGATTTAGTTAGATATTTGCTTTTGAATGGTGTTCTTCGTAAAAAACGTTTAGTGTCAATAACTCGAGTTGTTGTGAAAGACTTAATAATGGAATTATACTATTAAGTATTTACTAACACTTCCCCACTAAAGAAAACCAACTTATACGTGCTTAAATTTTTTGCAAATCTCGTTTGGAAGTTGTGATTTCAAATGGTGTATTGATCTAATTCATGTATTTGTGAGATTAAGTCATTTTTTTGGTTTATATAGAACTAGAATACATGCATTTACTTTTTGGAGGCCCCACCACAATCACTCAATATTGAGGGATTTACAATCTCTACTTTTGGGTTAATTGCATGGTTGGTCACTGAGATTATAAAAAACGTTCATGTTTGGTCACTGAAAATATTTAAATTCAATCTTGGTCACTCAAATTAGTTAAATGGTTCAAGTTTGGTCACTCTCCGTCCAACTCCGTTAAATATGTCTGATGTGGCAGTCAACTCTCAAAGTTGACCGTTAACTCGGTGACGTGGCAATTAAAAAATAATAAATAAAATAAATTTTAATCTTTTACCATTTCCAACTCATTTTCACAATAAAGTAAAATAAAAATAAAAAAATAAATGGCTTCTACCGTTTGGTCACACGCCGCAATCCCCTCCGGAAACAGAGAGAAAAAAAGAGGATAAAGAGGAAACAGAGCAGAGTTGCAGAGAGAGACTCTCATCGTCGCTGCCATGCAACCGCCCCGGCGAGAAAGAAACCCACAAACCAGCTGTTTGGTCGCCGAGAATCTTTGAACCCCAAAAGAAGGAAAGAATAGCAAGAGAAACACGCTTTCTCGGAAAATCCTTTCCTTCAGTGTGGCAACTGGCAAAATCTTCTGATTTTGACCAAAACCCCTCTGGGAACCCTCCTTCGTCGTCTTCGAGCTCCCAATTTTCTCACCCATTTTTATTTTCTCGGTAACCAAACAGGAGCCAAGTCGAGACAGGAGTCAAAAAAGTCAACCTCTCTGTTCTCCATGGTAATAATCTCTTCCCTGGCTTGAACTTTCTTTCTCGCGGAAATTTTCCGATTCCCATCAATTTTCTCGGTTGACAAACAAAAGGGGCAACTGGGTAATGGCTATTTGTCTTCCCTCCCAAATGGGTAAAGAATTTGGATGGAGATTGCTGACGGTGGTAGGGGTGACTTTTGCTCTGGCTGTGACATTCCAATTCCTCGAGCTCTCATACGGCATCGTTTTGCCGTCCTCCTCTGCGCCTTCTTCGCCCGATGAAGCTCCAGGACAAGGAATTGGTAGCGGTAGTATTAGTGTTAGTACCAATGTTGTTGTTGTAAACTCCACCACTCTGCATCCTGCTCTGGAGGAAGTGGCTGATAGCAATGGGTTTGTGTATGAAGGAATCATGAACAACAACAGGTCTTCCACAGAGTTTGATTTGTAGGCGTCGGGATCGGAGTCGCCGCCATCGTCGAGATCGTCGTAGTTCTCGAAATAGCCGCTGCCTTCGCCCGCTAAGTCTTCGTCGTCGTCGAAGTGATCGGAATCGGTGTAGTGCTGGGCGGGGGATGAGGAGGAGGAGGAGGAGTCTTCGAGGAAGGTGAGGTCCTCGTCGTCGTCGGTGGCGGAGGAGGAGGCTGAAGCCGGATTGGAGGCGAGGAGGAAGGCGGTGAGGGCGAGGAGGAGGAGGTAGCGGATCGACATTGTTGTTGTTTGAGTTGGTTTGACTTGGGATTTTGGGGAAAGAAGATCTGACTGACTGAGAGAGACTGAGAGAAATTTTCCCCATCTCTGGACTCCGGAGATATGCTAGAGGAACCATCACGACGTTGCCCAGGAGGGGAAGCTCATCCTCAGATTCCTCCTCCGCCGTGAACCCAGAAGCCATTTTTTATCCTCTTTTTTTCTCTCTGTTTCCAGAGGGGATTGCGGCGTGTGACCAAACGGTAGAAGCCATTTATAATAATTTTTTTATTTTTTTATTTTACTTTATTTTGAAAATGAGTTGGAAATGGTAAAAGATTAAAATTTATTTTATTTATTATTTTTTAATTGCCACATCACCGAGTTAACGGTCAACTTTGAGGGTTGACTGCCACATCAGACATATTTAACGGAGTTGGACGGAGAGTGACCAAACTTGAACCATTTAACTAATTTGAGTGACCAAGATTGGATTTAAATATTTTCAGTGACCAAACATGAACGTTTTTTGTAATCTCAGTGACCAACCATGCAATTAACCCCTCTACTTTTTGTTGAGATTCTTCACAATCACTCAATACTAACTTTTTTACCTTTGGAACAAAAACGCAATCTAAATTCTAAACCTCCAAACAAGATATTTACCTAATACATCAATTGATTCAATCCATCAAATGATAATACACTAATTGTCCCAATACATTAATTTGAAGAATCACAACTTCCAAACAACCTCCAAATATCACGTTCTTAACGACTTCCAGAAAGTCTTCGATCTGACTCCTAAAGAGAGAGAAGAAGAAGAAAGAGGAAAGAGAGGAGGGAAAAAGAAGGTAGAGAGAGGATGGATGGGTCATGAAGGTTAGATAAGTTTTATTTTGTGGGAAATAAATTTTTAATAAGTACATGTAAGACAAATTTTTAATTACTACCTTATTTGTATATATACATAGAAAACGTATAAAACGGCTCAAACTGGACGGACCCCTATCAGACCAATAAACCTCAAACTCCTTGGTTGACCGGCTCAATGACTTAAACCGGTTTGATAGCCTTTTCCCTTTGTAGTCTTGTAGATGCAAAAATAGAATATGAAACTTAGTATATCATTATTCAAGACATGTTATTGTTAGTACATTTTCCCCGATCTGTATCCTCCGACTACGACCCTTATTATAGTCCTAACTGCAGGGAAAGTACTGAAAAGCATGGATATTCATCCATCACTTTTTTCACACAACATATCTATGCCCATAGGCTGCAAGGCTCCATTCTTTTCCAGTGGGGCACCAAGAACCATCTCTCATTTTCATGCACACCTTCTCCCTTATCGTTGCATAGCTTAAATTGGGTTGTGCCTCTAGAATCCCGATAAGAATTCGGTTGTGGATGCCCTGGCGCTTCCTAACATCGACCTGCAAAGAAATAGGGAAAGATCTAAGAAGTTGCTTCGTGTAGAGGAGAGAGATGCTTTCCTTCAAACATTCTATTACAAGAAAAGTTCAACTTACCAGTTTCACAATTTGGTCATGAATAGAGTCTCCCCAATCATAAAAGTGATCATAAAACATAGTTGGTATCCCTCGATGTGTTAGTATGGATGCATAGCCATGTGGAATGCAACCAGAGCAGAGATCAAAGCCAATGGAAAGGCCAATGAGCCTGCAGGCTGCAGCAGGGGGAAACATGACGATTAGAAAGAATGTTGGTGGAAAGTTTTGAATGCACAGGACGCATAAATGCAGAAACTATAGACTATTCAACACTTGTGTTGAGTCTGTGTCATGGTTATCAAGCAACGTGACAGCCCTCGATGGCCACCGTCCTATTACACTTGGAGGCTTCCCTTGAGAGTTTCGAAGGCGCCTATGTTGACCCTTAACTGCTTCCTGTTTAGGACATTCATTCATCAATAGTGGAAATAAAGGATCACGGTTTGGAAGGAGGATCGTTTGCATTAAACTGTTGGATACCTCTATCATTTGGCACTAGTCATATTCCATACTAGTTTCTTATGGCTTCATATATCTTGCATAACAAAAACATATGAGAATACCTGAAGGATTCCTTTGATAGTTAGTGGTGGGAAACAGTGCAATTGCGGTTAACTGCACCGCAAAGTGTCCATATTAACCAACCGCGTCCGCACCTAGGAAGGTTAGCGGTTAACCGCTAATCGCAAAATTGTGGTTAAAGAGTGCACTGCGGTTACTGGCGTCACCAACCGATTTAATCGATGTATGGTGATTTACTGAGGTTTGACCGTCTGAGCCTCTGAGGAAGTCGAGCCTACCACTGCGTGCGCTGCGGCGATGGGCGTAGACCTCCAAACTCGAATCGAGCAGGTCAGATTTGCTCGGCGACAAGGGACGACGTTTTAGTATCTAGGACGGTTGTGTCGTCGCGGTTGGAGACTCTCAACTCTCAAGACGGCTCTCGAGGAGATGGACGAGTCGCTCTAGGGATTTCCATACGATGACACTCTGGGTCTGGAATGGTAGCGACATTGCAGTAGGGAACTAGGGATTTTGATTTGGGAAAGCTAAAGAGGAAAGAAAGACGTCGCAGACTCAGAGTGGGGGAACTGGGAATGCCAGAAGGGGCTGGGTCGAGTGTGCCCTGTGACGTGTGGGCAATGGGCTACTGGGCCTGGGGTGGGGTTTGTTTGTTGGGCTAGTCTGGAAATGATCTTAGGCTGGGTTGTGGTTAACACTGCGATTAGGTGTATTTGCGGTTTCGCTTGTGGTTAAACCACAAACCGCAAAACACTCAATATCTCCAACCGCGACCGCAAAATAGTCTATTTTTGCGGTTTTCGGTTTACCACTAACCACGTGGTTTCGATATGGTTAGCGGTTTAACCGCAAAACTATAACCAAATTTCCATCCCTATTGGTAGTGAAGTCAAATGCAGCTGAGAGCTGGCCCGTGCCATCAAATCCAGTGAATAATCCTTTGCCTGTGGCTATCTGAAGGGGGAATGTGCAGGAAAACAACCAATTAGGGAATCATGAAGCGCTCTGAGTATCAAATGTAGGATGAGCATAAAAATCACAAGTATACCTTGGTTGTACTCCAAGTAACTTCAATTATAGTTGCAAGAATCCCAATACTCCCCAACAACAAATAGTGGCTTGGCTCCTTCAATGTACTTTTTTCACATACTTAGCTGAATAGCTAAACTTGCAACGTTTTAGAATGCATTAAGTATCACTAGCCATAACATTGAATTAAGGTCTCTTACACAACTCAAAAGGAGATCATAAATACCTACCCTCTTGCGAAATCGAAACGAAAATATTCAAATCCACCATTGTTACACAACCAATGCAGCCAACCTATAATGTATTTCCTCACAAAGTGTTCTGAGTGGTCTATGTTTGGAACGCCATGGAAATTGTCGCCGGTGCTTTGATTTCCCTGGAGGAAGAAGTCAATGAAACAACAAAAACACTCATACCAGCTTGACTGAAAGGTTTGGAACTAAAGGCAAAGTGGATTCTTATGGTTGAGATATAGTCAGAAATGAGAATGCTAACATGAATTTAGTAGGATGAGTTTGGTGCTTTAGTTGACTCAATAACGGGTTCAATGCCAAATATGATGCATATAGCCGAGTTTGGTGCATTGGTACTCAATTTTTTATGCACATCACATGGTAAACAAACCGCAAACTACAGGCTGATGAAAATAAATTACCAATCCACCAGTACAGCTAGTAACAACCCGTTCATCCCATGACAATGTAATCCCATCATGGCGGTTGTACATCCCACCATGCCCTCTGGTAGTCCCAACTCGATGATTTACAACTATATCGGCCATTGGTTTCACTCTATGCTGCTTCATCTTTGTGAAGCAAAGCTTTCAATAGGTGCTCAGAACCATATGACGAGCATGGTAAAGGAAACCGTACCGGACATCATACCGGATTCCTTTCTGGTAGGGTATTTTGTGGTACGACCGTGATTCAACCGTTTCGTACCGGTAAATACCGTTTTTGTAATAATAAAATATATTTTTCTCAAAAAACCGTGTCGCCAAAATTAGGGTATCGTCTCGAAGTAATACCGGATGTATCGGAATATACCGGATAATAAATGAATAAATACAAGTAGTTAGAACTTATCCGATACTAAAAAAACTAATAAAAAATTAAAAATATTGAAAATTAATAAACCTTCCTCTTTTCACTTATCCGATCTCTCCTTCCTCATTTTCATTTTCCTTCTCTGACTTATCCTCTTCCTCTCCGTCTCTTTTCAATAACATCGTCGACTAGAGATTGATAGTGGCGTATCGAAAATGGGAGGAGATGGCAATTTTCCACCTGAATCTACCGTCTCCAAGCCTTCGCCGTCCAATCCCCGCTAACGATGATGAATCCCTCCAGATTTTGCTTGCCATGTCGTCGCATCGAGGAAGAGAAAATATGACAGCCAACCCCGGTGATTCGCGGAAGGGAGTTGGAGGGTCAATTAAACCAAAAAAGCACTGATCAAGGTGAAATTCAGCCTGCATGCTTGTTTTATTTTGATCTTCGCGATGTTCTAAATTCTGATTTCTTTTCTATTGGGTTTTCTGGCAACGCTGGTCGGCGGTGGAGATGGAGCAGTGGCGCGGTGCGGAGGTTCCAACTAGTCAACGATGTTTCATTGTCAAAAGCCTACCGTCGGTAGGATAAAAATCGGCCGGTATTTCGCGGCAGACTTGTTCGACCTAAACAGCCGGTCGATACGATATTTAAGCCACTAAACACATATTGTTTCGTTTCTGGTTTTTCCAGTCGAACCACCCGGTACGATTCGGTTCCCTGTTCCATGATGACGAGTTGAGTGAGTAAAGATTATGTGGAAGGTAACCTATTCAACACAAATGTCAGAACGTTAATAATCAAGCAGGAAATTTTTCACAAGCAACAAGCCTTGCTAATTCCTTCAAACCTTCGTATGCAAAAGAATTTGATGGTGGAGGCAACCAAGTTGAAGTAAACTCGAATTTCGCCATATCAGGTACTTTCTTCTCCAGATTTCTCCACCAGTCATGCTTGTGAGACTCCCAATTAAAAGCCTGTTTAATGATAGTTAAACTATCATTCAAAGCCGGAGACACATAGCTTTGCAATTATAATATTGATAAATAGTATATCCAACAACAACAAAATTGGGCGTTCTTAGACAAACTTCAAAAGGAACCTTACATGGAAAAGAACTTCCCTTCCATAACGAATCACTGCCCCTGAACACCATCAAAATTCATCATCATTTACAACCAACCATCACAAACTCAGGTGACAGATAGAAACTCAATCATTATTAACTACAATAGCTTACCAATTTCAGCTTTCTGATTACTTCCCTCAATTGACTTTCTCAACGAAAGAAAAAATGGAAATATAAAAAAATACTAAAATCGGGTTCAAAGTCGCTTTGACCTGGTCTAATTATGTTGGTTATCCATGAGTTTGAGTTCAATTGTCATGTTTAACCAACAAAAAAAGAGAGATAAGAAAACACTATAAAATATGAAACTCGGTCCCGATACAAAATTCAGCAACACAAAGCCAATTTGGTATGGATTTTCAGTAGCGGTCTTGGGACACTGTGGATGGATAGAAATTAGGATTCCACCAAGAGGTTTTGAGAAGGGTTGTGCATTATTGGGCGAATGCGAGGATTGTGCATAAAAGATATGATATGGATTTTCGGTAGCAGTCGTGGAAAATGATGGAAGATGACAACTTATGATTTTGTCGATAATTTTTCGAGATGAGTTGCGAATTGGTAGGCCAGGCGATGATTTGGGAAAAAGATCATAGACGAAATCCTAATGGATAATTGTTGCAACCGGGAAAGCAATGATTTACCATGAACAATAGATGTAAACCTAGCGAACAATAGCTAAACACAAAGTTTGTAGAATGGAGAGTGGGGTAAACGAAGCAACTTGGAACTTCCCCACTTGCAAGGAGGCGTGTGAGAGCTACTAATGAATAGTAACTTACAACATTGACTTTTATATATGAATATATAAATATGCAATTTAGAGATGATTAGGCATGTTCAGGGTCATTGTCAATGGGTCGAAATTATTAATATTCTTAATTCATGAGACCTCTGCAATTTTAACTACAAATACTCAATTTTATGCCTTTTGGATAACTTTTCGGCACTACTTTTGCTGCTACGTAACACTCAAGATAGCTTGAACTCCCATCAATCTTCCTGACTATTACATAACTAATTATCGTTGAACTTGCTTTTCCTGTTTACATGATTCGAGTTGGTGGACAGACACGAATCTATGGTGTAAATAAGCCTGCATTTGCAACTATAAGAGGATCCTCTCACCTGGGCAAGTTCTATTCCCCAAAGAAGTCCATCATATTGTTTGATACTTTTAAATAGGAAAACCACTGACGATTTAAGATCTTCAACTGGGTCATCGAATATTGTAACCTTTGACAATATGCTTTCAATTGTGATTTCTGATTCCTCCAAGTTTCATTCTACGGGTATAAAAAATGCCAGCATATACAAGTGTCTCTAGAGAAAGAACAACACAAATAACCTCAATTGATTTAGCAACAACTTTGTTAAATAATTTCATAAGGTTTTTCCGATATCTCCACCATTTGATTTATTGATCTCAAAACAAAGTTATGTTTTTGTTACAAGCCTTTTGTTTCAATCCTCCACCTAGGAGGTGTTTGCTTTCGGTCAAACATCAAGACGCAGCTGGACTTTCAAAACCTCCAGCAAGCTTTTTTGGTTCAATCCTGCAGCAAGCTTTTCAACAGTATGTGTTGTTATTCTATAATCCCCCGCCAATGAGTTTCTCGGCAATGAGAAACAATGCAGCCTTGCTAGGTTAGGGTGCTTGACACATTTTTCACTTCAATTCTGCAATACAGCCCTCATCAATTAACCAGCCTGTTTACAATGAAGCGTTCAATCCTGTCTCGTATTATCTGGGGAGTGGTGGCGTTTTCTTTAGATATTCTTTGGTTGTGTTCTTTCCACACCCTCATTTCCTACAAGGCTACTGCAGTTGAATGAACTACTAATTAGTACTAATTGATCATGCTCTATTGTATTTTCTTCCTAACCTCTATAAGTTCAATAAGGACGCCAAAGAAGTCACAATTTCACAGGTGTATGACAAATATAAGATTGATAAATACATATGGAATAAATATCAAATTCCAGCAAGTAAAACAAAACACTTCAAAATGGAATTACAACAAAGTTCAAGATGAATATATAATGAATCCTGTCTTCTATAATCCAGGGAGCAAAAATGGCAGTGACTCTTGCACCGTTGCACCCATTTACCTCATATTGACTACTAACTACCACTACAATATGCACTCATAAGCCTTAAATGAGGAGATACTTTAAGAAGGAAATTAATCCTTATGCTTGACTCTCTCTCTAATTCAAATTTCCTCTCCCTTCTCTCTAAAAACTCTATTATCTTTTCTTCAGGGCTGCCGCCGGCATCTCTAGGTGTCTGGTGGTGGCCCAAGCCTCCATTTTCGTTTTCGTTCATGCTTTATTTCAAGTTTCCTTGTGGGTTCTATGATCCCTCCTTTCCTTTCAAGCCCTTTGTGGCTTTTTTCCTGTTCCCTTTGTGGGTTCTTTCCTCAATCCTCTTCTATGGAGATGGATTTGTTTTGTTGTTGATCTAGTTGTTTTAGATCTGGGCTTGCTCTCTCGGGAATCTGGATTATGCAAATTGGGTGCCGCTACCAGATCTACAATGGTGGTCTTCCTCCAATTTGGTGGTTTCATCGCTTCTTGTGAATCCATCCACCGTCTTCCCCTCTGTCCTTCCTCGGCAGTTTGGATCTGTCTCGCAGGTGCTCGACGGATTGTGGCTGACAGTGTCTTTTCCAGTTCTCGCGGGGTTGCGCTGCTGTTCCTCGAAGTCTTGTGGTCTTCTGCTCTCCTTGGTCGCGGTCTTCTCTGCCTCACTTTCCTTTGCCTTTCAGCTTGGAGCAGCTCGATTCACAACCCTTTCCACCACCATGTAATCTTGGTTTCAAGATTCACTGTGATGGGTCGTCTTTGAGCGGCTCCCAGGAGGCGGCAGATGGCGTTGCTGAGTTCAATCGTCATGGTCTTTGTTGTGTTGGACGAGCTGATTCTGTGCTTTTTTGTACTCTGATTGTTTTGGAAACAAGAGGACTTTCTGGGTGTGTTGTGTTCCTTTTTAGTGTTTGCTCCCCTGTTGGATTGTTTCACTTTGTGCTCTGCTCTTTGATGTTTACCTATCAAGCATGATTGGATTCAATCTGTTGCTTTGGGGTGGCTCCTATGTTTTGGATCCAACTATTTCTGTTTGTCCCTCTTGTAACCGATTTTTCAGAGTAAATGCAAGTATATCCCTTGGTAAAAAAAAAACGATTCATCGAATTCATCAAATGGATTGTCAAAAAAAAAAATCATCAAATGGATGTTTTCATATTCATACATTTTTATCGTTTTAATTAACCGACTTCTCTTTGACTATTTTGTATAGTTTTCGTATTGATTGTTTTGTATTAAATTATAGGTGTGCAATATAAAGTAACTTAGCTCGAAAGACACCATCAAGTTTAATGTATGTTTTTTGGGGTCTTTTTCCACTCTTTTCCTTTCCCTCGACATTTTACTTGCTGGGAATGTTTGTGCATCCACTATTCCTGCAACTCGCATGTAACTAGACATGCCATTGCCTAAACATTTTTCGCATTGGATTCATAGGTGTTGATATATTTCCTTCCGCGTAGCCGTAGCTAGAGGTGGCAATTAGGATCCAAATTCATGAATCCAATCCAATCCATCCACCAAATTATCCACCTAATCCAATCCATTTGGATTGGTGGATTCATGGATCAATCCATGGATCCAAATGACAAATTACGATTTGGTACCTACATTTTTTATATTTTACATTTTGGTACCTAAAATTTATATTTTTATACGAAAATATCATTGGGAAATTACATTTTGGTACCTAAAACTTTACATTATGACATTTTAGTACCAAAACTTTTCAAATTTTACATTTTGGTCCAAGCCTTGGATGTCATTTGGATTCATGAATCAATCCACCAATCTATTTGATCCAATCCATGAATCCACCAATCCATTGGATCCAATCCATTTGATCCATGGATCCACCAATCCAATCCACGAATCCGATCCAATTGCCACCTCTAGCCGTATCTATTGATTCCAGTGACGTATAATTCTTAACACGTGCGGCGACGCCTTTCGAAACAATTGCCGAGTTTGCCGCCACGAATGGATTTCTGTTGCCGCAGGAGCGGGGCTAGAAGCAAATCGGTTTGATGTCTTTTCTTCTTCCGCCGCGGCATCGCTCCTTCTTTACATGGCTCCTGGATTGCACGCGGGAGAGAAGCCTCGCGAGGGGAAGAGCCGTTCACGCCCAGGTCGTCAAGAACGGCTCCTCAGATTCCTGCGTCTACCTCGCCAACAGTCTAGTCAATTTCTATTCCAAGTGCGGACATCTAGCGAAAGCCCACATCGTGTTCGACGAAATTCCTCACAGAGACGTGGTGTCGTGGAATTCCCTCATCAGTGCCTACTCTCAGATGGGTTCCTCTGGGGCTAGTTCCGTCATGGAGCTCTTTCATCGCATGAGGTGGGAGGACACTTGTTTCCCGGATACTCGTACTTTCGCAGGCCTTTTCACCGCTGCTTCGAACTCGTCGGAAGGGGTTTTCCTTGGAAAGCAAGCACAGGCGCTCGCTGTGCAAACGGCAATCATCGAAGACGTCTTCGTCGGGAGCTCACTGCTGAACATGTACTGTAAAGCGGGTCTTGTCTCAGAAGCACGTAAAGTGTTCGACGGAATGCCCGAGAGAAACGCTGTTTCTTGGGCTACCATGGTTTCTGGGTACGCAAGCGAACGTCTGGTCGAGCAGAGTTTGGAAATTTTCGAATCTATGCGGAGGGAAGCACCGCAGTTGAATGAGTTTGTCTTTACTAGTCTAGTTAGCGCTTTCTCTGCTCCAGAATGGCTTGACAATGGCAAGACTCTGCATTCTATTGCGGCAAAGAATGGACTCTTGGCCTTTGTTTCAGTCTCGAATGCCATCGTCACAATGTACGCCAAATGTGGGAGCTTGGAGGGTTCATCGCAAATGTTTGAGTCCTTAAACGATAAGGATTCCATCACTTGGTCCGCAATGATCACTGGCTTTACCCAAAATGGGGGATTTCAGAATGCTCTGAACCTTTTCTCAAAGATGCATTCCGCTGATATTCCTCCAACGGAACATACCCTCGCTGGAGTTATCAATTCCTGCAGCGATTTGGCTGCTGTTGTTGATGGCAAGCAACTGCATAGCTACTCGTTGAAGCTAGGACTGGAAACCCAAATCTTCATACTCACAGCTCTGGTAGACATGTACGCCAAATGTGGCCTTCTGGAAGATGCAAGAAAAGGGTTCAATCTCCTGCCAAACCCCGACATCATCCTCTGGACTTCCATGATATCCGGCTACGTGCAAAACGGCAAGGACGAAGAGGCTTTCACCTTGTACTGCAAAATGCAGACATTAGGAGTCTTCCCTAACGAGCTAACCATGGCTAGTGTTCTAAAAGCTTGCTCGAGCCTCGCTGCTTTGGAACAGGGAAAGCAAATCCATGGCTGCATTGTTAAGTACGGGTTCAAGTTCGAACCCCCCATCGGAAGCTCTCTCTCCACTATGTACTCCAAATGTGGCTCTATTCGCGACGCAGGCATAGTGTTCAAGCGAATGACAGAAAGAGACGTGCTGTCGTGGAACGCAATGATGTCAGGACTCTCCCATAACGGCCAAGGAAACCAAGCTCTCGAACTCTTCCAAGAAATGCTACTCGAGGGGCTCACAAAGCCAGACGATGTCACGTTCGTCAACATTCTCTCGGCTTGCAGCCACATGGGTTTGGTAGAAGAAGCTTGGCAACACTTCAACACAATGGTCAACGAATTCGCCATGGTTCCTACCTTAGACCACTACGCATGCATGGTTGATGTCCTGAGCAGGGCAGGATTGTTGAGGGAAGCGACAGAGTTCATCGAATCAGTCCCCATAGATCACGGCCTGTGCTTATGGCGGATTCTACTGAGCGCGTGTCGAAACTACCGCAGCTACGAGCTGGGAGCGTATGCTGGCGAGAAGTTGATCGAGTTGGGATCAATGGAGTCGTCTACTTATGTGATATTGTCGAGCATCTATAATGCTCTGGGGAGGCGGCGAGATGTGGAGAGGGTGAGGGGTGTGATGAAGACTCGTGGCGCCACTAAGGATCCTGGGTGTAGCTGGATTGAGCTGAAGGGGGTTGTTCATGTGTTCGTGGTGAGGGATGGGATGCATCCATGGGTTGATGAAATCCGAGATGGAATTCGTCGATTGTTGAAGCATATGGAAGATGATGAAGGCTATCATCCTGCATTCGATTTCGTACTTGATCAAGTTGGTTAAGGATTCTTCAATCCTACTACCAGTTCTTCCCCCTTGGCTCTGTTAGGTGAAAATGAAATTGCTAACCAAATCCAGTATTTGTATTTAACAAGTAGTCATTTGTGTCTATTAACATTTTCGATTGGGTTTAATCCTTACTGGAATCCTACTGCCACAAAAGCAAGATGGGCCTCTTGGAGTTTGCTTTCTGTTTGTTGTTTGGTGGCTGGATTGGTGAACTCCAGTTTGACAAGATCATTCTAGGGGCAAGAATTTAAGATAAGGCGTCAGTACCTACCATTGGTCCATGTCCGGGTGGTCTGCCTCCGAAAAGGCATCCCAGCCAACCAGCTCCACGAACTAAAACTGAGACTACGGCTGACAAGTCTGCTAACTATCATGACCATGCTTCGGTCAGTTGCCTTCCATGCTGAGATCTTCCTCTTTTGTGATTCACTTTACGTTGTCTTTGATTGTATTTTGCCTGTTTGGTAGGCAATTGCCTGCTAGGATTGCAATTGCACAAACCATCACCGAAGACAGTGTTTGGTTGATTTGTTCAGGTTAATTTTCTGTCTTATTTCCATTGTTATTTCTTTGGCTCTTCTATTTTTGTTACTTAGATTATCTCTAAGCTTGCATCGCCCGGCAAGTGCATTATACTATTTATATCGTCAAATTCAACTAACTTTTGATTTGGGGTTAATTTCATCGGCAACAGCTCAAGGTCAAGGAGACATGGAAAAAAGGGTTCTTTTGATGATGAATGATGGTGATGGAAATTGACTATATATGACAGGGAGTAGGCAAATAAAAAAATCTACAGATCTGACCTGAGCAAAAATGGAGCTCTGGGACTGAACGGTTTCCAGAATGTCTGAAAGTGCCCATGATTCAATCTGTTCCAGGTAAAGATTTCTAAATTTGGAGAGTAAACTGCGTTCAATTCAGTTTTAGATATCTTAATTTTGCTCATCATACCAGCAGCTCTCAATTTTGGAGAGTTCCTGCTTTCTTTACCAAGCTCAGAAGTTCAATTATGCTCTCTCTTCATTGGGTTATCAGTTAGTGTTCTTTTCATTTGGAAACCTTTCAGTTGAAGCTAGGGCTCTTTTCTTAAAGATTGAACATTTTTGTTTGTAATGAAATGAAAATTACAATTGATTTTGATTTGATTACGAATACATGCTTTGCAATTAAGTCATTCGTTGGGATTCCCCAATAATTGCTTTTCTTGGTTGTTTAGTTGGTTTAAATATGAAAATTGAAAACAATATAAGAGGGCGCTTAATGCTTTTGTTGCCTAGTCATCTCGATGGTTACGTGCAGGAAGCAAGCAGCCAACTTTGTTATGTTTTGTCATTATTCTAAACTGCTCTACTGCTAAGACACCAGCTAGAAGCTTGCATTATCAATGAATTGTTCATTTCACCTATATCTTTTGCTTTTGTGAAGCTGGCTTTTGAAATGCGCAGCGACTGCAAAACTTGGCAGTATTAAAACAATTTGTAAAATCTCACTTGGTTTAGTGTTCGTTGGGCCTAAAAAATGCAAAGAATAGATAGATCTTTGGTTGTATGCTTTTCTCTTGCTGCAATTTGTGTTGAGTTGCAGACTTTGTTTTTCCTTTTGTAATCTCCTTTTAAAATTAATAAAGTGGTTCACCATTATAAAAAAAATGATCGAGAAGGATGGGTACACACTTACATAAACAAAGGATGAATCCACACCAAGCTGGAATGAACAATCTTTAAGGATTAAGAGTTTGTTTCTTGTGCGATGAGTTTGTTGTGAGCTGTTTGAAACTCTTTAGAAGACTATCATTGCAGTTTACTTTGTGATGATGCATGAAGTTAGGGGATTTATGCAGGCTTTAATTAGTGTAATTTGAGAAGCAAGTGTTTTCATGCCAGTTACTTTTTATGGGATGCTACCAGTTCATTTTTTCTACAAACATATTTTAGCATGTTTTAGGAACCTTTGGCAGGCAAACTTCCTCGGTGATTTTTATAGAATTTTATGCTGGTCTTTGTTTAGGTTCTAGAATCCTATGATTATACAATCTTGCCTTCAATGAGTGTCTCTTGCATGTCAAAAAAAAAAAAAAAAAAGAGTGTCTCTTGCAATGTCATTTTTTACTACTTGGTTCTTTTAGTTCATTTGTAGCATTATTTGAGCTGTGCTCTTTGTCTTTTTTGTTTATTTCATGCCTTTCTTCAGTGGTATAGAATCTATAGTTTCGTTGTCACTTTTTTCATTCCTCTATTTGTAGTGTCCTTTCCATCAACCTGTTGTTGGCTTCTGATGGCATTGCGCAGCTGTTTCTATTCGATTTGGTATCCTCTATTACAGATTCAATCGAGTTCATGATAATGGACTCACTTACTAGCTGTACATGCAGGAGAAAGATGCAGTAGCATTCCAAGGTAACGGTAATGGGAAGAGGTTGCTTCAGAAGGATTTCTCATTCATCTCAGAATGCATCCATATGTTGGTGCTGCTGAAACTGTTCCTTTTGTTTCCTTATGATTAGTCTGGATTAGTTACATGGGTTTATTTCTGTTCCAAATATGACATTTTCATGACTGCAAGAATGTCCATAGGAATGATGGTGGACTTTATTGGAGGCGCTTGCCAATAAGAGGAACAAATCCAAAGAAACAACCAAGGTTTGTTCTACTCTTCTTGCTTTTGCACGAGTAGGGAGACCCATTGCTTTAAAATAACCACCATTGGCAATGCACCATTGATTAGTTTTTGAATCCTACTTACGGTCAACTTTAGTTTTCTTTTAACCTTCCTGTCATTTCCTCCAAATACTATGGCTGCTTTTCTACTACTAAGCATTGATTTCCTGACAATATCATTCTAACTTCATTACCTTTGTTGTCTTCTTGGAGTGTACCACGTCACATAACATATATGTACTCTTTAAACACTCGCTTTACTTTTTTTGTTGTTTGTCCATATTGATCTTCCCATCAATTCACTGTTTTTCTTTGTTCTGTGATGCGGTTTTTAATTGGTATCAATTTTTATATTAGTGCCTTTGCTATTCTTCTTCGTCATTTGGTTTTGATTTGAGATGGAGGCTTGCTTATTTATGGTACAGAGGAGCATCCAAGAGTATATGAGATGTCTGCGGTAGGTCGAGTTTGCTTGAACCTAATTTGTCATCGGGTGTTTGTTTCTCTTCCTCTGAAACCGTTTTGTTTTATTTTTGTACCGATGCTTTCAGGCTCATCTGCTCATCCTCATCCTTCCACAGCCTACGTAATATCTTAGCCTTCTTTTCCCACCTTTTGATTCCAACAATAAAATTGGTTTTGTTACTCGGCAATTTTTTCCTAGGTTCTGGTGAATCATTGTTCCACCTATAATGACCCCTTGAAGGTGGATGAAGAGCAAGGCAACAATGGGGAGTCGAATGGGAAGCTCAAAAATACACAAATCATGCATCATTTAGCCTTCTGAAAAGTTGGTGATTTGTTAACAACTTCATTTCTATTTTTTCGTACCTTAAATGGTGCTTTTGGAACGAAACAAATTTATGACATGATTGCAATGTTTGGCAGCTGACTTTTATGCACAATCAAGTAACTGTTGAACTATGATCGGATATTGGTTGAGGTAGGAAGGTTAGATTTTTTAGATCCCTTGCAGCAGATTATTTTTCCGGTTATGATTGCTTCAGATTTTCACTTATTTACTGATTCCTTAATGATATACTGGAAATCACTTGCTAATCCACTGAGTCATGCCTCTATTTCTCTATGTTAATTGGTTGTATACATTTCTCTGTTTATGTTTAAGGAACTGGTGATGTGAAAACAGAGATACTACAGAAGTTTCCAATGAAGAAGGAACTGCTGATGTGAAAAATGGAGATACCACAGAAGTTGGCAAATAAGAAGGAACTGCTGATGTGAGCAAGGGCGAGTAAGTTTAGACGGATGTTATAGTAGTGTCTTACTCTTTATGTCTTCCAAAGATCACTAATTTATTGAAAGCTTTCACTTGTTTCTTGAGTTGGTTCATTTCTACAAGGATTTCGATGATAATGCCTGGGTAGGTTTTGGTTAAATATGGAGGGTAAGCATTACTTGCCTGTTGCTTTGGCAACTTGGTCAATTTGTTGTGTTTATGCTCGTCTCTGGAGCTCTAGCTAGGGCTGTGTTTGTTTGGTGGTCTAAGATATAGAAAATGCATCAAAACTTTTATTGCAAGGAAACCTCTTTCCTGAAGTCCTAACACACTCAAAACTTTTTTTATATATACACACAACAGCGTTTTAAAGCTTCTGTACATAAACACTAGGAAATACAACGCATGGAGTACAAAGCCATGGGGTTGTCCATGTTAGCTCCGGCGCAGTACGGCCTGGGGAAATCGCTCTCCATGCCGTAATCCATCGTCCTCAGCGGCCGGTACTCCAGTTGGTCTTCGTGATCCTTCACGAACTCCGGCACCTGGATTTCTCCCTTCCTTACGTACTCCCACACAAACTCCAGCCTGCTAACGTACTTCACCTTCCCGTATAATCTGCGCACCAACAAAGAGAAAAGGTAAGAAAAACAGAGCGATTACCGGTTAACCATGCTCTGTTTCTGATTTACCCGCCGGTGAAAAGGAAACGGCCGAAGGTGGCGAGGAAGAGCCTGGCTTGAAGTCCTGGATGCACGAAGTACACCGCCTGCAGATTCTCCTTCAGGGGATCCGGAACGGCGTCGTAGAATGATCGGAGGGCAGAGATTCCGGGGAAATTCTCGTTCCGTTCAACTCCGGCGTGGAAATACACTACCGAGAACGGCTTCTCTCCCAGCTTGGGGAAAACCGAGTCCTCCAAATGCTTCTTCACTGCTTCGCAGCTCACCATCCGTGCTGAAATAATACCAAATCGCCACACCAAAGAGAGAGAGAGAGAGAGAGAAACAGAGCAAAGGCTTAATGTCAGTGAACTGGAAACACGAGGAATTGACCGGCCAGACATCGCTTCTAAGGCTGGAACTTATCTTACCGGGTAAGTATTTTGCGACGACGCGGAGGACTTTATTGCCGCGCTTGTCGCGTCCTTGGACCTTGAAGAGCTGGAGCTCGTCGAGGAGGTTCATCTGGTCGGCCAAAGAGGGTGCTAAAGAGGCAGCCATTGCTGGACTTTGTCCTAACAGTTGAAATCCTTTTTCTTTTTATGATAGCTTGAACTTCAATGCGAGGGAAAGATTTATATAGAGAAGAAGGCGGGGTGTTTTGGTGAATTTCGGATTCCGAGAGGGGTTGCGGATGAATTTTGGGAAGTTGAGGGACGGGTTTACAAATTTTTAGGGGAGGTGGCCGATGGGAAGGAGAGAATATTCAGGGGAATCTTCGGTTTGTTTGGATTAGGCTGAATCGCCGGCCGCTCGCTGCAGTAGCAGTACCAGGTTACTCAGCAGCAGCTTCTTGCTTTTGTCAGTTTGTGTTAGTTAGTTACTAGTTTACTGGCAGAGCTTACTTCCTTCTTACTCCTAAACCGGAAAACTGACACGTGCCCCCTGTGTTGTTGTCCAGGTTTTTTTTTTGTTGACAATATGTGATTTCCATTTCATCAACGACAAATTACAAGCAAAGCCACATTACAACATCGGATCAATAATATTAAGCACTTGGATCCAATCTTGGGGGAGAGATCCGTTTGCCGCTTCTTTTGCCACCCAATCAGCACTTCTGTTACAAGATCTTGGGGTAAAGCAGATAGATAATCCGACTTTCACTCTGAGCAGATTGCGTATCCACTGAATCCAAGCTCTCACTTGCCAAGGACCTACTTTATGCTGATCTTGAATGATATCCACAAGCACCTTACAGTCCGAGAAGATAGAGGCTGAACCGTGGAGGGAGACTGCTGCTCTCACCGCCGTCAATAGAGCTTTTGCTTCCGCAACAATCGCTGATGAACAGAAGAAAGTGCCAACACAACCATCCACAACTTGCCCATGGGAGTTCTTAATGATGACCCCATAAGCCGCCACCTGTGATTCCGATCTAAAAGATCCATCACAGTGAATTTCCCACTGGGAAGAACTAGGCGGTGGGCGAAGTGTGTTATGGTTAGAGAGGTGTTGGGCTTGGACACCGAGGGGGGTAGGATGCTGAAAGGGAGTCGTCCAGAAAGAGAAATCTCTAACTGCATTTGCTGAAGTCACTGTAGGACGGGGGATGGCACCTTTGAATACTCTCTCGTTCCGGGCCAACCAGATTGCCCAAAGGCAAGCCACGACCCCAGGAATAGAGACTGTGGGGGAACCAACACAGATAGAAAATAACCACATAACAACAGGCGTCTGGTCCTGGGGCAACGAGAGCGAAGGCTGAAGGATCTGCCAAACTCTAGCAGCGTGAGGACACTGGAAGAAACAGTGCCACACATCCTCCACTTCCCCTTCACAGACATCGCAAAGCGGGGAAGAACTACATTTTCTATGCCAGAGATTCCCCTTCGTAGCAATCGCATTCCTCGATATCCTCCACAGAAAAGAGAGGATCTTTGGAGGCAAAGAAAGACTCCAAAGCCATTTCCAAGCTTTTGAGGTACAGATAGGATGATTCGGATTTGGGGTCCCCAGCCGATCTCTTTCCGACTCCCTGAAAATATGGTAAGCTGATTTCACAGAAAACAACCCTAATCTCTCAAAATGCCAAACCCAGTCATCATCAGAAGAATCCGTGCCAATTGGGATTCTCTTAATAGCCTCCACTTCATCCGTAGAGCAGCTTTGTTGGATAATGTCAAGGTTCCATTCACACCCATCATCCATAACCCATTGAAAAGCCCACAGTTGTTGCCTACTCATCGGCTGCAACTTAAAGTTGGGGATACCTGGAATCCAAGGGTCTTTTTCCAATGAGATTGATCTACCACTTCCCATGTTCTTTCGAGCCCCCAACTTCAAGATGGATTTTGCTTCACAAATGCTAGACCAAATCCAGGATGGCCGCTTACCTTTCTCAGCCTCCATAAAATCACCATTAGGAAAATAGAGACCCTTAAGAAGCTTGATCCATGTCTCTTCCTTCCCATTCAGAATTCTCCATCCTTGCTTCGCCAACAGGGCCATGTTGAATTGATGGAAGTCCTTAAACCCCATACCTCCTTCCTGCTTAGGAGCCGTTAAAACGCTCCCTTTTCTCCATGGGATTGCCTTCTTTTCCATGTCCCCTCCCCAGAAGAAAGCATTGAGGCGTGAATTCATCTTCTTAGTCGTCCCTTTTGGAAGGAGGAAGCAGGACATAATATAGGTGGGGTAACCCTGAAAGACTGATTTCAACATTGTTTCCTTTCCTGCTTGAGATAGAGCAAGACCCTTCCATGCTTGACAAAGCTTTTCCATTCTGCTCACAAGAACCGAGAAGACTTCTTTCTTTGATCTGCCCCATTCGGTAGGGACCCCCAAGTATTTTCCCAAACCCTTTTCAAGAGGGATACCCAAACATTGAGCGATGATCTGCTTGATAGTATCAGGGGTGTTGTGACTGAAAGCGAGGGCCGATTTTTCACAATTGATCTCCTGACCCGTCATTTTGCCATAAGTCTCCATTGTTTTTTTAATATGCATAGCCTCTGCCAGAGATGCTTTCCCAAACAGAATTGTGTCATCTGCAAAAAGCACATGGGTAAGTCTAGGACAAATTGGGTTAAGAGAAATGCCTTGAAAAGTACCTTCCTGAACACTCTTGGAAATGAGAAAAGAAAGCGCATTAGTAAGGAGAATGAAAAGCAATGGAGAGAGTGGGTCTCCCTGGCGGATGCCTCTGGACGGCTGAAAGAACTCTGAGGGTTGACCATTGAACAAGACCGAAAACCGCACAGTCTCAATGCACTCCTTGATCCAAAGGCACCATTGATGTGCAAAACCCATGGCTCTAAGGATACTCTCCAGACACTCCCACTCAACCATATCGTAGGCCTTCTTCATATCCAACTTAATCATCATTTCCCACTTCCCGCCTTTTGGGCGGGTCTTGAAATGGTGCATGACCTCATGGACAATGATGATGTTATCCTGAATAGCTCTCCCTCCACTAAAAGCCGTTTGCATCTCATCAACCAGTTGAGGGATCCAAACATTAAGTCTTGTTGTCATGATTTTGGATATCACCTTGTACCGGAAGTTGCAACAACTAATAGGCCTGAATTGGGATACTCTCTCCGGATTCAAGATTTTCGGTGTTAGCACCAAGTGAGTATCGTTCCATCCTTCAGGCATTGAGCTTTGTGAGAAGAAAGTTTTAATTTCCCCACAAAATTGCTCTCCAATACTGTCCCAGTAGGTCCTGTAAAAAAGACCGGGAAAACCATCCGGCCCAGGGGACTTACCAGATCCCAACTCAAAGACAGCCCTTCTAATCTCCTCATCCTCAATAGGTTGGCAAAGAGCCTGATTCATCTCAACATTCACCACACATGGAATGTCTTGATAGGATCTCATATCCACACTTTCTTCTCTTTTTTTGAACAAATCCATGTAGAAAGAGACACAATGATGTTGCAAATCTTGTTGGTTAGTCAGCCAGTTATTCCCTCCATCTAACAACTTCATGACCTTGTTTCGATGACTTCATGACCTTGTCCAGGTTGATGCCCACGGTTTCAGTATGAAAAAGGGCGGTTTTAGAGGTAGGTTTGCCTTTTGGAAGGAAATTTAAAAAAGGGTTTTGAGATTAACGGTTTGGTTCGGGTAGGTACGTTTAAGTTATTGAGATAATTTTAATCGTATTTCTTTTAATTAGGAGATAATTTATAAGTTTAGTGTTTTTTAATCTAACACATCATGTACGTGAAATCAACAAGTAATATCAAGATTGGTGAAAATTCTAATACATAACATTTTAACGACAAGTTAGTTTTAATAACTCGAATTCTACAAAACTATGTTGGGTAGAAACACGCATCTCGGTTGATCATCATCTAGCACATGTCTAATGAGATTGTGCAACACAACAAGAACTTGCAAACTTAATTAACCCAAGTGAAAGTGAAGAATAATTCAAATTCTTCGTTACTGTTAGGAAGGACAAGTAGGGTTAGATGATATGAACCGTACCATACACTTTGATGATACAATTTGGAGTGGATTAGGATTTAGGGTACAAGACTTTAATTTTGGGATTTAGTGATGATCTGTTTAAAGAAGCAACCGCATCCCCAAATGTTTTGGAGTACTCTTTGTTTGTGTCGCTGTGCATAGACATATCCTTTGCATAGTGTACACAAGACGAGCTGCTGACTGGTTCGATTGTTATCTAAATTCAGCTTTGGCATGGTAGGTAGGCATAGGCAGGTAGGTTTAGTGGAAGTTGAATTCATAAGATGGATTCGAAAGTATTTTTTTTTTAACATAGACAAACGAGAGTCATTCAGTCATATAGTCAGAGTACAGATAGCAACCACACGCGGAAGTCGACAAGTAGTCGAACTTTCGATGAAAGAGCTTGTTTTGCCACAAGATGGGCGGCCCTGTTAAACCTGCGATTAGCATAGGTACAAGAACATAATTCAAAGCTCTCTGCAAGGTGCTGTACATCTTCCAGGATAGCTCCTCCCAACGTGTGCCGACAATCCCGATCCAGCACCCGACGAATCACCATTAGCGCGTCACCATAGAATTTAATGTCGCAACCGCCCCTCCGAATCGCGGGATTCGTTGCAAATAAGCTCGGAGTCGCCATCGACCTTACTGTGGTGGATCGAACACCTTTTTCCGGTTTTGTTATTTAGGTTAAAACCAGAAATCTGGTCTGCGAATTTTAGGTTTATGGGTTCGGGAGTACGATTACGTGTGGGGAAGTGTATTCACACCCCACAACGCCCCAAATGGGTACTACTTAAATCGATAAGCTTTTTAGGAGTTGGGTGTATCATAATTTGCGGCTTTATTGATGTATTTAATTAAATTATTTTAATAATTTTGGGTGTATTTTTAGAGTTCAATTGGACGATGTTATTATCGTAAATTTTGAACTGTTGTAGTTACTTGATAATGTTTACGTCTATTGACGTAAAAATATTTTTTAGATTGGTTGGACTCGAACCTATTGGTTGCCTACGTACCCGACTTAGTCGGAATCAAAGTCCACGTAGTTCGTTTTTTGTGAGTTTTAAATGTTGAGTCTCACACATTAGGAATGTGGAGAAAATTTGTTAGTTGGACTCGAACCTATTGGTTGCCTACGTACCCGAGTAGTCGGGATCAAAGTCCACGTAGTTCGCTTAAAATGAGTGATTTGAAAAGTTGACGTTTGCACATTAAATTGATCATGATTAAGATGATAATTAAAAAATTTCCTTCAGAAAATGCAATTTGGTAATTATGGAATTAGGAGGTTGATAATTAGGTACAATAAATGTATCATAAGAAACAATCACCATCTATCAATCCATAATCTCGTATTATGAGAAATTTTGTAGGAAAAATATATATAGTTTGGTAATAAATAAAAGGCAAAGGGTTGATAAATTAATGGAACTAAATACTAGGCAGTTTACTTTATTAGTTTTAGGCGCACAAACAAAAGTTCTTAAACCGACTTTTCCCCACCTCTCTCTTACTCGATCTGTCTCGAACTCTCCTTCCTCCTCTGCTTTCTAATAAGGTCGAGGAAAAAGAAAGATGACGACGGCGATTGGTAACGGCAGCGAAGGTAAGTGGTTGTTATCGACTTGCATGTCGATTTTGAGTGTTGGGTTATTTGATTTTAGCACTGATTGGGTTTTTTTGTTTCGATTTCTGGGTTTTGGAAAGGTTCGGTCGAGGGGAAAGAGAGGAAGAGAGCAATGACGGCGCCGGCGAAAGGGAGAACGGCGATCGACGCCGACGATGGTGGGAATCGCGGGGTGAAGGTTGGGCATCAAGCTCCTCTTATTGCATGTCAATTTTTAGGGTTTGATTTTGATTTTTGGAGAATTTTAGGGTTTTGACCCTTTTTTTTTTCTGGTTCTGGTTTTCGTTATATGTAGGGGTTTTGGGGGTTTTCGATCATGATGAGGAGAAGAGGCAGCGAGAACGACAGGAAGAACAGGGACGTCGTCGACAGCTCTGAGCTTCGCCGGCAACGATGATGACAAAATGAGGGAACTTGTTTTTGGTAAGTTTTTCAGTTTAGGATCTGGGTTGTAATTTCTATGAGTTTGGGGGTGATTTGATAATGGAGTTGATGGTATGCATGAAGTAAATGCTACTTGAAATTCGTATTTGTGGTATTGAATTCTAGAAATCTAGTTTTGTGGTGGTAGTGGCAAGATTCTGGGGATTTATGGTCGATTTTAATGTTGGATTGTGATGATTTGGGGGAAATTTGTGTTCTTTATGCTGTGTGTGAATCTGGAGAGTTATGTTGTATATATGTGCGCCGAATTCAATTTGGGAGGTTGTGGTAATGTTTAGTTTTAGTTGAGAATGGGTTTTAGCACTTGCTTTGGGATCCTCCTCAAACTGCAACTTTATGAGTTGGTTTGTGGGGGTTTTAGATTCTAGAAGTTTATGTTGTATTGATGCTGTCGATTCTGAAAATTGATGAGTGATTGGGATTATGGCCTTTTGCTTTATATTCCGTGATTTATTAGTGGGTTTAGCTTTGTTTTGCATATGTATGTAATGATATAACTTCATACTAACGTAGTGGAAGTTTAAATGAGATGATAGATGAAACATATAGCTATATTGGCATTAGTAGATTATTAATAGCTGTAAAAAAATACATAAGCTAACTTGAACGAAGATATTTGTAAGCTATGTAATTTTTATAAATAGAAGGAGGGGACAAATAAATACAAGGATGATGATAATGGTAAGTGCTTATAAATGGAAAAGGGACTTAAATAGAAAGATGAATGTATGCAGGTAGATGATGGTAGTGTGGTTAATTGCTTGAATGAGAAAGGAACTGATAAAGTACAACGATAATGATAAGTAGATGAGGTTGTAATTTGCTTGGAGTAGATTGTGTATATCCCTCTTTTAAACAAAATCAGCCAGCTTGTAGTTTGAATAGGGTTGATTGAGTTTCTTTTGATAAGAGAAACTTTGAATGGTGATGGAAATAGAAAGAAGGATTCAGTTCGAGCCACCAACCTTGAGTTTCGAAGTTTGAGGAAGAGTTCGAGCTTCCTAACTTTTTTCTGTGGGTATTTTTGCTGCTGTTGTGCTTCTGTGGATGGCTTGTCTTTGGGATTTTTGTGTTGCTGTAGTGTGTTTTAGAGAGGAAGTAGTGGAAGGTTTTGCAGAGTTGTCTGCTGTGTTTTGGATCAGAGAAGGAGGAAGTGGAGAGGAATTTTGTTGCTGTTTCTAAGAGAAGGGAAGAAGGAAGTCTGTCCTTTCTTATCTGAATCTTTCTTTCTATATGTTTAGTAAGGGAAGAAAAACACAAGAAGAGGTGAAAGGAAGTTCATGTTCTTTAGAATGGGAAAGGAAGTATGAAGAAGAAGAGGTCTCTCCCTCTCTTTCTCATGGGTAAGAAGAATAAAAGAAGATGAATGCTCTGTTTTTTTTCCTCCCTCTCTCAACCTTCTGCTTTTTATGTGTCTGTGTCTGTTTTTCTGCTGGTTTTGATTACTCTTTTCTGTCTATTTTGTGAAGAAGGGGAAAGAGAAGTGCCAAGAAGAAGAATAGAAAAGAAATAGTTGTCTGTATGTAAGAAAGAGGAATATAGAAAGTGTGCTTGAGGGAAGAGAAGAAGAAGCAGAAAGAAGAGGGTCCGAGACCAAGGGGAAGAGTAAAAGAAAGCCGTTATTTTCTATTTTCTTGTCTAAGAAAGAAGGGGCAGGAAGCTCGGGGAGAAGAAGATCCCTCTTTTCCACTCTAAGGGTTCTTTTTTATAGGAAAAGTCAACTTGTTCACCAAGTTTGCAACAGTGTTTGGGTTGGGTCGGACTGGTTTGGTCAGACCTGAATTTTGACCGATTTGATTTTGTTGATTGGTTTGATTGAATGTTTGACCAATAGTTGACTTTCGTTGACCTTGGACATGGGTTTGGGCTTTGACTTTGTTGACCGGATCTGATCAATTGACTTGGCCTTTTTCTTTCGTGTGCTGTGTTTTTTTTAATGAAATTGCGTTTTAGTTATTCTAATTATTGTAATTGTGATTCATTTTAGTAAAATATTAATACTTGGTGTTCATTTATTGTTTGAAATCAAAGTCGCATCCTCAAAAGACCACTAGTCTTAAATCTAAATCCACCGATAGCTGGCTGTTAATTTGTGTGACCCAAGCATGTCATCGCTTTCAAATTGTACCAATTAAGATTTGCTATTGCTAATCTCATTGATCCGAATTGTACAAAATGAGATTTGCTATTGCTAATCTCATTAAGTTATGAAAAACATGACGTGTTCCGACCACTATAAATACGTTTTATATGTAAGGTGATTTAAGATTCACTATTGTAAATCTTAAACAAAAATTAAATTTTGTTTAATTGAATACTTTAACCCGGACAAAAACTGGTGTCTACATTTAACATGCATAAATCCATGAGTCAGACACCAATTCATTGCATCCCGCAAGCCTAAAAGTTCCACAATAAAAGGATCTTGGATGCCCTCATAGTACTTACCGAACGCCATTAGTAGGCTGCCATTCGGATCGAAACCTGCGAATCTTATGCTGCCACCACGCGCACGTTTAATCGCTCCATCGACACGGACAGTTATGGCATTGAATGGAGCTCGGGCAGCAGCTCCTCGCTGGCATTGTAGCGTTCCAGACGTGCCCTCCACGGTTTCCGGACGTCTCCTAGCGCCAGGTTGGGTCTCTCTTCGTAGCGGCTGATCAGGTAAGCTAGCAGCCCGCCATTCCTCCACTTGATTTCGATACTGCCTGAGTAACGCAGGAGCTAGGTACTGGATACCTCCATGAACAGCCCAGCAGCGTGCCTTCCAAACCCGCCAGCAAAGGAACACAATGTCGGAGACCTGCAACTTAGATAGATGCAAAGAAAAGAGTAGGTCCTTCCAGGCCTCCTCCGGGCTGACAGCCTCTAGTCGGGACCAGATGTGCTCAAATCCCGCCATGCGCCATAGCTCTCGCACCACCCGGCACTGGAAGAAGCAGTGGGTGAATGTCTCCGGACCTTCTGTGCACACCGGGCAGGTAGGTGTATCGACAAGTTTCTTGAACAGGAGCACTGTTTGAAGAGGAAGGAAGCAGCGCACCACTCTCCAAAAGAATACCTTGAGTTTCGGAGGCACCGGCAAGTTCCACAGGAGCTTCCAGAACTTGCAGTCAAAAGGTAAAGCATCCGGGGGGTGAATAGCATTTAATTCATTAGTTAGAACATGGTATCCAGTCTTCACTGTATACTCTCCTGTGCTCGAGTAATGCCAGACCAATCGGTCCGCCGACAGCCGAGTGCCCAAGGGTATGCTAAGAATAGCTTGAACAGAATCCGGTTCAAATAGACTGTGAAGGAGATCCGTCTTCCATGTCCTTGACTCAACACAAATAAGTTCAGCCACTTTCCTTGGGGCAGCCGACACTCCATGCAGTAAAGCAGGCGAGGACGGCGGGGTAGTGGATAGCCAGATATCTTCCAACACTCGGACTTGAGTCCCTGACCCGATCTGCCAACGCAGCCCACGAGCAAGCAAATCCCGCCCTTCCAAGATCCCTTGCCAAGCCCAGGAGGGCCGAGAGCCCTTGGTTGCCGCTAGAAATTGGGAATTTAGGTGATAGCGGGCTTTGTACAGCTGACTTAAGGTGCTGTCCGGGTTCATGAGAATTCGCCATGCCTGTTTGGCGAGCAAGGCCACATTGAACCGGTCGAAGTCCCGGAATCCCAGGCCCCCTTCAAACTTGCTTTGGCAGGCTGCAGTCCAAGAAAGCCATCTAATGCCATTTTCCTTGTCTTGCCCTGCCCACCAGAATCTGGACAGCAAGCTATTGCACCGCCGACAAGTGGCTCCCGGGAGGCGAAAGGCCGACATCGTGTACACTGGTCCTGCAGCTCCTACCGCTTTAATGACCACTTCTTTTCCTGCAAGAGACAAAGACTTTGCTTTCCAGTTTCGGATTCTAGCCGCTAAGGCCTCCTCCACAAACCGAAATGTTAGTGTCTTAGATCGGAGGACTTGCGAGGGGAGCCCCAGATACTTGTCCCCTACACCCATCCTAGCAACTCCCAAGAAGTCAGCAATATCATTAAATTCCAGCTCATTAACATTACTACTGACACACAAAGAGGACTTGTGCAAATTAACTTTCTGCCCGCTCATGATTTCATAATCAGCAAACATTTGAAGTAAGTTAGCACACTCCGGCCGGGAAGCCCGAAGGAAAAGATAGGTGTCATCAGCAAAAAGAAGATGCGAAGTCATTGGCGCCGACCTATGTATACGCAGGCCATGGAGAGAAGAAGTTGAAATCTCAGCGAGAATCCGAGCAGAAAAGGCTTCGGAGTAAAGAGCAAACAATAGGGGGGAGAGAGGGTCACCTTGCCGAATTCCCCGCTGGGGTTGGAAGTATCCATATTCAACGCCATTCATGAGGACTGAGAAGTGTACTGTGGTTATGCAGGAGTGTATCCACTTGAGCCAGGTACGAGAGAATCCCATCACCTCCAGGACTGCAAGCAAAAAGTTCCACTCGACACGATCGTACGCCTTCTCCATGTCCAGCTTGAGTGCCATCCACTTCTCTTTCCCCTGTGTTTTCGTTTTAAGAAACTGCATAATCTCTTGCCCAATCAAAATGTTGTCAGTAATAGAACGACCTTTGATAAATTCATTCTGATACGAACTCATAATGTTAGGAAGAATGGAACTTAAACGCCCAGCAAGGATCTTAGCAATTATCTTATACAAAACCTGACACAAGCTGATGGGCCTCATTTGCTTCATCGAGTCTGCGTGAGGGACCTTAGGGATCAGGGCGATCCATGTGTGATTGATGCTTTGGAGAAGACGCCCCGTATTGAAGAAGGACAGGACTGCCTCGCAGACATCACCTTCAATCTCAGTCCAAAACCGCTGGTAGAAAGCTCCTGTGAATCCATCTGACCCGGGTGCTTGGGATTTGCCAATGGCGAATACCGCCTTGCGGATCTCCTCATACGTCACAGCCGCTGTGAGGAATCTGTTCGCCTCGCTATCGACAACCTGAGGTAGGTGGAGTTGGCCAACATAGTCACTTGGGTCGTTGCCTGAGGAGGTGAAGAGCACTTTGTAGTAGTCAACAACAATCCCACCCTTCTCATCTTCATTGGAGTGAGGCACCCCATGTTCATCTTTCAACATAAGAATGGAATTTGTCCTTCTCCGCTGCTGTGTAGTGAGATGGAAGAAGTGTGAATTTGCATCCCCAGTTCGCAGCCATCGGACTCGGGACTTTTGCATCCAGTACCGCTCCTCTTCCTTAAAGGCTTCTCCTAGCTGCACTTCCAAGTCTTTAATGTGTTCCCATTGCACACTTGGAGCCTCCTTGGCCAGCTCAATGCTCTCCTTGAGGATTTTAATCTGACGAGCTGAGTTGGAAGTTCCATTTCGAGCCCATTCCACTAACCCGTGACGCAAGTTCTTCAGCCGAGTTTGAAGTTTGAATTGGGACGTCCCTCTCACCTCCTTGGACCAAGACTGTTGGAAAATGTCCGGCACTTCCGGGTTCGTGTCCCATCTCAGGTCATAATGAAATCGTCTCCCGCTGCGGTTTGCTGCCTTCACAAATTGCAGCAGCATCATCCTGTGATCGGAGCCGAGATCCGTTAGGTGTCGAACCTGCAATTCAGGCCACGAGGACAAAGCCAGAGGGTTAGCCAAACACCTATCAAGCCGCTCCAGTATATGTCGATTACCTGATTGACGATTAGACCAAGTGAAGGGAACACCAACACAACCCAAATCTGAAAGATTAGTAACGAGTAAGAAGTTATGGAGTTGATCAAACGCGGCCGGGGGGGGGGGGGGGCGCCCTCCCTGCTTTTCAGCCGACGAAAGCAAGCAATTAAAATCCCCCATCACGAACGAAGGCATATCGCACGACGAGACAAACAAGCTAATTTCATTCAATTGATCCTCCCTAATATTTACAGCACAGCTAAGGTGAACAAAGATCACCACAAATCTGCCTAAACTTGGATGTAAACATTCAACAATAATGAAAGAGGGGTTTGGAGATGACACTGTACAGGTAACCTGATCCGACCAGGCTACTGCCAAATCCCCCCCTCTACTACGACCCTGATACGAATGGAAATGCTTAAAACATAGACTCTTAAGTTGACCCTCAACAAAGTCATCATCTCGCTTCGTTTCGCTGAGCAGGATAAGAAAGGGCAAGTGTCGACGGAGGGCATCCCTTAGCGAGGGAATTGTCAGGAGGGAACCCAGGCGCCGACAATTCCACGCCAGAACACTCATTTGGTCGCCGGGGACCAATCCGGGCTGGTCACCTCCACCCTCAGCTACCCTGCATCCGGGCTATCAGGACCCTTGTTCTCTGTCCGCGGTCGCTTTGCCACTGGCTCAACAAGTTCCGCCACTTCCCCTTCCTCTGTGATCAACCCAGCAGCAGGATGTACAACACTGTTCTTCATGGACTTCATCTGATCCGGGTTGCTAGCACCAGCAGTGATGACAAGTTGCTTCATCCGGGCGTTAACCACTAGCGCACCTGCTTGCTGGGAAGTCAAGCCCCAACTGCCAGCATCCTCCTTCCTCTGATCTGGGGATCGAAGCCAGGTGAATTTCCTCTTTTGCACCAGGGTTTGCTCGTTCAGCCTCGGGCCTTTCTCCCTGCTCAACGTGGATCTCCCATATCGGGGGCCCTGGTCTCCAAACTCCTCCCTGTTTGGGCATCGGTGGCCTGGGTGGCCGATGATCCCGCAGAGAAAGCAGAACTGGGGAAGTCGCTCATATTTCACCAGAGCCTTGAACGCACCTTTGGCTGAAGCTTCATGCTCCGCGAGGATTTCGTCAGGTAGAGGGGCGGTTACATCCAGCACGACCTTAACCCGGAGGAAGATTTTCCCGGATCCTTCAGATTGGTGAATAGTTGCTTGTTCCGCCGGACCAAGCGAAGCCCCCAGCAGGTATCTCAGCCTCTCTGTACAGCACTCGTAAGGGACTCCCCATAGTTGGAGCCACATGGGAACCTTGAGAAGAGACTCCGCAAGAGCAGCAGACGGGGCTTCCCAGGGAACCAATTGAATTAAGTATTTGGGTTGGAACCAGGGGGAGCCCCGACGGACGCGATTGAAGTCCTTGGCAGAGGAAAAGACTACCTGAATGAGCTCCCAGTCCAGAGGCACGAAGGACACCTCGCCGGAGCATTTCCAGATTCGCAGCAAGTCAGCCTTGAGGGCATGGAGGGCCGGGCGGGGTCCACAGACGCGCCCAATCAGGGTCAGCCCCTCTCGATTGAGCCCAACAGCCACATCCGCATCAGAGAATCGTACAACAGCCATTGCGATTGGGGATCTAGGTTTAGAGAAAAGCTGAAGCACAGGGAGGTCACGAGCTCTAGGCCTCGCAAGAAGAAGGGATAGCTCCTGGGATTCGCCTGATCTCGCCTTTATAGTCTCCACGGCGAGAAGAAGCCGGCCTCGTCGCCGCCGAGTGGCGGAAACCCGCAATCGGCGACTACGCACGATACGGTAACTGCTACCCACTCGTAGAGAGGGGAGATGGGTGAGAGAGAATCTCTTTTTTTTTTCTTTTTTTCTTTTCCTCCTACCGGGCACAATTAGAATTAGATTTGATCAACTGGAATGTTTGTACCCGAAAGTATTCAGTTGAGTAAGATAAAGTGAGAGTTTTAGGCGGGCGAGTTGGGTGGATTTTGGTATCAAATAACTCACTTACTTACTAGTAAGTTGTTATAATTGTGACTCGCTATCCACTCACATTCTTCTTTAGGTAAGATTGGGTGGGGGACGGATAACTGTTGTTGGGTTGTGGGTTAATCCGCAAAAGTAATTCTCCAATTATCCATTAAGTAAGTTAACTAATATTTATAATAAGTTCTTCGCAAATTAGAGGTCGTTTACTTGTAGGATTTTCATCAAGGATTTTGGGTCACAATCTCACTCCCATGAGATTATGCACAAAGTCCATGTTTGGTGTTAAAGTAGTGTTGGATTTAGGAGTGTGCAATGGTCCGGTCCGTACCGGACCAAACCAAAGTTTGGACCGGACCGCACTGAACCGAGTATAATTTGGTCCGCATGAATTTTATAATTACTGAAGAAATGATGGACCGAGCTAATATTTGGACCGGACCGAACCAGACTAAATGGACCGAATGCAATGATGGTCCGGTCCTTGGTCATAAGATGTATTTCCCTAAGGGACCACGGTCCTCATGAGTTTGGTCTGGTCCGATCCGGACTGACTCGTCGTACACCCCTAGTTGGATTATGGTCTGTGCGCTCCATGCTTGTGGGATTATTTTGGAGACCCATTTAGAGGTCGTTTGTTTGTAGGATTTTTAAAAATGAGGAATTTATGAAAAATCGCGATTTTGGGTTTGAAGGATTATGTTGGATTTTGCTATTTTGGATTTGTGTTGGATTTTATAAATGATTTGTTTTCTTATTGGATTTCAAAATAGATTTGTCTCTTTTGGATTTATTGGTTAAACGCTGAATTTACATTCATATCCTTAATGAAGTATTAATGATTTTGTACATATATAATTGGTTAAATAAGAAATTTACACAATAATAGCACATGTGCCTATAACTATTCCCTTCCTTTGAAAAGCTATCATAATCTTTGCATATATAACTATTGCTTGTTCACTTAGTACGAAAAAAGAAAATCTATTAGTAGGTATCATTAACCTAATTAAATTTATCAAATAATCATACAAGAGTAATAGCCATAGGAAGCAATCAAGTTATTTTTTTTTAAATTACAAATGTTCTATGTGTGTTGGTTAAAAATTACAAACACATAACAATATATACACGAGGACAAAAAGAGAATATAAAAAATTGATGAGGTTACTTGATAATTCCACCTCATGAATTTTTGCCCTCCTCCAAAATCCCACCTCATGAGGTGAAATTTTATAATCCGTAGGGTCCATGATATTTGCAAAAAAAAAAAACATATGTGTGGGTCCCAGTAACAAGTAACATCAAGCATATTCAATATCTTCAACAAACATGGATTTGAGCCATAATCCAATAAATTTTTGAGTTTGTGACTTCAAACTCTCAACCAAAATCCTACAAGCAAACAACCCCTTAGTTTGTGTGGGAGGTTCATTATTGTAAATGACTGGTCTATCCTCGTCTCTTTTCAATTTTTCCTCTATTGAACCTTAATGATACAAATCATTAAGTATACAAATGTAAAATCAACCTATAATTAATAAATTTCAGGGACATAAATCCAATATGAAATCCAACAAACAAACAAGCACTTTTGAAATCCAACAAAAATCCAAAATGACAATCTCACATAACCCTTCAATCATAAAATCCAGAGTTTTACCTAAATCCTTCATTTTAAAAAAAAAATCCTACAAGCAAACGACTTCCTTGTACCATTTAGAAACTTTTCAATTTGTCTCATGTTGATCCGTGTGGTTTTGCATCAAATTTTACTTTACTACATCAACCAATTGTGTAGAGAAAACTTACGCATTTTTTGCAACTTCGATAGAATTAATCATTTATAATTTGCATCTCAATATCTAATGGATATTCCACAACATAGTAACCATTAATAGTGGTTCAAAAATATTATTTATTCTCCATCTTTAGAAGTCGTTGATCAATGTGTAGTGCGATTAAAAAATATAATGACTATTTCACAATATAAATAAAAAACAACTTTTTGTCATGTGAAAATATGGTGCGGGTCATTTGAGTGACCTGCAATCCATTCACCACTCACCCGAATAAGTGCGAGTATGAGATTTATTCCACCTATATCAATCACCCACCTATTGCAGATTAAATTATTTGTGGGTGGATCAATGTCAAACCTTGAATTAACCACCCACGTGTTCATTAGCAAGTAAAGCAATTACTTCATAATTTTGCGCTGTAGGTAGTCATTATAATCATGAATAAAATTAACTATCAACCACCTATTACAACAAGGATCGCCTAATTAATTTCTTAATAAGATATCAAGGTAGAAGATGACTTAATTTAATACCAACTAATCTACTTAATTCATTAACTAACAAGGTGGCATGTTTTATGTTTTGAGTACTCAATTCGCAATATTAAAGGAATGCTAGCTTTACATGAGACCCACATAAATTTTTTGAGTTCAAACCTGTTAATTCGAGCCTTAGGATTTAGGAAGGTCGGTGCTTATCTTGCTAAGAAAATGGAAGGTCGGTGCTTAGTACGGATAAGATATTTATTGATTTACAATCCACTTAAACACCTATTAGGATTTGGCTTATTTGCGATTAGGTTGATATTAATTCTTAGGTTAACCACCCGCGTTCGCGTGCCCACCCCATTCGAAACCATTATTTTCAATTATGTTTATACATTAAGTTGATAGCTTAAATCATTATAGTGTAGACCCACAATGATATTATTCATCACACATTTACCAATTTCATATATTAGACAGTGGATATACATAAACAAACCCATTTATTCTCCATCATTATGTGTGCTTTTATGGTCCACTACCATGTCCTTATATACCATCAACATCAAATGAGAATATGGGATTGAGATGTGAAGATAATGTTACCAACAAAAGAAATCAAAGATAATGATACAAAATTAACAATGACAACGGCAATGAATGCACTTTATTTTCGACTTAAACTAGACAGTCAAAAATTTCTTCAAGAAGCTTTAACAAACATATATCTACATTGTGAAAGTAAATTAATGAGGTAAGAAAGCCGATGTGAAAGCAAAGCAAGCCAGAATAAAGAAATAATTGAAGCGCTTTTTGTCTTCCTCCTCGTCACTTTAACAACTAAAAAAACAACTATGGGATTATGGGCCTTGGATTGGTTTTGGTGGATTGGTTGGCTAATAACAGAGGAGTCGGGCATTTGGGCTTGGAGTAAAAAAAGCCCAACCTCAATGATGACAGATCCGGCCCATCATTGACCTGGTTAGCAGGCAGCAGCTACAGATTCTGGGTTGAAGCAGTTCAGCTTAGTAATGAAGAAAACTGCTTGCGGATTCTCATGCTGCGCAGCTGCAGTACTCGAAAAGAATTGGATGCATTGGTGCCAGACGGAGAAGTACTTCCTCTCTTGAAATTCCTCTCCTGATGACTTTAAGTCAGAAAGCAGGGAGTCTTCTCACCAGTAGTCTCTGCACGAACACGATCCATTGGAGAAATGATGAAACCGCTTCTTGTCTCGAATGATGATCTCGCGACCCTCGAGCCTCGACACGACCTTTGCGAATTCGTGACAGTCCCCGCATATCCTGAGGTTCTTGGTGATGACCAGAGGCATTCTTAGATTGGCACTCACCATAAGACCAAATGCAATGGCTAGCTTCTCGCTATGCTTGTTGATCATATCCTCTCTCACCTCCTCATCATCAACATCTTGCAGAACGAACTCTGTTCTTGCCCAAGCCCCACTTCCTCTAACCTTCTTCACAAGCTCCTCCAACTTCTTTGATATCTCTTCCTCCAAAGGATGAGAGCGATCGCCCGAGACAAACCGGTGGATTCGCTTTCCATGCTCGATGCAACTTGAACCGGGGATTCGAATGACACTTCTCTTCTTCATCAATCCCCTCACTTCGGACGATTCCTTCCGTAGACCAGCAGAAGAGTACATATTTGATAAAGAGAGGTAGTTTCTTGAGTCCAAAGGTTCCAAAGCGAGCATATTATCGAACGCTTCCTTCCCAAGTTCGATATTGTTGTGCTTCTTGCAGGCACCCATTAGAGCTCCCCAGACGCCAGAGTTTGGCTTCATTGGCATACTTATAATGAGCTTGTAAGCATCACTAAGCAGTCCGGCTCGACCCATGAGATCGACCATGCACGAGAAGTGGTCGACCCTTGGTTCGACCCCATAGATCAATGTCATAACCTCGAAGTAGGCCTTACCTTCTTTCAGAAGACCTGCATGGCTGCAAGCGTTCAACAAGTGAGTGAAAGTGACATGATCAGGAGCTACACCTTCTTTTACCATCAGGTTGAAAGTTTTCACAGCTTCTTTCCCTTTCCCGTGAACTCCATAGCTTGCGAGCATGGCAGTCCATGCTATGGAATCAGGATTTCTAATATGGCTGAAAACCTTCTGTGAAGCGACCAATGAACCAAGTTTGGAATACAAGCTCAATAATCCAGTAGCTAGAGTTAGGTTCGAGTCAAGACCTGTAATGAAGAGGAAGCCATGGATAGCCTCTGCCAGCTTGGCTGAACCGAGTTCTTCGCATGCTTCAAGTGTTGTGATTAGAGTGGCTTGATCTGGTTTGATCCCTGCTCTTCGTGAACGAATAAAGTACCCAATTCCTTCCTCTGGCTTTCCCGTTTGGACATGAACTGCAATTATGGAGTTCCAGGAGACCAAATTTGGAATTGGGATTGCCTCGAACAATCCACTTGCACCATCTAAATAGCCAGACTTCCCATACATGTTAATCAGAACGTTAGCAATTCTCAGCTCGAGAAGCATTCCAAACTTCAGGATGAATCCATGAATGTATGTACCAATATCCAGAGCTCTCGTCTCAGTGCATGCGGATATTAATGGAACGATCGTACCTTCATTTGCTTCGACTCCTGTTTCAAGCTTCATGGCTGAGAAGGCGTTCAAGCAGTTACTGAGATCCCCTCTGCGCGAGAACCCGGATATGAAGGAATTCCACGAGACCAAGTCTCTGTCAGGCAATTCATCGAACATGTTGCATGCATCTTTTGTGAAACCCAACCTTAAGTAAGCGGAGACCAACTGATCCCCGATGAACCCATGGCTGAAACTCAGTGATTTCATCACCTTGCAATGAATCGAACGGCAGTTGGAGATAGATGCACAGGAGGTTACCGCAGTGATTACAGCGGAAACGAGGGAGTCCAAGTTGGAGAATCCATGGAGCTGGGGAGGAGACTGAGAAGCAAGGCATAACCTTCTTGAAATGGCGAACTTCACAGGGAGGAGAATCTGTCCTGCATTTCTGAAGATGGAAGCCGCCATTGCTGAACTGATAATAAACAAACCAGGAGAAAACCTCAAGAGAATAGATGAAGAAGTGAACCATGAATACACACAAATTGAGAACAAAAGAGACAGAATGAGAAGTTAAAGACCACACAAAGTGAATAATATATATATTTCCATTGTTGAAGCTCTGGCGACGGAAACTGAGAATATCCTTCCAAGAGCCGACGCCAAATTGTTGTACTCCATTGTACAAAGCAGTCTCCTCCTCTACTGACCACTTCCTCTTCTTCCTCCTCTGACGCAGGCTGGGGTCAATAGGCTTCTTTGGTGGAGAGCCGGGAAGCAGTTTCCTACCCGTTGGTCTATCCTGATCCTCCGGAGGGGATGTAGGTCGTGGCACATCAGCAACATCATTTGTGGTGCTTGTTCCTGGTTCTGGATTCATGTTCTCTTTTCCAGTTTGGGTTTCCACCTCCACAGGTTCTAGATTTGCAGTTGCAGTTCCCAAGCCAGGTTCCAAACAAGTTTCCAGCTGATTTGGTTGTGCATCAACCTCTTCTGCTAGCTGCTTGCCCAGAACAGACTAATCACTTGCAGCTTCTTCCACGTCAGCACTCTTTGCAGGTGCACTGCGGCGAGGGAGATGCATTGGTTGAACTGCAACCTTCCTCTTCTTCCTCTTCACACCATTTTCTCCTATCTTCCCAGAATCTATGTCCTTCCTCTTCTTCATCTTCATGATATCTTCTTCACCCTCTGGCTCATTTCCACCATCTTCACCGTGTGCCCTCTTAGCCCCATCTCCAACATGTTCAGATACACGCTCTCCTCCATTCCCTTTGTCATCAACCCCACCATTAGAATCCTCTCTTGCCTTATCAGTGCGGAAAGCAGATTGTCGTGCAATTCCACACCAGGAGAAAGGCTCGAACAATATCAAGTCGAAACTCGACCGCAATCAAGTGCAACTCTTGATTGTTACGAAGCACACTCCGAAATTGGAGATCCACCAACTACAAGAGCAAATTCTTGAGCAAAACTCTAAGAACATGTCAAATTCTTATTCTCTAAAACCTGCTTGGGTTTTGGATGCTTAAATAGAATTTACAGAACTCTGATTCGACTACCAACCTAACAAGGAAACTAAAGCTAACTAAAGCACTGAAATGGCAAAATAATCCTAGCAAAACTCGGCCAATACAAGTTTCTTCCTAACTAAGAAATCTGTCTTGGGGCAAGTAGTAAAACAGACCTCTATAGCAACTTCAGACCCTTTGTCCAACGTTCTGGAAGCTTCAATTGGATAAACCAACTCCTTCACTTTGTTTAACAAGTCTCCTAGTTTCATCTCCAACTTCTGTCTTCCCTCTGATGTGTCCCAAACAAAACGGATAAGGGTTCAAAGTAGGTACCCTGAACACAATTTCTGCCTTGGCCAAATTTTGGGCAGTCTTCTGTTTCCAATATGTGTCCATGCGATCTTCAGCAGCTTCAATGGAGACCCAGGAAACTTGATCTCCTTTAAACCATCCATTGTAGATTTTCAACAAGTGTAATACTACAACTTCCAAGCAATGGATTCCATTCATAAGCCCCCATGATAAAAATACAACCCTCCAAAGTAGGCACCATGAAACTGCCTCCAGACTTGCCCAATTTCCAGCTTCTTCTTCTCATGGCTTGATGCCTTCTTTGAGCTTCAATGAAAATAGTTTTGGGTCACCGTCCAAGATCACATTAGAAAATAGTTCTACAAGTAAATTATGAAACACATGAGACATCTATCCATCATGTAACGCCTTCTATCCAATCAAATCTAGCTGATTTACGCACTTTACAGGTCAACAGTTTGTTTCAGCTGTTTAAATAAAAAATTAATGATTTACCAACTGCTTTCCAAATGCATATATGGTAGCTCTCGTGGAAGCAATTATCAAATATATCTAAACATTGTAAGATAATAAATCTTTTTATATGTTACTTTCAGAGATTAAATGTCAAACTATGAATAAATTGAATTGAGTAGAACATATATGAAAAACATAACACGTGTAAAGTGTCGAAAACTCTGCGCCTACCACTCACCATTGTCAATCCAATTTTTAGCGACTCATGTATCATATACTGGCTCATTTTAACTGACCATTACTAAATTCCTGTTTGTTTCGTTAATTGTAAAAACTAATTGTCACACAACTTTTTCCAAGTGGAGAATAGGAAACAAAATTATGTGGAAGAACATATATCATTATCACTTCCCAGTTAATTTACTTCAAATAAATGACGGGAAATGTGTTCATGGATATTTAAAATATATACCACTAAACACACAACCAAGATCAACTGTCGTGTTACTAATCAGTAATCACAAACATATTAATATCACTAAAATGAGAATTTATCAATAACAAATCACCAATATTAATAGAAATAATAAAAATAAACACTAGTTCATGATGCTACAAATATACTAGGAATAGCGAATTATGTTAAAATAAAAATTGACAATTTATACAAAATATTGTGGAGATTTTTCCAGAAATAGCACTGTTTTAAAAAAAAATTCCAAAAATAGCACCCAACTCCGAAAAATTCCAAAAATAGCACCATTTTTGTAAAACCGCAACCCGGAGGTGCGTTTTTCGATGAAAACGCCACCCGAGGGCGCGTTTTTCGATGAAAATCGCACTGGTAGGGAGCGGTTTTGCAAACCGCACCCCCAGGGTGCGATCTGCCTTTTTTTTTTTTTTTGCAAACCGCACCCCCAGGGTGCAATCTGTCTTTTTTTTTTTTTGAAAAATCCTAATTTAGGTGGAAACTTCAAACGAACGTATCTTTATGTTCGGGTATCCGATCGTCGCGATTTTTTTTTTGATTCCGCATAACTTTTTGAGATCTTGCAAGCCGAAGACTGCCAAAGGTGGTTTGGTCTCGCCTTCGTACCAAAAAATGTCGTTTGCTACCCCGAACGAGCTTTTTTCCGATTTCGTCAAACTTTGGACAACCGTAATTTTGTGCTCCAAATCCAAACGGTATGATTTTTTTTATTTCGCATAAATTTTTAAGGACTATAATTTTTACTAGGAATGTATTTTCAAAACAAGAATTATTTTTGGATATACAGGATTTTGGGAATAGCTTATCTTCCCTTCTCAGCAATCCACATACATTTTGAAATTATGTCTATGATAAAAGTTGTATTCCTTAAAAATTTATGTGAAATAAAAAAAAATTTCATGCCATTTGGATTTTGGAGCACAAAGTTATGGTTGTCAAAAGTTTGACGAAATCAGAAAAAAGTTCGTTCAGGGTAGCAAACGACATTTTTTGGGACGAAGGCGAGACCAAACCACCTTTGGCAGTCTTCGGCTTGCAAGATCTCAAAAAGTTATGCGGAATCAAAAAAAAAATCGCGACGATCGGATACCCGAACATAAAGATACGTTCGTTTGAAGTTTCCACCTAAATTAGGATTTTTCAAAAAAAAAAAAAAAGGCATATCGCACCCTGGGGGTGCGGTTTGCAAAAAAAAAAAAAAAAAGGCAGATCGCACCCTGGGGGTGCGGTTTGCAAAACCGCTCCCTACCAGTGCGGTTTTCATCGAAAAACGCGCCCTCGGGTGGCGTTTTCATCGAAAAACGCACCTCCGAGTTGCGGTTTTACAAAAATGGTGCTATTCTTGGAATTTTTCGGAGTTGGGTGCTATTTTTGGATTTTTTTTTTGAACAGTGCTATTTCTGGAAAAATCTCAAATATTGTGTATGCATTCGGAAGGGTTCGAATTGAATAGTGATAAAATCATACCTACTCATTTCCGAGAGCGAATATTGCAATTACCAAGGTCCTCGGGACGATCCCTTAGGGGATGAGTATCTCTGTGGGCTGCCACGAAAGGGGAGGGCGGAGATACAGAACAAGCCAAAAAATCCCAGTAACGCTGGCGACGTGACACTCGTCCAGGCGGATGGCGCCGTCGTTCAGTGTAGGTGGCTGAGAACGCGGTTGCGCTGGGTGGGTACAGACGTTTTTTCTTCCGATTTTCCAGCTCTGACTGGTGGGATCTGCGGGAGCCGTATCCGGATGGAAATCAAAATCTCGAAGTCCCAGCAGCAGTCTTCTACTCCGATTAGGACTCTGCGAGACGGAAGGTATAGGGGAACACGGCTTCTCTTGGGGAAGGGGTTTTTTTTTCTTATAAATTGGCCTCCCCCGTCGACACCCAGGCACAGTGCCTCGCTTGGTGTCTCACGATCGGTGGAAAAGAGCCCATCGCTGTTTCCCCTCTTCTGCGACGTGCTTCTCCGCTCCTTCCGTCAGGTAATGGGAATCTTCCCCAAACCTTTCCTCGACCACATGTAATTAAGTGCTCTGCCCTGCTGCTGGCAGAAGTCAACTATCCTCCGCGGTGTCTTCCGCCACCAGCTATAGTGGCAAAAACTGCTGTGGCAAACTCTTGTACAACTAATGCACTGTCTATTCCCTTGTCACAGGCGTGTACGATGTCGCGTATAGCGGATGATAAGGTGGTCGAGTTCTCTCTTGAGGAGGTCCAATCCGTGAAGTTTCGTACTTCGAAGACCCTTCCGGGGAGGTTATTTTCGGAAACTATTTTTACCCCTACGGAGCTAAGGGAGGGCTTGATTGATACCTGGTGGATAAAAGGAAACCTTAGGGTTTCGGCCACTAAATTTGGCCTATTTGAGATTGTCCTTCCAAGTGATGAGACAAGGGTTTGGATTCTAAAAAGAACACCATGGATTGTGAAAGATAGGATTTTCCATCTCCGTTCCTGGACACCATCCATCTTGAGGCTGACTTTTGATGATTTGGCCATTATTCCCTTTCGCGTTCAGCTTTGGGATGTGAAAGATGACTGCTGCACCAAGAAGTTCGGCCGGAAAGTGGCAGCTGGGACCATTGGTCAAGTCTTGGAAGCCGATGTCTTCGCGTCCAAAGACACGAATGAGTGCTTTATGAAAGTGCACGCTCTCATTGGTTTTACCAAGCCTCTTGGGTTTCAATTCGTGGCAGTTAGTGAAGAGCTCGACAGCTTCTGGGTGAATCTCAAATATGAATTTTTATCGACCTTCTGCTACCACTGTGGTCGCATGGGGCATTCCAAAAGGGAATGCTTTTTTGATCCCCCACCTCGCAAGGAACGTTTTGGCCCGCACATGCCTACAAGGAATCTAGGAAGGAAGATCTATATGGAAGAGGAAGATTACCCCCGATTTTGCAATGCTAGCAAGACAGTGTGGGTTAACAGAATACATAGGTCCATAATGCTGGGGGAGAGAAGATGACCAGGAGAGATCCTGTGTCTAACGCTTGCTCACATGCTCAAGGGACACATCATCCTCTGCCTGGCGAGCTGGAAGTTCTGAATAGAAGAGAGATGCAGTCTAGGTTGCACGACCTTAACAACAAACCAGCTGGGAGTCGTGCTAGCCCTAAGAGGTTTGTCTCAAGACGTCGCCTCGGGTAAAGATTAGTGGAGGTGTTCGACAACAACAGAAGAAGGGGTCACCTGGAAAGGCTGCCCCTCTTCCTCGGCAGGGCACCAAAGGGAAACAGCAGCCTGGTCGGCGAGCCAGGTAGGCTCCACAACACCAGCAGGTGGCGGTTCATATGGCGGAGGCTCTCGAGCAATCGTGGAGGCGTAGGCTGATCTTACAGGAGGAATCTGAGGATGATGAGACCGCGGGTGAGCAACATATGCACCCTACGAAGCCAGGTGCTTCGACTGGTCCTACAGATGACCTCAGGCCGAAGCCACAGGTGGATCCTTTAATGCCCGCCAAGATTGCAACCCGGCTAGGGAGCTCGACACCAAGGGTTCGCCCGCGTCTGGGAAAAAAAGGAGGAGCAGATTGCTCTCTCCCTATATCCCAGCAGGATGGGGGCTCTGCTCTTTCTGGTGATATGCTAGATTTGGAGGATAAGGAGATTGCTACTCTGGGTGGTTCTATTCCTGAGGATCATCAACATGCCACTGAATCGGATGGCGATCAGTCGGCCGAGGACCTCCACTCTTTTGAAATCAAGAGACGATCCCCAGTTGCTATCGCCATAAAAACTCGCTAAGTCATGAAAGGGCGAGTACATCAGGTGGTGGAGGCGTTTGAAGCGGGGCTAGTCATTGCTCATGAGGAGGTCGTTTCTTGCAAGGGGTCGGGATTGAGGCCGAATGAGTATGGGTCTAATCTAATGGACCCTATCATGGAGAATCGTAAATGAGTGTTGGAGGAGCTAGATGGGGATGTGGGTAACCCTCCTACCCCAAAGAAGCAGTTTGTGGAAGCATCTGATAGTTTGGACAAGGTGGAGGAAGCCAGCCTCGAGTGGCCCCCAACCGATAATGAGGCTTCTTGCCTGGAATGTGAGAGGAATTGGGCCATTCCTCACGTTCCAAACTGCTGTAGGGCTTGTTCAGTCTAATAAACCGGATCTCGTATTTTTTTTTGAAACGCGATCGAGCCGGCATGTCGTGTCCCGTCGTATGCGGGGTTTAGGTTTTGCTATTTCGCATTGTTTCTTTGTTGATGCATTCGATGCATTGGGTGGTTTAGTAGTAGCTTGGTCCCCTGGGTTGACACTTCGGTGATGTTTCATTCCAATTTCTATATTTGTTCGCAAATTAATGAATGAGATTTTTCCTATGTTGTGATAGTTGTTTACATTAGCTGTAATGTTGCAATAAGAGTTATTCAATTAGCTCAGCTGCGGGATGTTTGCGCGAATATCAACCACCCTTGTGTGATCATAGGTGATTTTAATACCACTCTCCATGAGGGTGAAAAAGATGGGGGTCTGGCGTGGAACGCTGCCCAAGCCACTAGTCTCCGTGATTTTGTTCATGATCTGGGTCTCCATGACCCTGGCTATCAAGAGGATCAATTCACATGAACGAACAAGCGTATGGGTGTAGCGTGCATTCGGAAACGTCTGGATAGGGCGCTGTGCTCCCAGGCCTGGATTGACACCTATCCGGAGAATCTGGTCAAACATTTTACGGACCAGTGTTTGGATCATCGTGCCCTTCTCCTCGTTGATAAACCGTATACTCGTAGTAGTCGACCCCTTTTCCTGTTTGATGCCCGATGGGCGGAGAATCTGGATGTAAAGGTTATGGTCCACTATGTCTGGAAAGAGGAGATCGAAGGCACCCCTATGTATCGCCTCTGGGAGGGTCTAAAGAAACTCCGCCATTTGCTTTATGATTGGAGCAGGGCTGGCACTTCGAATTCCCTATGTAATATCAAGACTCTCCAAACAGAGATTGACCGGATAAAATCGATCCATTCGGTGGACTGGGATGAAATCAGGACCTTGGAAATGGAGTTGTCCCATCAGTGGGAGGCGGAGGAAATATACTGGCAGCAAAAATTCAAGGTCCAATGGTCAAAAAAAGGAGATCAGAATTCTTCATATTTCCATACGGTCACACAAGCTCGTCGAAAAAGGAATTTCGTTTCTGGGCTCTGAAATGATGAGGGTGAGTGGGTCACTGAGGAAAGTGGGAAAGCGACTATTGCTACTGACTTTTACCAGAATCTATTCACCTTGGAGACCCAGGTTCCTAATATGACTACTAGGGTGGCGAATCTTCCCATTGCCCATAGTGTTACTCCGCAAATGAATGCACAATTGACGGTTGAGGTCGTGCCCAGTTAGGTTCGGAAAATGGTATTTTCAATGGGGTCGAAGCAAACCCCGGGGTCTGATGGCTTCACAGGAAAGTTTTTCAAAGCGTTCTGGGATATTGTGGGCACTTCGGTATCGAAGCAGTTTGCTCTTGCTTTACAACGAGCCGGATGTTGCGGAGTTTTAACCATACATGGCTCACTCTGATTCCTAAAGTGGATTCTATGGAAACTATCAGACAATTGCGTCCAATTAGCCTTTGTCAGTTTGTTTATAAAATGATAACCAAAATCATGGTTGAACGACTTGCAGGTCTGCTCCCCCAGATCATCTATGAGGGTCAAAACACGTTTATAAGAGACCGATAGATTATTGTAACATCCTTCTAGGACATGAGTTAATGCATTATTTGAAAATAAAAAAACAGGGGAAGGGGTACATGGCTCTAAAGGTTCACATGGAAAATGCCTATGATAGAGTCGAATGGCCCTTCCTTCTAGCGGTTTTGGATAAAATGGGTTTTAACTCTGTCTGGCAAGGATGGATACATGAATGTCTTCGTTCCTCGTCATTTTCTATCCCGATGAATGGTATTCCCTCGGGATATTTCACTTCATCCAGGGGGATCCGCTATCGCCTTTCTTGTTTGTGCTCTGCACGGAGGGGCTTGCAGCTCTCCTTCGGAAAGTGATCTCGGAGAAGAAGGTGAAGGGGGTAAAAGTGGCTCCATGTGCTCCAAGGACCTCTCATTTTTTCTTCGCGGATGATTCTTATTTATTCTTGCGAGGTTCTCTCCAGTAGTGCGAGAATTTAATTGAGGTCTTGAATGAATATGAGGAGCTGAGTGGTCAATGGGTTAATCTGGAGAAATCTGCGGTGTGCTTCAGCAAAAATATAGCCCTGGAAGATCAAGAGTTCTTGGCCACGATTCTAGGGGTGGGCGCAGTGGGGGTCCATGATAAGTATCTGGGATTACCTACGCTGGTTTCCAGAACCAAGATGGCTACGTTCAGATATTTGGAGGAGAAATTAATAGAGCGACTTCAGGGGTGGAAGCAAAGGACATTGTCCTGGGCGGCTAAGGAAACATTAATTAAGTCAGTGGCGTTGGCTTTACCCCTGCATGTTATGTCGTGCTTCCGGTTACCCCTCTCTCTTTGTCGTTTATTGTATAGACATGTGGCCCGGTTCTAGTGGGGTGCTAATGAGGGCCACCATAAGATTAGATGGGTGTCCTGGCGCAATATGTGCAGGAGTAAACATGATGGGGGTATGGGATTTTGTCGGTTTGAGCATTTTAACCTAGCTTTTTTAGCAAAAATTGGCTGGCGTATTCTCCATGAGCCTCATTCCCTCCTTGCCCGGGTGTATAAAGGGAAATACTTCCATCGGGGAACCTTCATGGGCGCAATGGCTAGATCACATGGGGGTGGCAGAGTATCCTTTTTGGGCGCCAGTTGTTGGAGATGGGCTTATGTTGGAAGGTTGGCGATGGCCGCTCGGTCTCTCTTCTCCGTTCTAATTGGATTCCTGGGCTTCAACTAGACCCACCTCACTATAATCCACTGATCCTACCAGAAGAGGGTGACCCCTCGGTGGCAGAGGTTATCTGTCAAGGGGAAGGGCGTTGGTCTGATGATAAACTTAGTCAATGGTTTGATCCGTCTACCTGCCGTGCCATAAAGGTTGTTCCGCTTCCGCGGCAGAATGTGGCAGATAAACTAATCTGGCATAGCACGGTAGATGGGGTTTTCTCGGTTAAGTGGCTGTTGAGTTGGACAGGAGGAGGGGAGGGTGGCGGTCCTCGGTTAGTTTGATGGATAAGCGAAGTTGGATCCATTTGTGGGAAGCTAAGATCCCTCCAAAGCTGAAGGTCTTTATCTGGCAAATTCTTCTGCGGGCCCTTCCGACCACCGAGGCGCTCATTGAGAAAAAAGTCTCGGTGCTTCCCCGATGTCCGGTTTGCTGGGATAGCCCGGAGAAGATGGAACATCTGTTTCTTTATTGCCCGGTTGCGCGGGCTCTCTGGGACTTTTCGGGCATGGCTGGAATTGCTTGTGCTTAGTGAAGCGATTGTTTGGTGTTTAGAGTGTGGCTTGGCGGAGGTCCGGTTCAAGGGCGATGCGAAAGTAATTACTGATAAAGTTAATCACACTCACTCAAGGGATAACCGGTTGGGTGCGGTCCTTGAAGAGATAGGTCATTATTTTCGCGCCCACTCTGGGTTTAGTGTGCGATTTATAGGTCGGGATAACAATTGGGTAGCTCATTCGGTAGCTAGAAAAGCCCTCTCCTTGTATCCGACTGTGAGTCGCTTTTTTGATTTCCGGGCCTGGCTGGCTTCCAGGATGTAACTATCTATTTGTTTGGATCAATATATGGTATCTTTTGACAAAAAAAAAGGATGAACGCTTTGTTTATCGTTATGCGCCCTGCTCTGGGGCCAGTTGTGGGCTCCTATCAGGCCCGAACACTTTTGTGACGCACTAGGCTCCGCAACCTAGCCCTTGGCCAAAGGTCACATAGCCTAGTGGTAGGGCTGGAGGTTCGGTTATCGATTGGCGGTTAACCATCTGGTTAAACCAATAACCAGCAGTTACCGGTTAATCGACTAACCGAAATAAATGTGTGCGGTAGCGGGGTTAGATAGGCCGGTTAACCGGCTAACCGACAGTGATAACCGTCAGTTAAAATGACTAACCGACGCATCTAGCCCCTCATAAAACAACGCCGACCCACTTCCAACCTAACCCTAATCGATCCACCATTCCACTCCTAACCTCTAACCCCTTTCTCTTCTCTGCATCGCGAGCTCTCTCCCCTGCCGCCCCCGCCTGTCCTGACTCTCCCTATCGCCTACCCTGAACGGCGATTCGGCGAAGAGACTCCCCCTCTCTCCGCCATCTCCCTCCCCGAAGCAGCCGCTCTCCGCCATCTCCCTCCCCGCCGCCGCCGCTCTCCGTCATCTCCCTCCATGACGCAGTCGACGGCAAAGAGACTCCCCCTCTCTCCACCATCTCCCTCCCCGACGCTGCCGCTCTCCGCCATCTACCTCCACGACGCCTCCGCTCTCCGCCATTTCCCTCCCCGACCCGCGCCCTTGCTGCTCCTCCATCTCCTTTTCCGCCGACCAGTCCACGAGCAGCCAGCAGCGGCCGCTGTTCCTCGGTTCCTCCCCTCTGATCAATCTGATGTAAGTTGTGACTTCTTTAGTTTCAAACTTTCAATCTGATGTGAATTTGTGAGTTGTGGGCAGGCATGGCACTGTGCGGTCGCAACTAGCTCCACTAGCATCCTGATTTGGCCTAGATTTAGGGACTAAAATTTTTCGTCGTTGTTCCTCGTTGAAAATTTTCTATAGATTATTGATTTGCTTTTCAAATTCTAATTGGATTTGTTCCTTGATTTACACTAAGATTTCTTTGGTATTAATTCTTTTTCGACATTCAAAAGTATATCATGTTAAATTGTTAATGAAATGGCTTGTACTTTTGGACAGCAGGACAGGCTTGTACTTGTTGTTAGAGAAATTAGTGTTATGTGTGTGAATTATGGCCACTGATTTAGATGATTTTTTTGAATTGAGTTTCAATTTGTGTAATTGTTTTTGGAGGGCGAGACCTCCGGCTCCTCGTGGTGGGCGTGGCGGACGAGGTGTCCCTACTGCTGTGACTGCTCCTCGTGGTGGGAGACCTTCGGCTTGTCGAGGTCGTGGTGGTGCGACTGCTCTTGTTCAGACCCGGGGTCGTGGTGGGCGTAAAGGAAGTCGACTTGTTCAAGCTACTAAAGTTGAACCGTCTTCATCAAGTCCATTGATTCCCGCCCCTGTCGATAGTGGAAGTACACCTGCCGAGACTCCTTCTGTTGACACGGGCGCTCTTGATTCAGAGAAGCTACAGAAGACATTTTTTAATGCGAGAAATGGTTGAAGACGGTGGGTAAAGCTTCTTGTTGGAAGGTGTTTAAGAAGCTGATAGTTGACAGCTACCCAATGGGAGAGTGCATACACTGTCATACTCTAATCAAAGCTCATCCTCACAAAAATGGGACCACTGCAATGAATAACCACATGCACTCATGTTTGCCTAAGTTGGCAGCAATAAAAAATCAGACAGTATTGCAGACATCAGAAGGTGGTCAAGTAAGTGGTTTATGGAAGTTTGATAAGGGAAAAGCTAGATATGCATTAGCTAGTATGATCATTATGGATGAATTTTCATTTCGCTTTGTGGAGAGGGAAGGACTTAAGAAATTCATGTATGTTGTTCAGCCACTGTTTAGGATACCCGGGAGGAAAGCTATAAGAGATGATTGCTTTCGTATCTTCTTGGATAAAAAGATGGATTTAATTGATTTTTTTGAATCAAGGAGACAAGGAAGAGTTTCTATCACTACGGATACATGGACTTCTGATAACAACAAGAATTACATGTGTGTTACTGCTCACTTTATTGGAGGTGATTGGAAGTAGCAGAAGAAGGTGATAGACTTTGTTCCCATCACAAATCATACTGGAGTTGATATTGCAGAGAAGCTTGCAGGAGTTCTTGAAGAGTGGAAGGTGAAGAATCTGTTCTGCATGACCATGAACAATGCAACTTCAAATGATGTTGTCAGTGAGTGCATGAGAACGAAGCTAAATGAGTGGGGGTGTGATTTGATGGATGGGAAGTTTCTGCAGTTTTGATGTGTTGCACACATCATTAATCTGGTGGTACAAGATGGACTGAAAGTGGTTGGTGGTGCTGTGGACATAGTTCGGGATTGTGTGAAGTGGGTGAGGTCTTCACCAGCTAGGTTGTTACAGTTCAAGAATGGCATGGAATTTCTGCATGTGGAGTCAACCAAATTGGTGTCTTTGGATGTACCGACCAGGTGGAACTCCACCTATACCATGTTAGAGTCAGCAGAAATTTTTGATACAGTGTTTACAACTTTGTATTCAAGTCCACACGATCATTCTCTTAGAGATGATCTTGACTCAAGAGGTGGGCTTCCAACTAATAAAGATTGGCAGATGGTTAGGAAGTTGAAAGACTATCTGAAAGTCTTCAATGACTTGACCCTTCTAGTCTCTTGTAAGTTAAATTTATGAATTGCATTGTTTTATTTAAAAATTTTAACCATTTGCCCATTTCTATTTGTTTTATTCTAATCTTCTGTGTTATCTTCTCATTGTACATGAACTAAATATGTGTCTATCCATATCTTCTTCAAGAAGCTTGTTACGGTATATGACATCATTGAGCAATTGAAGAATGATCTGCATGAAGAGATCCAAAAGATGTCTGAGAAGGTTGAGGAAAAGGTACAAAAGTATTGGTTTGAGTCATGTGTTGTGAACAAGAAGAACATGAAGGTGAAGCACTTAATTTATATAGCATGTGTGCTTGATCCAAGAAGTAAACTTGATTTGGTGTCTGAGGTTTTGGCAATGATGTATGGGAATGTGAAGGGAGGAGAAATGGTTAACTGCATTAGGTCGGAAATGCGACAGCTGTTTGAGGTTTACAAAGGGAAGTATGGATCAAAAGCACCCTCCTCTACATCTAAGCCTACCACTGGTGAGAGCACGACTGGTGGTGATAGGATTAAGCCGCTCGAGGAGAGGCTTAGGAAGAGGAAAAGGGAAGCAATTCTACAGGATATAGAAGGTAGCTCTGCTGAGCTTGACATCTATTTAAGATGTCAAACTTAAGGCATCAATGAGGATAGTGATGATGTCAAGTTTGACATCTTGAGTTGGTGGTCTCGACACTCTGGAACATATCCGATTCTTGTTGAGATGGCTAAGGATATCCTAGCTGTTCCCATCTCTTCTGTTGCCTCAGAGGCAACCTTCAATTGTGGCGGTCGGATTCTCAGTCCATTCAGGTCTTCTTTGAGTGATATCATGTTGGAGGCATTGTTTTGTGTGAAGGATGGGATAAAGTATCAAACTACCAGGGTCGGAGAGAATGACGATAGGGAAGATGATGAAGAGATCATGGATTTGGAAAGTGGTAAGTTCTAAAACTCTTTTAATTATTGTTTGTTCAAGCAAACATATACTATTTCTTTCTACCTAATTCAATGTGTGAATATTCTAACAATTTGTTTTCTTTTTTCTTACTCAGTTAATACCACTTTCCATTCTAGAATGGAAAGTGCAAGTGATGTTGGCAATGTTGCCAATGTAGATGCAAGTCTGAACATTCCAGATGGGAATGAGCAGGAGGGTGAAAAAAAATGTGCCGGAGGAAGAGTATGAAAAAGATAGATATGACGATGTTGGTCATGACCCCTTGCCGCAATTGAAAGAAAAGGGTTATGTAGATGTTGGTTCTTCTTTTGTTGATAAGTGATGATTTGGAGGTGACTTGTTGATGCTATGCTATTTGGATTGGATCTATTGTAATTTGTGACTTTATGAAGTTTATGACCTAATGTTCAAGTATTTGAGACATTAATTTGGTGATTTAAATCTATTTTCTATGCAAAAATTATTGAAACTTGACTTGTGGAGTGATTTAGATGTAGAAATGTAGGGTTGAACGTTTAATTTTAGGCAATTTTAGCGAGCTTGTTTGTATAGGGGGCTGCCCGGTTCGGTTAATTGGTTATAACCGAGCCAACTGTGTCGTTGCGGTTATCTCGGTTAACCGAGCAACTATATGGTAACCGACCGGTCGGTTGTCGGATAACCGATGGAATCCGTCGGCCGGTTGGCGGTAGGCGTGTCTGGCTTCGCGGTTAACCGGTAACCGATATTTCAGTTATCGGTTATAACCGAGATAACCGAAAATCCAGCCCTACCCGGTGGTAAGGGAGGCGACTGGTGATCACCTGGAGGTCCCAGGTTCGATCCTCACCGCCTCCTGCCTCTATGGTGTTTCAGGAGGCACTTTGCATTTGGCCTGAATGCTGGCGGAGATCCCGGGGTTTGGTCCAACATCACTGAAGGTGGTGACCGTGGAAGGTTTTCCTCGTCATAAAAAAATGGAGATTTGGTAAAACAACATATTGGTAAGTAACATCATATAAAAATATAGTTATACATGTAAAATATGAAAACGTCGGACACCTGTCGACCATGCAGTGCTTTTTGTCCCAATCAAATCTAGCCGATTTACGCACTTTACAGGTCAGCAATTTGTTTCGGCCGTTTTACAAAAATTAATGGTTTACCAACCTCTTCCCAAATGCATATATGGTAGCTCTAATGGAATCAATTATCAAATGTATATAAACATCGTAAGATAACAAATCTTTGTGTACGTTACTTTTAGTGCGGACAGTTGTCAAACCATGAAATTGTGCTGGAAAGAACATTTGTAAAAAGCAGAACACGTGTAGAGCGTACAAAACTTCTCACCTACCAAGGTCAAAATAATTTTTAACGGCTCAAGTATTATAGACTTTCTCATTTTAACTCAGATTACTAAATTACTGTTTTGTTTCATTAATTGTAAAAATTAATTGTCACACAACTCTTTTTCCTTGTGGAGAATAGGAAAAAAGTATCAATATCATATATCATTATTACTTCGCAGTCAATTTACTTCAAATAAATTATTGTTAAATGTGTTCATGGATATTTCAAATACATTCTCTTAAGGCTTAAACACCCAACCAAGATTAATTAATAATATAAAGTATTAATATTAGTCGTTGATTAAAGACTCTTTCCTTAGTTGCTTGTTAGTCGGCCACTTCGGAAAAATTAAATAAACATAATTTGTTTTCCCAGGTAATGCAAAAAAATCCAAATTGGCGTAACCGCTACATCCCACGCGTCACCTCTCTCCTTTTCTTAGCGGGACTCCTACTTTGCTCTTTCTTACACACACAGCTGCAGCAGCCAGTCTACACATACAAAAAACCGACGAAAGAAAAATTTCATGTCTCTTAATTGCCAGTCTTATCCCGGTAAATCACCCTTCTCAAAAAAAATTCACTATTTAACTTTCCCATAACTACCCACTTCTGTTCCTCACTACCATTCCTCTCATCAATTCTCTCTCTAAACCCCCCTCTCTCTCTATCCCAGTTCGTCCTTTTCCTGCCTTTCCCATCTTGCTCCGGCGAGAAACAAATGTCGCCGGCGGGGAGGAAACGACGGGTACGGTCAGGGGAGGAAGGAGGAAGAGGAGGAGAAGTAATAAGGAAGTTCTACCCTGCTCCGTTGGCAGCCCACGAGGTTGTAGTTGAAGATGGTGTGGCCTTCTGGAGCACTCTCAGGCGCTTCCATTTCCTCATGGGAACCACCTTCTCGTAAACACTCTTAAATCCTTTTTTCCCCGACAATGAAGTTTCGATCTTTGTAACGATGTTGCTTGCTCTGTTTCTTTCATTGTTGTTGTTTTGGGTTCATAAGGATTCCTGTGATTGGAGGGAAATACCTGGATTTGCATGTCCTCTATATTGAGGCCACGAAAAGGGGCGGTTTTGAGAAGGTAATTTGGTTCCTTTTCTTTTTTTCATTGTTAATATAATTTGTCATAAATTTATCAATTATCATGCTGGTATATTTTTCCCCTCGATCTCCTTCCAATCAATCGAATATGTCACAATTCAAAGAAATCCATGGGATAACTATTAGAGCATGAGTATTAAGTATATTATTATTTTATATTACGAGTGTTATTATATACTTTGTCATAGATTTCTTTTCAGTGTTAGTTTGGTTATGATCGTATATAGGGGTGGACAACAATCCGATTCATATCGAACCGAATCTTACCAAATCGATATTTGGATCGAGTTGGATCGGATGGAATATAATTTGATTTGGTTTTGGTACTATGAATTATTTTATGTATGAAAAAAAGATGGAACGAAGCTGAATTTGGACCGGACCAAATCGAACCAAACATGTTTTGGTCCGATTCTGATCCTCATTTTCCCTCTGTTTTTAGTCCAGTTCAATCTTAATTCAATCTGGTTCTAATCTGAATGGATGGATATCCTATGGCGATCTGGTGTTAACAGGTGGTTGCAGAGAAGAAATGGAAGGAAGTGGGCTCGGTGTTTCGATTCTCTCGCACAACGACAAGTGCTTCCTTTGTGCTAAGGAAACATTACCTTGAGATCCTGTACCATTATGAACAAGTCCACTTGTTTAGGGTCCAGGGTCCAATCTTTGCCGAAATCGGCAAACAAAAGGGTACCCAATTTTTCCCTTTCAGAATATAGGCTGCTCTGTAATTTTTCAATTGTTTGGGGGACTAATGTGTCAAATTTTCATTGTTATTGTGGCTGCAGCATCTCGTCGTCGGACTGGAGGACGACGGTCTTTCAGGAAGCCTACAGTGGCCGTTTTACTAGGCTCTTCTTCTGCTCCTCATTCCAACTCTGTTCGAAATTCATCTAATCCGGTCCCTGCTAAGGGTAAGTTTTTCTCTCTGTCGTTCTTGTCATATGGGTATCGGTAGGAATGGGCACGGTTCGTTGCTGTTTGGAAGTGAATCGAAATCGGTATTAGAATCTAATTAAAAGAATGTGAATAATATAATCAAGTCGAAATGCCGTTGAATGTATATCCCTATTTATTTAATTTTTTTGGAAAGAATATTCCGTTATATACCCCTATAAATGAATTATGAACATTTCATTCACATCCCATATTTATTGAGAATAGGGAAGAAAAGAATTGGAGATAAATAGCAAGGGGTGTTCATTTTTCTCTTTGTCATTGTTCCAACTATACACCACAAATGTATCATCTTATTCCTAACCTTAGAAATTATTAAATCTACTTTATATGATTTGAAACTTATTAATCATAAATGAGCATTTTGTGCGCAATTACTATTCTAGACAATGAATAGTGTTGTGCCTAGGTTATTTGCATGATACATGAGGGCTGTTATGTAACTTCTCAATTTGTATCAATATTTGCTGGCCGGACCCATCACATTTATCTTATAAATCCTCAGATATATATGTGGCCTATATGGCCCTTTTACTGGTTTGTTGTTGTATGTTACATGGTAATGCATGTTTCTTGCTTCCTTTTTAGACTTCTCTTTTCTTTTCAATTTCCTTTTGTCTCATTGTAAAATGTTGTTTCATGTGTATTTCATGACTCACCTTGGATACTTTATTTGTATTTCAATTAGAAAGGCTTGGAAAGAACTTCCCCTAAAATTTTTTGACTCTTTGGTCAGTAGGTTAGAGGTAGACCTAGTTCTGTTTTGTTCATGTGGTCCCTATCACCCTAACTTCTCAATGTGCAATAGTACACCATTGAACTTCTTTGAGTTTCTTTTGTCATGTAGAGCCATCGACATTTACCGCGACAGGGACAATCGAAACCAAATTTGAGTCGGGCTACATAGTCTCTATGAAAATTGGTACAGAGATCCTAACCGGAGTTCTGTACCATTCTGTTGTTGCGCCCTCTTCTATTGTTACCGCCCAGGTCGCCCCTCCTCGGGGCGTCACAACCGCTGCCGCCCTAGTGTCGTTCGCACCTAGGAGGTCCCGGCACTACGGAGGGGGCGGCGACGGCGGCCGGAGAAGAAGGGACAGCAGAAGAAGGATGGAGGACCCTGACTACCCTAAATCCAACAGGAGTGGCTACAACTTCTTCTTTGCGGAGCGGCACTACCAGCTCAAGAAGACGCACCCCAAACAGAAGAGGGATTTCACCAAAATGATTGGACAGGCTTGGACCAATCTCAGTGCAGAAGAGAAATCGGTAAAACTGTGTGAATTAAAGAAAAAGGGTCCAAAAACTGTGAAATGGGTTTTGATCCGAAGTGGTATGATTTGGTTCTTTTCTGGGTGTGTAGGTGTATCAAACCATAGGGACGAAGGACAAGGAAAGGTACAAGAGGCAACTGAAGGAGTATCACGAGAGGAAGAAGCTGAAGCTAGCTGCTGAAGGCTCTTCAAGTTGAAGCCAGAATTATGTCTAAGTTATAAGTTTTTTTTTTTGTTTTTAATTTAAATTTAGACGAAATATAGAGTAAGAGTGTCGTCATCAATTTGGCGAATGGAAATGGAAAAGTGGGTATTTGGTATTGAAGACCAGGTGGTTTATAGACTAATGTTTCATTTTGGATGGAATTGTTAACTTATGTGAGCTAAGTTTATCATTGATATGAAGGGGTTTAAATTGACAAATATGGTTGGTAATTAAGTTTGTGTGTTTGTTTACAAGTTGAAGAAGGAAATGAGGATTTGGTAATAACAATATGGTTTAACTCTTTCATATTAGTAAAATCCTATAAAGAATTAGAAACGGTGAAAGATTTTTCCGTTGTGCATGCAAAATATGAAAGTACGGGACACCTGTCGATCATGTGCATGCACAATATGAAAACATGGGACACATGTCGATCATGCAATGCTTTTTTACCCCAATCAAATCAAACTGATTATACACTTTACAGGTCAACAGTTTGTTTCAATCGTTGTTAAAAATTAATTATGTGCCAATTGATTTTCAAATGTAGATACAGTAGCTTTCATTGAAGCAATTATCAAACGTATCTTTTTTTTTTTACAAAAGATAATCAGTTATATTGATTGGATCAAAAGATAATTACATCCTGGACGACAACCAGACCTGAAAATAAAAAAATCGACATATAGTTGGGTTATGGGTACAAAGAAAGGGCCTTTCTAGCCACCAAATAAACGTATCTAAATTTAGTAAGATAATAAATCTCTTTGTACTTTACCTTCTATGTCTCATATATGACAACTGTCAAACCATAAACAAATTGAATTGGCTATAACAAATATGAAAAATAAAACATGTGTTGGGCGTACAAACAAAATCTCCCATCTACAGTGATGAAACCATTTTTTAACCGTACAATCAGTTACTTACTTGGATTTTAACCAAAAATTATTAAATTAATGTATGTTGTTTTATTAACCGTAAAAATGAATTATCTCGCTACCCTTTTTCCGATCATCACCTCCGTGTACCAGCGGTCCGGCTGTGCCCCTGGCGGCGGTGCTGGCGGAGATGAAGAGGAGGAGTCGCACGATGAGTTTCGCCGGGGTCTAGGGTTACATCGGTGCATGGAAGAGAAGACAGATGGCGGTTACTTGGGGTAACTGAACGGTCGGGTCTTGTGGGATGCTGCAAGCCTGCAAGTAATTGGTAACTATGTTTTTTAATTAATTACAATTTCACTCCTTTTTGAATGGTGTAACTGCTCCAGATAAGTAACTCAAACAGACTCTTCAGTTTCCATTATTTTACGTTACTGCAATTTAGTCATTTTTTATTTCCTTTATTTTTTAATTAACCGCTATACATTTCCTTCATTATTTATTAGTAATTTTATTTGTTTTCTTTTGATACTTACCCTCCATTTTTTTCATTTTATTTGTCAATTTCGTCCGTTTTATTTTATTGCTTTTCTTTAACTATCCCTATATATAAAAAAATATATTAGCTTGACATAGTTTTGGATTCGGTGTATCCAACTAAGCCTTAATGGCTTGTTTAAGTCCATTTGGTGGAGCTTAGATGTCCTACAGTGGGGACGCTTGTGTGTTTTGTTTGTTTTTTTTTGTAGGGGCACGCAGAAGAGCTCCCGATATCGGAGAGACTTCCTCAGACAGGTGACTTGGCTCATGATCAGGATGGAACTATCTTGCAGGATGCTCAGAGCTTGACTTTTCTCTTTAGTTGGATTTCTTACTGTTTTGTTCTTCGCTGTCTCAATAGGGCTGCCCATCTTGTGGCATAAAAGGCCCTCTCATCGGGAGTTCGACTATTGGTCGACTCCCGCGCTCTTTTTATTTTCTCTGTATGACTGATTTTATAACAACTGACTTTGCGAAAAAAAAAAAACATGGAGAATGATAAGAAAAGTATGTTGAAAATCATATATCATTATTACCTGGCAGCAGTGGCGGAGGTAGTGCATATCAAGGTGGGTCCCGGAACCACCTTGGCTCGGGAGAAAATATGTACGTCTAGGTTAATAGTGGTAGAAGGTTGTATCGAACAAGTCAACGGTAGGATATGTTATACTGAAAATGTGGTTTAATCATGGTTCAACCATTTCATATCACTAATATCTTCTATCAATTTCGCTTCCAGCATGAGATTTTTCTTATCGAACCACTAGTACGCTACGGTTTTCACTCTTTAATACAATAATTAAGTGACAATGAGTTTTTTCACCTAAAATTCATCAATATTGATCAATATTCTACCATCAAACAATAATTATATCATGAATTTAGCTATCATCATTATATATAATACATTTTAGTTTCTACATAAATAATATTAGCATAAAATATAACTTCATCCTCCAAGCTTCAAATTCTTAATGTATCCATTATCTATCGCCAAAGCTTCATTTTGTTGAAACTCACTACATCCTTTTTATCCTAATAATGAATTCAATAAATCAGGTTTTAGACTCAAACTAAGGCTACACTGCAAGTGTTGAAAGAAAATTTTCAATGAACCACGTGGATATTAAAAAAAATTCAGACCCACCTTACATAAAATCCTGGCTACGCCACTGCCTGGCAGGTAAGTCTTACTTCAAATAGACCTCCATATCTCTAAGATATTGTACGTTAATATTCTACTAACTACATAATGTTTGTTCATGGATATTTCAAATCGATACTGTTCAATCGACAAAGCTATCAAAAAATCATAGGTCCGCCACTAGGTTCGTTGATTTGCTTTCTAGTTTCTAATCAATTTATTATTTTGGTTTGGCTAGACATTTGATTGATTAATGATATGCAAACGCATTCCACGACGATTGCTAAAGTGCAATCCCAGCTGCTATCTCCGCCACAGCAACGGCCGTCGCCGAGGTTGGTGGTCGTTCGAACAACATACGAGCTCCTTGGAGTTGGCCACATGGACTTGGATGCCGGGTAAATGAAAGCTAGTATTCGACCAAGTTAGAGTATGCATAAGGAACGATGAGAGAGCTTCTGCTTAACAACTACTGCTTATGCGAATGAAGTGTCGAAAACAAATTTTATAACGGTTGAAGATCCTTCAGCTTAACAGCTACTGCCTACCAGGACTGCTAGATTTCTGAATAGGGGTGGGCAACAGGACGGGATTGGGTACCCGTCCCGTTTTAAACGGGTATCCAATCCCATTTGGATGGAAAAATTCATCCCATGTCCCAAACCCGCACGGATTAACGGGTACCCATTACCCGTACGGGATGGATAACGGGTACCCGCGAGTAACCCATATAATACATCATCTCAAAAATATAATTGATCCACCTCAAAATACCTAGTATACCATTCATAATCTGCAAAATGATTGAATAATAAACCATTCTCCATGTTCCATGATGGATAATTTAACTCACTGATGAGAGTGGTTGCATGGTTCAGTACTTCAGTTCATAGCTAGTCTTTTTGTGTCACCATAGCTCTCTCGTTCTCTTTCTACAGATGAAACAATAACAGCCATGGCTTTGCCTTTTGCCTCTCTAGCTATCTAAACAATTCCCCACCTGCTCTTTTGATCCTTACCAAGTCCCCCACCCAACACCACCTATTACCAACTTCTTCAACCCACTAAACAATACTACCAGAGAAGCAAAATAAAGAACCAGGCAACTTTTGCCTCCCGGCATCATCATCGAAACCACCAACTTTAAAAGTATGAACCCTGATAATGTGGTAAATGAACATGAGAACAGAGAACTAATGGTAGTTTTTGTTGAAATGGACGGGTAATACGGGTACCCGTAATATCCAAACGGGTATTAACGGGTAACCCATGGGTACCCATTGTAGAACTTCTTGATCCCAAATCCAATCCCATAAAAAAATTATGGGTATTCGGGTACCCGTAACCCTCAAAAAACGAGACGAGTACGGGCCCGTTTCCCGTTGCCCACCCCTATTTCTGATTAATGCTTATTGTTTATTGATTGAATGAAAAAAACGTACATAATCCAGGTAGAGTTGATGGCTTTATACTCTGGTTTACAGGGATGGAAAGTCTGTTATGAATCCTAACTAACTGACTAAATTACATTTCAGTACCTTTCTGATAAGCCCCAGATTGGATCTTTTGGCTCAGAATCACGCAACAAATGAATTGAGCTTAACTCAATTCCAAACTCAGCAAACTATGGATGATTAGCACGATGAAGATGGTCAATTTCGTGCAATTCTTCACGCGGAGAAAGGCTCGAAATAGATAGTTGATGCTTGGCCACGATCAAGGGGGTGATTGATCGATACAAGCTCAGCAAGCAACCTAGAATCCCTCTAAGTCACTCTCCTCAAACTCACAAAGCACACAAGCTTGTGAACCAACTCGGGTTGTATTAAACTTGAACAAAAAAAATTGACAATTACAATCAATTGAAACTCTTAAATAGACCTACTCTACTAATCAAACATCTCTGGAAATCCTTAACACAATCAAACACAAAAATCCAGCTAAAAACGGAAAAGGTAAAACATAGTAGTAGTAATCCTAGTCTGAGTCGGATTCGGAGTACTCTGAAAGACGGTCTTTCCGGCAGCTTCCATACGATCTTGCGTGTCTTCGTTGGAAACCTTCAAGTTATGGTTTTGATCACCCAATGCCTCGCCGTTGCTCTATGAGAAATGTACTTTTGTGTGGTTGCACCCTTGAGACTCGATTCCCCTTCAATCCCCTCGAACCAAGCTCCAAAAGTTGGTACCAAGACTGTCTTCCTGACTTAGAGAAATCTTGGCAGTTTTCTGGTTTCAGCATAGGGTTTTGAGCAGCTTGAAAATCAGTCTTCCTGGCCTCTTCTTGAGCTTCCAACCTTTTCCTCTTATAGAGAAACTTCTCAGCTTCACAACAAGCCTTCATTCACCCTTTTTCATTGAGCCAAACACAAGTTGCATACGTGCAAAGAAGGGTACCTGAAACACTTACAACACTTAAAAAATTCATAGTTCTTGTTAGTGTTTGAGATTACTTTTCGATCAAGCAATCCAAGCTTGTTGGTTGACCCAAATTTGATCATATCAGCCCCCCTCGTGAAAAAGTGTTGCCCTCAGCACTTTGACCTTTCTTTGGTCGAAACATTCACAAAATTGATTCCAAACTGGATCAGAATAGGGTTGCTCAACCTCGAGCCTCTGACAAATTAGGTCAGTGTTCATCGTGGGATGATTTGGGGGTTTCGATTTGAAGTACTCCCCGGCTAATTCACTGCCTCTATGATCTTCAGACAACTTTGAATTGCATTCCTGGACCACCCTTCTCTCTTGACTCATCGCCATAATCTTTGAATCATTGTTTTGAAATTTCCCGCCATCGGTAATTTTCGAATTTCCTGAACCTAGAAACTTCAATGTCGATTTGGGGGTTTTCATTCCAGGGATCTTCGATTGAAACGGGTGATTGCTACAGCTTCGTACATCAGTCCTCAATGATTCGGCACTTCCAGTTCGCGTCGAATCGTCCCCAGCTGCTCCAACCAATAACCCCAATTTTTGCACGCTGCTGGTCGTTTTCAGAGCAATTTGGGGTCGAATTGGATCTTGTAATCCAGGTAGCATTGATGCCATTCCTCCTTCGTTGAAGCTTCCCCATGGACCAGGGATGGTGTCAGTGCCTTTGGTGAGGTTCAGATTGGCCTCTAGAGTTCCACCCAATGGACCCTCTCTCTTGCTCTGCTCCGGCGAGCCACCACAGAGCCGTTGACGTCGAGGTTGCTTCAGCCCCTTGCGTCATGTAAGCATGAACCGGTGAGCGGCAAAATTGATCTTGTTGTGCTCCTCAGCTCGTGTTCCACTAGAGTCCCCGTTTTGGCGCCGTCAACTGATCTCCAATTGACGTTGATCTTCCCGCACTTCGGCCGGCGATAGAGGTGTAAGCACAAAGTTTTGGTTTTTATGCCAAAATTTGTAGCAGTTGGTTCCACCATCGTGGCAAACCCCTCAATCAAATTGCCAGGGTCGTCCCAGCAACAGGTACGCAGCTTGCATAGGAGCTACATCAAACTGAATTTCATCTTCATACCATCCAAATGCAAACTTGATGTTAGCCTGTTTATTGACCTTGATAGCACCGTAATCGTTAAGCCAATGCAACGTGTAAGGTGCAGGGTGTTTACTTGTGCTCAGGCCGAGTTTCTTGACGATATCAGCACTTACGACATTAGTACAGCTACCACCATCTATGACGAGGGAGAGCAGGTTTCCCTTGACATTGCATCGTGAATGAAAGAGGTTTTCCCTCTGTTCTGAGTTCGCATGAGTCTCAATGGTGAGTGCTCTTCGATTTATGCCAACGAGATGACATAAAGGGGGAGGAGTCTCTATTTCAAGTTCCTCATCCACCTCTTCTTCCTCGCCTAAGCCCTTTTCTTCGTCGGTGAGGTACTCGCCATCACGGATTACTAGTGTCTTCAAATTGGGGCATTGATTTGCCTTGTGTCCCCTTCCATGACACTTAAAGCACTGGATTCCTCCAGTACTTTCTACAGTAGCTGGCACAATGCTCTTGGCTGGTGACTTGCTAGGTTCAGTTCGCACTTGGGAAGGATGAGAATCAGAAGCCTGCTCTGCCACAGTTTTGCTTGTCGAAGCAAACCTTCTGCTCATGGTCTTCTGTTGTTTTTTGACCTTAATTGCTAGGTGAAAAGATTCCTCCAGATCGACAAAAGTTCTAAGATCCACCTCCTGTAGGATTTCTCGGTTTAAACCATGGAGAAAACGGGCTATTGTGGCTTCCCTGTCCTCTCTTACATCGGCATGCATCATCAGCAACTCCAAATCCCTGAAATACTCTTCCATCGTTCATGTACCTTGTCGAATCTGCTTCAGGGATTCGTACAGTTCTCTCTGATAGTATCCAGGCACAAACCGATCTCTTAGAAGACCTCGGAGGTCTTCCCACGTCGTAATTTCTGGCTGGAGGTTACATCGCCGTCGCAATCGAACTTGCTCCCACCATTGAGCAGCATAGTCCGTAAACTCGTAGGTGGCCAAGAGCACCTTCTGCTGCTCAGAATAATTTTCCAATTGAAAGAATAATACTACCTTTCGCTCCCAATCCATGTAATGTGAGGCATTGAGAGATCCAGCAAAGGGAGGGATGGTTAGTTTGATGACTGGAGGAAGGGTAGGCTCTGCTTCTGGCCTCCGTTCCCTGTAATCACGACGATCGTGATTTGGTCATCCAAGATGAGGATCCGCAACCACCAATCTTTGCTCGATGTCTTGAATTCGTGCCAATAGTTCTTGATTGGCGTTGTTTTGAGCTGGTTCGCCGGCCTGGCGAACTCCTTCGTGCTCTGCCCTATTCTACGGCGGAACAGGGTTCGGAATTTGCAAGCAAAGCTCGGCCAATTGCCGATTAACCTACTCGAATTGAGTCTGGAAGTACCGTTGTAAAGCTTCCATCGTCACAGGCTGTGCAGGTTGCTCGTCGTCCATGGCTGTCTGGTTCTCCTTCTTCCTCTGTTCTGGAATTAGCAGCGCAGGATCACTAGAAATAGGGCCTTTCGACCTTGTCAAGTGTATGATTCCAGTGACGCCTTCTGCTGTCGTCTTTGTCTTTCGTGCCCTGCGTTTGAACCGGGCTCGTGATACCACTTGATAAGCCCCATATTGGGTCTTTTGGCTCAGAATCACGCAACAAACGAATTGAGCTTAACTCAATTCCAAACTCAGCAAACTATGGATGATTAGCACAATGAAGATGGTTAATTTCGTGCAATTCTTCACGAGGAGAAAGGCTCGAAATAGATAGTTGATGCTTGACCACGATCAAGGGGGTGATTGATCGATACAAGCTCAGCAAGAAACCTAGAATCCCTCTAAGTCACTCTCCTCAAACTCACGAAGCACACAAGCTTGTGAACCAACTCGGGTTGTATTCAACTTGAACAAAAAAAAACTGAAAATTACAATCAATTGAAACTCTTAAATAGACCTACTCTACTAATCAAACATCTCTAGAAATCCTTAACACAATCAAACACAAAAACCCAGCTCAAAACGGAAAAGGTAAAACATAGTAGTAGTAATCCTAGTCCGAGTCGGATTCGGAGTACTCTGCAAGACAGTCTTCTTGGCAGCTTCCATATGATCTTGCGTGTCTTCGTTGGAAACCTTCAAGGTATGGTTTTGATCACCCAATGCCTCACCGTTGCTCTATGAGAAATGTAATTTCGTGTGGTTGTACCCTTGAGACTCGATTCCCCTTCAATCCCCTCGAACCAAGCTCCAAAAGTTGGTACCAAGACTGTCTTCCAGACTTAGAGAAATCTTGGCAGTTTTCTGGTTTCAGCATAGGGTTTTGAGCAGCTTGAAAATCAGTCTTCCTGGCCTCTTCTTGAGCTTCCAATCTTTTCCTCTTATAGAGAAACTTCCCATCTTCACAACAAGCCTTCATTCGCCCTTTTTCATCGAGCCAAACACAAGTTGCATACGTGCAAAGAAGGGTACCTGAAACACTTACAACACTTGGACAAAATTCATAGTTCTTGTTAGTGTTTGAGATTACTTTTCGATCAAGCAATCCAAGCTTGTTGGTTGACCCAAATTGGATCATATCACTTTCTATCCTATTTACGTTCTATCTATATAAACTTATCATAAACTACAAATTGATCCTTTGTATCAAGCTAAACGTGGATCGATTTCAGGTTAAGCTTGGAGGTTAAATCGCCAAAAGTGTGAACTGGAAGTGCATTGGTGAAGGGATCTGCCAATTGTAAGGTAGTGGAAATGTGTTGTACTTTCAGTTTGTTGGCTAGGACTTGATCTCTGATGAAGTGGAAGTCAACTTCTATGTGATTTGTTCTTTCATGTTGGACAGGGTTCTGCATCATCTTCGCTGCTGAAAGACTGTCACAATAGATCGTGTAAGGTTTCTCAGGTTGAATTGGAAGTTTTCTGAATATGGATGTCATCCATTGCAACTCTTGTGAGGTGTCTACTAAGGCTCTGTACTCTGCTATAGCCGAGGATCTGGAGATAGTTTGTTTCTTCTTGGATAGCCAACTGATTAGAGAGTTACCTAAAAAGACACAAAAACATGTCACTGATCTACGAGTGTAAAGGCATCCAGCCCAGTCTGAGTCAGAAAAAGCAATGAGACAAATGGAATAATTTGAAGGAAAGAACAAGCCTTTGGCAGGTGTAGTTTCTAAGTATCTTAGCAATCGATGAGTGGCTTGCTCATGTACTGTGGTAGGAGAGTTAACATATTTGCTTAACTGATTAACAGTATAGTAGATGTCAGGTCGTGTGTTGCATAGATATCGAAATCGACCAATTAAAGTTCTGGAACTACTGTGATCTGCATCATTAAGTGGAGTGCCTTCATTAGTAGAGAGATGATTAGTAGGTATAGAAGGAGTAGTAGTTGGCTTTGATGCCAAGAAACATGTATCAGATAACAAATCAAGTGTGTATTTTCATTGACACAAATGAATTCCACTTTAAGATCTGGAAACTTCCATTCCAATGAAGTATTTAAGTGCTCCATGATCTTTTATAGTAAATGCAAGATCCAGTTGATGTTTTACATGGTTGATTTCTGTCATGTCTTTGCCTGTGAGAATAATGTCATCTACATACACGAAAAGGGTTGTAAATAACTAAGCAGTGTGTTTTGTAAATAGAGAGTAGTCACTGTGTGATTTTTTATATCCCAGATGTTCTAGGGTTGTAGCAAGCTTGCTTAAGCCCATAGAGGGACTTGGTTAACTTGCAGACTTTGTTCTTTGTCTAAAGGATGAACTGGAAGACCAGGTGGCAGCCTCATGTAGACTACTTCATTGAGGTCTCCATGAAGAAAGGCAGTGTTGACATCTAGTTGTTTCATATGTCATTTGTGAATTGCTGCTAGGGCTAATAGAACTCGTATTGTTGCCATTTTGACCACTAGAGAGAAAGTATTTAGGTAATCAACTCAAGGTGTTTGTGTGTAGCCTTTTGTTACTAACCTGGCTTTGTATTTATTAATGCAACCATCTTGTTTTAACTTTAATCTAAACACCCATTTATTGCCAATGATGGGAACAATGGGTGGAGGATCGACAAGGACCCATGTTTTGGTCCTTTCTAGAGAGGAGAATACATAATTAACTACTTGTAACCAGTCCTTAGATTGAGGCTCGCCTAGGCTAACGCTTTGCGCGCATCTGGATCTGATAATGCCAATCTGCTTACGTTACGCCAGCTTTGCTGGTGCAATTAGGAATATATATATCACCTGGTCAGCCGTACCTCCTTCATTCCTATAATTATTCCTATGTCTGAAAGCTGCAACAAAGGAAGAACAAAGGGGAGAGGAGAATTCATAATTAACTACTTGTAACCAGTCCTTAGATTGATAAGCTTCTTTGTATTTTTTTAGGTTTCCTAGCTTGTTTAATTGCTAGTGCAAACCTCTTGTGAGTTGTACTAAGGGAGTTGTCAGAGAGCATAGCTTGAATAGGATATATTGTTTTGGAAATAAGAGTAGCATGGCTAACAAGATTACATTTGTAATCTTTGAGTTTAGCTGGCTTAACAGTTTGCCTAGTTGATCTCCATAATTGGGGAGGATCTGTAAGAACTGAAACTAATGTAGAAGGTGTATTAGTAAGAAGTGTAGAAGAATCTGTAGAAGAAGATTCTACTAGAGGAATCAGTTGATGAACAACCGATTGAGACAGTTGTAGAGGAAAGTTGGTGTGAGCTTTGGTGAAATCCAAGTCTGAGGAGACTGGTGAAAAAACTGGCAAAAGAACTGAACTATATGATTTTTTAATTCCACAATCACAATAAGGGATAAACCTATAGTTTGCTAACTGATCCCGTAAGGCTCGTTGCTTAGAGTAATGCTGAGAAACACTCATTGTACCTTGATTGAGATTGAAGATTGCTTCTTGAAGATCAGCAATGCGTAAAGAATCTCCTTGCGAGAATCGCTCACGTAATTCAGTCCAGGCACCAATTGTAGTGGTCACATACAGAATGCTCTCGACGGTGGTAGGGTTGACAGACCTCTGAATCCAACTGAGAAGCAGTTTGTTGTTGTCATTCCAAGGCTCGAGCCATGGAGAATCGTCGTTCGGCTGCGGGATTTTGTTCTTGTCGTCGATGACCAAGACCATCGATCTTTCCTAGCTTGAGAAATTTTTCACGTTGAGCGGCTGAGAGACTAGGCATTGGCCCCAATTCTCCGAGAGATGGATGAAGAACGGAGAGGCGAGATCAGAAATCGGAACGTCTTTGTACAGAATCTCACCAAATTGCTTTGACGAACTACATTGTGAGAGTTCACGACTTCACACCGGAAGAAGAATCACGAATCGCCATAGGAGGACGATGTCAAGAAGAAGAAGAAGAAGAAGAAGAAGAAGAAGAAGAAGAAGAAGAAGAAGAAAGATGCGGAAGCAAGAATGTGAGACGAAATCGGCTCAGAAGGGCTCTGATATCATGCTAGATTTCTAATTAATGCTTCTTGTTTATTGATTGAATGATAAAACGTACATAATCCAGCTAGAGTTGCTGGTTTTATACTCTGGTTTACAGAGAGGGAAAGTCAATTATGAATCCTAACTAGCTGACTAAATTACATTTCAGTACCTATTATATCCCATTTACATTCTATCTATATAAACTTATCATTAACTACAAATTGATACTTTGTATCCTTAATAGGGACGTGGGAATGTTTCTCTGTTGGTGTTGTCTAGAAGTAGTGAGGAGTTTGATGCAGGGCATCCAACTGGAGCTGTGAACATTCCTTACCTCCTCATGAAAGGAGCAGGTACCCTGTCAACATATGTGCATATGAAGCTTTAACAGTATGAATAAACCGTTTATTTGACACATTCGCATCATAATCCATCCAGATATAAACAATAATTCAAAGTTCTTGGATGAAGTACTGACGAAATTCGAGAAGGAAAAATAAATTGTTGTCGTAGGTTCTTCCGGATACAGATCGACTCTTTATCTTTTCATTTAATTAATAGAGGATCGAGACCTCCAATCCATGGTTTGGTCTGTTTTTGCTTGATAAACAGGGTTGCCAGAGCGGAAGGAGGTCACTCATGGCTGCTGCTGAATGCTGATATGCAAGCTGCTCCGACCGTAATTTGTGCTTGTGTAGAATGAAAAATGAAAGCCAATCTAATAAGAATGAAAAATCATCCCCTTCTCCATTAACATTGAGGCCTGCAAAACGCCCTTGAAATCGGTACAAACCATCCTTCGTACATAATTTGAATAAATTCTCAGTAACGTAATTAGGGCGAATGAGAAAGAACAGCCAACGAGTTGGGAACTCATCGCCAGCCAAGGACTTGCTCACCGACAACCTCTGCCCGCCATTGATGTTCCAACTGATTTCTACTACAGAGTATACACAAAAAATATAGACAGAAAACAGCCTCTTTGAGTCACCCATAAACATCAAAAGTTGAATTGATGTTAAGGATTCAGAAAGGCTGCAACTTTGTTGACATTTTCATTGCAACAGTTTTGCAGTCGATAAGACACGGATGGAATCATGCTTTGCTTGAGACGAATGATCTACGAAGCTCTCAATGTTCAATGCCAAGGGTCTTATGCGCGACTAAGGCCATGAAAAAACCGGTGGTTTTTCCTCTTGGAGTGATGCCCAGAAGCCTTAGCCGCAACATATGGCACAAAATTCACCTGCAATTGAAGTTCATGAAAAAGGTTACTATGCAGCAGCTTCGAATGAAAGCAAGGAGAAAAACTAATGTGCAGGCAAATAACCTGAGAATTGTTGCGTAAGCCGAACTCCTGAAGGGGAGAGTTGTCGTCGGTAAGCTTTTGGTTATGGTGGGAAAGGGCAAAGTTAGCCCAAACGTGCCTCCTGCAAACAGAATGGGAAAAAAGATGCTTAACTTTCTCGCAGAGAAAACGCCATAGATGCTTTTATGTTTATTGTACTACCATGAAATGTGGCGATGACCCATTTTCGATTGCTCCATTTCGGTCACTTTCCTCGTGATCGCTACCTTCAAATCCTTTACGGTTGCCGAGTTCATCACCGCCACGTCTCCTCTCACCAAGGGTCGAAACACACAAGTTAGGATGACAGTTGCAGGCTAAATGCTCGACGAAATGCCACAAAGAGGAGGGGGGAATTCTGTTCTTTTTTTCATTACCCAAGGTGGTTCCGTCGAGTTTGAGTACGGAGACCCGCATCGCGCTGCCGAGTTCGAGGCTGATTAAAGTGTCGACGTCAGATAGAGAAGGGTTCTTGGGGACGTCGGCGAGGACGGGATCGTCGAGGAGTGCCGATAGAGTCGATTGCAGCTTGGCTTTCTTCACGTTGCTGCTGTGGTAGTAGCTTCCGATTTCTTCTTCCGATGCTACTGCTGCCACTTGTGCTGAACTGCTTCCCACTTTCTCCATGTTTTGTTCTTTCCCCCTCTTCTTCAAAGCCTCAATCTGCCACCCGCTTTCAAGCCAAATATGGTGGCGCGCGTAACTGTCGCTTCAATTTTCCTCTTTGATACCCGACAGTCGATCCAGTTCTTCTCCAGAAACCCTGGTTTTCTTTCAGCAAACGGGCAAAGAACACAATCAAGGAAATAGAAATTAGTTTATGGGCTTATATTGGTTGGGCTTATGAGAACTAGCCTTCTTCGGTTCAGACACTAGTAAGATTATTGGGCCCCAATGAACATATAACGTACCAACTACCAAGCCTTCTGTTTCTCCTTCCCAGAAGTCCTTAAACTAGCAACTAGCTGCTGCCGCTAGTTTTGATCTATTTCTACCTCAAGAGAATAACCGAAGATACTAATTAGTCTCACCCACAAACAAAAACGTGGCCATTGCTTGATGTAAGGATTCAGAAAGACAGCAGCATTACATAACATTCGTTACGAACAGCCTTATGCTCGACTAATGCCGTGAAATAACAGTGCCTTTCTCTTTCTGGAGCTGTTCTTGTCGCAGGAGAAAGTAGTCTAATGACTCAGCAAGCTCGGGAAGAAGAAGACATTTTTCCGGTCTAGGCCGCAACAAAAGACGGGGCGAAGTTGTAAGGTTAGAGCAATTAAGGCTTTGTCTTGCTTTTCGAGCTCTGTCTTGGGTTTCTTACTTTCTTTTATTTGTCTGCTGTGTTCTGATTTCTGGAAAACTAGTGTGAAGGAGCTACATTCTACCACATCGCTTAAGCTAATTTACGAAGCTAGAGGAGTGGATATAAAAGGACAGCTCTGCACCCGGTCCAATTCATACCTTTCTCGGCCTTTTGGCTAAGATCAAGTGTAGTATCTGTTCTTATCAGTTTAATATCTGATATGTGGGCCAATGGCCCACACGATATTAAATTAATTTTTATAGGGGGAAAAGCCACTACTAGAGCTTGCTCTAGGGGCTTCTCAATTGTCGTCCATGCGTTGCACTATTGCAAGGACTGGCGCACCCCACCAATACTAGTCCAATAATCAATTAACTGTAGTCCTGAGGTCTAGGGATTGTTCAGTTATTATTATTATGTTGTATGCCAATTAACTATAGTCCAATAATCAATTAACTGTAGTCCTGAGGTCTAGGGATTGTTCAGTTATTATTATTGCGTTGTATGCCGGTGTGCTTATTAACGTTTTCAGTTGTGTGTCAAAAATCTGTAACAATGTCAATTTTATCAAATTTACATGAAAATCTGTAACAATGTCAATTTTATCAAATTTACATGAATTTCTTATACACACTTATGTTTGTGATATTTTAATGTAAATAAATATTTTAAAGTTCATCTAAATTCATTATTGGCGGGCAATATATGAAATGCTTTGCCCAAATTTTATAGATCTCGACTTACACATTGATCGAAGTTTCTCTATAAAAGGTTTTAAACATCAATATTTCTTAAAGTCGGACACAACCATTTGAGACAAATTATTGACTCATAATTTAGGAGCTTAAAAAATGTTATTAGTCGAACACTCAATCTTCCAAAAATTATATTCATATAAAAATTAAAAGATTAAAAATTCGTTAATTAGAAATATTCAACTAGTACCGATTTTAACAAAAAGTCAAGAAGGGTTTTCATATTATGAAAAAAGAAAAAAATTAGATTTGGTGTCTACACTGCTAAACAAATCTATATATCCTACTAGACAATAACTCAAAGTTGCAAAGAATCTTTCAACACTTGTTGTCTAACCGTAAAATCAATTCAAATTAAGGGTAACCCGTAATTCGTCTAATTGATAGGTTTTGAAAATAGCCGCAGATAAGAGATAACATTTTTACTATTACATAGTGTTGGGCCATAGTTGAGCGGTATTGGACTTAAGAGCCCAAGGAAAGCAAACAGGCCCGGCCCAGGAGTAGTGGGGCTGTAGGCAATAAAATATGTTAGGCGGTCACTCTAAAGACAAGGCAGGCATAGACCGCCTGACATAAAGCACTGATGGTGACAAGATGGAGAGATCCTCTAAGATACTTACCACGAAGCAAGTAGGACTAAGCATTAATTAGTTGTCGTAGGCGGCCTATAACATGGCGGTACATGATTAGGGGGCCTAACAGAGCATTTAATGTTCTAAATTCACCTAACTGGGTATAAATACCTCTACACTAGCATTGATGGTGACTCAACTACTTCCCTTCTCTCTAAACATAAACACATTCTTAGATTCTCTCTCTAACTTAAGCACTGGAGGGTGTTTTGGACGACCGCCCAGACCCTTATTTTGCAGGTTTAGGAGCACTACACACCATCAAGAACTGAAGCTTCGATCGTGCCTCATTTCACCGCCTAGTACATTCTAGGCTCAAATAATTTGGCGCCCACCGTGGGGCATAGGGCGAGACACTGAAGAAAGGATGGATGAGAACTCTGGAACTCCAGTCAAAGGTGTGGTAGGAAAAGAGAGCATCTGTGGTTTAGAAATGCCAACAGTGGAAGAAGAGATGGAAATATAAGACTGCGTAAAGAGTCAGGGGCAGTAAATATCTAGCATGCAAAAAAGCCTCAGCCAAATCCTTGCCATGCTCGAGACACAAGATACGCCTGAGAATACTAAAGAAGAGCCTGAAAGCTCTAGGAAATAAAGGGCCAAAGGCAAAGAGACAAGAGAAGAAACTCCTGCCAACCCTGCTCGGACAGAAGGTGGGGAGTCCGTGGAAGAGGAGGATGCAGAAGAGCTTAATTTGAGCTTCTTAGAGTAACACCTCAGGCCATCATATGGAAAGGCAAAAGGCCATAATGTCCTGCAAAACCCTCTTGTGAAAAGCCTGTTTAAAACACAGGTTTCGTCCAACTTTTCGTCACTAGGGTTGCCAGCCTACAGTGGAAACTCAGATCCAACATACCACTTGAGTGATTTCATGCTCAAAATGCAGCTCATCAAAGCCTCTGACGCGGACTTATACAAAACGTTCCCGGTCACGTTCAACGGTTAGTGCAGAACTTGGTACACTTCCTTCCCCGAAGGAATAATCGAGAGCTTTGAGCAGTTCACCACGTTGTTCTCGTCCAAATTTGTATCTCAGAGGATAAGAAAGCTCAATGTGTCAGCGCTTATCAACTGCAGACAAGGAGGAGAGGAGACGCTAATGAACTTCTATGACGGATGGAATACCATAGCATGCGAAGAGCAAGAGATCTTCTTGGCCAGACCTAGACCACCTGGTAAGGAAGGCGATTGTGTTAGAAGAAGCATTGACAACAAATGATAGCGTGAAGTTCGTCAACCTTGAAAGAGAAACGGTAGATAAAGAAGGGCAGATAAGGCAGACAAAAGAGGACGCACACCGGATAGGCAAAATTACAAGTCTCAGTACACAAATCGAGACAACCGGCATGAAGTGTTCACCGCTGATAAAGAAGAAGGGTGTCGAGAAAGGAGTAGGTCAAAAGACGCGCATCGGACACAAAGAAGAGAGGATGATCGGAAGTGGTGTGATTGGCACCAAATGGCAAATTACGACAACACAGAGTGTCGTGAGTTCAAAGCTAGTCTCAAATATCTTGCACCAGGAGACTTGAAGAGGCGTCTAGACACACGACCTCGCAACCGACAGAGAGTACAAGAAAGGGAAAGGTCACCAAGCCCGACAAGAAGATCTCGTACGCCCAAACGTAAAAGATCAAGATCGCCAAGGCGAGATCGATAGCCTCGACGAGAACGATCACCCCGACGAGAGCGCCAATCACCACCCCGAGGTGCACTCCTCCGCAACGATAGCCTCGTGTGAACGATGATGACGTGGAAGTCATAACAATATCGAGAGGATGCAAGCGGCCTCAAACAGAAGGAGATCGACAGGTACAGTGCCTAAGCGTCCACAAAAGTGAGTAGGTTGAGATAATCTTTACACCTTCTGAGTTGGCACCCTAGGAGTGCGGAGAGGATCGATTGGTTATCTCCTTCCGAAAAGAAAGTTAAAAGTCACAAGGGCATTGGTAGAAAATGGAAGCTCAGCAGATATCCTATTATACTTCACGCTTAAGAGCATGAAGAAAAGCGTACATGATCTCAAGCCCTCAACAACCAGTCTCGTGGGGTTCTCACGGTAAAGAAAATGGGTGCTGGGATTGATAACCCTGCAAGTAACAATAGGAGAAGCGGGGGTAATGAAAACACACCTTATGGACTTCCATGTAGCTGACTATCCATCAACGTACAATGTGATCCTGGGGTGTGGCTTTTGTCAACTTTCTCGGCGGTTCCATCCACCTGCCACCAGATGCTCAAATTCTCCGCAGGAAGAAAATTTCAGACGCGTCCAAGGAAACACCCAACAAGAGAAGGAATGCTATCTGGCAACATAGAAAGCTTAGAGGTTGACGTGGTTGACACACGGGGAGGCCACCCTCGCCCTGAGGCGGTCAAAGAGGACGCAGTGGTAGTCCTAAATGAAGAAGAGCCAGAGAAGAAGGCCAGAATTTCTTCTCACCTACCAGAAGAGAAAGTGTGTGAGCTCTTGTCACTTCTCAAAGAATACAAGGATCTATTCGCATGGAACTCGAACGATATGTCGCGCGTCTCAAGGGAACTCGCAGGGCATCACCTCTCGGTCAAAGATAGGGCGAAGCCAGTGCAGCAGAGAAGAAGAAACGCCTCCCTAGAAAAACAGATGACCCTAGAGGAGGATAGCAAATCTAGTCTTCGTCAGCAAAGCGTCAGGACTATGGCGATTGGTGAATGTGCATTGATTTCACAAACCTTAATACGGCCTGTCTCAAGGACGCATACCCCCTGTCACGGACAGACCAACTTATTGATGCAACCGCCAACCATGAAACCTTGACTTTCCTCGACATGTTCTCCGGATACCACCAAATACGGTTGTCCGAAGAAAATCAAGAGAAAACCGCCTTCATGATGCACATGAGAAACTTTTGCTACACAGTCATGCCATTTGGCTTGAAAAACACTGGTGCAACATATCAGCGAATGATAGATGCGGGTTTCAAAAGCCAATTGGGAAGAAACGTGAAAGCATATGTCGATGATGTACTTGTCAAGAGCAAGAAGGAGGGTGATCGCCTGAGGGACTTGAGAAAAACGTTTGACAACTTAAGGATGGAACTCCTTCAATTAAACCGGATCAAGTGTGTGTTTGGCGCGAAAGCATGGAAATTCTTGGGATTCATGATCACCAGCAGAGGGATTGAGGCGAATCCAAACAAATAGAAGCTATACTCAGCTTAAAAGCCACCAAAAATAGTCAAAGAGATTCAGGCATTCAACGGTAAAATGGTCGCTTGAAGTCGTTTTATCCCAAGGGCAGCAGACAAGTGCTCCCCATTTTTTCAAATGTTGAAGAAGTCGACGTCGCGACAACAATGGAGTGTCGAGTGTGACAAGGCTTTCTTCCATATGAGAGAGCAGCTGGCCTCGCCACCAGTCCTAAGCGCTCTGCTTCACAGAGAGCCGTTATATCTCTACTTGGCGGTCTTCGAGCAAGCAGTCAGCTCCGCTTTAGTGCGCATATCGGAAGATGACTCAGACCATCCCATCTACTATATATATGCAAAGCGCTTCTCCCGACATAAAAGCATTACATGCCAATCGAGAAGGCGGTTCTATCCGTTATTTCAGCTGCAAGGAAGCTACGACCCTATTTCCAGGGGCACCAAGTCATGGTGCTCTCAAATCTACCACTGAAAAAGATCCTGAGGGGAATGAACGTATCTGGAAGAATGACGAAATGAGCGGTCGAACTAAGCGATCACGACATCGCATATGCACCCCGTCCCTCAATCAAGGGGCAAGTGCTGGCAGACTTCGTCGCAGAAGGCTTTAGCTTGGAGGCTGTAGAGCCAAAAGGAAGAGAAGAGGTGTGTCACCTTTTTGTTGATGGAGCCGCTGGAAAAGGAGGAGCGAGAGCAAGAATCGTTATTGAAACGCCTAAAGGTGTTGTATATGAAATCTCGCACAGACTCCATGAGCTAAAATACAACAATGTGGCGGAATATGAAGTGCTCCTCAGTGGTCTCAGAATTGCTACAAACTTGGTCGCCACACATCTACAGATTTATTCCGACTCACTGCTAGTAGTCAATCAAGTGTTGGAAAACTATGAATAAAGGATGAAGCGCTCGCTAAGTTGTCATGGAAGCTCAGGGGCATGTTATCTCAGTTGGAGACGTGGAAGTTAGAACATATTAGGAGGGAGGACAATCATCACGCGGATGCCTTACCAAAATTAGTAACTGCAATGGATTTTGATGGAGACCGCCAAGTAACCGTTACAAAGGAAGCAGCGTCTAACTATGATGTAATGACCGTTGAAGGGGAGGATCGCGATTGGTGCTCACCACTGATTAATTACTTACAAAGGGATGTCGTCCATGAGGACGCGATCCAAGCCAAAGCGTTAAGAAGGAAAGCAGCTCATTATACCATGGTAGAAGGACAATTGTGTAAAACATCATTTTAAGGAACATATTTGAAATGGCTTGGACCAAGTGAGGCAAAGTGGATAGTGAAAAAAATTCATCGAGGCACATGCGCCTCGCACTCCGGGCCACGAAGTCTCGAGAGAACAATATTGTTGCAGGGATACTATTGGGCAACAGTGAAAAAAGATACAATGGAAGCGGTATGAGGATGCCATAAGTGCCAAGTACATGCTAGCAAGCAACACACGCCCAACGAGGAATTGAAAAGTGTAACGGGACCATGGTCGTGTGCAAAATGGGGGCTAGATCTTTGGGAACCATTCCCCACTGCTCATCTGGGAAAGAAATGCTTGGTAGTGACTATGGATTACTTCACGAAGCGGATAGAAGCTGAATCGCTTGACACAATCACAAGTCCAAAGATTCAGAAGTTCTTGTTCAATAACATAATTAGGTTTGGGACGCCCCATACCATCATCACTGATCACGGTACGCAGTTTGACAGCATGCCATTTGAGAACTTCTGCGCCAGAAACCGCATCAACTGTAGCATGGCTTCAGTTCTGTTTCGTCAGGCCAATGGGCAAGTCGAGTTGTCAAACAAGATGATTTTGTGAGGGCTCAAAAGAAGGTTGAAGGAAGCTAAGGGCGGGTGGACCGCAGAGTTGCCACACGTACTTTTGGCACATTGCACGAATTACAAAAGAGCAACAAGTGAGACCCCATTTGCTCTAACGTATGGCTTCGAGGTGGTCGCGCCAGTGGAAACGACCTCCCATCTGGCCACCCCTCAGGGTCCAAATTTACGACCCTGAATAAAACCAAAAAAAGCTCATCCGAGGCGCAGCGCTGGTCCGAACCATCAGGGAAAAGTCGAAGGTGGTAAGAGCGTACAACAGCAGGGTAAAACGCATGTCACTGGAGGGCGACATGGTGTTGAAAAGAAACTTTGACCAGAAGGAAGGAAATGGCAGGCTAGCCGCCATATGGGAGGGACCGTTCCTCGTAGGGGAGAAGTTAGGCCCTGCCACGTATGTGCTCGCCACAATGGAAGGAAAGCGGTAGCAAAGACCTGGAATGTCATCCACTTGAAGAAGTACTTTGGTAGAGTAGAGTAAAGAGAGATGAATTGCATGGCCGCTAGACATTTGAACGGTCAATATGATCGTAGCCTGCGATGTATTTTGTTTGCTAACTATATCAAGATAATCAAAGCGCCTCTGAGCGATGCCTTGAGTAAAATTCTTGCACAGCTCGAACAACCCCATAGCGATAGTTTAAAAATTGTCCCACCAATTTAAACTGCTCTAAAGCAATGACTTAAGAATTTCTCAATTTAAACAGCCACAGAGCGATAGTTTAAAATTGTCTTCACAACTAAACCGCCCCAGAGCGATAATCTAAAAATTGTCTTCACAATTTGACCGCCACAGAGTGATAGTTTAAAAATTGTTCCAACAATTTAAACCTCCCTAGAGCGATAATCTAAAAATTGTCTTCACAAATTAAACCGCCCCGAGTGATAATCTAAAATTGTTCACAATTTTAACCGCCTCCGACACAATGTCAGTCGCTCGCACGATGCACCCTGCAGCGGACACACAAATATCGAGAAGAACACATAATTTAGTACAACTAAAATTAACCAATCACGCCACAATGAACGCACGAAAATCCACTGCCTTATGGCAGACTTAATCTTGAACACCTCCAAAATAAAAGCAAAGCAAAATTACAAAGTTCCTTTTTCTTCAAAGAGATAAAACAAAGACTAGACCTTAGGCATCGGTTGACGGTTATATAAACATGCAGAACAAATGTTATATACCAGAGTGAGATAAGAGAAATTTTGTCGAGTAAAGCGGCCAACCTAGTGGTTCAAAGCGATCTCCACTTCTTCGTGGTGGGATTGAGTGCGAGAACCATTTAGACCACCCGAAATCGGAGAGAAGCGATAACATAAAATGGAAGAGGGAGATGAAGTTATTTGTTGTGTTTTTATTGTAAGTGAATAGTCGATAAAGTAGTGGAGACTGGAGTACGAGTAAGAAATCGAAAAAAGCACACTTGTCACCGCATATTTCTTCGCGGGTTAGTTGCGGTCGCTAAATTTTTGTTTCACTGGTATATTTGGCACTCAACCTTTTATTTTTATGGATACCGAAGAGGATTAGAGGGATGGCGAAGAGTGAAGTTTTATTGAACATGGTCTGCTTGGTATAGATCGTACCTAAGGCACTGTACAGACGCGGTATGGTCTTGACCGTATAGCATATGGTCTTGTCCATGGTAAGTGTTCTAACTAGGGGTGTTCAAATGGTTACCATGGTAATTAGTAATTACCAACCCAAACAAGCTAAAATTCTATTAACCATGGAATATAATATCATAACCAAACCGTCCAAACTAATACAACGACCAAATTAACCAAACTAAAATTTAATCGGTTTGGTTAATTGGTTAACCAGACTAACTAATATAACATCACATTATCATTAAGTGAGAAGTTTTTCGGTTAATGCATCAATTCAAAATTTATATGAATAAAACATTATGATGAACACATAATTATAGTTAAACCTTACAAAAATACATGGAACTAATACAATTATTTTACAGTCAATAGAAGTATTCATCTAACAAAAATATATGTCAATGGTATGAAGTTAATTAATTATTGTGATTGTGTGAATTGAATTAATCTCTTAACAACTATCATAGGTTGAAAAGACGTTCCTTTCAAGTTTTCATATATCATGGTCTACGCACTACAAATACAAATATACAGTATAGAAACAATATTGAGCTTTATTGTTGATGAGCCTAAAAGGAAGAAATGTTTGGCTCTTGAGTGGTTATGCCAACTGTCAAGTATTAAGTATGTGTATATAATATATACTAGATATATGAATAATTACTTAACTGATTAATTTGGTTTGATTGGTTAGGAACCAAACAAGCGAAAAACTTTAACCAAACCAATCCAATTATCCAAATTAATCAAACCAAATTAATCAAAATACTACCGGTTACCACGGTAACCACACCGTTTGAACACCCCTAGTTCTAACATGCCGGTCTGATCTCGGACCGCACCATTTTCCACAATTACTTAAGGGCTTGGTCTGGTGGTAATACCACTAGTCTTGAATCTAGAGGTCTTAGGTTTGAATCCTTTAAGTAGTACCTTCTCCAAAACCGTTAAGTCTTTTTATAAGGTTGATATAATTTTTTTTTTTAAAGGTTAATACCATTGGGAAACCCAAACTATCCAAAAAGTGTCATTTGTGTCCCGAATTATTCAATATTTCATTTATATCCCAACGTATGATAGTTGTGTGTCATTTATGTCATGACGATTTTGTTGACCGTTATAGATATCAGTTGACCAGACGTAAATCAACTTTAACATTGACTTTTGTTGACGTGGCAGCCACTTAGATGCCACGTCAATGACACCTCAAGATTTTTAATTTATTTTGAATATTTTTAAGTGACATAGAAAAATAAATAAATAAGATTTAATAATTTTAAATGAAAATTAAATAAAAATAACATATCAGACGCCACATCAATGATGACTGGATTTTTTTGTTAAATATTGTCAGTCAAACTCGGTCAACACTAACAGAAAAATATTCAGAACATAAATGTCATATTGAATAGTTCGAGACACAAGTAACACTTTTTCGATAGTTCGGATTTTCTTGTGGTATTTGCATTTTTTTAATTATGTGCTATTTAAAAAATTCGAATCTGAGCCCTCCAAGTTTAGACCCAGCTATAATAGCACTGGACCTCCGAGTAAAAAAAAACCAGTAAGTTTAAACTCGGCGAAATAAAAAAAATTATAGAGGAGAAATAAAAATATTAAAACTCTCAAAAGGAGAAACGAATGTGAAGCCAGCAAAGTTGACGGGGATGAAGCTTTTTCTAAAAGCCTTTATATATTTTTAAAGATTCTTAACTACAATAACTGGGTTCTTTTGATGCACTATTGCACTTTGAAGATATTCATCGACTGCAAGTGATGGAGGGCAAGAGAGGCGGAAGATCTCTCACGTTGACACCAAACGGGAGCATTCGGTACACGACTCCCAAGCCGCAAATCATTTGGATGGGTTCATGAATGATGAATCAGATGGCTTCTCCTCACGAATCTGTCCTCCACGGTATGGAAGTTCACCCTGTGACCCTCACTAGCACTTGTAGTTTCAGCTTGTTCATGTCTTCCACACCTCTATTCCAGTGACGACGCTATTGGATGCCCTTACTGGTTGTGGCGCATTCCAATCACAATCAGTCTCCTCCTAACGGCCACCTTGAAATCCTTAACGAGGATGAAACCACCTTCATAGTTCCAAATTAGACGTAGGAGAAAGTGGTCTAACGAACTCATTTGTTGGAAAAAGAGATAGTACGAGGGTATTTGTACGAAAGCCCGAGACCGGGTGACTAGGATTGTGATAGAGTCGTGAACGAAGTTCACTTTCCGTAAAGAATATTTTCACCCTCAGAAATCCTAGAGTTAGAGGAAATTTCTTCGTGGAATAAAACTACCACCACTTTAGAATCTAGGCTTAAGAAACTAAAGCACACTTAGAAGGTTTTGATGGATGAAGATTGAAGAATGAATATTTTTTGGTCTATGTTTTTCTGACCACCACCACTAGCCGAGTCCCCAAATATATAGAGGACCAACCGTTACTTTGAAGGGTCACAACACTTCAATTTGCTCGTTACCTTCATGAAACATTGCATTATTTGGACTTGGCCAACAGTTGTGTCCTTCCAAGTAAATGGCGGCCCCTGATGGTGATGATCTCATGCATAAACAGCCAAATCACCATACATTGCATTGTTTGGATAAATTGCTTAGAGTGATGTGTTGTTCCATTCCAAAATCAAACTTATCCAATTAAACACAAGCAATTGCCATCACGTGGAGATAAATGGGAAGTTGGTTTGTTTAATTCAAATGAAAAGTTGGGTAATTCAAATGGAATAGAAATTCACATAACTTGATCCATAAATTAACCAACTTTATCATTATAATTCCCAACATCATCAAGCTTCTCCAAGAGTGAACAATATTGAATCGATCCTACAGATAAAACGATCAAGTATATACATGTAAACATGCGCCTTAAAATGGATGAGTCACATACAAATCAAGCTAAGAATAACACATATTTCCAGTCTGGGCCGCCACAAAAGCCATAGCAAAGTTTTAAGGTTACAACAATTAAGGAGCTCTCTTTCTTGGGTTCCTTGTGTGTTGTGCTTATTATTCTGAACAACTATTGTGAATGTGAAGGAGCTTTTCTACCACATTGCTTGAGCTAATTTGTGAAACAAGGGGAGCGGGTATAAAATGACAGCTCTGCTGCAGGCCCAATTCATACCTTTCTCGGCCTTTTGGCTAAGATCAAGTGTAGTATCTGTTCTTATCAGTTTAATATCTGATACGTGGGTCAATGGCCCACACGATATTAAATTAATTTTTATAGGGGGAGAAGTCCACTACTAGAGCTTGCTTCAGGGGCTTCTCACGTGTCGCCCATGCGTTGCACTATTGCAAGGGCCTGGCGCACCCCACCAATACTATTGCAAGAGCTTACTGGGATCCTGGGGCAGCCACATTGGTGAAGATCTTGGCTACTTCCGTTGCTTGGCAGTTGGCACACAGTCCTTGTATGCAAGGATGGCTCATCACCTTTCACATCCGAGTCAAGCACATGCTCATCCAGAGTATACAATGAACCTGATCAACCAACCAGAGAGCAAGTTCCCACCCAGGAGTGTCAAAGCCATGAACTTCCATTTCCATAAAGGAAGGTCGCAAAGACAAAGAGTTTGTTTTCTCATGGAAGGTATGCCGCGTGTGGAAGGTAAGGCTAAGAGAGATGAGATGAGGCAGCTGCCACATGAGCATTGCGAAAATACTGGTTTTAAGGTGGTTGTTGTGTGAGACATCTTCATGGTTATCCTCGTCTTCTTCTTTGCCGCAGTCTCCTTCTGGAGATCTGATGTCGTTGGAGTTGATCATACTGTAGTCTTCATCTTCGATTAGTCTGGACTTGGTTCTGATCATGAGTGACCTCCATGGGTTACGACGAAAGGATACATCATCGTGGGACGGTTGGCTGTCTTTATCTGCTATGCACCACATGGCTTCCTCTGCAATTTCGGCGAAGGATACCTTTTGCTTTGCTGGGGTTTGCAGCAGCAGCAGCAGCAGCCCCATTGTTTCTGTGCATGGAGTGCAATTATGAATACCATACAACTAACTGCTCTTCCTGGCCACAGCTGTGATTCAAGAGGGCTTCTTTTTCTTCATGTTGCTGCTTCAGTTTGGCACGAGAACAGCAAGACTTCAAGGCTTTCTCAATCTCTCCATTGGAGGAAATGCTCTTGAGTTGAAGGTTAATGGTTTTCTGAAAACTGATTCAGATCATATATTATAGAATAACCCACATAAGGTCTAGAAGACACTGCTGCATGATTACCATCTAATGAAATGTACATGAAACGCAAATTGAAGACTGTCCATGATTGAAGAATCTAAGCCGTGGACTTGAAAACGTAGAGAGTTGACGACTGCAATATGAAGTGTAAAGCTACGGCAAGCAAAAAAGGGTACTAATTTATAAGAGGGTTCCACATCAGCTGAATAGACCAAAGATGCTAGTGCTACTAGCAACTAGTGATTATCAACTTAATGCCTATTATAATATCAGGTGTTATTTCTAGTAACAGCATATGTTGTCTTTTGGGCAATTCCCGACAGTGCACAGATAATCCAAGTTATTCTTCCTCCACTGAACAATTTTTACTTAATATGCACCTACATTGATTCAGTAATATGATCTTTTCAAGTCAAGGAAAATACAACATATTCTCAAAGTTCAGGTTCTGGGGCACAAATTAATCAAATACCGGAGTTACCTTTTTCCGGTGTGGAATACATCTGTTACAGCTTCCAGCCTCATCATCATGCCTCGAGAAGTGTTCTTGAAGGGGACCTGAGTCTTGGGTGCAAGCAAAAGTGTTACAAAACAAAAAATGAACAATTAAGTTTCCGCTCTTGCTAACTTCGAGCTGTATATTTCCTCGGAATACATGGAGTTAGCAAGTTTACAATTATTTCCAGCGCGAGATCGTGCATACCACTCTCATAAGCTGAACAACAGTTAAACATTAGTACAAGTTGTTGAAAGAGAAAACTGGTTACTAACTTAGAACAAACAAAAATGTAAACACATAAATCAATTGTTTCTCAAGGGTGAGATTTTACTACAACAAACGTTATGTACAAAGTTTTCTCACTTCTTGCAACCTCAAACTCCCTTTCTCAGCCCGTTGCAGCTACTACTTTCCTAGATACCTTGTGTTTCACCCTGTCTTCTCCTTCCTCCGTGACCTGTTGAAGGAATTATCATCGAACGACGATGAACCTTTTTCAGAATATGCAGAGTGGAAATGTGGAAATTTCAGTATCAGTGTATGAATTTTGAGTTTACCATCCCCTGTAAGTTCTGTAGAAGTTCCAAAATTTCAGAGAATTCAGGCCTCAAACATGGGTCTCTGTCCCAGCATCTGTCAAGAAGTTCCACCAATTTGGGATGGGTGTTCTTTGGGATGGATGGTCTCAGCCCCTATATAATAATGTTAGATCAGAAAAGCAAGCTTATCATGTGGCTTGGGCTAATAATGGTCTTATTTTCTAGTGGTTATATGTAAAGTGTAATCATACAAAGAAGGAAAGACTGACAAATGCCTACAGTTTCAGGTGGAAGAAGAAAACCAGAGATTACCTGCTGTACTACGCCAACTGCAGCTTGCAATGGGGTCAAGTTGTCGTAAGGGACCTGACAAGAAGTTACAGAGAAAAATGATAAGCTGTTCAAACTTGACTTCCCCTTACTAAGAAAGTAGATTGTAAAGAATGGCATAAAGAATATGGAACATTGAAGATAAAGGCAGTGGGTACTAGCATTACCTTTCCTGTGAGTAGTTCCCACAGCATAACGCCGAAGCTGAAAACATCAGCTTTGTGATTGTATGGTTTGTGTTCAATAACCTTTTAGAGTGAGAAAAGAAAAATAAAAATCAGTAAGGATAGTGCACGGCAGAAGAGTAGGTTTAGTCGAGTCAAGGGAAAGGGAGAGGAAGCTTCCACCAGTTTGGAAACTAGAGGTGAAAGGTATCACATACCTCCGGAGCCATCCAACGGTACGTTCCAGTTTCTGCAGTCATTACTCCTGAACGATCTTGCACTCTGGCAACACCAAAATCAGCAACCTTGACAACCTGAAGACCAAGTTTTCTGTAATTTTAATGCAGGGCAACGAGATAAGAGTTCTATTGAGGTTCCAGGATATATCTCATTCAAATAATTAACAGAGTTCCCCTTTCTTTCAGCCTGCAGGTTTTTTTTTTAAAAAGTTTGTGAAGCATCTTCATTTTTCCATTGCTTGGGAGGAGCTCAAGTATGCAATGACACGATTCAAGGAGAAAGGGCACTGCGACATGAAAGTAAATATTATAAAGAAAAGACGGCAAATTGCTCACTCCGTTTTCATCCATTAGAAGATTGGCAGCTTTCAGGTCTCTGTGGATTATGTTATTTCTGTGCAAGTAGTTCATTCCTCTGGATACATCAACTGCTACTCTGAGTAAGGACTGAAGATTAAAACATTCCTTCCTTTTATGCAGATGGTCGTACATGCTTCCACCAGACATAAATTCTGAGTGCAAAAAAATTTACGAAGGGAAAAGAAGATAAAGTGAAAATAAATAGAAATGTCACCCTATTTGTCCACAATCTAACATATAGATCACCAACATATAATCAGCTGATTTTATGAGATATATTCAGTTTTTGTTTACCTGTCACAATACATAGGTTTGGCCTCCTGGTACATGCACCGATGAACTGAACAACATTCTTGTGCCGGACTTTCCTGCAGAGCAAATGGAATAATGCAGCAAACACATGTCGAGGATGGTATGACAAGGGACCATCATGAAGCTAATTAATTTACGTTTAACAAAAATGGTGATTTTAGATTAAGTGCACAGCTTTATCCAGTCTATTTCCTTAAAATTTCATTTGATATCATATTTCAGCAAACGGATAAAATTACAACAAGGAAGAAGAGAACAGGAATAGCAAGGTTATCAAGACGACTAGATGATACTGTGGGGAATTTTCAGGGAAAAGAATTTTACAGTTTACAAACCTCATAATAAAGACTTCTTGAGCGAATTCCTTTTGAAGTTTTTTGCATAGGTGCTCTGCCCTGAAATGCTTGATAGCCACATCTTGACTACAGAAGGTGCCTTTATACCTGCTTCGATAGAGTCATATTAATAATCAACAGTAATTATAGGATCCACTATCCAGTGAACGATGTTGAAGTCATCAAAACTTACGTGTCTCCATAGGGTCCAGATGCAACTTTGTACTCATACTTCAGTAATCTTGCATCAATTTCCCAAACATCAATTGGCACAGTTGGGATGCTCATTTCAGAAGATCTGGGATTCGTTCCTGTTTGGTCTTGCTTCACAACAGGAAAAATTAAATGAGAACTCATGCCGTATTCTTCAGCATTACCCTTACAGCTAAATATAAAAAAAGCTGATTAAGCTCTTGATGAAGTTTCTAATATTGTTCAGTACATTTGCCTTTTTGGTAAGCTTGATTAATCAGGAGAGCTGAAGACTAAAATATTGTGGCTATGGTTTAGTAAGGCAAGAATAAAAAATCAACTAACTTCCCTACTCTGATCTCTAATTAGTGGAGCATCAAGCTGAAGTGGATACCTCAATCTTCGGAATTTCATTTTCCAGCACGACTCTTAGTTTATAAGTCTCCTGTGAATCACAAAAACAGGAGTCGGTGCTGATAAGTATGAAATGATGGTTCACTAGTAGGTGAACAGGTGGTAGAAACAGCACGGCACACATCAAAAGAATTCCAATACCCCACACACAGACTATCAAGATGCTATGACGGAGTAATAGAATACTGTCCAGTTCAAATGATTAAATTTTTCCATATTCAATATGTCCCTGCGCTCTAAAATGAGTATTCTAAGCCAACAAGCAAATGAAAATCAAGTTAATCAAGTACTGCATGGACAAGGGTAGAGGTATACCTCAGAGCTCCAATTGTCAACAACAAACACATCTAATGAGTACCCATCTGTGGTGGAAAAAGCATGTGCTTCTTGTATATTTAGGTCAAGCTCAGAGAGTAAGGAAGTTAACTGAAATAAATGGCATGATGGAAGATGAAAAAATCAACAGATGAAAGAGAACAGAGATAAAGAATGCTAAAAAGCTCTAGTTAAGAAATCCAGATACCTGACTCAGAAGCTTTGGCTTATCATTCGTGGAAATTGTGATTTCATGCATAAGCCTATAGCAAAGAAAGAATAATGTTTCAGTTAAGAAGTGGGTGCTCAGGAATGACATGGAAATCTTTGAGTATATGGCAAATGTATGATGAAGGATAAGCATACTACAAGACAAAAGAAGTTACAGGTAACTTGGACCTAAGTAATAAAAAAAGAAAGTAATAGCAATAACTCTTTTGAAGCTGCAGCATTGTAAACAACTATCAGAAGAATTGAATCTTCAGAAATATAACCAACTGGCATTCATGATGCATTAAACCAAGGACAGCTACAAGTTCACAAGCAAGAGAAGGCTTCCGAGAATTGTTACCGAGAGTAAATTACACTGCCGGTATCCTTATCTTGAGCTTCATATGCAAGTTCTAGGTCTGGCAATGAACCAAAGGCAGGTGGTGGATGGAGGCTGGGATAATACAAAGAGGCAAATGAGTCGGCAAAATTACCCATTAGAGCAAATCAAATAGCTAGCAGAATACGAATAGCCCATGCCTCTGCTTCAAGGGTCGATCAGAAGATTGAGGTTGCTTTTTCTTGGGAAAGTCAGCATGAGCAGAGTCACCGGAGTTTCCATGGGATGCAGAATAAACCTGCAAAGAGAAAAAAGCATGAAGAAAACCCCTCATGAATCAGCCAAGACGGCCGTGTCAAAGCAAACTATCATAGCTTCATTAGATCAACACAGTGGAGCATAGTGTTTCATCAGTGAGAATCAATCGCATTTAGTATTTCATTCAGCTATTCAGTATAACCATTAACAAGATTGACAACCCCAATCGCCAAATTCACATGAGAACTACGAAAGTTCATCCTAAAGGCTCCAATATTAGAAGATGGAACTCGAATGACTTCAGTACCGCATGAGTTAACACAGCAAGATCAGCAAAACAGTGCTTGTGATTGTCAATTGGAAGATCAGAAGTCAACTGTTCAGTGAACAGGCAAATAATCGGCAAGTGGAAAAAGCAAGCCCGTTTGGAAGGGGGGAAAGAACGAAAAAGGGGAAGGAAAGCGTCTCGAAATTTGCTGGCCCCCTTCTTTCCCAGACTTCTTTTCTTCCCCTTTTTTTTCTATGTGCTTTTCAACTGTGTGTATAATCAAACTGTTAAGAAAATCGCATCCACAGAGCCTTACGGTATTTTCTGGAACACAAACAAACCTCCCAATCTACCTACCCTACCAATACTTCAGCCATAAATTAATGAAAGCAGACTGTAGGAATCTAGAGTAATATGCTGATAAGCCAACGGCAAAAACGTTTCAAGCAAAAAGGTCAAAAAGTAAGAGACCAGGGCATCTAATGGAATCGACAGCTGAATCTTTTACCTGTACCAGCCGGACTTCAATTGCCGGCCTAGTAGCCGGATCATGAGCCATCTGCAGTAATCTCTTGTGCATAAGCACGTCCTGCGCCCTCTCCGCGTTCACTTCCAGCGCGTATCTGCGGAATCGAGAAAAAAATTAGAAATCACTGTAACCAGAAAAAACACAACGGACTAGTGAAGCAATAAACGATCGGAATTGGAAGATTCCTCGAGAAGCAACCATATAATCGGCGGAGGGAACTAATAAGCAGTTACCGGCGAAACCTAGAGGAGAAGCTCCGGCATGCAAAATGCATTTGGCAGCGATGAACAAACCAGTTCAAAATAACAAGTACGGAAAGAGTGAAGCCAGAATCCGTACGGTCTACGGTATCCCTGCTGTTGTGAGCTAGCCAATTTTGGTTGATCGATGAATATGGATACGGTTTGCAAACTGTCAGGGAGGAGGAGGAAAACGGAACGGAATCAAGAATCAAGCGGCGGAACGGAACATTACCTAGTGGGAAGACGGAGGAAATGATTCCAGAGCTCGTCTTCGAAGCCTGGAAGGCCGGATTCCTCGTCATTGGAGTTCGTAAGCCGGCGGAGGACTTCATTGTAGACCGCAACTTTCTGCCTCTGGTTCCTGCTCACCGCCGGCACGAAATCAACAGCTCTGCTGCTGCAGCTCTCCGTGTCTCCCATAGCAAACACATACAGAATCACAGAATCCAAACACTCCGCCGAAGAAACAAAAACAGAGGAGAGAAAACAACGATTCTGAAGAGTGAAATTGTAAGCAGCGATCGGCAACGAACGCCGGCCGGCGATAGACGCCGTTCGCGTGATTCAGTTAGTTGCTTGAGGCGCTGAAAATTGCAGAAAGCTGGAAGAAAGGGAAATTTGGTCATGAGAGAAAGGAAGGAAGTAAAGCAGCCATGGCTGGGCTTGGCTAGCTTCTGTTTCCTCTTGTTCTTCTCTCTCTCTTTTTCTCGTGAACACAGGAAGGAAGGAGAACGTTAAAAGACAATGGCGTATTACGCACCCCAGTCCGGAAGCGCGTATCTACGTGGATTCTAACAATGCTTTTCCGAATTTTTTCTTAAACTGTTTGCTTTTGTTACGTCATCGCTTCAACTTTACCGCCCGATTTTTTTTTTTTCTTGCTTCCTATTTGTCAAGACCCGCGAAATTTTTAATATTATTATTCCGAATTTCAGTTTTTGTTTATGTTAATGGCGATTGTCTAATGCAGGAGGAGAGCTTATCCAACCAATCCAATATCCATAGATAAAATCCATTCAAGTTGAGTTGATGGAATCACACGACATCATCTCCTCGCTGATGGGAATCACTGGCTATCTCAATTTTCCCACTCAACAACTCCTTTTCCTCAATTTTCTGTTGTTCAATTCGCAATTTGGTTACTACTCACTACTTTGTAATCAAAACTTTTAATCAAGTTTCAAGTTTAGAAAACCAGTCTTTATTGGTCCACTTGAACACTCATAGCAATTAGTTTTCATTTAAGATCTTTATGGGCCTCTAGGTTACTTGCTTTCTTTTTTTTGGTAGAATAGGTTACTTGCTTTCTACAAGATAAAACAAGCAAAAATCTCAGTTGAGTTATAAATCTTTAATTCTAATATAGATCACCGTGCAAGAGTAGTGGCGGAGCCAGAATTTGACCGTCGGGGGCCGAAGTTTAGAAAGTGTAATATGTAGAAGAGAATATATCATAAAATATAATTAATATTTGTATTTATTTGTAATTTATTTGTAATATTTGAAATAAAGAAAATGCCAAAACTACTATTAGAAATATAAATTTAAAATTTGAAGAACATAATTAAGCTACTTCAAAATGACATGACTTGTAAAACAAATTATGAAAGTTAAATATGCTTCATGGTAAAACTAAATTAACAAGGTTAAAAAAATTAACATGGTCTTTGGTCACGCTCAATTAAAAAGGTTAAAGACAATTAAATATGATTTTTGATCACAGTCAGTTAAGAAGGTTAAAAAATCAATAACAATTCGCTGCCAACAGGTTTGCAACTATTAAATATGGTTTTTGATCACAGTCAGTTAAGAAGGTTAAAAAATCAATAACAATTTGCTGGCAACAGGTTTGGAACTAAGACCATGAATGACAACAATCAACTTCTGCTCCGCTGGACTACACACAAATCTTATGCTTCATTATTGCACACAATTTGTATTTATACTAATCTTCATTTTATATGTAATTCTTCAAACCTCGATAGAATTTTGTATGCGATTTCAAAAATCTCGGGAAGGGGGGGGGGGGGGGGCGAAGCACCGCCTAGCTCCGCCCTTGTGCAAGAGAGTGATACAAGATGCATAATTAACCTTCTCTAAAAAATTTAAGTTATTGGGAATAAGTGAGTTGTTCGTGAACATGATATCAGAGCTTTATGTTACTGAGAGGTCTTCTATTCGAATTTCGACGACCCTCTTTCATAAGCACACGATTTTTCAGAACTGTGCAAACTTCAAACCCACATGAATTGACTTTCGTTTGAGATGGAATGTTAGTAAATGCGATAAGATCCATAATGAGCATCTCCCAACAACTCAATTTATTGTAATCTATTAGTTTATGACATGGTATCAGAGCTGTTTTGATCAAGTGGTTATGTGCTCGAATCTCCATGATCTCCTATATTAACAGCTGATTAAAAGCACAAGGTATGTTAGGCATGTGCAAACTAACGTAATAAATAACCTATGATAAAAAACACATACAAGAAACCCGTTTTTCTCGGAAAAGACGGAGAGAGAATTGAGCATGCCACAGAGGCTCCAGGTGCATCTAGTGGTGGGACCTAGGTCCTAGGTCATTGGCACCACCTCGACTCTGGCTGACGACAATAGAAAAAATGATGTTGAGATGTTACGGGATAGTTCAGGACTAAATATTTTCTTATTATCAAGAAGCATATTGATTCGGTCTATTTGTACACTTTTTACCCCCTTTATCCTTAGATGTTTGAAATACTTTTACTCCGTGAGGTTCGGTTTTAGGCTAGATTGTGGTTGTTTTTAGTATGTTTCAGATCCTAGTAGGTGAAAACAATCCATGGAACAAAATTTTGACGAAAAGGGACGAAAATCGGTCAAAAGGGAGCAACAGAAGCAGATCACGGTGGATGCCAGAAGTTCACGGTCATCCAGACCGTGAAGGGCGAGGAGTCCATAAGATTTTGTCCATCTCGCGGGCATAAACCAGTTCACGGTCACTCGACCGTGAAGACCAGCTCCAGACCGTGAACTCCCTTAATGAAACAGGGCATTTTTGCTCGACATCACAGTCCAGGCCAGATGTTCACGACCGTGAACTGGGACCGTGAAACTCCATTGATCTGGGTATATAAAGGGGGCTGAGCTGAAGGAGAAAAGAGGAGGAACCTAGTGAGAGAGACTTCGACGACTTCTTCTTCTTCTTCAAATTTCTAGAGTGAGAAAGTGACGAACAAGAGGAGAAGGGAAGTTAGGGTTTCATCCAAGAGCTAGGTTTTGGGAAGTTTTCCTCCAAAGGTTGATCTCCACACCACAAGGAAGAAGGCAAACATCTCTAAGTTGTTTTGTCTCTTCTCCCTTGGTATTCCCTCTATTTAGCATGGAGTAGACCTTTCTTTCACTTGGGTGTTTGTAAACCCTAGTTACAATTATGTGAATGTTTATATGAATTGAATGACTTGTGTGTGGTTGTGTTTTAACACAAATTATGAGGTATTTTCATGAAGATTGTGTCTGTTCTTGCATTTCCAATTCTTATGCCATTTTGACATAGGTAGAGGGAAATCCTCTTCTTGTTAAGAGACTTGTAAAAGTTGGAATTCCTTGGCCAATTGTGTCACCTATCTAGGTTGAATTAGGGAAAATCTCTTAATATGTATTAGCACCTTTGGTAGGTTGTAATTTGGCTGTCCGAACTATAATTAGAGGGTGAAATAAGCAACCCTTAGTCGATTGGGTCAAGAGAGCTACCTTGGTAGCTTGATTTGATATCCCTTGGCCTAGAGATCGAGAGAGAGATGATTGTTCACTTGTTTCACATCCCTACGGTTTACAACCGGCTTTACCATGCATTTGCATTCAATCCGACAAACCATGATTGTTAGCTAGGGGGAGCAACACCCAGGTGAGCTTCATCGCTAATGCTAGGAGGAACAACAACCTCTATAGCGACACTTACAACCCGAGGTGGCAAAACCATCTGAACTTCTCTTTGTCTTCCCCAAGCAATCCAAGACCCCCCCCCCCCCCCCCGATTTCCAAGGAACAACGGGGAATTATCAAACAAGGCCTCATTTCATTCAACTAAGACCATAATTTCAAGGCTCGAACTTTCAACAACAATTCCAAGTGCAAGGTGGTCAAGGGTACCAACAAAAACAACCGACAAGTTTGCAAAACTTGAAGACCTAGTTACCACCTTTGTGAGTACAAGCTCTCAGAAGTTTGAGAAGATTGACCAATTCATGGATGTAGCAACAACCAAGTTTTCTTCGGTTGAGGCGGGTCTAAGAAGTCATCAAGCGAGTCTTCAAAACTTGGAGACTCAAATTGGAAATCTTGCCGGGATCCTCACCGAAAGACCGAGGGGAGATCTACCTTCCCAAACTATTGCTAATCCCAAAGATAAAAACGCCGGTGGCAAAGCTATTCTCTTGAGGATCGGGAAGGTAACTCCAGAAGTTGTTGCTAAATAAGTAACCGAAGAAGAGAAGACTCCTCCAATGGTCGATGATCAAGAAGGCACTAAAGGGGAGGAATAAGAGACTAAGAAGGCATCGCCAATGCTCAAGTGGCTGAGTACAAGCCTCCTCTTCCTTTCCCTACAAGGGTGCATAATGACCGATTGGAGGCGGAGTGTGGGAAGTTCATGGAGATGCTCACGAAACTCAACATTACCATGCCTTTCTTGGAGGCAAAGGCGTACATGACAAGGTATGCAAAATACCTCAAAGGGCTTCTTGCAAAGAAGCACAAGCTTGAAGACTTTGCCACCATCACTTTGGGCGAGGAGTGCTCAGCCTTTATCCAGAACAAGTTGCCTAAAAAGCAACAAGATCCGGGTAGTTTCACTATCCCTCTTTGCATTGGAGCATGTCATATAGAAAACTCCTTGGCGGATTTAGGAGAAAGCATTAACGTCATGCCATTTAAGATTTATAAGAGATTGAACCTAGGTGAATTGAAACCCACTAGGTTAAGTGTTACCTTGGCTGACTGTTCGACAATTAGTCCTATGGGTATTGTGGAAGATGTCATAGTGAGGGTGGGCACATTAGTTATCCGAAGAATTTCATTATCTTGGATATTAGCGAAGATGTGGATATGCCCCTCATACTAGGACGCCCTTTCCTTTCCACCACCAAGGCGTTAATTGAAGTTAATGATGGTACTTTGATATTGAGAGATGGAGAGGAACAAATTACCTTTTCGTTCGACACTAAGAGTAAGAAGGGTGATGTAAAGGAAATGGAATCGAAGGGTATGTTTGGAAGTGGAGGTTAGCCACTCAAAGCGAACCACACTAGTGATTTTGTTCTTTCGGATGATGTGAAACAGGTGCCTAAGGTGTAACACCCTGAATTTTGGATTATCGTTTGACCATGATACGTAATCGGCTGGGTTGACAGTGGCGTACTAGGAGTTGCGATCGCGGATTAATAGTAATGATAATAATAACAATTATTATTATTATTATTAAAAAAAAGGGTATACTCGACCTGGGGCCGAACGGCCCCTTCATGTAATTACATCCCCAGCCGCTCTCCTTTTATTCCCAAACGCCATCAAATAGAAACCAGCCGCCTCTCTGCTTTCCTTCCCCCAAGCGAAGAAAACCTCAAGCCTCCCGCAGCAGAGAATCCGCCGCCCTCAACCCTTCCCCAACCCCCTATCGTGCATAAAGAATAAACCCACCAGCCTTTTCTCTCATCTCAGCAGCTCGATGATCAGTCGAGGCCGATCGATAGAGTAGCAGGAACCCGTCCAAACTGCAGCCGGTGGCCTTTCTCTGTGCTGTGGAGGATCGCTGGGCCTTCAGAGGAGTACGAGACCACGCTACCGGGGGAGGAACGAACCTTGAGAAGCATTCTTAATTAATCGTGAAGCCAAGTGGATCAACTTGAACGATCAGGTGAGTGTAAAGGGGGTAAATTCTACGCCTTACGGGTTCTTTCAAGAATTACAAGTTTTGGGTATTTTCGATGAAGTGAATGTCGTTGTTTGATTGTGCTTATGATTGATGATATGTGATTGTGTTGAGCTATGCTTGATGTGAATTTGCATGAGTTCTTATTTAAATTTAAGCTTTAAGTTTATAAGTTATCGTTAAAGTTAAGAAGCAAGTCCTTTTTAAGAAGTAACTCACCTTCAAGAAGGTGAAGTCGTTTTAAGTGTTTTTAGTCACTAGCGCCAGTCCGTTGCCTTTTGAGACAGTTGAGATAGAGCAGCAGTTATGCTCTTGAGATTTTTAAGATGGGCAGCAGTTATGCCCTTGAGAATCGTGGTGAAGAGCCACCACGATAAGTTTAAGATGTTAGGGGGATGAATCGTTACGACTTCCCTAACTAAGTTTAAGTTTAAGGAAAGCCTGAATGGCTTCTCATACGTATGAGTTGGCAACCGGACTAGCTAGTGAGGGGTCCCCGTGTCAGTCAAAAGATTTAAGTAAAGTTTTGAGCTTTAAAGAGGGAGACTAACTTTAATTCCCGAAGAATTTTATGAGTTATAAGTTTTAAGAGTGGAAGTACAAAACAACTTCCACTAATAGAAGTTAAGTGTTTAGAGAAGAATACTAAAGTACTATAGATCTTATCGTAAGGGCGTAGACTGACCCCAATTCACTCACCAGATCGTAGAGGAGGAAATCCAAACCAGCCAGTCCGCGATCAGCAAGCTAGAGGAGCTCAACACCATCGTCGTTGAGAGATGTCGAGCCAGGCGTCTGAGTAAGCTTCGAAGAACTTCTCAAGTTATTAAGACATTATGGTTAAGAGTTAAAGACTGGAGATTCATTTCCTTTGGACAATTTGAGGTTTGCCCACATGTTTAGGGCTACGATTTGAGATATTTGAGTTTGGTATTTTTATTTAAAACTTGTGTTATTTGAGAATTTTAACTATACCCCGGGGTAGAAATGTCTTTTTCCAAATTCAAAGAGGAGGGATGTTTCATTTTGGTATCAGAGCCGGTCGTCCTCTGTTTCTTGGTTTCCAAGAAATACTGGAATGTCGGTCTCAGTTTTGAAAGGTTTTGTTTTTAAAGATTTTAAGTCAAAGTTGGCCAAACAAGTCAAGGATTTCTTTTAAGAAATTTAGAATCTCCAGTCTACTCTAGACTATATTAAGGAAGAAACAACTGAACTCTAACGAGGCCCTATGCGTCTACAGTGCAAGTGTTGGCCAGAACCCCACACCACCGGTGCCACCACCTCAGAGACGTCCACCACCAGATTATGTGGGTTTTCGGAAGAGAAAGGTGGAAGATTTTAAGGGGGAGCGTTCAACGGACCCCATGGAAGTAGAGCAGTGGCTAGCAAAGGTCACTCGTACGCTGGTCGAGATGAGAGCTGATGACGAGGATAGAGTGCTGCTGACAGTATCCTTGCTGCAGGATGCTGCATACAACTGGTGGACTAACCAGCCAGCTAGTCGAGAGGATCCACCGGCCATCACTTGGCCAGAGTTCGTGCAGTTGTTCAAGGACCACTTCATACCGGAGGCTTACCGGATTGGGAAGCAGAGGGAATTTCTGCTGATCAGGCAGAGGTGGGGCAATGAAGGCAGGGAAAGCGTGACTGAGTACACGGCCAGGTTTGACAAGCTACTTACCTATGGGGGGCCTCAATTTCAGGATGTAGCAGCTCAACGCACCCATTACCTGGAGAGCCTGAAGCCTGCTTTTCGCCGCCAGCTGAGTATACTGAATTGGAACAACAGGGAAGAGATCTATCAGGCGGCTCTTCGATTGGAGAGGGCGGATACCGCTCTACATGAGGAAGGGATGCAACGAGAAGGCAACAAGAGAAAGGCTGCTAGCCTGTCTGAGGGGCCAGGACAGCCGAGTCAGCATAGAAGGAGACCATCTCAGAGCTACTACGGGGCCACCCATAGTCAGGCCGGCTCAACCATATCAGGGCCGACCTACATTCCTTGGGACCCATGCAACCAGTGTGGGAGAATCCACCCGGGAGAGTGTAAGGTGCATATGGGAGGCATCTGTTATCACTGCAACGAGCCGGGCCACTATGCCAGAGATTGCCCTAGAAAAGGAGGACAGGGGAGAGCCCAGTCCGAGCAATCGGTCCGGGGCGGAGGAGGAAGAACTCAGACCGGACAGCAATTTGGCAACCAGCCAAATCGGTCTAATCACCAGCAGGGAGGAAATGCAGGGCGGTTCAACCGCAATGAGCGAGATCGAGGGCAAGGATCTCAAGCATCTGGGCAACCAAGACTGTTTGCCATGCGGAGAGAAGAAGCTGATGCTGCACCTGAGGTGGTGACTGGTATGATCTCGCTTTACCACCAGCCCGCTTTTGTGTTATTTGATTCCGGTTCCACGCACTCTTTCATTTCTACCAAGCTTGCTAGAACCTTAGGAATCCCATTTGTGAGATTGGGGCAGAATTTAGGGGTCAGGACCCCAGTGGGGGATACCCTTATAGTAGACACAGTCATTCGGGATTGTGCCATCACCGTGGCGGGGCACGAATTCGAGGCGAATCTAATTCTACTACCCTTCGACGAGTTCGATGTCATCTTGGGTATGGATTGGCTGTCAAAGAATAGAGCAAAGGTGGACTGCTACAAGAAGGAGGTTAGCCTGGAGGTGGAAGGAAAGGGCACTGCCTTGTTCAAAGGGACTAAGAAGCTTATCCCTGGGTGCTTAATCTCCGCGGTTAAGGCATTCTCATTAATTCAAGAAGGATGTGAGGCATATTTAGCTCATGTTAAGGAGGTGCAAGATAAGAAGATAGAAGATGTACCTGTCGTCAGGGAATACCCCGAGGTATTTCCCGAAGATCTTCCGGGGCTACCGCCGCAGAGAGAGGTGGAGTTTGATATTGAAGTGATTCCTGGCACGGCACCGATATCTATTCCTCCTTACCGTATGGCACCAGTGGAGTTAAAGGAGTTGAAGGAGCAGTTGCAGGAGCTGTTGGAGAAGGGGTTCATACGCCCTAGTGTATCACCATGGGGAGCACCAGTGCTATTCGTTAAGAAGAAGGATGGCAGTATGAGACTGTGCATTGACTATAGGAAGTTGAACAAAGCTACCATCAAGAACCGCTATCCTTTGCCAAGGATAGATGATCTCTTCGACCAACTACAAGGAGCAAGGGTGTTCTCGAAGATCGATCTACGGTCAGGGTATCATCAATTGAGGGTGGCAGATGGTTCAGTACCCAAGACAGCTTTTCGCACCAGGTACGGCCACTACGAGTTCTTGGTCATGCCGTTCGGACTGACCAATGCACCAGCAGCTTTTATGGCACTAATGAACCGGGTTCTTCATGAGTACTTGGACAAGTTTGTCATCGTCTTCATAGATGACATACTCATCTACTCGAGAAGTAAGGAGGAGCACGAAGAACACCTTAGAGTGATTTTGCAAAAATTGAAAGAGGAGAAGCTATACGCCAAGTTCTCGAAGTGTGACTTTTGGTTGGAGGAGGTCTTGTTCTTGGGGCACATGATTTCGGGACGAGGAGTTGAAGTGGATCCCAAGAAAATTGAAGCGGTAACAAACTGGGCTCCACCAAAGAATGTTTCTGAAGTGCGGAGTTTTCTGGGTTTAGCTGGGTACTACCGGAGGTTCGTGGAAGGGTTCTCCAGCATTGCACGACCCATGACACAGCTATTGCAGAAGGGGAAAGCATTTGTTTGGGACGAGAAGTGTCAAGCAGCGTTTGAGTTGCTGAAGAAGAAGCTGACCTCTGCACCAGTGCTAGCACTACCGACCAACGGTGGGGAGTATTCCATCTATAGCGATGCTTCCTACCAAGGCTTGGGTTGTGTACTGATGCAGGATAAGAAGGTGATCGCCTATGCCTCGAGACAGCTACGACCCCATGAGGTGAACTACCCCACCCATGACCTGGAGTTAGCAGCAGTGGTCTTTGCCTTGAAGTTATGGAGACACTACCTCTACGGCGAGACGTTCACCATCTTCACTGATCACAAGAGCCTCCAACACTTGACTGATCAGAAGGAGTTGAACATGAGGCAGAGAAGGTGGGTGGAGCTGTTGAGCGATTATGACTGCACCATTAAGTACCATCCGGGCAAAGCAAATGTGGTGGCTGACGCCTTGAGCAGGAAGAGGGAGAGCCCTTTACCGGAGTTGGTCTCTTTGAGGGCCATGAATGTGGAATTGGAGCTAGAGGAGGTAACAAAGTTGCTAGCAACTTTGAAAATTCGTCCTATGCTGCAGGAACGAATCAAGGAGAAGCAGAGTGAAGATTTGGAATTAGAAAAGTACAAGCAGCAAGTGTTAGAAGGGAAGGACACCAAATTTGGACTGGTAGATGGGGTATTGATGTATCAAGGACGGCTGTGTGTCCCAGATGTTGACAAGCTAAGGAAGGATATTCTGGATGAGGCTCACTCTGCACCCTATGCAATGCACCCTGGGGCTACTAAGATGTATCGTACCCTCAAGGAGCATTTCTGGTGGCCAGGGTTGAAGAAGGATGTAGCTACACATGTCTACCATTGCTTGGAGTGCCAAATGATCAAGGCTGAACATCAAGCTCCAGTCATTGAGCACCTACCGTTGGAGATCCCGCAGTGGACTTGGGAGAAGATCACCATGGATTTTGTGTATGGTTTACCGAGGACCCCAAGGGGGAATGATGGAGTATGGGTGATTGTGGATCGTTTCTCGAAGGTGGCTCATTTTATACCCATCAGGTTCAAGCCAGGGCTGGAGGAGCTGGCCAGGCTGTATGTGAGGGAGATAGTTAGATTGCATGGAGTTCCACTTAGTATCGTGTCTGATCGCGACCCTTGTTTCACTTCACGATTCTGGGTGAGTCTTCAGAGGGCAATGGGCACTAAAGTTCACTTCTCTACCGCATATCACCCTCAGACGGATGGGCAGTCAGAGAGGACGATTCAGACACTGGAAGACCTGTTGAGGGCGTGTGTCTTGACCATGGAGGGAGCTTGGGACGAGCATCTGCCTCTAATGGAGTTTGCTTATAACAACCAGTATCACAGCTCGATACAAGCAGCTCCATATGAGGTATTGTATGGGAGGAAGTGTCGTACACCATTGTACTGGGATGCAGAGGGCGTGCGACAGCTGGAGGGACTAGAGATGGTACAGAAGGCAGTGGAGAAAGTCGAGGTGATTCGCCGGAACTTGAAGGCGGCTCAGGATCGGCAGAAGAGTAATGCTGAGAGGCCAGGGACCCCGCGAAGTTATGAAGTGGGTGAGATGGTATTCCTAAGAGTGTCTCCTTGGAAGGGAGTGATGAGATTTGGTAAGAAGGGAAAACTTAGTCCAAGGTATATCGGTCCATATGAGGTGTTGGAGCGCATTGGACCCTTAGCCTATCGACTAGCCTTACCTCCCAGCCTATCTAGGATCCACGACGTCTTTCACGTCAGCATGCTAAGGGCGTACCGGTCCAACCCAGAGCATGTGATTAGACACGAGGACATCCAGTTGGAAGATGACTTGACTTATGAGGAGGTTCCAATCCAAATCGTGGATCGGCAGGAAAAGGAGTTGAGGAGGAAGAAGATTGCCATGGTGAAGGTGGTATGGAGAAACCAGGGCAGCGAAGCTGCGACTTGGGAGACCGAGAGTAGCATGAGAGAGAGGTATCCAGAGTTGTTTTAATGGTGTTTAGATCGTTAGTGGGTGAACTTCTCTGTACTCTCACTTTTAGTACTCTTTTTAGTTCCCATTTCGCGATTTTTCAATAATAAGCCCCGGGGGGGGTTCAGGCCGGACTTACGATTGCTAGCAACCCAGTGCAACCTACAATTTCGAGGTCGAAATTTTTTTTTAGGGGGAGGGAAAATGTTATATCCCAACAAGCATCGTTCCTGCGAGTACAGTGTTTAGTCGTTCAAGTGATTGCTCTACCGTTCAAATTTCGGGGACGAAATTTTTATAAGGCTGGAGGAAATGTAACACCCTGAATTTTGGATTATGGTTCGACCATGATACGTAATCGGCTGGGTTGACAGTGGCGTATTAGGAGTTGCGATCGCGGATTAATAGTAATGATAATAATAACAATTATTATTATTATTATTAAAAAAAGGGTATACTCGACCTGGGGCCGAACGGCCCCTTCATGTAATTACATCCCCAGCCGCTCTCCTTTTATTCCCAAACGCCATCAAATAGAAACCAGCCGCCTCTCTGCTTTCCTTCCCCCAAGCGAAGAAAACCTCAAGCCTCCCGCAGCAGAGAATCCGCCGCCCTCAACCCTTCCCCAACCCCCTATCGTGCATAAAGAATAAACCCACCAGCCTTTTCTCTCATCTCAGCAGCTCGATGATCAGTCGAGGCCGATCGATAGAGTAGCAGGAACCCGTCCAAACTGCAGCCGGTGGCCTTTCTCTGTGCTGTGGAGGATCGCTGGGCCTTCAGAGGAGTACGAGACCACGCTACCGGGGGAGGAACGAACCTTGAGAAGCATTCTTAATTAATCGTGAAGCCAAGTGGATCAACTTGAACGATCAGGTGAGTGTAAAGGGGGTAAATTCTACGCCTTACGGGTTCTTTCAAGAATTACAAGTTTTGGGTATTTTCGATGAAGTGAATGTCGTTGTTTGATTGTGCTTATGATTGATGATATGTGATTGTGTTGAGCTATGCTTGATGTGAATTTGCATGAGTTCTTATTTAAATTTAAGCTTTAAGTTTATAAGTTATCGTTAAAGTTAAGAAGCAAGTCCTTTTTAAGAAGTAACTCACCTTCAAGAAGGTGAAGTCGTTTTAAGTGTTTTTAGTCACTAGCGCCAGTCCGTTGCCTTTTGAGACAGTTGAGATAGAGCAGCAGTTATGCTCTTGAGATTTTTAAGATGGGCAGCAGTTATGCCCTTGAGAATCGTGGTGAAGAGCCACCACGATAAGTTTAAGATGTTAGGGGGATGAATCGTTACGACTTCCCTAACTAAGTTTAAGTTTAAGGAAAGCCTGAATGGCTTCTCATACGTATGAGTTGGCAACCGGACTAGCTAGTGAGGGGTCCCCGTGTCAGTCAAAAGATTTAAGTAAAGTTTTGAGCTTTAAAGAGGGAGACTAACTTTAATTCCCGAAGAATTTTATGAGTTATAAGTTTTAAGAGTGGAAGTACAAAACAACTTCCACTAATAGAAGTTAAGTGTTTAGAGAAGAATACTAAAGTACTATAGATCTTATCGTAAGGGCGTAGACTGACCCCAATTCACTCACCAGATCGTAGAGGAGGAAATCCAAACCAGCCAGTCCGCGATCAGCAAGCTAGAGGAGCTCAACACCATCGTCGTTGAGAGATGTCGAGCCAGGCGTCTGAGTAAGCTTCGAAGAACTTCTCAAGTTATTAAGACATTATGGTTAAGAGTTAAAGACTGGAGATTCATTTCCTTTGGACAATTTGAGGTTTGCCCACATGTTTAGGGCTACGATTTGAGATATTTGAGTTTGGTATTTTTATTTAAAACTTGTGTTATTTGAGAATTTTAACTATACCCCGGGGTAGAAATGTCTTTTTCCAAATTCAAAGAGGAGGGATGTTTCATAAGGCGGGTACTAAACCCGAAGGTAGGAAGAAGAAAGCGTGGCATGCTAAGATGAGCCACACCTTTACCCTAAAGAAGGACAAGGGTAAGGCGAAAGTGCCCGGCCAAGAAGGCCACCCTTTGAAGGTTAAGATGGAAGGTGACAAGCCACACCCCGAGACCGTGGAAGATCCACTCTCGGAGGCCTCTTGATCTCAAGCATGAAAGATCCGCAACGACGAGCTAGCAACGTTAACCTAGAGCTTGTTGGGAGGCAAGCCAATGTAGGTTTATTTTCTCTTCTTGTGATTGAGTGATGATTTCAAGTGGTTGAGCAGTGATCACTGTGCTATAGTTGTGTGTCTACATGTTTTGAATGTGTTGTGAATGAGTTAGGGGCACGGTTGATTAGATCGAGTTTTGAAATTTTGGGAAAATGCTATGTTTTTCACCAGTTCACGGTTTTAGCCCTATTATCACGGTCAGCCGACCGTGATAATGAGGTGGAGACCGTGAACAAAGGGCAGCCCCAGTTTTTAAAACGCGTCGTTTTTGTCGGAATTCACGGTCCGGGGAGTTATTATCACGGTCGACACGACCGTGAAAATTAACCTCCGTCCGTGAACGTCTGGCTACTCAAATTCAAAACCGAAACTAGATCCAATCTTCTCTCGTCTCAGCGCTCCTTCGCCGAGATTTGGGCTCGATTTTTCTGGTGAGGCGATTTCCGGCAAGCTTTCGGCGAGTTTCCGGCGAGCTTTCGACGAAGTTCCAACGAGCCTATCCGGGCAGTTTTTTGTGCATTTTTTACTCCCTCGCCCTCGCCCTCTCCTCACCTTCCCCTTCGATCCTACTTGAGTCTCCAGGTTTGTTTTGAACTTTTACCTTGTTAATTTTGGAGAATCGGATTAGGGTTGTAGGTGAGGGGAACGTTGTGATTTAGTGAATGAATGTTGAAATTGGGCGAAGGGTTAGTTGATTAATGTTATTTGAATGATGAATGAAGTGGTTGTGAGCTTAATTGGGCCTTGATGGACCCGAATGGGGTAGGATTTGTGTTGATTTGAGAAAAATGCCCACCAAGTGAAATGTTTGAAGGGATGTTGATCCTCTTTTGTGAATGATGGTTGGTGGCCATTGAGGCATGGTTTAGGTTCAATTTTTCTTTGTTGATGATTTACGAATCACCTAGAACCATGCTTCGGTGTGCCTTGTCTGCAATTGAGCTTAAATGGGTGGAATTGATCTTGTGAAAAGCCTTCAAAGCATAGTATCATAGTGGGATCCTAAGTGTGGGGGGGGGGAATTCTTTTTTCTCCCCACCGATTTGAGACTAACGAAATGTTTCCACATATGGTGTATGGTTTAATTGTTTTTGCAGGATGGTTGACCCGAATCACTCGTACCTTGCGGCGGTCCCCAGGGCACCTTTATTCCAAAGAATGCTGAGATTTTGGATGAAGGCCCCATTTGGGCTTCATTGGAGGCTTGACTTCCGATAGTTCGATGCGTTGAACTGTGGAGATACCATGGGAGAAGCTGTGGCGCATCCTCAATGGAGTTAATTCCTCAAAATCGAGGATGACGTCTTAGAGAAAATCTGCATTGAATTCTTCGGCACCTTCGTCATGTTCCAGAAAAAGAAGTCCTCTGGGGATCGTGACCCCATCGTCAAATTCTTCTTAGGTGGTGTACCCCGGGTCATGACCTTTGATGAGCTTTCTCAAGCAATGGGGGTGGAGGATGATCCAGAGACGGAAGCCAAAGTGGATGTCATCCTGAGCTTTGATGCCACAACAGCCTTTAAGGAAGTTTGCCTCCCCTTGCATCGATGTCAACCCTTCGATCCAGCCCGTACCACAGCTACCAGTCTCATGCCCCAATGGTGTGTCATCAATTAGCTCCTCGGGCATTCCATCTTTTCGAGTTCCAGATCGACCAACAAGATCACTAAGAGAGTCCTCCTTTCCTTCTCTGTCATGGCTAATGGAGGAGCGCATGTCTATCTTGGCCACTTCATTTTCCAAGTCCATTGGCAATAAGAGGAATGATGTCATTCATTTGGGGCCCTACATCACCAGGATCGCGTGGTACTTGGCTGTAGACATGAGTAGTTTCCCGAAACAAGGGTGAACTACTTGTTTCTGGGAGGGAACCTTGAATGATATGCACTTTCTCAAAGTCATCGGACCATCCAGTTACATTGAGGGTCTCTTTTTGCTACCAGGGTTACCAGCAGAGGTCCAACCTGCTCGACCACACCAGCACTGCCATCGACACCTTGCACCACCATCATTGTCTTCATTGGCTGGAGTCAGCCCTTCAACATCCATATTCCACCTCGAGGATCGAGTCACTCGCCTCGAGGAGCGGTTCATAGGGGTCTCCACACGGTTGGATAGATCCAACACTCTTTTGGAGCGGATGGCTCGACGACGATGAGTGATCACGACTCGAGCGAGGTAGTCGACCGAGTGAGACATGTGACAAAGTCGATTTCTTTCGCCCCACTTCTCCACTTGAAACTCTGAGCTTTGTTATTTTTCTTTTCTTTGGTGTGTGAAAAGTACTATTGTGAGGTTTTCTTGTTTTTAATCATGATGTTGAATGTTGTTATGTATAATAACCTTGCCTCGAGCGAGAATGTGTGTGTGTTTTGTGTGTTTACTTCTTCTCTTTGGAGCTCAAATCCCCTACCCCGGAACTTGTCTAACTTTCACTTGCCAATGGTTCGGTAACTTCTTCACCCTACCCTTTTTCTCCATTGAGGACAATGTCGTGCTTAAGTGTGTGTGTGTGTGGGGGGGGGGGGTGTCTCATTTGTGATTGGCGTGTGATTTTGTGAGTGAATGCTTGATCAAAATGGCCGGTTGATGGGAGAATCTCATGTTTATTGACATTGACTTTGAATTGATTGCTTATGATCGAGTGCATCCTATTATGATGCTTGAGAAGTTTATTAGGTTGGTGAAAGTGTTTAGTTCTCATATGTGTGCAAATGAATGGATGTCTTGACTTGATTACTCCTTGATTGCAATTGTCATGCATCGAAATTTGTGAAAATTGGAATGGATGATTAGGTAGCCATGTGAGTTTTGTGTCGATCGTCTTTTTCATGTGTGATAGATCCCCCTTACCATGGCGAGTAACATTCACCGTTGTCACTAGTGAGTATGATGGAGGCATAGGATTAGTCCTCGCCCAAAAGTTGATTGTCTCGAAACATCTTATCCTCTAGTCAACCCCTTTGAGTCGTGTGACTTTAGGGTTGTTCTTTTGTTAGCTTGTTGATTTTTGAGCTTAGTGGTGATTGATAGAACGACCATATCCTTTGTTCGTGTCTAAACCATTATGAGTCATCCTTGTGTCTCAGAGTTCTCGTTTTCGAACTCCATTGAGGTTCTATATTGGTGAATTTTGCATGGTTCTTGCTAGGAATGGAAATGTAGTGTTGGAGGAAGTCCTTAATAGAGAGCATTGGTTGTTAAGTGCAGTGCAGTCAAAATCACGCATTAAAATGTAAAAAACTTACGTTTTTACGTATTCAGGCCACCAAAACGTTTTAGTTTCTACCTAAAGTCGCTTAGCCACAAAAACTGGTAAAAACATGGGTAAAATCGGTAAAATCGCTTAAAATAGGTAAAATCGCGATTCTGGAGCGTTTTTATACGATTTTGATCATCTCATAAAAATGTGCTAATTGGCCCAAAACGATGTTATTTTGGAGACATATCACCAAAAAATAAAAAAAATAAAAACATGATTCATCACTCGTTCTACAACTAATGTCGAGATAGGGGCTTCACATTAGGTTGAAAAGACACTTAATGGTATTCTCAACAGCCGCTGACCTTCTATCAGTCTTCTCCCTTAATCTTCACCTGTGGCTCTTACCTGGGTTACGATAAAAGTTTATGGGTAATTGATCGTATGTGATTATGTAAAATCAAACCAACTTATGAGAATTTGGATTCTCAAGCTCGTTTACGGGTTATGATCTACGTTTATGAGCTTATTATTAAGATGTTATGAGTTTTCTCTACTTTTAAGTCAACACAAATTAGTTTATTTGTTGGATATTACATTTTAATTATGAATTTCATGTAGTTATTCGCTTATCTAAAATATACACACTCACATTTTACATACTATATGTTGTACTTAACATATTTTAGCTATTTTAGAGGGTGCGTCAAAAACTTACGCTTTTACGCTTTGATTCTACGTTTTACGATTTTACCCATTTTTCGCTTCTAGGTAGAATCGTGCATTTAACTGCATTGGTTAAGTGTTAAAGTGACATGTGTTTAGCTCTCTAATACCCCCTCTAAAAAAAGAAAAATAAAGAAAAGGAAAAGAAAAGGAAAGTAGAAAAAAGATAAAAAAAAAGAGGTAATAAATGGGGTAAATAAAAGATAGAGAGTTGCCATAAGATATGATGTGTTTGCTCTAGAAAGGGTTTCTTGGCAGTCAAGTCATTGAAACACCTAATTGCTTGTTGACCTCCTTCACTACTACGATTGAAATTTGGATAGCAAGATTAGCGTGCTTGAATGTTGTTTGTGTTTGGTGATGGTTTGGAAGAAGGGAAGTGTGGTTTTTGGCCGTTGCTAGTCGTTGTTTGTAGAAGAAGGTCCAAATTGAAACCATAGGACCTCGTGTTGGTTTTAGGTGAAGATGTGGAACCTCATGCTATGTTTGCCACCACCCAAAAGGCCTTTTCCCCATATTCAAGACCCTTGCCAGTCATTTGAACCTGTGTCTAAGACCTCCGGACAAGCTAGCGTTGACAATCATTTCGTGAACTCTAGCATTTAAAGTTTGTTGCCGTGGTGAAGAGACGATAAGATTGAGTGTTGATTGTGTACATATTTTGCACCAAATGGTCCTAACCCCACTGGTCGAGAGTGAGTGATCATTCATGTTTTGCATGTTCATATCTTATCTCGGTGAAGACCTATGTCGCCCATTCATTTATTCATTGGACTTGAACTCTATGCATGGTTAGTTATGATTGGTGAGTAGCCTTGTCGAGACTTGTATTGATTTGTTAAAAGGGTGAGAACTTTTCGTTTGCACGTTCTTAATGCATTCAAATGTCGTTTGTGGTGGATGTCAGTATTGCTTGTAACGGTTCATGTGTTGATGCCCAATAGCCATTGAGATTCACCCGCTTTGAGCCCTTTGATATGTGCTCAAGTTATCTTGTTAGATTTAGCTTTCACCATGAACAAAATTGGTTGGCTTAGGGACAAGCAAACGTCTAAGTGTGGGGGAGCGATTCGGGTCTATTTGTACACTTTTTTGCCCCCTTTTTCCTTAGATATTTGGGGTAGTTTTACTTCGCGAGGTTCGGTTTTACGCTAGGTTGTGGTTGTTTTTAGTATGTTTCAGATCCTAGCAGGTGAAATCAAACAATGGAACGAAAGTTGGACGAAAAGGGGCGGAAAACGGTCAAAATGGACCAACAACAGCAGATCACGGTGGAGGCCAGAAATTCACGATCATCCAGAACGTGAAGAGGAGGCATAGACAGTGAAGAGCGAGGATTCTAGAAGTTTTTTTCCATCTCGCGGGCATAAACCAGTTCACGGTCACTCGACCGTGAAGACCATCTCCAGATCATGAACTCCCTTAATGAAATGGCACGTTTTTTCTCGACATCACCGTCATGGCGAGATGTTCACGGCCGTGAACTGAGACAGTGAAACGCCATCGATATGAGTATATAAAGGGGGCTGAGCTGAAGGAGAAAAGAGGAGGAACCTAGTGAGAGAGACTTATTCTTCTTCTTCTTCTTTAGATTTCTAGAGTGAGAAAGTGACGAACAAGAGGAGAAGGGAAGTTAGGGTTTCATCCAAGAGCTAGGTTTTGGGAAGTTCTTCCTCCAAGGTTGATCTCCACACTACATGGAAGAAGACAAACATCTCCAAGATGGTTTTCTCTCTTCTCCCTTGTGTATTCCCTCTACTTAGCATGGAGTAGACCTTTCTTTCACTTGGGTATTTGTAAACCGTAGCTACAATTATGTGAATGTTTGTATGGATTGAATAACTTGTGTGTGGTTGTATTTTAATACAAGTTATGAGGTATTTTCATGAAGATTGTGTGTGTTCTTGCATTTCCATTTCTTATGTCATTTGACCTAGGTAGAGGGAAATCCCCTTCTTGTTAAGAGGCTTGTAAAAGCTGGAATTCCTTGGCCAATTGTATCACCTACCTAGGTTGAATTAGGGCAAACCTCTTAATACGTATTAGCACTTTGGTAGGTTGTAATATGATCGTCCGAGCTATAGTTCGAGGGTGAAGTAAGCAACCCTTAGTTGATTGGGCCAAGAGAGCTGCCTTGGTAGCTTGATTTGATATTCCTTGGCCAAGAGAGCGATAGAGTGATGGTTGTTCACTTGTTGCACTTCCCTATGGTTTACAACCGGCTTTACCACACATTTGCATTTGACCTGATAAACCATGGTTGTTAGCTAGGGGGAGCAATACCTGGGTGAAGCCTTCTTAACTAGTGTTCAAACCATTTACTTTCCCAATATTTTAGTTATAAATTGTAGTTTTAACCAAAAACCAATTGCTAGATAATGTTTCAAACAATCGAAGTAGGGGTACATGGACCGACCCGAGTTTGACTACTAAAATATACTTTTCCTATATTGCACCCAGTTAAGGTTTATACTTAATACTTGTATTCGGGACGAGTCGCATATGTGCCACTAATTTACAATTAGTTTTCTTATATACTTTTTTAATCTAATATACATTTCTTTACGTTTTTTATTTGCGTATCGACATGTACATCTAGTATTGTTACTATCAATCAATAGAAGTTTTCAGATAGCATTTCAACAAAGATGTACGTGAAAAACACACTTCAATATGAAATGAGTAATGAAGCTATGAATGAATTTGAATGGAGATATTGCAGTTACACTCTTTGAATGATAAATGTATTTAAAAATATTTTAGAATATGAAAATATTACGTATTATAGAAAATTAATAATAAAATATCTACGTTAGACCCATCATAAATAAAATCCTCGCTTTTAGTTACATGCAACACTAAGCAAGTGTCACTCAGCTCTATTATTTATTCTCTCTTCCAGTTATAAGACCTATTTGATAATTTATTTATTTGTAACCTCTAACTATTCCCCTCATATTTATATATGATGAAAGTAATAACAATTACATGCAAGTGGAATTAGAATCTTAACCTATGAATCAATGAACAACACCCTTGTCCCTTCTTCATCTTTACTGTTGCTAGTTTAGGTGGAATAATGAAAAATATTTCAGGTCTTGCAATTATCTCTAAATATGATTTTCAAATTTCATCGTAACATAGTTTTTCTTCCTCTGGGAAGGAGGTTACATACCACCTTCAAATTCATCATTTTTCAGTCCATCCCGAAGGGCGAAGGATAAACGGAGCGACCTCCGATTACCATGTGGGTTTTGTCTTCTTTTACAAAGTTGCAGATGCCCCTAAGAGTGTCTGTTCTCCCCTTCTTCAACAAGGCGTTGGTGGTTGCTAAAAATTTGAGGCAACCATGATTTTTTAATTTCCTTTTACTTCCAACAATCTTCTTGAACTCGAGGTCCTTAGGGTTTCAACTTTCCCTTCATCTCCAACTATTTTCTTGATTTATCTATAGACTTAGATAAAAACACAACAACACAGAGTATTGTTTCTAAACTCCAGAGAATAAAAAATCGCAACCCAAAAGAATACCCAATTCACAATTGGGTTGGACGATAATCTCGAACCCAAAAGAATCCTAAATCACAACTGGAAACAGAGAATCAGAAATCGCCAAGGAATCAATGAAGGAATCGAAACTCCAAAGAGGAATGGTACAAAGAGGAGAGAGGTGAGCGAGAGAGAAGGTGAGGGCCCCGTTCAATTGGCCAGCCGCCAAGATATCAACGAAGTGAAAAAAATGAGTAAGGTGGACAGAACGAGATATCAGTGCATCCAATTGCTGAAAACATTGAAAGAAATAAACAGGAAAGTGCATGCACTAAATTATAATAGACCCTCCCTTATTCTATTTGAACCCCTTAAGCACCAACATGCAAATTAATATAAGTAATCTAATTATCTCTATATTTGCCTCACTGAACACGGAGCACCCTAAATCATGCCCCACTGCCTGAAGGGGGCAACCTCTTTAACTTCCTCATATTTTTCTCTTTCTCACAAGACCGTCTCCATATATCTTTCTAAGCCCTTCAAGATGATAACTGTCAACCCTTTTCTTCCAAACAATGGACTTCAAGTCAAGTTTGTCTATATCAACCCATTCTGTTTCAATCAACTTAAATATCTTATGTAACTTTATGTTAACATTTATTTTTTTAAATTATCTATTACTTAAATTATAAATATAAACACACTGAATAAATTAAAAAATGGTTTTGCATTTAGTTGTTATTTTCTTCCCGACTATTTTATTTTTAATTCCCAAATCCTCGTAATATCCCATAATTTACTTTCCATTTTAACCAAAATAGCCCATAACCTCCCATTAGTTTAGACTTAGAGAAGATTAGTAACATGCAACACAACTAATGGTTCCACTGACTTTCTTTCCATATTCACAAAAACATATGGTCTCCTTTTTCACATGGAGATGATTAGTTACATTCGGTAGCAAGCAAGTGTCACTTAGCTCCAATAACTTCTTCTCTCTTCTTATTACAACTTCTATTTTATAATTTATTTATCTGTTGCCTCAACACTTCACGCTTTTATTTAGATTCCAAGGGAAGTAGTAGCGATTACATTCACATGAAATTAGAATCTTAACATATGAATCAATGAACAAAATCATTTTACCTTACTTATCCACCTTAAAATTCATGCAATTTCAATACATCCGGGAAGATAAAAAGGAGTGACCCCCAATTGCCAACGTGTGGATTTTGTATTCTTCCACAAAGATGCAAATGTCACCATGAGTGTCTATTCTCCTCTTCTCCAAGAAGGAGTTTGTGGTAGTAAGAATATCGAGGATACTTGTTTTTTATAATTTTCTTTTATTGCCAACGATCTTCTTGAACTCGAGGTCCCCCAGGATTTCAATTTTTCCTTCATCTCCAACTGTTTATTTATTTATCTATGACTACAGATAAAAATGTAGCAACACAAAAGTAATGTTTCTAAACTACGAAGAGTAAAAAATCTTAACCTAAAACAATCCCCAATTGCAATTAGGTTAGTCGATAATCTTGAACCGAAAAAATCTCCAATCGCAAAGGAAATCAAGAATACAAAATCGCCAAACAATTGATGAAGGAATCTAAACTCCGTAGAAATATGGTGTAGAGATGAGATCGACGAGAGGAGACCGGCAGAGACTATGAGGATCCCATTCGATTAGCAAGCCTCCAGGATATCGACGAGGGGGGGGGGATGAGTAAGGTGGGTAGAACGGGAAATTAATGGCACCGAGTCGTTGAAAGCTCAATAAGGAATGACAAAACATTGAAAAAAGTAAACATGTGAATACACAAAACCATGCCCGAATGCCTAGAGGGAGCAACGTCTTTCCTCATTTTTCCCCTCCTCACATGACCATCTCCATTTATCTTTCTAACCCCTCCAAGATGGTAACCGTCGACCATTTTCCTCCAAACAATGAAATTCAATTCAAGTTGGTTATATCAACCCCTTCTCATCCAATTAATTCCTCTCTTTTATCAAAGTATCAATATCATTATATTTTGATATGAATCTATTCTATACCTTACTTAATCTGATGTTAATATTTATTTGGCAAAATACAGCTGTATATCCACAACTATCAGGTTTGTGACAAATATATCCACAACTATCGAAATACACGAAATATCCATTCCCGTGCACTCCGTTAACTCCGTCAGTTAACTTGATGACTGGACAGACGGTGGATGCTTAGTTGGCGTGTTTCTGACCCCACTAAATGAAGTGGATTAAAAGAGAAAAAAAATTAGGCAAAATACAATTGTATATCCACAACTATCAGGTTTGTGAGAAATTTATCCACAACTATCGATATACACGAAATATCCAAAAATCGGAAGGTTGTGTGACAAATCTATCCATTTTCGTCTGAAACTATAACGACGTGTCAGACGACGTTAAATTGACTAACGGAATGTTGAATCGATGCCCAACTTTACACCGTTATCTGTTAGACCTCGATGCTGCAGTCTTCTCTATTGGCGATTTGGTTAGATTCAAGTTTTTTTTTTAAATTCAAGCTTAGTATCACCAAGGCGCCGACTGCATGGAAGCTGCCGGAGTAAAAGGGAGGCAATGGTTGGGGATTGTGGTTGGAATCAAAATCTGGGCTTGGGGTAGGGTTATTTGGGGGTGGAGGCGTCGATCGGAGGAGGATAAGTGGTTATCGGGCATGTTTCTGGGTTGGATTTTTAGTCTCGCCGTCTGTGGTTTTTAGGGGTTTTAAATTTTTTTCCTCTTTTAATCCACGTCATTCAGTGGGGCCAGAAACACGCCAACTAAGCATCCACCGTCTGTCCAGTCATCAAGTTAACTGACGGAGTGGACGGAAATGGATATTTCATGTATTTCGATAGTTGTGGATATATTTGTCACAAACCTTATAGTGGTGGATATATTTGTCACAAACCTGATAGTTGTGGATATACAGTTGTATTTTGCCTTTATTCAACTAGCCTATTTGGCATCTACGTGTAAAGTTTGGTTGCTTTTTGGCTTATGTGGGAGGTGAGATGTCATCGATTCGGCATTCCTTTAGTCAATTTAACACCGTCTGACACGCCGTTATAGTTTCAGACGGAAGTGGATAGATTTGTCACACAATCTTCCGATTTTTGGATATTTCGTGTATTTCGATAGTTGTGGATATATTTGTCACAAACCTGATAGTTGTGGATATACAACTGTATTTTTCCTATTTATTTTAAACAAATTATATATTCCGTACAACACAAGTACAAAACAACGAGCAATTAATTAAATGGTTTTAAGTTTACTTGTGGATTATCGTTCCAACTATTTTACTTCTTATGATTTACTTTTCATTTTATCCAAAAAATTCCATGACCTCCCATTAGTTTACACTTGGAGAAGATTACTAACATTCAACTAATTGACCCAATGATTTTTTTTTCCATTTTCCACAAAATCATATGACCTTCTTTTACACGCGGAGAGAATTATTTACAAGCAACAACAAGTGTCACTAAGCTACTATAACTTCTTCTCTCTTACCGTTATAACCTATTTGATAATTTATTAATCTATTACCCCAACCCTTCCCCTTCTCCATGAAGACATTTATGCAAGTGAAAATATCGAGGCCACCTATTCTTTTTTAAATTTCCATTTATTTCCAATGATCTTCTTGAACTCGAGGTCCTTAGGGTTTTAATTTTTCTTTCATTTCCAACTTTTTTCTTGATTTATCTATGGCCGCAAATAAAAACATAAAGACACAGAAGTCATGTTTCTAAACTCTGGAGTGTAAAAAGTCTTAACCCAAAATAATCCCCAATCACAACTAGATTGGTCGACAATTTTGAACCAAAAAAATTCCCCAATCGCAACGAAAAACTGAGAATGAAAATCATCAAAAAATCGATGAAGGAATATAAACTCAAGAGAAGAATGGTACAGAGAGGAGAGCGCACAGAGAAGAGCGATAAAGACTATGAGGTCCTCGATTGGTAAGCCACCAGGAGTTTGACGAATGAGGAAAATGAGTAAGGTGAGCAGAACGGAAAATTGGTGACACCCAGTTGCTGAAAACATAGAAATGAATCACAAAACATTGAAAAGGTAAACATGAGGGTGCACTAAACTTATTATAGACTTTCTCGTTTTCTACTGGATCCCTTAAGCACCAATCTGCGAATTAATATATGTAATTTTCTTATCCCTATACCATATTAGAACATAGAAAATCCAAAACTTTGCCCCAATGCCTGGAAGAAGCAACGTCTTTCCTCATTTTTTTTTTCTTCCTCACAAGACTGTCACCCTATATCTTTCTAACCCCTCCAAGATGGTAACCGTTGACCCTTTTCCCCCAAACAATGAAATTGAAGTCAAGTTGGTCTATATTAACCCTTTCCCATTCAATCAATTCCTCTATTCTATCAATACCATTCTATTTCGTTGTTACTCTCTTCTATACCTTACGTAATCTTATTGTAATATTTATTTTAAAAATATTATCTAGCAAACATCGAGCAATTTCAAAAATGGTTTTGCATTTACTTGTGTATTGTCGTTCCATCTATTTTACTTCTTAATTCCTAAATTCTAGTTAATATCGCATGATTTACTTTCCATTTTATCCACAAAAGCTCATGACCTCCCATTAGGTTTTAGTTGGAGAAGATTACTAACATGCAACTAATTGATCCAATGACTTCCTTTCCATTATCCGCAAAAGCCTATGACCTCATTTACACGTGGAGAGGGTTAGTTACATGCAACAACAAGTGTCACTTAGTTACCATAACTTCTTCTCTCTTCCCGTTATAACTCCTATTTGATAATTTATTTATCTATTACCCTAACCCTTCCCTTTATCCAAGAAGGCGCTAATCGTAGTGAAAATATCGAGGCTAAATTTTTTGTCTTCAAACTTTGTTTTATTTTCAAAGATCTTCTTGAACTCGAGGTTCTCAGGGTTTCAAATTTTCCTTCATCTACAACTATTTTCTTCATTTATATCTATGGCCGCAGATAAAAACGTAGCAATACAAAAGTAATGTTTCTAAACTCTGGAGAATAAAAAATCTTAATCCAAAATTATCCCCAATCTCAACTGGGTTGGTCGATATTCTTGAATCCAAAAAAATCACCAATCGCAAGTTGAAATAGAGAATAAAAATCACCAAGCAATTGATGAAGGAATCTAAACTCCACAGAAGAATGGTATAGAGAGGAGAGCGCCCAGAGGAGAATGATAGAGACTGTGAGGGCCTCGGTCGATTGGCAAGCCTTCAAGAAATTGAAGAAGGGGAAAAGAGGAGTAAGGTGGGCATAACGAGAAATCATGACACCCAGTCGCTTAAATCGCTGAAAGGAATAACAAAATTTTGAAAGGGTTAAACAGACGGGTGCACTAAAGGGAGCAACGTCTTTCTAACCCCTCCAAGATGGTAACTTCGACGCTTTTTCTCTAAACAATGAAGTTCAAGTCAATTTGGTCTATATCAACAACACCTTCTCATTTAATCAATTCCTCTTTTCTATCAATATCATTCTTTTTCGTCGTGACTCTCTTCTATACCTTACGTAACTTGATGTTAAAATTTATTTTAAAAATATTATAGATGACGTACAATATAAGTACAAAACACCGAGCAATTTATAAAATAATTTTGTGTTTACTTGTGTATTGTCGTTCCAACTATTTTACTTCTTAATTCCTAAATCCTAGTTAACATCCCATGATTTACTTTCCATTTTATACACAAAACCCATGACCTCCCATTAGTTTACACTTGGAGAGGATTACTAACATTCAATTAATTGATTGTTGATGTGACTTGAATCGGACTATCAGCCGCTACGACTGGTAATCGGGAGTCTGGTCTATAACCGTTTCCTTTGGCATATTGGATTAGGTTTAAACCCACATGGAGAAGTACTATAAATACTTCTCATACTCCTCTGTAATCTGTAATCTCCTCGATATATTGAAACTGGCTCTCTCTCGCCCGTGGACGTAGCTAACACACATCTTGTTAGTGAACCACGTAAATCGTGTGTCGTGTTTTCGATTCTCGCTTTCGTATTCTTGCTTTGTCGATTCCGGCGATTTCTCGATCCGTAGCAGCGCGTTTATAACATTGATGCAATAACTTTCTTACCCTTATTTATAAAATCCTATGACCTCATTTTACACGTGGAGAGGGTTAGTTACATGTAACAACAAGTGTCACTCAACTATCATAACTTCTTCTCTCTTCCCGTTATAACTCATTTTCATTAATTTATTTATTGTTAACCCAACCCTTTCCCTTTTCCAAGAAGGAATTTGTGTTAGTGAAAATATCGAGGCTACCTATTTTTTAATTTCCATATATTTCCGACGATCTTATTGAACTCGAGGTCCTCAGGGTTTCAATTTTTCCTTCATCTCCAGCTATTTTCTTCATTTATCTATAACTGCAGCTAAAAACATAGCAACACAAAAGTAACGTTTCTAAACTCCAGAGAATGAAACTTTCTAACCCAAAATAATCCCCAATCACAACAAGGTTGGTCGAGAATCTTAAACAAAAAAAATCCCCAAAGTCAATTGGAAATCGAGAATAAAAATTGCCAAGCAATCGATGAAGGAATCTAAACTCCAAAGAAGAATGATGCAGAGAGGAGAGTGCCCAGACGAGATTGATGAAGAGTGTGAGGGTCCCGGTTGATTGACAAGCCTCTAGGAGATCGACGAAGGGGAAAAAGGAGTAAGGTGGGCAGAACGGGAAATCGGTGACACCCAGTCGCTAAAAATGCTGAAAGGAATCACAAAATGTTGAAAGGGTTAAACGGACGGGTGCACTAAACATATCATAGACTGATCACCTGTATTCTACTAGACCACTTAAGCACCCATTTGTAAATTAATATATGTAATCTAATTATCCCTATACCCTTTTTGAACATAGAACACCCAAAACCATGCCCCAATGCATGGAGGAAGCAACGTCTTTCCTCATATTTGTTTTTTTCTCACATGATCGTCTCCCTGTATCTTTCTAACCCCTCCAAGATGGTAACCCTTGACTCTTTTCCACCAAAAAGTGGACTTCAAGTCAAGTTGGTCTATATCAACCCCTTCTCATTAAATCAATTCCACTCTTCTATCAATATCATTCTATTTCATTGTGACTCTCTTCTATGCCTTTCATAACTTAATGTCGATAACTATTTCGTACAATAGAAGTACAAAACATCGAGCAATTTACAAAATGATTTTGCGTTTACTTGTGTATTGTCCTTCCAACTATTTTAGTTCTTAATATCTAAATCTAACATCCCCATGATTTACTTTCCATTTTATCCACAAAAGCCCATGACCTCCCATTAGTTTACACTTGGAGAAGATTAATAACGTGCAATTAAAAGATCCAATGACTTTATTTTCATTATCCACAATAGCATATGACCTCCTTCTACAAGTGGAGAGGATTAGTTACATGCAACAACAACTGTCACTCAGTTACAATAACTTCTTCTCTCTTATTGTTATAAATCCTATTTGATAATTTATTTATCTATTACCCCAATCCTTCCACCTCATATTCAGATTATGAGAAAAGTAGTAACGGTTGCATGAAAATGGAATTAGGAAACCTAACCTATGAATCAATTAACAAAACCATTATCCTTTTTTCATCTTCATTGTTGCCGGTTTGGTGGAAGAAGGAAAAAGATGAAGGGTCTTGAATCATCTCGAAATCTGATTATCAAATTTTATCGTCAGAAACAAAAGTGTCTCTTCTCCGGTAAGGAGGTTACTTACCCCTTCTATTTCATTGTAACTCTCTTCTATGCCTTATGTAACTTGATGTTAATATTTTTTTTCAAAAACATTATCTATTACGTACAATATAAGTACAAAACATCGAGCAATTTACAAAATAGTTTTGCATTTATATGTGTATTGTCCTTCCAACTATTTTACTTCTTAATACCCAAATCTAATATCCCCCGATTTACTTTCCATTTTATCCAGAAAAGTCCATGACCTCCCATTAGTTTACACTTGGAGAAGATTACTAACATGCAACTAATGGATCCAATGACTTTCTTTTCATTATCCACAAAATTCTATGACCTCCTTTTATAAGTGGAGAGGATTAGTTACATGCAACAACAATTGTCACTTAGTTAAAGTAACTTCTTCTCTCTTCTTTTTATAACTCCTTACCCCAACCCTCCCCCCTCATTCAGATTACGAGAAAAGAAGTAACACTTGCATACAAATGAAATTAAAATCTTAACCTATAAATCAATGAACAAGACCATTATCCTTTCTTCATCTTCATCGTTGTCGGTTTGGTAGAAGAAGGAGAAAGATGTCTGGTTTTGAATTATCTCTAAATATGATTTTCAAATTTCATGGTCGGAAACAAAAGTGTCTCTTCTCCGGTAAGGAGGTTACTTATCCCTTCTATTTCATTGTGAAACTCTTCTATTCCTTATGTAACTTGATGTCAATATTTATTTCAAAAATATTATCTATTACGTACAATATAAGTACAAAACATCGAGCAATTTACAAAATGATTTTGCGTTTACTTGTGTATTGTCCTTCCAACTATTTTAATTCTTAATACCCAAATCTAATATCCGCCGATTTACTTTCCATTTTATCCACAGAAGCCCATGACCTCCCATTAGTTTACACTTGGAGAAGATTAGTAACATGCAACTATTGAATCCAATGACTTTCTTTTCATTATCCACAAAAGTCTATGGCCTCCTTTTACAAGTGGAGAAGATTAGTTATATGCAACAACAATTGTCACTCAGTTACCATAATTTCTCTTATCTTCTTGTTATAACTCCTATTTGATAATTTACTAACTATTACCGCAACCATTCCCCCCTCAATAACGAGGAAAGTAGTAACAGTTGCATACAAATGGAATTATAATCTTAACTTATGAATCAATTAACAAAACCATTATCCTTTTATCCTCTTTATCGTGGCGGTTCGGTGGAAGAAGAACAAAGATGTTGGATCTTGAATTATCTCTAAATCTGATTTCCAATTTCATCGTCGGAAACGAAAGTGTCTCTTCCTCCGATAAGGAGGTTACTTACCCCTTCTATTTCATTGTCTCTTTCATATACCTTACATTATCTATTACGGACAATATAAGTACAAAACATCGAGCAATTTACAAAATGGTTTTGCATTTACTTGTGTATTGTCCTTCCAACTATTTTACTTTTTAATATCCAAATCTAACATCCCCCGATTTACTTTCCATTTTATCCACAAAAGCCCACGACCTCCGATTAGTTTACACTTGAAGAAGTTTACTAACACGCAACTAATGGATCCAATGACTTTCTTTTCATTATCCACAAGAGTGTATTTCTCCCCTTCTCCAAGAAGGCTTTGGTGATAGTGAAAAAATCAAGCTTACCAAGTTTTGTTCTATTATTTCCTTTTATTTCCAACTATTTTTTTTTTGAGCTCGAGGTCTTCATCTCTCAGAGTTTCAACATTTTATTCATCTCCAACTATTTTTTTGATTTATATCCGCCCTCAGATAAAAATGCAGCACCACCGAACTATTATTTCTAAACTCCGCAGAATAAAAAATTGGAACCCATAAGAATTCCCAATCGCAATTTGGTTGGACATAATCTCACACCCAAAAGAATCGTCAAATTGCAACCAAAATTCAAGAATAAAAAATTGTCGAGCAATCGATGAAAGAATCAAAACTCCAAAGAAGAATAGTACAGAGAGAAGAGCATATAAAGGAGAACGACGGAGCCGGTGAGCGCACTAGTCGATTGGCCAGCCTCCAAGAGATCTACGAATGAAAAAAATGAGTAAGGCGGATAGAACGGGATATCATTGTCACCCAATAGCTGACAACGCTGAAAGGAATAGCTAAAAACGTTGAAAGAGGTAAAAGGGCGGGTACTGGACCCCTAAAGCACCAACTTAAAAATTAAAATATGTAATCTAATTGTTCCTGACTTTCCCTCTTTCAACATTAGAACAACCAAAACCATGCACCAATGCATGGAGGGAGCAACTTCTTTCCTCATATTTTTTTTTCTTTCTCACATGACCGCCCAAATATCTTTCTAAGTCCTCCAACATGGTAACCATCGACCCTTTCCTCCAAACAATGGACTTCAAATCAAGTTGGTCTATATCATCCCCTTCTCATTCAATCAATTCCTCTCTTTTATTATTATCATTCTACCTCGTTGTGACTATCTTCTATACCTTATGTAACTTGATGCTAATATTTATTTTAAATATTATTTGTTACGTGCAATATAAGTATAAACACACCGAACACTTTACAAAATGGTTTTATGTTGTGTATTTTCATCCCAACTATTTTATTCCTTATTTTTCGAATCCTCGTTAACATCTCATGATTTACCTTCCAATTTATCCTTAAGAAACCCATGACCTCCCATTAGTTTACACTTAGAGAAGATTACTAACATGCAATGCAACTAGTGGATTCAATAACTTACTTTGTATTATCCACAAAAGCTGATGGCCTCCTTTACACGTGGAAATGATTAGTTACATGCAACAACAAGTGTCACTCAACTCCTATAACTTATTCTCTCTTCCCGTAATAACTCATATTTAATAATTTATTATCTGTTGCCCCCATCCCTTCCCCCTCATATTCAGATTTCGAGAAAAGTAGTAACGTTTGCATGCAAATGAAAATAAATATTAACCTTTGAATCAATGAACAAAACCATTGTCCCTTCTTCATCTTCATCGTTGGTGGGTTAAGAGGAAGAAAAAAAAAAGATGTCGGGCAGTGTGGTTAAGACCGAGCTGAGCCGGCTGGCCGGAACGGTAAAACCGGTACCGGCTGTCAGTCTGGCTCTGTACACTCAAATAGCCGGACCGGTCAGAAAGGGCGGTTTTTGAGCGGCCGTAACTGTTTATCGTTCGAGCAGCTCTAACCAGCCGACCGGTTTTTGCCCCTATTTCTGGAAATTAAAAATAATAATAATTAAAGGTACTTTCTCTTCCCAGTCGACTGAGTTTCATTCTGAAACCTAAAATAGAAACAACGAAGTGTCGTTGAGCCTCCCTTTAATCTTCTGAAGGCTTCGTCGGATCACTGGTGGCCGCCGGAGAGCCCCCTCTAGCCCTCCATATCCCAGATCCGTTGCACTCCACCGCCTCCACGTTCTCGCAAAAGATAAGGAAAGAAAAGAATTGCAGAAGAAAGAAAAAAAAAAGAAAAAAACCAGATTGAGAGTTTGGGAAAGAGAAAGGGGGTGAGGCGGTTAGCGGCGCGGGGTGAGTGGAAGAAAATCGTAGAAGGAAAGAATATTGGAAGATTGAGACAGAGATGGGTATCGAGTGCCGCATGGGGGGTTAGGGTTTTGCCGTTTATCTTTGTTAGTCTTTTTTATTTGGTCGAATCTTTGTTAATCTTTAATTTTTTTTGGGTTAATTGCATGGTTGGTCAGTGAGATTAAAAAAAATGTTCAAGTTTGGTCACTCGAAATATTTAAATCCATCGGTGGTACTTCAGTTTACTGAAATCGTTCACGTTTGGTCACTCTCCGTCCAACTCCGTTAACTTTTGCTTATGTGGCGGTCAACTCTAAAAGTTGACCGTTAAATGTGTAACGTGGAAATTTAAAATTAATAAAATTAAAATTTTAAATTTCCATCTCATTATCACTTTTATTTAAATAAATAAAAAATCCTAATTTTTTCTAGTCCCCAATACCAATACCCCGCCGGACCCGAAATCTCGCCGGAAGAAAGACTCATCAATAATTAGAAGAAAGCCCAACAATAAAATTGAATGACGGCAAGTAATCATCCTCCTCAACAACCAAACTTCATTGAAGGTTTTGCACTAGGGGATGTACCAAAATGGAGACCAACCCTTTTCATTCACCAGTGATAAGGAGTAAATCCCAGCAAGAAACTAAATTGCGGTGAAATGAAAAGCAAATTAGGATAATATTATGAGTAAAGACTGCTAACTTGCGGCAAGATAAGCAAACGAGGTCAAGAAAATGATGAGCGATGGAAGGAAGAGCACCATCCAGTAATAGTCGGTAATCTCCTGATCCGTGAGATAAGACGCACAGGGAAACAGATCAAAGTCCCGCCCTCCTTTCATGGACAGAGGCAGGAGCCTCTAGTCACTGCAAAACTGTCAATCGCGAATTCCCGATCAAAGACAACTCGGGTGCCATCGCGCTTGACTACAATGGCAATTTAAGACTCACCTATTTCGGCGGCCTCGCTGTTGAGCTCTACTCCTCCTCCGCCCGCCGCCAGAGTAGGAGATTAATCGCCGTGTTGGAAGACACAGGCAGCTTCTCCGTGAAGGATGTGGACGATCCCATTCCTTCGTTGTGGCAGAGCTTCGACTCCCCCACGGATTCGTGGGTGCCCGGGATGAAATTAGGGTTTGTCGGAAGTCGGAGCCGGAAGCTGACGTCATGGACTTCCGAGTACGTCCTGGGCAAGGGGCTTTCACTCTGGAGTGGGAGCCGGAGGTAGAGGAGCTGGTGGTGAGACAAGGTTTTCTGGACCAGTGTGAAGCAATTGAACCCCAATTGGTTCCAGAATCTCGACCTCATCGAACAAGAGACGGGATACACGGTGCACTGCGTGAGGAATCGCCAAGAGGAGGAAGATTACTTGTCCTTCACAGCTTATGAAATTTCATTCAATTCCCTAGTCTGCATCTATCATTCGTCCGGTGGGAAGGAAGTCCAACAATGGAAGCGGCGACGACGACGGGGATGCTGATGTGGGTATTGGTATTAGAAAAAATTAGAGTTTTTCTATTTATTTTAAACAAAAAGTGATAATGATATGGAAATTAGATGGCAATTTTGAAAATTTTAATTTAATTAATTTAATTATTTTTAAATTACCACGTCACACATTTAACGGTCAACTCTTAAGAGTTGACCGCCACGTAAGCAAAAGTTAACGGAGTTGGATGGAGAGTGACCAAACGTGAACGGTTTCAGTAAACTGAAGTACCACCAATGGATTTATATATTTCGAGTGACCAAACTTGAAGAGTTTTTGTAATCTCAGTGACCAACCATGCAATTAACCCAAATTGTTTTTATAAATTACTACGTGATATCTAATAAATTACTAAGTGATATCTAACAAATTACATTTTAGTCTTTAATTTATTACCTTATATGTCTTATAATTATGTTATTATTGTTTATATAAGATACCGGTTCTCTAACGATTTTTTAAAGGTTCCTTAGGGGTTGAATCACTAAAGTGCAAGCCGTTCAGAATACCGAGTCATGCTCCGACTCGGTTCTGACAACATTGATGTTAGGTCTTGCAATCATCTCCAAGTATGATTTGTAATTTCCTTTTATTTCCAAAGATCTTCTTGAACTTAAGGTCCTCAAGATTTCAATTTTTTCTTCATCTCCAACTATTTTCTTGATTTATCTATGGCCGCATATAAAAACTCAGCAACACAGAAGTATTGTTTCTAAACCGGGAGAATAAAAAAACATTAACCCAAAATATCTCAATCTCAACTGGGTTGGTCAATAATTTTGAACCCAAAGGAATCCCCGATCGCAACTAAAAAATCGAGAATAAAAAATTGTTAAGCAATCGATGAAGGAATCTAAACTCTAGAGAAAAATGGTACAAAGAGGAGAGCGGCCAGAAGAGAGCGATGGAGACAGTGAGGGCACCGGTCAATTGGCCAACCGCCAGGAGATCGACGAAGGGAAAAATATTAAGGTGGGCGAAATAGGATATTGGTGAACATACATCTATATATGTCATAAGGAAATTATATAAAATTCATCTTGCACTTCTCACGCAACTTGAGTTTTTAGGAATAACTAATTTTTACATGGTATCAAAGTCTTAGACCAATAAGTATTGTCTTTGAATTATTAAGATTCCTAATATTAACAGATGATTGAATAACACAAATGATAAACAAACTTCAAGAACATGATTGACTTTTAATTGAAGGATGTGTAAGGGAATGATATAAGATCAATCTTAGCCTTTTCCTAACAATTCAAATTATTGAGACTAATTATTTCATTAACACCCTTATTTTGCAATTTCTTCTCTCCTTCGTAGTTGTTTGCTCCCTTGTTCCTAGGGGTTTTGGATCTACTCCACATCCTTCCCACCGTCCTTTATTTTCACATTATTAATTAATACATAAAAGCCTAACATTGTAGTTACTATTCATTAATGGCTCTCACACTTTAATTATTACTAATATATAAAAGCCTAATATTGGAGTTACTATTCATTAGTGGCTCTTTGACTCGTCCCGAATATTACAATAAAAGTCACAATTAAGGCCCTCAATTGGGTGCAATATAGGGCAAGTATGTTTAAATGTCAAACCGGACCGGTCCATGTACCTCTACTTCGATTGTTTGTAACATTATCTAGCGATTGATTTTTTGTGACAACGACGATCTATAGTAAAAACATTTTGAAAACTAAATGGATTTGACACTAATTGAGAAGAATTCACCCGACTGTTGCTCCCCATAGCTAGCAATTATGACTTGTCGGATCGAATGAACACGTGTGGTAAGGAGGTTGTAAACCGTATGGAAGTTCAACAAGTGGAAAAATGCCACTCTCTAGGTCTCTAGGTCAAGGGAATTAGATTCAATCCACCAAAGTAGCTCTCTTGACCTATTGACTAAGGGTTGCCAAGTCTTCACCCTCGAATCGGAGTTCGGACAACCAATTACAACCTACCCTAGGTGCTAATACGAACAAAGAGGGTTGCCCTACAATAACCGAGATAGGAGACACGATTTGCTTAAGAAAACCCAGCTTTACAAACCTCTTTCAAAGAAAGGGGTTTTCTCTCTACCTAGGTTAGAATGACAATTAGATTGATAAGCACACACACAACACAATCTTCCAGGAAACTACCTCCAAATTCATATTAAAACACATCCACACATAAATCATTCAATCCATACAAACATTCACCTAATTGTAGCTAGGTTTTACAAACACCCAAGTGAAATAAGGGACTCTTCCATGCTAGGAGAAGGGAAAACACAAGAGAGAAGAAGGAAAACCATCATGGAGATGCTAGCCTTGCTCCTTGTGTTGAAGAGATCCTTCTTTGGAGAAGGAATTCCCAAAACCTTGCTTGAAGATGAAACCCTAGCTTCTTCTCTCCTTTGGTTTGTCACTTTCTCACTCTAGAAATCTGAAGAAGAAGTTTCTCACACTAGGTCTCTCTCCCTTTCTCCTTCAGCTCAAACCCCTTTCTATACCTAGGTCGGGCTCACTTCACAGTCCTAGTTCATGGTTGTTAACTCAAGGCGTGGACTGAGATCCTAGGCTATAATGCGCGGTTCAATAATCCAGTTCACGGTCGGTGGCTTAGGTTCACGGTCTTACGACGGTGAAATGGCTTGAGTCCAGTGAAAGCAAAAATGTCCCTGGACGCCTGGCTGTTCACGGCTTGCGGCGGCTTCCACCATGATCTGCTACTGCCTCCATCCTTTGACTCAATTTTTCGCCTTTTCGTCCAACTTTTGACTGCGGGGTTGGTTCCACCTGCTATAGACTGAAATGCAAAAAATCGAGATAAAACCCACCGTAAAACCAAACCTCCCGAAGTAAGAATGCCTCAAACGACAAAGGAAACTGGGGGTAAAAAGTGTACATTTGAGCCCGAATCACTCCCCCACACTTAGACGTTTGCTTGTCCCCAAGCAAAACATTTTCAACCAAGGTGATATCTCAACCTAACAAAATAACTTGGGGACAAATGAAAAGGAACCAAGTGGTGAATCTCAATGGCTATTGGGCATCAACGCATGAAGCACCTCAAGCAATACTGACATCCACCACAAAAAAATTCGAATGCATCAAGAATGGGCAAATGAAAATTTCTCACCTTGTTGACAAATCAATAAAAATCTCGACCAGACTAATCACCAACCACAACTAACCATGCATAGAACTCAAGTCTAAGGAACAAATGAAAAGGCGACAAAGGTCCTCACCGGGATAGGATATGAAAATGCAAATCAAGAATGAACACCCACTCTCGACCAGTGGGGTCAAGACCTTTTTGGTGCAAAATATGTGCACAACCACCAACACTCAGCCCTATCGTATCTCCACCACGGCGGCAACCTCTAAATGCTAGAGTTCACGGGGTGGTTGTAATTACTAGCTTGTCCGGAGGTCTTAGACACAGGCTCAAATGACTGGCAAGTGTCTTCGACATGGGGAAAAAGGTTTATGGGTGGTGGCAAACATAGAATGATGTCCTGCATCTTCAACCTAAAACCAAAGGTTCTATGGTTTAGACTAAGAACCTTTCCTATAATCAACGGCCACTAGCATCAGCTAAATACCACACTTCCCTTATCCCAAACCGTTACCAACCACGAACTACTTTCAAGCACACTTACTCGGCCTATCTTGCTATTCACAATTCAATCATAGTTGCGAAGGAGGTCAACAAACAATTAGGTGCTTCAATGGTTTGAGTGCCAAGAAACCCTTTCTAGAGCATACGCATAATTTCCTCATGGCAACTCTCTATCTTTATTTACCCCATTTATGACCTCTTTTTCTATTTCTTTTTTCTAATTTCATTTCATTTTCTTTTTATTTTCTTTTCTCTTTTTTTTAGGGGGGGGGGGGTTACTAGAGAGTACAACACATGCCACTTATCCTTAAACGAACAATGCTCTCCATAAAGAACTTTCCTCCAACACTACCTTATCATTTCAAGCAACAACCATGCAAGATCACCTATGTAGAACCTCAATGGATCTTACAAGCGAGAACTCCTAGACATAAGGATGACTCACACTTTGACACAAAGAAATGATGAGGGGTCATTCTTTCGATCACCATTAAGCTCAATAAGCACAAAGCTCTTAACTTTAGAATTACCCCCAAAGTCACACGACTCAAAGGGGTTGACTAAGGGATAAAATGTTTTGGGACAATCAACTTTTGGGCGTGGACTAATCATATGCCTCCATCATGCTCACTAGTGACAACAGTGAATGTTACACACCATGGCGAGAGGGATCTATCACACATGAACAAGATGATCGACACAAATCTCACATGGCTACCTAGCCACCCAATCGTCTATTCCAATTCAAAAATTTGAATGCGTGGCAATTGTTATCAAGGAGTAACCAAGTCAAGATACCCATTCATTTAAGCACACATGAGAACTAAGCTTTTGCACAAACCTATTGCACTCTCAGTCATCATAATAGGGTGCAATCGATCACATGCAACAATTCAAGATCAACCCCAAATAAGCACGAGATTCATCCACCAACCGGCCATTTGATCATGCATTGCTTGGAGCCCTCAAAATTTTCAAATTTGGGCATACATCAAGGCTCCAAGCATTCATTCACACATACAAGCATAATAATAAACTACCCCCCCACACTTAAGCTCGACATTGCCCCAATGGCATAAAATAGGGGGTAATAACGATGTTATCGCATGGTTTAGTGAATGAAAGTTGGAGAATTTCCCAGGGTAGGATGTTTGAGCTTCAAAGGGAAAACAAAACAGAACACAAACACACGCACATTCTCGCTCCAAGAGAGGTTATTACACATAACAAAGTTTCACATCACGATTCACAAGAATGAAAAACTCACAAATTACTAGTTCACACACTAAAGAAAGAGAAAACAAAAATAAAAATAAACGGAGTTCAGAGTTTCGAGTTTCAAGTGGGGAGAAAGAAATCAGCTCTGCGACATGTCTCACTTGTCGGCTACCTCGTCGTGGGTCCAAAGTCACTCTTGGTCGTCCGAAAGGACGCCCTAGCGTCGATCAATCCTCTCTAGGAGCTTGGTGGATTGGTCGAGCCGAGTGGTGACTCCCACAAACTGCTCATCAAGGCGATCCACTCGCTGCTCGAGGTGGGCTCTAGAGGAGGAAGGTCCGGCTTTGGATGATGATGCTACTGATGATGGTGGTGCGGTGCGACGGAGGCGGCCTGGAGCTCTGGTGGGTGGCTGCTCTAGAGGAGGAACCTCTGCATTCGGATCCACTGGATCAGGGTCGACCTGTGGCCTAAGAGCGGTCGAAGGTCTTAGTCCCTCGAGGAACTTAGTCCCTCGCTCTCCCTTGAGCAACAACTTCATGTTGTGGAGAGTCTCCAGCGAGAATGGCTTAGTCCAGCCAATGATGGAGCACCTTGTCACATCAACCCTGAAGTGGCGGGCTATCCTCGTGATGATGCCCCCCAGATGCATCATATCAACTTGATCCCGCCCCTGGCATCTAGCGAAGGTGGTGGCAACCACTGATTCCAGATGGAGTGGCTCTTTTGGACGGTTAAGACTTAAGTATATGAAGTGCTATCAACCCTCTATTCGTGATCATGTGGCCCGACATCAGGCTGGGGATGATGGACTTCGTCAGAAGTGTGTGCAGGATCCTACACGGCGTCCGCAGTTTCACTGCATTTGTGTTAGAGCCCTTGAACTCGTCGCCATGGTGCTCTGGGCGACAGATGGCTTGGAAGGCTGCCTGGTAGTGGAAGTCTGCGATGTACTGTCTCTCCGTCATTGTCATGTGTGTGGGGTCGAGCCCCATGGCTTGGGCAAAGCCGTCGTAAGACAGTACACACTACTCACCCCCAACATGAACTGCACGTATGAGCGACTCTGCTTGCTCTCTGGAATGACATGGGAGAAACTGGTGTAGAACTCCATGCAGAGCTCGAGATAGATGAGCTCGTCAGTCGCCAGGAGGCGGCGCCTTTGGGGATGACTGAGCACCCCTGACATCGCTTCCCGATACCTGAACATGTTGAACATGTTCAACTCCAACACCCATTGAGGCACCGACTTACTATACCTCCACTGTTGGAATTTTGCACCATACTTCTCATGGTTCACCAGGTAGTGAACATACGCGTGATCCGTGTTAACCATCCTGGAGACTCAAGTAGGATCGAGGGGGAAGTGAGGAGAGGGCGAGGGAGTCAAAAAATTCACAAAAAATTGGCTGGAGGGGGGTCGTCGGAGCCTTGTCGAAAGCTCGTCGGAGGCTCGCAAGAAATCGCCTTACAAAAGAAAATCGGAGCCAAACCTCCCCAAAACTTTGGCGAAGGTGCTCCCTGATGCGAGAAGACTGGGTATGTGTTTGGTTTTGGGTTTGGGTGGCCGGAAGTTGCTGAAATCGATGAAAAACAACAAAAATCGCTATTTTACTACGAAGTTCAGAGGATTCCGACGAAGGGGCGGTCGTGAAGTGAAGATGAGGGGTTCATGCCCCTTTTATAAGCAGATCCCGCAGTTCACAGATGGAGGGACTAGTTCACGGTCGCTAAGATCGTGAACATAAATCCCAGACCGTGAACTATGGTAAAACGGTGAGTTTCAAAGACTGCTGGACTTGCCCTCGTTCACGGTGAGTTAAAACAGGAAATTTCCTAATTTTTTGACTCGATTTACTTATCCGTGCACCTAATTCAATCACAACACATCCCGAAACACTCAAACACATAGATCTGGCACGGTGATACCCATTCTAACACTTGAAGTCTTCACACAAACACAAAAGGGAAAATTTGGGTTGCCTCCCAACAAGTGCTAGTTTAACGTCACTAGCTCAACGTTGCGGATCTATCATGCTTGAGGGCACGAAGCCACCGAGAGTGGACCAACCACATTCTCGTGGCGAGGTTTGTCACCTTCCAACTTAAACTCCATAGGGTAGCCTTCTTGGCCCGACACTTTGCCTTACCCTTATCTTTTGGTTGGGAATAAGCCCGGTTCAGCTTATCCCTCAATGCTCTCTTCTACTTTCCTTCGAGCTTAGTAGTCTCCTTGGTTTCCTGCACCTCATCATCAAATGGAACACAACCACTAGCGAGGTTTCCTTGAGAGGCTCACCTCCACTTCCAATCATACCACTCGAGTACATTTCCTTTACAACATCATTCTTAGCCTTAGGATCAATTGAAAGAGTGAGTTGCTCCTCTCCATCTCTCAAAACCAGAGTTCCCTCATTAACATTGATTAAGGCCTTGGCGGTGGCAAGGAAGGGGCGCCCTAGTACGAGTGACATATCCTCATCTTCACTAATATCAAGGATAAAAAAAACCGCTGGATAAAAGAAATTGCCAACTCTTGCACGGACATCCTCCACAATACCTCTAGGACTAATGACAGAACGATTGGCCAATGTGACACTAAGCCTAGTGGTCTTTAATTCATCCAAATGCAACTTCCTAAAAAGCTTGTAAGGCATCACATTAATGCTTGCTCCTAAGTCCGCCAAGGAGTTTTCTATATGACGATTTCAGATGGAAAGAGGTATAGTAAAACTACCTGGATCCGGTTGCTTTTTAGGCAACTTGTTGAGGATGAAGGCGGAGCACTCCTCGCCTAAGGTGACATTGGCAAGGTCTTCATATTTTGGCTTCTTGGCGAGAAGCCCTTTGAGGTATTTGGCATACCTCGACATGTGCACCATGGCCTCCAAGAATGGAATTGTGATGCAGAGCTTATTGAGCATCTCCATGAATCCACCACATTCCGCCTCCAATCGGTCATTGTGCATCCTTGTGGGGAAAGGAAGAGGAGGCTTGTACTCAGCCACTTGTGGTGACGTCGGCAATGCCTTCTTAGGCTCTTCTTCTATTTCTCCCACTTCTCCTTAATCATGGGCCGTTGGTGGAGTCTTCTCTTCTTCGGTCACTTCCTTAGGAACAACTTCCGGGGTAACCTTCCAACTCCTCAAAAGAATAGCATTGAAACTGACATTTTGATCTTTGGGGTTGACAATAGTTTGAGAGGGTAGGGTCCCCTTGGTCTCTTGGTGAGATCCCGGCAAGATTACCAATTCGAACCTCAAAGTTTTGAAGGCTTGCTTGATGGCTTCTTAATTCCGCATCAACCGAAGTAAACTTTGTTGTTGCCACATCCATAAACTGCTCAATCTTCTCAAACTTTTGAGTGCTCGTGCTCACGAAGGTGGTTATAAGATCCTCAATTTTTGCAACTTATCGGGTTGTAGGAACCATTGACTACCTTGATCTTGGAACGGTTGTTGGAAGTTAGAGGCTTGGAATTGTGGCCGTTGTTGAATGAAAGTAGGCCTTGGTTGATAATTTTCCGTCGGTCCTTGGAAACCGGGGGGTCTTGGGTTGGTAGGAGAGGACCAAGAGAAATTGGGATGATTTTGCCACCCCGGGTTGTAAGTGTTGCTATATGGATTGTTCCCCCAAGCATTGGCAATGAAAATCACTTTCTCCTCGGGGGTGCTTGATTCCTTCGTCATTTGAAACTCCAAAATCTCGTGGTTGGTACTCTAACACCAATCACACGCCATTACCGACCTCTTCCCATGCTTCATGTCCTCTAGGAGTGCATCAATCAATCGATCAATCTTAGCTTCAAGCGGGGGACTCGCTCCTACACTTTGCACTTCTCTTTCCACTTCTCATCAAAACCCAATCATACCCTTTACTTGCCATGTCTTCGAGCATCACTTGGGGTGGATTCATGTTCATCAATTTCCCTTGACATAAAGAGTCAATGAGGATCTTGTCGTCTTGGTGGAGACCACCATAAAAGGTTTCAATCCAAAATTGCTCCTTGAATCAATGATGTGGGCATTGGAGGAAGAAGTCAGAGTACCTTTCCCAAGCATCACTCAATGTCTCATCTTCCTCTTCCTCAAAGTGGGTGATCTTCTTGCGCCACTCCGCCGTCTTTGAAGGTGGGCAATGCCGAGTCATAAACTTATTGAGCATATCATCCCACGAGGTGATCGAGAGGATTGGTCTATTTTTGAGCCACCGAGACACATTCCCCGCAAGAGAGTAGGGGCATAGCCTCAACTTCAAAGCATCCTCGGGAACACTATTGATCTTCAAAACTCCCCGCAAGTTCGACGAACTTCTGAACATGCTACCTTGGAGACTCATTGCTAAGCCCATGAAACAGTGCATTGTTTTGGATCATGGTGACGAGGGCGGGTTTGATCTCGAAATTGTTGGCGGCCACGGGCGGATGTCGAATGGCGAGTTGAATATCAGCCACCTGTGGGGCTATATAGTAGCCCATAGTCCTCAGTTGCTCTTCCGCGGCTAATCCACCCGGATCATGTTGATTAGCCACCATATTAGCTACACTTCCTTCCTCCTCGGAATCAAACTCTTCCTCAACTACAATTTCTTCTTTGGGACCAACTTGTGGTTGTTCCCCTTCTTCTATCCTTCTTCTTGCCTCCGCCAGTTCTCTCCCTCGAGCCAAGAGTCCGAGAGTGCGGTTGGGATTCTCGTCCAGTGGCGAGAAATGTGTCAGATTACTCCGGGTCATACACCTCCCTGCACACACTCAAAAGAACTACAACTCGTCTAACACAAGCAAGATTCACAAACACAAAAGCGAAAAGTAAAGCCTAGATTAACACTAAACAATCTTTTCAAAATAATGAACCGTTTGATTCCCCGGCAACGACGCAAAAAACTTGACTCGTCCCGAATATCACAATAAAAATCCCAATTAAGGCTTAAGTACAAATCTCAATTGGGTGCAATATAGGGCAAATATGTTTAACTGTCAACCCGGACCGGTCCATGTACCCTTAGTTCAATTGTTTATAACATTATTTAGTGATGATTTTTTGTGACACTAATTGAGAAGGCTTCACCCGAGTGTTGCTCCCCCTAGCTAGCAATTATGACTCTGTCAGTCTCTAGGTCAAGGGAACTAGATTCAAGCCACCAAAGTAGCTCTCTTGGCCTATTGACTAAGGGTTGCCAAGACTTCACCCTCGAATCGTAGTTCGGACGACCAAATTACAACCTACCCTAGGTGCTAATATGAATAAAGAGGGTTGGCCTACATTAACCTAGATAGGAGACAAGATTTGCTTAAGAAAACCCAGCTTTACAAGCCTCTTTCAAAGAAATAGGGTTTTCTCTCTACCTAGGTTAGAATGACAATTAGATTGATAGACACACACACAACACAATCTTCCATGAAAATACCTCCAAATTCAAATTAAAACACATCCACACATAAATCATTCAATCCATACAAACATTCACATAATTGTAGCTAGGGTTTACAAACACCCAAGTGAAATAAAGGACTACTTCATGCTAGGAGAAGGGAAAACACAAGAGAGAAGAAGGAAAACCATCATGGAGATGCTAGCCTTGCTCCTTGTGTTGAAGAGATCCTCCTTTGGGGAAGGAATTCCCAAAACCTTGCTTGAAGATGAAACCCTAGCTTCTTCTCTCCTTTGGTTAGTCACTTTCTCACTCTAGAAATCTGAAGAAGAAGAAGAAGAAGAAGTTTCTCACACTAGGTCTCTCTACCTTTCTCCTTCAGCTCAAACCCCTTTCTATACCCAGGTCGGGCTCACATCACGTCCCAGTTCACGGTCGTGAACTCAAGGCGTGGACCGTGATCCTAGGCCAAAACACGCCGTCTCAACAATCCAGTTCACGGTCTGCGGTTTAGGTTCACGGTCTTACGACCGTGAGCTATCTTGAGTTCAGTGAAAGCAAAAATGTCCCTGGACGCCTCGCTATTCACGTTTGCGGCTCAAGTTCACGGTCGCCATGATCGTGAACTAACGGCTTCCACCATGATATATTATTGCCTCCATCCTTTGACCCGATTTTTTGCCTTTACGTCCAACTTTCGACTCTGGGGTTGGTTCCACCTGCTATATACTGAAATGCACAAAATCGATAAAAACCCCAGTGTAAAACCAAACCTAACAGAGTAAAAATGCCTCAAACAACTAAAGAAACCGGGTGTAAAAAAGGCACAATTGAGCCCTTTGTTGACCAATTTTAGATCGAAAGCGAATTTTGTATGCTTTAATGTTATTTTTATTTCTCAGTTTCCTTTTCGTTGAGAATGACAATTGAACTCTGACTCATTGTTGACGCATTTCATATCTAGAGCGAGTTTTATCAGCTTTTATAATTGTCAGGTTGGGTAAATTGTGAATTTTTTAAAATTGGGTCGACCCCGGTCAAAGTGAGTTGAACACAGTGTTGAGAGTTTGGGGTCGTGAGTGAGTTTTATCCGCATTAGTATTTTTTTATCCTTTTCCTTTTGTATTTTTATCCATCTACCCAAGTTGTAGTCAAAGAAGAAGAATGGAAAACCCATTTCGAGACATCTCAAAGCACTTATTCCTCTTGGTCCCATAATCGCCGCTCCCTCCGTACCCCATTGGCAAACTATCTAGATGGTATGAGCTCGACATCGATTATGAAAGCTAGGATTCAAACAGGTGGCCCCTTGCTGGATGGGATATGAACCCTCTCATTTTCTTCCTTTGAATCCATACATACCGTGACCTAACGGCGCGACATCGATAAGATAAGTGGTGCCGTGCCGGAGTTTTCGAATGTCGAAAAACGAAAGATGTGAAAGGGAAGGGATGCTCGAATACCACCGATAGTGGTTTCTAGTAATGGGACTCCCCCCTTTTTTTTTTTCTTCATCTTATTCTTCAACATCGGGAGAGGGAGAGGTGGAAACCTGGAGATGAACTGTCGATGAAGGAATGGTGAACTGCAAAGCGATCATCAGTGGTCGGCATTCTGTTTCCGACTCGAGGGGGTACATGACATGGCTGCAAAGCGAAGAAGGGATGCAAATCTAAGATTCTGCCGACAGTGGTCGGATTGGCTTGCGAGTCGCTGGGAACCTAGGATTCCTCCAACAGTGGTCGGAGGTGGTCTGCGAAGTGGTGGCCGAAGTGAAGAACCAAAGGAGATTTCGTTGACAATTGGAGGTTGACTGCCATGTCATTTGGTAGGCGAGGGAGATGATAAAAGGATGCAGGGGAGAGTGGAGAGAGTTTGGTCGGAGGCAGATGTAATGAAGAGAAATTATGGGAAGGAAAGAAGGCTTTGTGTGTTGATGTGTGGGAAGAAAAGTAGAGAAAGAGAAGAGCAACGGAGGTTGCGTGTGATTTGGGAAAGGGCAACAAGAAAGAGCTCAAAAAAAGAAGGGGAAAGAAAAGTATGATAGACGAGAGATTAGGAGAAAAAAGTCTTGTATGTGGGTGTGAAAAGCTTCCGTGAGTTAGATTGCAAGAGTATGCAACAGTTGTGGCTGATTGGCCGTCAGGTAAAGCAAGAAACCAGTGTTTATTCTCCCGCGAGTTAGGTAATAAGGTGTTGTGAGTTTTGTGTTAGAGGGGGAAGTGGGGCACCTTGGGAGAAGGCCAGTCGCAGGGAGGCAATCTAAGTTATTCCCCATCAACGTTTCTCAAGGCCGCTACCACGAGTTTTGTATCGAGATCGAGTTTTATCCTAAGTGTTCTTTTTCCTTTTTTTTTTTGTTGAGCATGATCACATTATTAATAAATATAAATATATAAAAGCCTAACATTGAAGTTACTATTCATTAGTGGCTCTCACACTCCTACAACTGCAAGTGGGGAAGATCCAAGTCATTCTTTTATCCCACTCTCCATTCTACAACCTTTGCGTTTAACTATTGTTTGCTAGGTTTACATCTATTGTCCATTGTGTTTCCCATAACAATTATTTCCTACTAGGTTTTCAGCTCCCTATTGCAGCAACTATCCACTAGGTTTTCATCTATGGGTTTTTGCACAAATCATCACCTTTGCCACCATTTTGGAGCCCATCTCCAAATACTGTCCTTGGAATCCTAAGTTGTTTCCCACCACCGTTTACCAAGGCCGCTACCACAAGTTTTATATCGGGATCGAGTTTTATCCTAAGTGTTTTTTTTCTTTCTCTTTTTCCTTTTTTGTTGAGCATGATCACAATTGAACCCAAACATATGGGTATCCTAACTTGAACCCAAATCATCGACTTTTCACACCATTTCGCAACCCAACTCAAAATACTGTCGATGTAATCATGAGTTGTCCTCTTCCACCATTTGCCATGGCCGCGACCAAAGATCCATACTAGATATGCTCTGTCTAATTTTTTTAAAAAATATTAAAAAATTGGTCAAAGGTCGTTGAAAGGTTGGGTAAATTGTTAAAAACATTGCTCAAAAGGTTGGGTAAATTTGTTAAAAAATTGCTCAAAGGTAGTTGAACACGTTGTTGACTAGTTTTAGATCGAAAGTGAGTTTTGTACGCTTTAATATTATTTTTATTTCTCATTTTCCTTTTTGTTGAGAATGAAAATTGAACTCTGACCCAATGTTGACGCGTTTCATATCTAGAGGGAGTTTTATCCGCTTTTGTGATTGACAGGTTGCGTAAATTGTGAATTTGTTAAAACTAGGTCGACCCCGATCAAAGCGAGTTGAACGCAGTGTTGAGAGTTTGGGGTCGTGAGTGAGTTTTATCCGCTTTAGTATTATTTTTTTTATCCTTTTCCTTTTGGTTGAGAATGACAATTGAGTCCAAACATATGGGTATCCAACAAGGTCTATGAAACCGTACCTGATATCGTATCAGAAAAGTCAATAGTATGATATTTTATGATAAAACCGTGGTTTAAGCGTAGTTCAACAGTTAGACCAGTAAATACCGACTACTGATTTATCCTATGATACCGGTATTTCGTGGTTGAACCGCTGGTACGATACCGTCTCATAAACCATGGTACTCAACCTAATTCGTCCCGACCAAAGCAACTTGAATTCACTTTTACAGGTTTTCAGCATGAGTGAGTTTTATATGTTTTTGTAATTGGCGGTTTTGTAAGGTGTGAATTTTCTCAAAACTGAGTTCAACCAGGTCAAAGCAAGTTGAACCTAGTGTTGACGAGTTTTGAGTCGGTTGCAAGTTTTAGCTTTAGTGTTTTTCAAATTTCTTTTTCCTTTTGTTTGAGAAAGACAATTGAACCCAAATCCATGGGTATCTAACCTAATTGGACCTGTTAATCCGGGTTGCTCAATTAGTACGATGTTGTCCGCTTTGGGACAAGCCCGCACGGATTTTCTCTTGGGTATCCTCCCCAAAAGGCCTTGTACTAATTGGACTAGGTGGACACTTATATACAAGGGTTCCTTCCCTTGTATTTCCAATGTGGTACTTGGATTGTCCCGTAACAATCCTCTCCTCAAGACAAGGACCATGAACTTCGTGTTCTCTCCTTAGTGATTATCTTGATCTGCCAGACGCCTTGTATTGATGGGCTTCTCGGTACAAGGACTTTACCAGACGCAGAACTCTCTTTGATCTGCTTCCCAAATGCGGAACTCTCTTTGATCCGCCTAGCCCAAACGTGGATCTCTCCTAGATCCACCAAACCAGACGTAGATCTCAAATCCCGAGGTCACCGAATGAGGGTCCACCAAACTGACGTCCACTGCCCCGAACCGGAACCAGGCTCTTATACCACTTGTCATTACTGTGGTGCTCAATTAGTACAATATTGTCCGCTTTGGGCCAAGCCCACACGGATTTACTCTTGGGTATCCTCCCCAAAAAGCCTCGTACTAATTGGGCTAGGTGGACACTTATATACAAGGGTTCCTTCCCTTGAATTTCTGATGTGGTACTTTGATTGTCCCATAAAAATCCTCCCCTCAAGACAAGGACCACGAACTTTGTGTCCTCTCCTCAGCGATTATCTTGATCTGCCAGACGCCTTGTATCGATGGGATTCTCGGTACAAGGACTTTACCAGACGCATAACTCTCTTTGATATGCTTCCCAAATGCGGAACTCTCTTTGATCCGCCAAGCCCAAACGTGGATCTCTCCTGGATCCACCAAACCAGATGTAGATCTCAAATCACGAGGTCACCAAATGAGAGTCCACCAAACTGACGTCCACCGCCCCGAACCGGAACCATGCTCTGACACCACTTGTCATAACCGGGGTGCTCAATTAGTACGATATTGTCCGCTTTGGGCAAAGCTCACACGGATTTAGTGTTGGGTGTCCTCCCCAAAAGGCCTCGTACTAATGAGCTTGGTGGACACTGATATACAAGGGTTCCTTCCCTTATATTTCCGATGTGGTACTTGGATTGTCCCATAACAGGACCCTATCAATGCGAATTGAACCTCCTCAAACCTGCAATCAGTCCAACATTTTCATAAAGGATAACCACGATTACCTCAAACCAAAAAAAAAAGAAAATCCAAAAGAGTACGACTATGTTTGGCCCGAATTTTAGAAGTTTTATGTTTCAAAAGTTGACGACAAACCAAACACTTTTAAGGTTTCGCTTTTTAAAAAGCTAAAGTTTTTCGTAACTTAAAAGCAGAAGTTTGGATTCGAAAATACAAAATTTTCACCATATATTATTCTTTTTCTAGAAAACATAATTTTGTTTCATTTATATCATTATAAAAAAATTAAAAAATAATAGCATTTAATTTGAATTAAATCTAACGTGATCCATTTTAAATACTTTTTAATTTTCAAAATTTTTATTCATATTTTATGTTAGAAATATTTTTTAGTTGTTTTACATTACCTCTTATATTAGAAAGTAATTATGATAGTTTTTCAGCTAAACACTCAATTGGTTTTTTTAGTACTTCTTGAAAAGATCCAGAGAAACTGTTTCATTATGCAAAAGTTAGAGTATGATCAACTACTAGCCATACAAAAAGACACAATAGCGTTATGAAAAAAGTTTAAACATAAATAATCTATTCGAAAATCTTTCTACTTTATGCAAGTTCATCGACCATATGCTATTATAAATAGCAAACCTATGAAAAAAATTATTAAAAATGAAATAAGATACTTTCACTTTTGGCTCAACATTAAATTTATTACTTTTAAAAATATTTATTTTTATGATACGCGAAGCGATAGCGAGCGGGCTTTTGCTAGTTAAATTGAATTTGAAGATGAAGCAACTTAGTAGTGGAATCTTCGGTGAGACAAAGCACTTGGAAAAGAAACTCAGTTATCTCATGGTGCGTAAAGCTAAAAGGCCAATGAACATAATATGATTTTCATGCACTCTAGTCTTCAAGAAAGGCATTAGAATGCAACTTTGGTCACTACCCAGAACGAAAACTTCACACACATTTGTCTTGATCAGGTCCTGCTGCATGCAAAGAAAGCTGAACACCGAGCTGGTATGACTTGACTGATGGAGTCAGGCTGGCAACCAACCTTTGCAGTATATCCAACCTATGGTTGTCCAGCCGATATGGAGATCAAACATGTACCGATTCTTATTGGCAGCCCAACTAAGTATTTCATGATCAAGAGAGACATAATATAGCAAATTGCTATTGTGAAATCACCATCCCATACATGTGATGGCCTTACGGGTGACCTAGCGATAAAGCCGGAGTTATAATCTGAATATACTCATAATGTAGAATGACTTTGTACTTCTTGATAAATAACTTAATGTACCCCTCAACCTAGTCATCATTTCACATGAAAGAATTAACATTTTAAGTGATTCAAATGTGTCTTCAGAGGTGGCAAATGGATTGAATTCATGGGTTGGTGGATTGACGGATTCATAAAATGATGCATGGATACATAAGTGACATCCATACGTTGAACCATAGTGTTAATAAAATTGAATTTGGATTAAATGAACCGGATTAGATTAAAATAATGAATTGAATTCAAATTACCAACTCTATTTTTGTCCGTTTCAAACCTAATGAAGGTTAATTGCGTGGGGAAAAGGAAACAACACATCCACCCAATCTAATTGCGAGCGTGATGAAAGTTTTTCTTTCCTTTTTCTCCGCACTGATATTTTGACTCCTGTTGACAAAGAGATACCCTGAATATGACGTCGGCAATATCCCAACTTCTTTCAAGTGAGTGGGTTTAGTGTCCAAAACAAAGTAATATATATGCATGTCTTAACCAGTTGGCTCAAAGCAAGATGGGGTACTGATTGGAGTTTCAAATATATTAAGTGCGTTTCCGGGCTCAAAGCAAGATGAGATACTAATTGGAGTTTAAGATATATTAAGTGCGTTTCCGAGTTCAAATCTCGCAATAGAGGCTCAGTTGGACAAGTTGATGAGTATTTTAGTTTACATGTTTACCTTAGAGCAAGTTTCTCAATATTGTAAGATTTAGTGTATTTTTTTGCTGAGAATATCATCAATTATCATGATTAAATAAATAAAGTGGATAGAGTATAAAATCATATCCACAAAATCTTGGTCTGGAGCCATCCTCCAATAAGTTTGATCTAACCACTATAATTCATAAAAAAAAAACTAAAGAGGGTGGATTGGTAATCCCGCATACATTGTTTTTGTAACACCTTAGGAGAATCCCACATCGACAAAACATGGGAGAGATCCATGGTTCATAAGTAAGAAACCGACTTTAACCGACAAGACGCGCTTTGAAGTTAAACGTGCTCAGTGTGGAGTACAACAAGGATGGGTGACCTTATGTGAAGTCACCTTGAATTGCACCCCAAGGCAAATCCGTGCGAGTTTAGATGCCCAAAGTGGACAGTATCTTGTTGGAAAAAGGTTCGGGATGTTACAAGTGGTATCAAAGCCTCTCCGCGTCCCTCTTGAACGATGGTGGGGCAAACCTCAACGAGGACCTTGAGTCCCAAGATGGGATGTATGTAACACCTTAGGCAAATCCCAAATCAACAAAGCACGGGAGAAATCCATGGTTCATAAGTAGGAAACGTGCTCAGTGTGAAGTACAACAAGGATGAGTGAGCTTATGGGAAGTCACCCTAAAGTGCACCCCAAGGCAAATCTGTGCAGGTGTAGAGGCCCAAAGCGGACAGTATCTTGTCGGAAAAAGGTCCGAGATGTGACAGTTTTTTTTTTTTGTTTGTTTTTCAGTAACACTAGGAGAGATGAGAAAGACTTTGGACAAGTCAAATCTCCTTTTTTAATCTTTTTTCTTAATATGGTCATAAATCTTTTGCTTGAAGTCGGATTTTAAATATTTTATATAAAATAAGTGTAGCGCATTATTCATGATCTACACAGTGATATACATTTTGTTATATTTTTTAGGAAAACATAAAATGAGCAAGTACATAATTCATTGAGTGGTTAAATATGGGTTTCACTAGGGGTAGATGGAAGGTTTTGTGCGCCTAACACGAGTTCTGTTTTTCCTATTTGTTCCGCCTAGCTCAATTTATTCATGGTTTGACAATTGTCATCTATGAAAAATAAAAGGTAAGGTACAAGGAGATTTATTGTCTTACTTTGATAATTGCTTCAGTGAAAGCACTTGGAAATCAATTGACACATAATTAAAACACGGTTGAAATAAATTGTTGACATGTAAAAGTGTGTAAATCAATTTGATTTGATTGAGATAGTCATAGGAGGAGACAATATATTTAGGTATTGTCATACGACATGTAAGTTTTTTTTGGGGGGGGGGGATTATATAGCACTATATATGCTTATGCCCATGATTGAACAGGCTAGGTAAGGGGGGGGGGGGGGGTTAAAAACGGCCGTCCAACAATTTAATTGTCGTCAGTTAAAATGAGCAAGTATATAATTCATTGAGCGGTTAATTAAAACTTGGTTTGAAGATGGTAGGTGGGAGTTTTTGTGCGCCTACCGCGAGTTCTATTTTTCATATTTGTTCCGACCATCTCAATTTATTCATGGTTTGTCAATTGTCGTCTATGAAATGTAGAAGGTAAGGTGCAAAGATATTTATTATCTTACGATATTCAGAAATGTTTGATAATTGTATCAATGAAAACAACTATATATGCATTTAAAAATCAGTTAGTAAATAACTAATTTTTAAAAATGGTTGAAATAAACTGTTTACTTGTAAAGAGTGTAACTCAGTTCGATTTGATTGAGATAGAAAGCATTACATGATCGACATGTGTTTCGTCATAGGCGGAGGGAGTCTGATTAGCTATTGTCACACGACACGTGAAAGTTTTAGGGGGCAAATTAAATATCCCTATGTATGCTTATGCCAAGGATTGAACATTGTTGGTGGGAGGTTAAAAACATTCAGTAAGTTATTTAATAGTCGTATGTTAAAATGAGCAAGCATATAATTCATTAAGCAGTTAAAAATTGATTTCACCAGGGTAGGGGTGAAGTTTTGTATGCCTAACACGTGTTCTATTTTTCATATTTGTACTATGTATGCTTATGCCCAGGATTTAACAGGGTAGGTGAAGGGGGAGAGGGGGGGGTTAAAAACGCCCGTCCAACAATTTAATTGTCGTCAGTTAAAATGAGCAAGTATATAATTCATTGAGCGGTTAATTAAAACTTGGTTTGAAGATGGTAGGTGGGAGTTTTTGTGCGCCTACCGCGAGTTCTATTTTTCATATTTGTTCCAGCCGTCTCAATTTATTCATGGTTTGTCAATTGTCGTCTATGAAATGTAGAAGATAAGGTACAAAGATATTTATTATCTTACGATATTCAGAAATGTTTGATAATTGTATCAATGAAAACAACTATATATGCATTTGGAAATCAGTTAGTAAATAACTAATTTTTAAAAATGGTTGAAACAAACTGTTTACTTGTAAAGAGTGTAACTCAGTTCGATTTGATTGAGATAGAAAGCATTACATGATCGACATATGTTTCGTCATAGGCGGAGGGAGTCTGATCAGCTATTGTCACATGACACGTGAAAGTTTTAGGGGGCTAAATATCCCTATGTATGCTTATGCCAAGGATTGAACATGGTTGGTGGGAGGTTAAAAACATTCAGTAAGTTATTTAATAGTCGTATGTTAAAATGAGCAAGCATATAATTCATTAAGCAGTTAAAAATTGATTTCACCAGGGTAGGGGTGAAGTTTTGAAAATTGTTGGTGGGAGGTTAAAAACATTCAGTAAGTTATTTAATAGTCGTATGTTAAAATGAGCAAGCATATAATTCATTAAGCAGTTAAAAATTGATTTCACTAGGGTAGGGGTGAAGTTTTGTACGCCTAACATGTGTTCTATTTTTCATATTTGTTCGAGCTGGTTTAATTTATTCATGGTTTGACATTCATTGACAATTGTCATCTCTGAAATATAGAAGGTAAGGTATAAAGAGATTTATTATCTTACAATATTCAGATACGTTGGTAATAGTTTCAATGAAAGCAATTGTATCTGCACTTGGACATCAATTGGTAAATAATTAATTTAAAACGGTTGAAACAAACTGTTGACATGTAAAATGTGTAAATAAATTTTATTTGATTGATATAGAAAGCATTACATGAATGACATGTGTCTCGTCATAGACGGAGGCAGTCTGATTAGGTATTGTCCCACGACACATGTAAGTTTCTGGAGGAAAAAGTAATTTACCTCTATGTGTGCTTATGACAAGGATTGAATAGGGTAGGCGGGATGTAAAAAACACCCGATCATCAATTTAATAATCGTCTTTTAAAGTGAGCAAGTATATAATTCATTGAGCGGTTAAATATTGGTTTAACCAGGGTAGGTTAGAGGTTTTGTGCGCCTAACACATGTTATGTTTTTTAATATTTGGTCCGGCCAACTCAATTTATTCATGGTTTGAAAATTTTCATCAATGAAAGAGACCGTATATGCACTTGGAAATCAGTTGGTAAATAGCTAAATTTTAAGAAATAGTTGAAACAAACTGTCGACATGTAAAGTGTGTAAATCAGTTTGATTTGATTGAGATAGAAAGCATTATATGATCGACATGTGTCTTATCATAAGCAGAGGTAGTCTGATTACGTATTGTCACATGACACATGTAAGTTTTTGGGGAAAAAATTATTTACCTTATGTATGTTTATGCCATGGATTGAACAAGGTAAGTGGGAGGTAAAAAAAACATTCGTTCAGCAAATTAATATGTGTATGTTAAAATGAGATAGTATATAATTCATTGAGCGATTAAGAATTGATTTGATCAGGGTAGGTGGGAGATTTTGTGCGCCGAACACGTGTTCTGTTTTTCATATTTTTTCCAACCAGCTCAATTTATTCATTGTTTAAATTTTCATCTCTAAAATGTAATAGGTAAGGTACAAAGAGATTTATCATCTTACGATATTCAGATACTTTTGATTGCTTCAGTGGAAGCAATCATATCTCCACTTGGAAATCAGTTGGTAAATAGTTAATTTTTAGAATCAGTTGAAACAAACTGATGACATGTAAAGTGTGTAAATCAATTTTATTTTATTGAGATAGAAAACATTACATGATCGACATGTGTCTCATCATAGGTGTAGGCATTTTGATTAGGTATTGTCATACGACAGATGTAAGTTCAGGGGAAAAAATTATATACCCTGATGAACCCCTAAGAGGGTTGATTTTTTTTAAGAGAATCGCAGCTAGAGATCAATCACAAGATTGATTGAACTCGGGTTCAAGAACTCCAATACAGACTTTGGAAGTCGTGTTTGGATGGTAACCTTTCGTGCAACTTTCACGAGGGGAAATAGGCTCGATTGGTGTCGTCTTTGCCTGGCCACGATTAGAGTGTTTATCTGAATGATACAAGCTCAAAATCAAACCTAGAATCCACTAGGATGATCTCACAATTCACAAAGCAAGAAGCTATGGAATCAAAACCACTCGGTTTATTTAATTGATCAAAGACCAAAAACTTACAATGCAAAAGACGAGTTTAAATAGGCTAGCTAAGTTACAAACAAAGAAAAATGTGTCCTAAACAGTCTACAACTCGAAAACTAAGCTGAAATAGAAAAGGAATAACAAAACAGAAAAGGAATAATAATCCGAATCAAATAAGGAAACAAAACTCGGCCTTCAGCTCCAAGTAACCAAATAGGTTCGAGGCCATCTTTGAGCCTCTCGATCGAAGTCTTCCAAGTATGTACTCCATCAACCAATGCCTTGTCTTTGTAGATTAACATACATACTTTCATGTGGTATGAAATTTCTGACTCAATTTTCAACCATCTTCCTTGAATGGAGCTCCACAGTTGCCTTCTTGAACACATTTTTATACTTAGCCATATTTTGGCAGTTTTCCTGTGTTGAGTGTTGACAGACCCTTTTGATGAGTTTTGAAAATGACATTCTAGACTTCTTCTCAAGCTCCCAAACATACCAATGTATAGAGGAACACACTATCTTCAAAACAAACCCTCAAACTCGAATTTTCATCGAGACAATAAAAAGTTCCAGACGTGCAAAGTTGGTACCTTGAAATGTTAAGAACACTTAAACAACTTTCAAGTTCAATAGTCCAGTTTGACTTAGCTTGTTTGGCAATCAATCTGGATTGGAAATTGGATGCAATCCAGGATTGTATCATACTCCTATGTATGCTTATGTCAAGGATTGAATAGGGTAGGTGGGAGGTTAAGAACAACAAGTCAACAATCTAATAGTCGTTTGTTAAAATGGGAAAGTATATAATTCATCGAGTGGTCAAAAATAGTTTGACCAGGGTGGGTGGGAGGTTTTGTGCGCCTAACACGTGTTCTGCTTTTCATATTTGTTCCTGCTAGCTAAATTTATTAATGGTTTGCAATTGTCATCTCTGAAATATGGAGGGTAAGTTATAAAAAGATGTATTATCTTACGTTATTCAAATACATTTGATAATTGCTTCAATGAAAGCAACAATAGTTGCACTTGGAAATCAGTAGTTGACTTTTAAGAATCGTTGAGACAAACTGTTGACAAGTACAGTGTGTAAATTCGTTTGATTTGATTGAGATAGAAAACATTACAAGATCAACATGTATATCGTCATAGGCAGAGGCAATCTAATTATGTACTGTAATTTTTGGGGGAAAAGTTATATACCCCTATTCCTATGTATGAGAATGCCAAGGATTGAACATGGTAGGTGGGAGGTTAAAAACATCCGTTCAATAATTTAATAGTCATCTGTCAAAATGAGCAAATATATAATTCATTGAACGGTTAAAAATTGGTTTGACCAAAGTAGGTGGGAGGCTTTGTACGCCTAACACGTGTTCTATTTTCACATTTGCTCTGGCCAGCATTTTATTCATTGTTTGACAATTTTCATCTCTGAAATATAGAAGGTAACGTAGAAAGATATTTGTTATCTACATTTGATAATTGCTTCAATGAAAGTAATTGTATCTACACTTGGAAATCACTTTGTAAATAATTAATTTTTAAAACGGCTGAAACAAACTGTTGACATGTAAAGTGTGTAAACCAGTTTGATTTTATTGAGATAGAAAGCATTACATGATCGACATGTGTCTCGTCATAGGTGGACACGGTCTAATTAGGTATTGAGTTGTGGGGTAAAAATTATGTACCTCTATGTATGGTTATACAAGGATTAAACTCACTATCTTGAAATTGTTTAAGAGTGTTCTGCCATAGTACTACTATTCATTCCTTGTTATTAGATTGATATATTCTCCTAAAAAGTAAATCCTCAATTAAAATAAACTCATAATCCGAGTTTGATTCTTAAAATCTCTATTTTGTTACTAAAGCAACCAGCGAGTTGGTGGATTGCTTTAGCTTAATTAATCATCAAATCAATGCCGGTTCATGAACTTGACCAACTATAACAAGTGGTTTATCCTGCCACAAGATTCTAAGCACGCCGGTAAATAACCATTAGCAATGCCAGAACGTGAAGTTGAAGTGCGTGGTGGAGTACTTGCCAGGCTTTTCCCCTCAGCCCCAATTCCAAACTAGGCTTTGGATCTAGAAACCTGATCCAATCAGTATTTTTATATCTCGAACGGATACTATAAAAAAATTTCTCTTATCCAATAATAAAACAAAGGCTCTTATCAACACCTAATATTGTTTAAAATAACACAAGGCAACGATAAAATATTGAATATGCTTCGTCGGCTCCACTTCATCACTCTCTCTGCCTCTCACGACATAATGTGTTTTCTGAAACACTATTTACCCGATAAAAAATACAAATTTGGTATTAGTTATTAGTTATTACAAATATGTTGTTCAAATCAATTTCCCTCTACTTTAGAGTATTTCTTTCATATATCTTCTCTAGGTGGTCTTTTTGAACAATTCAAGTTTAATTTTTGATATAGTATAAGAGCATTTGACTGACGGGTAGTCACGTGTTCTACTCTTCAGGATCTTCAATGTCAAAGTTTGATTTAAACACGCTGGATTATGAATTTGTGCAAATTTCTCAACCTCATTGGATAATTTTTGTTTGAGGGATGTGTAGGAAAATATATAAGATTCGTTTTTGGATCACATCTAACAACTCGAATTATCGAAGTCAAATTATTTCTCGACAATTCTAACTCCCAAAATAAATCAGATTGACATTATTATGATTGCATGTAATGCCAATCAACATGCACTTACAGCTACACTCATCATCAGCATATAGTCGCCGAAATTTGGCCGAAGTTTCAATAGGGTCTTGTTCTTTGTACCAAAACTTCCAACCAGCTTTGACAAAAGTGAACCCACATGAGTCCCTCGTCGACTCCTGTTTCTCTCCCGAAGCCAAGTACCAAGTCGCATGGTACAGTACTTTTGGGCGGGCGAATCATGGGTAGCTCCAAAAGTACTGTACATCATTGATTATGCGCCGTACTATATATAGTGCTTCCAACTTCCGCCCATTTTCCTCGTCTCACGGAAGATGAGTTGTTTGACCACTTATGGTTTAAAGTCTTTTGCTAATACAAACAACTTTTGGGTTTAATATAGTGGTAGTAATACATGGAGAAGTGAGTCGATTCTTGGAATTTGAGTTAGGGCTAATACCACTAGGAAACCCGAATTATTAAGAATGTGTCATTTGCGTTCTAAAGTATCTAATATGACATTTGTGTCTCAACCATTATAGTTTTGTGTCATTTATGTCCCAACGTATTATAGTTTTGTGTCATTTATGTCCTAACCCGAACTATTAAGAATGTGCCATTTGTTATATACTAACGGTCAACACCGGTCAACTCTAACGGAAAAATAATTTAGTACACAAATGTCATATTGGATACTTTAGGACACAAATGACACATTCTTAATAGTACAGAGAGCTCCCTTGCATTGCATCCCATCCGTGTTCAGCTTCGATGATGACTGAACCATCTTTTCGCTTGTAACATCTTTTCCTCTAACAGGCGTCCTCTGACCTATGCTTCGTGCACCTATAATACACTATTTTGCTAAGGATTCAAAACTTTAAAAATGGAGAGATATTTTGGGTCAGTCTAACTTCAATGGAGCCTCTATAAATGGGGGAGCCTCTATATTTGGGGGACAGTTGGCTCCAATGGAGCCTCTATAAATGGAGGAGTCTCTATATTTGGGGGAGATCTCCAAAAGGATCCCCAAATTTGGGGGTGGAAATGGGGGTTCCCCCAAATATAGAGACTCCCCAAAGCCTGCCACGTGGCATTTGTTTTTCTTTTTAAGATTTTAAGGGTTAATTGGGGGTTTAATTAGGGGATTAGTTAGGGGTTTAATTAGATCAATAATTTTCAAGTGTTGTGTGTAAACCCAAATTAGGTCAATCAATTTTTGTCAACAAAAATTTGGTCTCAAAATTAAAAAAAATTCTACCGGGAAATTTGTATTTAAAAATGATGACGAACTATATAAAAATTAACATGAACAAATTATATTAAGTCTTCGATAAGTACATTTTTAAGTAAATGGAAAACTTAAAAATGAAGATCTCCAAATATAGAGGATGTAGCATTGGAGCAAAAGAAGGGAAAATGGGGATGAACCCCAAATTTGGAGATAAACATCCCCAAATTTGAGGGCTTGCAATGGAGTTGGTCTCATAACAATGGTAGGATCTAACTATGGATAGCTCATGGAAGGTGGTAGATGCTTCGAGAGAAACCCAAACTCGGTTGGATTGTGAATTTTGTGATGCAAATGACTAAGCTGTAAAAGTAGGAAAATTGTCGAGCTATTTCAGGGACTTTGGACATGTTTCTGCTCGTTGTGTCATTTCGACTAAAAATCCTCGCGTTTATATATAGAGGAATGTAGCCCTAACTAATCAACGACTAAAACGAAATTATTAAAAGAAAATACAACCCAAAAAGTTATGTCGATTTCTTTAGTCTTACTCTTTCAGCCATTTACCACTTTACAAACCCTTCCATTATGTATTTATTGAAAGAATGATTGACGAGTTCTTCCATCCTCTAAAAAAATCAATTTAAGTTCCTACCCCTCTTAAATCTTACTAGTGATTTGTTGCTCGACAGAATTAATAATTGGGTCGTTTAAAGAGAATGTAAACTAAAATTAGTATATATAAAGCTAAATCAATTTTACTATTGCCTAAGACTTTTGCTAATTTCACAAGATTGTCCTTTTTTCTCATATACATATAAGCTCTATGTCATTCTCAATGTTAGGGGTGGGCAAACGGTTCGGTAAACCCGAATCGAAACCGAATTAAACCAAACCGAAACCGAATTAATGCTATTCGGTTCGGAATTCGAAAGGAAAATATGGATAGTTCGGAAACCAGGATTCTTTTAACCGAACCGAATTTCTGACCGAAAAATCAAAATACTATAATTTAAAGCTCCAAATAGTGGATTTTTATGTTTGTAGTTGTTTTTAGACTTACATATTTGAAATGTTTTATGACTTATGTGTTGAAAAGTTTGATTTTATTATGGGTAAATACAATTTAATATCCAAACCTTTCATTTTAAACAATATAATAGCCAAACCTTTTCGAAAACAATCTAATATCCAAATCGTCAACTTTTCGTCCGTTTGACCGTTGGTTGACACTTCAAAAAAGCTTTGTTTAGGGGAAATTGTCACAATACAACTTTGTTTTCTTGTTTTGGCATTGCAGATGACTGAATATTCAGATATTCTATAACATCATGGTGGAGTCATGGACTTCTCGGGTTTGGAACTACGATATGTTGGTGGTTTTTCAGAGAAGATATCGATGGATATTGATGAAACGTCGTATTTCGAACTTTTTTGAAGTGTCAACTAACGGTCAAACGAACGAAAAGTTGACGATTTGGATATTAGATTGTTTTCGAAAAGGTTTGGCTATTATATTGTTTAAAATAAAAGGTTTGGATATTAAATTGTATTTACCCTTTTATTATTGATGATGCATATAATTGATATTTATTATTTATATTAGGGGTTAAAAATAATTTAAAAGTGAGAAAATATAAGTAGCTTCACAAATTCGGTTTTGTGTGAAAAACCGAACCGAACCAAATTATAATTCGGTTTGAGGTTTGGGAGAATTCGGGGACCCGGTATTCATAATTTCGGTTCGGTCAAAACCGAACCGACCGAATGCCCACCCCTACTCAATGTGGGGTGATGTAATGTGAAACTAGACAGTGTGGGGGTGTTACTAACATATGTGAGAGGATTTTCAGATTATGGGTTATACTCTCCAACAAATATCTCCACGATAGAGAAACTCGGCAACCAATTTAGTTTTTCATCTGTGTAGGATTTAATTATGATTGATGGCTATATATATGCTTACTCGATTTATCAATTTGTTTCATATTTTTATTATATTAATGGTTAGTTTACTAGCTTTTCACGTGTGTCTCTGGTCACACTCCATCTATTATATCCTAAATAACAGTCAACAATCTTAGTTTGATCGTCAAATTATGACATGTAATTTCCTTCTTTTCTCCTCTTCATGCTCCTCATTGTCTTCAACCGCCGTATTCGGGCATGCAGAAGCACGGGTAACATTTTTCTTTCTCCGAGTAATCACAATAGGAAACCTTGCGGTACGCTTAAACACTTGAGTTTGATTTCGCCTCCTCGGCTCCTCGGGACATCTCCTCAACCACCCACTCGACCATTGTCCTCAATTTCCTTGAATTTCGTTGGGTAAACTCCAATACCATCACTTCTCCAAGATGAAAAAACTCTTAACGTCGCTAAATAAGTATAATCAAAATAATTCAAATAGAAAATCCTACTATGGTTTCCCACGGAGTCACCATGAAGTTCAAATTTGAATCAAAGATCCGACGCATTTACGAAGAAAATGCTATCTCACATGGAGACACATATGTCTTCGAAGGGGTCTAAGAGATATCAAAGATGAAAGCCTCCATCGAATTCCACCACGAGCTGAAGCTACTATGTGGAGTCAAGGTCTTGCTATTCTAGACCCGCCTTTTCAATTTGGGATCGTCTACGGTGAAGTGAAAGAGCTTCTCTCAACTTATTGACATTCTCTGATTCACGACCGTCCTTCAGAAAGTCACATACATATAAAAATGATTCTCTTGGAAAAATAATCTCCCTTGAAGAAAATATTATTTTAAGTCTCAGCTAACATCATCACCAAGCTTCATGAAAAAGATTCAGTAAATGCAGAGACAAATTATTGCTAATTACCTAAAGTGAAAATTAAAGCAAAAATATTCTAATGAAGATGTTACTCCGTAATGGGAGATCTCATAGACGGTTGGATTAGTAATAATACGCACTTACACAATTGCCACAGCAGAGCGTGGCGATACGAACTAGTTGTTATTTATTGGAGAAACGTCAGTAAAATCTAACTATGGATAGCTCATAGCAGGTGGCAGATGCTATGAGAGAAACCCAAACTCGGTTGGATTGTGAATTTGGAATGCAAATAGCAAAGCTGTAAAAAGTACGAAAACTTTCGGAGTATTATGTCTTCTTGGCTAAAAATCCTAGCTTATATATAGAACAATGTAGCTCTAGCCAACTGCTAAAACAATATTATTAAAAGAAAAAATACAACCAAAAACGTTATGTCTGTCGATTTTTTTTGTAGTATAGTGTTTCAGCCATTAACCCCACTTCATAACCCTTCCATTATGTGTTCCCAATCCCACCCATCTAACTGTGCATCTCCATCTTCAGTCGTTGATCCACCAGTTGCAGTCCCATTCTTTTCACCATGATCTCCCACTTCACCCCTGTCAGTTTCTTCCTCATCCCCGATTCTTGATCCCATCATTTCATCTTCAGTCAAATATTTCGCGCTGCTTTGTTCAGTGATTGAACTCTCTGTCTCACCACAAGCATCCACTTCCATATCATGCTTTGATCTTCTAACTTTAGTGTCAATCCAAGACTCCTTCAAACTGCCAACCTCCTCTTGATCATGTTCAACCACGGCTGTTCCCAAAAAGTTCTCACCGATCATCTGCAAAGCCAAAATACCAGTACGTCTTTCATAGAAGTTTATAACCTAAAATATGTACAATTGACTACAACAGTATAGGAATTTTTTAATGCTATATAGCATTTGGTGCTATAGGTTCTTGTCTTTATGGTACAACTTGAAGTTGTACATTTAACGTTATGGTACAATTTCATATTTGTACCTATACTCTTTTGTACAAATTCTTTTATGGTACAACTTGAACTTGTACCTTTACATGATGATACAACTTTATCAACTTTAAGTTGTAAAGTTGTATCATAACATAAGGGTACAAATTTTTTTAAGGTACAACCTGAATTTATACATTTAACATTATGGTACAACTTCAAACTATACATTAAAGCACCAATTCTTTATAGTATAGTAAAAGTGCTCAGTATAGCTATCCGTAATCATCCGTCGCAAAGTCAGGAATTTGAAAGAAATGACTGATTTGAACAGTAGTAATTAAGGGAAGGGGCTTAAACTGTATCTGACTATTGTATTTTCTAAATTTAAAACTTTAGATGTAAATTTCAAACTCGCAAGTCAATTACCTGAGTCAAGTGAAGACCCACGAGGCAGGAGACGAGATTGGAAGCCTTGGAATCTGCAACCGATTGAGGAAGCCCCAACCGAACCATGGCAACGAACGATCTCAACGACGCGACCGAGTGCAGCAGAGCCAACGACGAGCTCGCTCCGTACACGATCGCGGCGTTCCACGCCGCTCCCAATGTCATCGCCGACAACAGCGCAACGGACTGCCACGCCACGTCCGGCGCCACCAAGCTCACTTTGTGGCTCTCCGCCGTGGACGTCACCGATAACTTGCTCTCCTTCACCTACGTATTATCCACTCCAATTAATCAACACGAATTCATAATGACGCGGATTAGGTTAATCATTAACTAATGATCTCGATTATCGATTAATCAATTACCTTTTTGGTTAGGATGGGGAGCAAAGCGGAGAGGGCGAGCATGTTCCCAACATCGGATAAAAACGTGAGCTCCACCGCCCACAGCAGCCTTCTCCCGGCGAGGAGGGCGGCGGCGAGGCCGGACACCGCGGAGGCGAGGCAGAGGATTGCGAGGTGTGCAGGCGGAGCGGTAAAGCCAGCGTTGAAATCAACCTATACACGTAATTAAAGGTTAAGAACCCAGGATTACGAAGAGATTAATTAACTGATCATACGCTTAATTTAATGATTGATTTAAGATTGAAGTTGGTACCTGGCCGCTCTGCTTCCTTCTATCCCATGAAACCTCCAGCCGCAACATTACGGAGAGCTCTCGAATCGATTCGATGACGAGAGACCGTTCGTCAGCAGGCGCAGGAGTCGTCTGGCTGTTGTTGTTGTTGTTGAAAGATACCGCAATTAGTGGGATGCGGCTAAGGTGGGAAGATAAAAACAGAGAGAGGGAAGTATGTGGAGTGCTAGGAAACAGAATTAGAAGAGGAGAAGGACGTGTGCGTGCGTGTGTGCGTTGATTAATTACTTCGCAAGTTATCCTAGACGCCGGTTGGTTAGCGTGGGGAGGCATAGTCGTTTGGATTGGGTGATTTGGGCTGAACCGTGTGCGTGTTGGGCTGGGGAAGAAGGTTGTGGGTTGAGGGAGTCGAAGCCCAACTCTCTCAGCCCAAATACCGGATGGTTTAAAGTTTTTGGCGTTTTTACGTAATTAGATGAAAAAATATATTATGCGGTGAGCGTGGATCGAACACGCGACCTTCAGATCTTCAGTCTGACGCTCTCCCAACTGAGCTATCCCCGCTAGATGTTTAATCCCCCTCTGAGCATTTATTTATAAATTGGGGTATCAGTCTTGGTTCACTATTCTATTACTTGAATTTTAATAAACTTGTTCATAGCTTCGGTTAACTTTTGCTTTACAAATACAAACCTTAAACAAAATTTTGGACAAAATAGTATAATTGGCATGACAACTGGTTAGATAGTGGATATATGGGTTATTCTATCGGAAATAGTTTTGATTTTACTCATTTCTACATTCGCACATAATCAAATTAGAAAAGGAATTTATATTCATATTTTATCAGAAAACATGTAAATTTATATATGTACACTAAATATTGAATATGTTGAGAAAACAATGACAATTTATAAACAATACACATATATATAATTGAGCAGTTTTGGATTGGATGATCGAGAAAATTATGTACATTCATTAGCTGTTCGAGTTTCAGCATCATGAAAAAAAATTCAATTATATTTTACCCTAATCTATTAATACATCCAATTCAAATGATTTCTTATGATTGTAGGGATTTTTGCCATAACTGAGGATAAAGTGAAATACCGAGTTGAGAAAAGGTATTACACTAACACTCTAAGTTAAATTGAGTAGCTCAGTTGGAAAATATCCGTTTAGGCTTTTTAGCCCTTCCCAAGTACACCATGACTTCTTGGGACAGCCATCTGCCTAATCCATAAGATGGATGGTAGAGCTGGAGAATTTGATTCACTAATGATCCGAATCAGGAATAGAGATCTGTGGAGAAGTGTTATTTTTGAAGAAGCGAATTTCTGTTATGGGAACTATATTCTATATTCATAATATTCATAAAATATCCAGAGATTCACGCGTAGAACTAGAGGCCAAAAATTATGATGCCCTACCTTCTAAACTCTCTAACTCCTGAAACGGAATTAAAGATTTGGTGGAGGATTAGACATTTGTGCCAACTACTCCCAATTGAGTAGTTAAATACATTGATGCCCTGAGAATCCTCTCTAGTCTCTAGGATATGGCGCATTGGCTTTGGCATAAGTTCTGGATCGACCAAATTTTGTTGTATAATAATTCAATACACCATATTTATTGTTGAAAAAATTTCGAATTCTTTCAATTTGACTCAATATCTTGAATGAGTTGTTCTACATAAATTTATTAGATAATTATAAGATAAAATTTGCTTTCGTAATAGTTAAATTTATTTATCAAAATGCATGCATATTTTATTTTTTTTGTAATGTAGGGACTACAACCATTCGATCCACATCGTGTCGCATAAACAAGTCGACTCGAAACCCCCTATACACCTTGACATTATGAAACCTACTAATTTTTTATCTAATTATGATCCTTGCATTTTATTCATATTTTTCATGCGCTACTGGGGTTTGTTAGTCGCTCGGTTCCATTATAACTGCAACATTTTATCCAGTTATCGGTTAATCATTAGGTAGTCTGTGATTTGAGTTTGACTCGTTGCTTATGTTGTGAACGAGAGAGGAAAACAAAGAGAAGAAGGAAAGAGTGACGAGTGTGAACTGAGTTGGAGGAAAGACGAAGAGGGTCTCACCAAAAAAAAAAAAAAAAACGAATAGGGTCAAGGGGGAAGGCGATTGTTTGTTAGAGAGTTTGATTTGGAGGGACGTCGTCGTTTTTTGGGAGAGAAAAATACATATTTATACTCAGTTAGATTTCAGTTTAGCTGTTAACTGACCATTCAGTTATCGGTTACATGAAAGTCATATCAGCTTAGTGATAGGGGTGGAGTTTCGGTTACCAATTACCGGTTAACCGGCTGGTTAAATAGATAACCGACCGATTATTCACAAACCGATAACCAAAATTCAATCGGTGTTCGGAGGCTGGCACAGATGGATTTGGTTTTGGAGGTTGTTCGGTTAACCAAAAACCGAGATAACTGAAGCCTAAATCCCTATTTCGGTCGGTTGTTGGTAAGAGGGGTCGGCAGTTCGATTAAGCGATATTCGACCGATCGGTTATCGGTTATAACCGAACTAACCGAAACTCCACCCCTACTTAGTGATAATTGCACCGTTAACTTATAGTTGGTTACCGATACCGTTAACTGTCGATTATGGTTAATCCACTATTAACTAGCCGGATATCCCTTCTATGTGCTCCATACTAATTTTGATCGTGAGTACATATCCAACTTGATCATCATACCCACCTCTAATATTACTAGTAACCAGGACAAAGAGCAGATGGAAGACATTCTATAATTTGGGGTGGAACATGAGAGGCTAGCATCATCTAGGGTACCATCCCCAATAGTTAAAAGGAAAAAAGAGTAAAAAACAGTCGTCCCCTACCGGTTTGCTTGCTTGCTTCATGATTCCAACATCTTAAAAGCACACAAGACAGTTACAGAGAGAGAGAGAGAGAGAGAGAAGGGTTTTTTTACTATGGGAGGGGGGACAAAAGTGGGTTAGGCGGATGAGAGATTCCCTCTTCGAGTAGTAATTAGGGTATGTTGCTGCCCACGCCATGGTCAGTGCACGATGCTGAGCAAGCTGTTGCAGAAGAAAACAGAGAGGGACGATACAACACAAGTTTGATTTCTCGCTTTATAACACCAATTTGTTTTTTTATTTATAAATTTTACCAAAGTTTATAACGAGAATCTAATGGCGAAAGAATTAAAGTAATACCTCAATGGATTCTGTCCACAGTGTTCCCCCATGAAAGAAACTTGCAAGAATCAGACTAGGATTCGTTGGATTGATATTATGAGAACATCAATATTTATGGCATCCTCATTAGTCCACTATGATCACAAATGAATATGCTTCATGAACTTTAATCACATGCTATTACGAATAGACATCAATTTATCATATATGATAACTCGAATGGTTGAGAGAATTTCAAACTCCTCACACAATTTCTTCCATGGCCCAAAACTCAAGAGGCACTACCCGTCGGCGGTTTTGGACCCGGCCCGATTTGATATTTGGAGAAAGTTATAATGGATGTAGAGTGGTGCGAACGGTTTTCCCCCCATTTCTTCCAGAAATACAAAAGGACCTCAACAGCCCGACCCCCTTCATTAAAAACCCTGGTCCCTGCGGTTTTCTCGACAGCTTCTAGCAGTACACCACGCCATGTTTTCGTTTCCCCTCTTTCTCTCTTCCTCTGATTTGTTGGCTCCAAGCAACGCCCAGCAGCAAAGCTAACTCCTCATCATCTCCCTCTGTCTTTTATCACTAGAGAGAGAGAGAGAGAGAGAGACAAAAAGGCAAGCAGGGCCAGAAACCCACATGTTGCATAATCATCATGTAGCCATTCCCCCTCCCTTCACCATTGACTACAGGAAAAAGACCATTTAATCATGGGAAATTCTGTGTTTAAAAGTGTGTTTTCCGTGTTTAATAGTTTTAGTCATGGTAAAACTACCGTAATATATACCTCCGTGTCTAATTGTACAGGTCACAGGATATATGTACCGTGACTAGCTATAATTATTCACGGTATAATTTCCTGTAATAATTTGTACCTATTAATCACGGGACCCTCATGACTAATACCAAATATTGCCACACAAAACCAACAAAAAAACTCAATTAGAGACAGGATGCGCACCTTTTAACACAGTAAATACTGTGACAAAATTGGTTCCCGTGACTAGATGGCAATCATTAGTCATAGTATTTGGTTGGTTCTACCGTATCTAGAGACTAACAATTGGTCATGGTTTTTTATTATGAATAATTATCAATCACACTATAAACAATATTTTCATGACACGTAAAATTTCGTATATGAAAATCAATAGTTCAAATGCCACTTATTGACTATATTATAGCAAGAAATTACGATATAATAAAATTAATTACAATCCCAATTCCAATCAATCTTACCAAATCATCGAAAATTATCTAAATTTTTTTTGTCTATACTTCTACAAAATATTCTTGAGTAGCTACAATTTCCACCAACAGCTGAATGTACATTACGCTACTCTAGAGTTCAAGTAGAGATGAAAGAGAACACAATTTCACGAAAAAGACCAAAGAGATTCACAAAATCACACTACTCGTGAAGAATACTAAGGTAGAGATGATACAAAGTACACATGGATATGTTTTGGGCATCAATAAATATAGCTGGACAACATCTCTTCTTTAGCTTTCTGTAGGATAAGACCAGCAGTAAATACCCTTTATTCACAAAATCTTGCAAATATAACTAGCGCAGTAACAACTTCCTACTAATAGGTAAATCTGGTTTCTCATTGTAGTACCAAACCTCCAATAGACAACTGATTCTTCTTCAACTCATCAAATTTGTAAACTACCAATCCGTAGTTGTAATGCTGAAAAACCAGTATAAAATACTTCATATCTAAGAGAAACCCTTTGAACCCATGGCAACTAAAAGCCCCAGAAAGAACCAGCATTTCAAGTTCCTTAAATGGGCAACGAACTTACCATGTATATGCCATGAACAACCACAACAAAATGATCAGATGTGTCATCACTTTGCCAACGATGGCATTCATTGCGGCAGCTACAATTGCAACCTTAAGCCTAGCAGCGTCTCTATAATCCTCTTTATACACAACATAACTGAAACTGCATAGACACAATTAGAACATGTCAATATAGGAAATAGAGGAGATAGAACCACAAATACTAGTAGAGACAAAGGCCCTACCACCAGTACCACAACTACTACTAGAGCCAGGAGCTGCATTAGAATGTCCGCCATCATGAGGAATGGACTTCTGCAAGTTACAAACCTTCAACAATCTCGCCCCAGCTTGTAGTTGTACCTGTAAAATCATTGGCAGAAAGAAGCACATAACTAGTGATTAAACTTTCTGGTATTTGTTTCAACAAGCTAGGCAGTGGTTACCATTCTGTAATCATCCCAAGATTTCTAGTCCATTAGTCTCATAAGCAAATCAACCATCATGTAAAGCACAATTCTTAGCACTTATTGTTAAATTAATTTGATTTTCTAGATTACATCATGAACACTTTCTCATAATCTAATCTAGATTTGCCCATGTATAATAAAAGGTGTTTTGAGTCCATTATTTAATGACAAAGATATCAACATACATTTTGTAGAACTTAAATGAAACTCGTTCATAGCTAACTTTTGCCAACATGTTATCTTGTACTTGGTGCATGAAAGAGCAATAGTCTTCATCAATGCTGCATAGACAGTGAAAACAATTATATGATGCATACATAAAATTGAAATCTAGACATGTGCGATGGATGTGAAGCATTCTAAGAGAGGGAATATATATATTTTTCCATATTTGAGAGTTGATGCCTGCTATGTTGAACCGTGAAACTACCTTACTGAGCTATGCTCCAACAATATGTGCCAGAGTTCCTAAAGCAATAATATTGAGCATCTGGATCTCCCATCTCAGCACCTTCCACTAACAAACCAGCACCTCTACATCATTGAAACTAAACAAACAAAAGCAGGAAAGAGTCACCATACATCTACTAATAGTGTCACTATGGCACGCTCATTAGGAAGAGGGATTGCAAAGCCACAAAGAGATAGTGACTCCTACTCAACATAAAGCAAAAACATACATCATGTTGTGAATTTCTTTATTTCACTGTTGTACGAGGAAAAGGTGAAGTAAGCCCATTGATCTCTTCCAACTCACTTGAGGGTGAAGCTTAAGTATCGATAAGAGCTCATAACACAACTACTAAAGCCCCCTGAAAAAAGAAGGGGTGAAACCATAACTCAATTCCCTAATGAGCAATTCGGCAGATAGGAAATTGATGCAATGTTGAGCAAGATGAGTGCTATTGTGCTAACATAATTCGCCAATGAAAAGAAAGGAACTAGAAGTGCAAAACAACATCACCTAAGTAGCAACGAGATCCATCTAGCATTCCAGTTTCAGAAATTAATCACATGAGAAAGAAACTTCAAGAACACCCAATTCTTAACGAGATTCACTTCGAACAGGAAACTTTAACTATCCTGGACTAAGCAAAATCAAAGCAACAGCTCCACATAACTAAAAAGGTTAATCTCTAACTTTATTATCACCCAGCATATGAGAAACGAACTTCATGTGGGTTAGATATGTGGATCCTTCCTCATGAGGTGAGGGCAGGGCAAAGTTTAAAATGAACACCAATGGAACGGAGTGGGCTTTTTGGGGTTTCTTCTCCTTTCCTCCAACTGTGTTTCGCTTTTCACTAGCCAATCAAACACAAGCTCAATCTGAGTATAAAAAAAATGTTAGAAATCACGGTAGGGGATCAAATCCATGCACCATGCTCCATCAAAAGGAGATAGGTTTACTTCAGAAAGCTGGAAAAATCTACAATATGATCAATTACAAACCCTAATTCACCACAAAGCCAAATTTTCAACTCCAAATTCGAATTAAAGCATGAAATCAGATCAAACCATCCCAATAATCGGAAAGAGGAAAAGGAGTACAATACATTGAGTGCCACCGAGATGAAGGGGCCGAGAATGGAAGAAGTGAAGGCGGATGGAGAAGGGGGGTTGATGCCAACTAATCTTCCTGGCCATAAGCGCATCTACCTTGTCTTTGTATGAGTTAAAAAAGGAGGCGATGAAGCCGCTTGTAGTGCAGGCGGAGGTAGTGGGCACCTGGAACAAAGATGCAGGGATTTGTGTGTGGGTATGGGCTATGGCTTGGTTGAGCGGTAGAGGAAATGACAGAAAAGAAGAAACGAGCGAGTGGATAACAACAACGCCGTATAGGGAGGGCAAGGGGGTCGACAGGGAGGAAGGCGGAACGACAATCAGAAGGGGAGGGTGGCGAAGTTTTATAAAGCAGAAGAGAAGAGAGGTAAGTTATGCTGCCGTTTCAATTGTTCTCGATAATAGAAATTGCGGGAAAGCCAAAATTAGAGAATTGTGAATCCAAATATTTTTGGAGCCATAATCTATCTAGATATCTAGATCTAGATAATAAATAAAAGCTGAATGATGAAAACTGTTGCTCCATTTCAAATTTCCTGCAACGAGAGTGATTATAGGAATGACATTTTAGTCTTCACAATTGCTTATTTTTTTATTCATAAAAAATGCATGCATTGGGATTTGAACCTTGGTCTCTTTAAAGGCAAGTAAGGATCATAACCATTCACACTAAGTATATTTATTGTATCTATTTAAATTCAAACATACACGAACCTAAATTATGAAAATCATATGACTTTTTTAACGATTAGTTGGCCACTGAATCTCCCGTAAGTACTTATTTGGTGTTTTAATACTTTGATTGTTTTAGTTGTAGTTTAATACTGAATTTAAATTTCTATCTATTTTATAAATATACAATAACCCTAAAATTGCAGCCCAAATATCACTGGTTTGAATATTGCATATCGAATTGCAATATTAAACATGTAGAAGCAATATCGACTTCTTAAATTAATATTATTTTTCAGAATTACTATGGAGAAATTATATCTTTGTGCAAACTATATGAGACTGGTTCTTTTAATGTTTTAGTCGGGATAACCGCTACATTTTAAACTTCTTCATAATCTGGCATGATTGGATCCAATGATCATTATACAAGATTGTGTTTAATAGGGTGGCTCATTTCACCACTTTTTGGCGTGTTAATGAATTTGTAGGACAATGACAGGTCTACATCTACACTCATCACAATCTACACATCATATAAATGTGAAATGTGAAATGAGAAAATAGGGATTCCATTTCAAATTTGATGCGTACAGAGCAATTTTTTAGGGGTAAATTTAGAAGATGCCAGTGCGGTCGGTCTGTTGAGCACGAAAGTAAAAATATGTTTTCATTTAAACGAGCCCAAACTGTTATTTGGCCCACTAATCGTGCACCCATCGCCAATGCAGTCAAATTCGGGATTTTGATCGTAAAATCGTAGGATTTTAGGATTTTACTTAGGGATTCCGATCTTGATTTTACTATAAAATCGGTGGACCTTAAAATCGGGACTAAAATCGTTAAAATCGTAAAATAGTACCGAAATCGGGATTTTGATCGTAAGAGAACAAAATAGGTGGTTTGAGCCAATTTAAAATAAGTATAACTGTTTCAGCGGAAAGGGCAATGGAATCTTCTCAGATATTTTTCTATTAGAAAAATATTCAAAAATAATAAAAATAACCAAATTAGGGTTCGGTTAATCTCTTTCCCTTCACCCCATTTAACTTATTGGTAAAACACCTGTCCTAATATTGGAAGTATGTAAGAACTAACATCATTATTAACTAATTAATTTATTAATGAATATATTTGTACCAAGCCACTAACATTACTTATTTTATTGGAGTTCAATTATTTTTAGTTTTAAATCATACTTAGTAGACGATGTCAAAATATTACTTTGAGTTAAACAACCTAGACATAACATGAAAATAAGAGCCAAACCCATGAACTATATCCCTTCATCATGAATTATTTTGAGTTATACATTAAATAACAATTAAAATAGTGATTTTGGAACATTAATCTTGAGAATTATCTTATGGAAAAAAAATCTTCTGAATTATCATTTTAAATGCTATGTGTCTTTGTGATATTAATAATTTACCTTATTAATATTCTTATATGCTATGTTCTATATGGTACTTAAAATCCTACGATTTTACGATTCGATTATACGATTTTGATTTTACCCCAGTTTTCGATTTTAGGTAAAATCTCGATTTCAACTGCTTTGCCCATCGCAGCCTCTCCAAATCTTCCTATTCTACTCGCCGGGTCATCTCCTCCACTACAAAATATCTTCTCATGTACTCAAAGTTCTCACTGAAACCTAATATCTACAACTTAGGCGCAGAGGGAGCAACCGATGGATTGTAGCGACCCCCACTATTTTGATAGCTAATCAAGAAGAGCGCGTTTGTTTAGTTGTATGGTGATTCACTTAATTAACAATTTTTATTTCGTTGACAGCCTCCTCTCCGCAGTTGTATTGTGTTCACGAAGATCTGAAGGCGCAAGTGCAACAGGTCCAGGGGTAAACAATATGTATAAAGCGTTGGCCAAATTGAATTGAGTCATTCTACTTGGAATATGAAGATTTTTGCTTAATTGCTTTGGTTCGTGATGCAACTATGTTATGTTTGAAGGTAGACCAATGCAAACAACAGCACAGCTCCAGGGCTATTCTGCACATTAGGTAGTTGGGGCATTAATTGATAATTATTTGGGATTATTCCTACAAGTACATAATTTGGAACGTGCCATTATATTGCATTGATTAATAGTTGTTTGAGATTTTTCAAATGAGTGATTTGACATGTTAAACTCTCTTATTTTTGAAAATGGAGTCTTCGAAGTGGAATATGAAGATTTTGGATTAAGCTTGGTTTCGTAACGCCCTTATGGGTGTTTATTCTCTAAAATGCAGCTGTCTTTCAAAGTGCCCGTTGCAAATGGCAAGTCAAGATACAACGATGGTACCGGTACACGTTTATATCATTAGTAGGTAGCAGATTGTGTCCGTTCTACTATATCATTTAGCTAAATACTTAGTTGTTCTTTTCAACTAAAAATTATGCTTAAATGCTGTGATTGGCCTCGGAAATGTATGTCTTTGCATTAACTGTTAATGATTGTGAGTTTTGGTTTAATGGTGAAAAGTCCATTTATTTAGAAGTCTAAATTGGGCAAACCTATTGGACAATAGGAATGCCATACATTAGTGTCGTGGGAGGTTTGTTTGATGTCTCAGGGTGTTAGATTTTTAAGAAGGTTGTTTGTTGTGGCAGAGAGTCCCTAAAGCTAGCGAGGTATTCCTATGTGGGCTTTTTCTTTGTTTGACTTTTTCTCGCCTTTTTTCTTATCTCTTTTTCTATTTTTGGTTTTTGTGTGCTACCTTCAGTTGCTACGTCTTCATTTGTGAGCCATCTATACTTTTCTTATTCAGTGCCTAAAAATCATATATACTCGATTGCATAGTAGTTACTAATAGATACATTTATACCAATAGAGAGATTTTAAGTTTTATCAGTTGTTAGTTTTAATATTTACTTACATTGGTTGTTTATGTAGTTTTCTTTGTAATATTTCTCATTATACAAATAATTACTATGGCTACGTAGTTGTATAAGTGGGGGTTGGACATGATAGTTCTTAGAAGCATCAATACTTGAAGGTTATTATAATGATCAAATTCTAAAGTTATGGTTTGCCATCGACTTGCTTGGAGCATTTCAATTATGCATCAATTGTTCTCTCCGTGTAGTTAACTCTCAGACAAATCGAAAATCTTGCTGATATGTGCTTGATTGTAGTTAAATTTAGGGTTCTACTACATTGTTGCTTTACTCTTTTTTCGTGGTTGAGTCTGCTTCAAAAATTTAGTTTGATTTTAGAAAATTTTGCTTCTGCAGTCCTGTCTTGCCACCAACGCTTTCAATAGATGGAGACGGGAGAGGCGAATGCTATTTTTGTGTTGTTGTTGCTGGTTTAGGGATCGGTTTGTGAAGAAGAGGGAGAAGAGAGGGGGAAAGGGAAATGCAGGAGAGGGGGATAACTCTTTTCTCCGACAAAAATGGAGTGAAGAAAGGAATTATGATCAGTAAGAATATGGTTATCTTACATAACGGTCTCTATTCTGTTTGAATTGAGCTTGAGAGGCAGTGATAAGGACGAGCTGCAACCAATTCATAGTGAGAAGAGAGCTATGAACTGTGATCATGTCTTATTTCAAGTTAGAAGGTAGTTTCAGTATAAGGATTATTTAATTTGACAAGTTGTTTCGTCGATGATTCTTGGTAATTTCAGTGCCATTCTAGCCAATGTTTAGTCTGTAATTTTTGAGAATTGATGTGCGAGTAATGACTTTCACTTAGCTTCAACTATTATGTGTGTATTTATTGGCATGTGATAGAATTCTCTTTTCCTTTTCATTGAATTCATTTTCATACTCTAATTGTATTATTTGTACATAGGCAAATCATGCTTGAGATGGCAACTCGCTGATATGGCTGGTGCAAGGAATGAAGCCATCATTAGAATTCAGACCGACAACGGGGAGGGATGCCCAGGACTAATTCAATGATGATTGATGATGGTATAATAAAAACTGCAGTCTGCATCAGCACCAATTTCTAGGCCTAAGTAAAGGTATTCAACCCAGAACTCTGCTTAGCGCTAAAAATTGTCCTCACCCAACCTTGATCCTGTTTGACCCACTTCTGAAGAGTCAAGATATATGACTAATCCTCCCCGTTCGTATTTTCTTATTGACTCTTTCTGGCCCTGTAGGTTGGGGCGGGTCGGGAAGAATTGGATTAGTGGGTCGGTCCTAATCAAATGGAATCCCAATCCCTTCACTCTCACTTGCTTTCTCTCCCATTCCACAAGTGGGTAACATACAGTAATCCGGCCAACGGGCCGGGTAATAAGCTAGTTTAGGATTGTAGAGCCAAAAGTTTCTAGAGCCAAAAGTTTGGGTTGTAGAGCGGGAAACAAAGGCGGGAAGATGGGAGGGTTTGCAAAAATTAATGGTAACAATTTAATACGGATTGCAATTCGTGAACCAATTGATAGGTTTTTCTAACCTCAATTATGGAGTTGTCTTATACAAAAGGAAGATAATTTGAATTGATTTAAAAATATGTTTAGCCAAATTTTATTGCTTTGTGAACTAAAATTTATTTTTTTAATACTTTTGATTATTTGCAAAAATAATTTTTACATTGTTCATGGTAATTAACCGTGACTAACAATTAATCACGGGAAATGAATACTAAAAATTTGTTAAACTAATTACCGTGACTAGAACTAAACAATCAGTTACAGGAAATTTTCCCATGACCATTAGTACACTTCTTAGTACGGGAAAATTTCCCGTGAAAAAGATACCGTGTCTAAAAAACTGTTTTCCTGTAGTTGTTAATTTCCTCGTATGACATATTTTTCATTTCAAATTGAACACCAAAAAGAAAAAATGTTTTGACAGAGGAAATTTAAGGCATAGGGAATATTATGAAGGAGGTTGTGGGTAGTTTCGTGGGTCGCCCTTCATTCAATGTTCTCTCTCTTTGATGCTTTCTTTTTTGGGTAGTTGAGATATGTTTTTAATGCTCTTCTCCCTTCCCTCAACTGTTTAAATAGACCCCTTCTTAATTCCCTCTATCTCTCTCTCCAAAGTCCCATTGGCCATTTTTCTCCCTTCTCCGCTGTTTTCTTCTCTGTTTTTGGGTTTGAAGTTCTTCGTTTTCTGATGTGAAAGTGGTTCAGTGTGGTATTGGCGCGGTTCACTCAGACGGATAAACCGACGCAAAACTCTCGTAATCGCATGTATTTCTTTTTTGGGTCAGACCATTTTGATTGAGCCGTGCCAATATCTCAATGCTTCTTTCATCGTGGGTCTTCTCGCCGGTTCCTTTCGCAACCACTTATCTTTGAAGCAAGCTACTCTGCTTTTATGGCCTACTCTGTTTTCTTCCTGATCTGATTTTCGTTCGGTGTTCTTCAGGTTTCCCGCGCATGTTTCAGAATTCCTGGCAGGAGTTTTTGTTAGCTCGTGAAGCGGCGTCGTATGCTACATAAGCGGCAGGGGAATTTTTTCTTCAATCAAATGAAAGAGTAAAGTAATGATAGTGTGTTTGCCTATGATTGTTTGGAACAAGGTATATAATAGAGTATTATTATCCTACACGAATTTAATTAATTCTGATTTATAGTAGACAACTAGACATACTAAATCTCCCTAGTATTTTTTGTACAATAGCGAGACTGAGATAGTTAGGCATTGTGACCAAATCAACACATGATTCAATTTAATTTATTTGTTATTGTGTGACCGATTCCAATGTTATAACTTGTTGCTTTCCAACTAGAACAATTGTAGACAGGAATTACAATTAGAATGGAATGAATTTGATTATGAAACATATTTGTTTCCACATTAGCTATATTCTCAAGCTTGATTGAATTGAATTCGATTTTAAACCCAAACAGAACATAATAAATCAGTCATCCATTAAGGATCCAAAATGAAACCAAACAAGCCGGTGCCTATTTCTCCAACTTCGTAATTATTTTGTGGTGAAAAAGTAAATAGTAAAAGTGAAGGAAAGACACTCCCAATAAATGAAAATGAGATGAGATGATATGGTGAGTTTTTTTTTTTGTTAAAATCATACATTTTGATATCGCAATTATAGCCGTTTCCATTCACATTCCCGTGTGGTAATTTTTTTCCCATGGTCTATAAATTGGGCTAATCACAAACTGATAATCTTTTGAAATGCTATATCTTCTTATCAAACTAGTCGTTGTACTTGTTTTTTTTTTTTAATGCAAGTCCATTATGGGTTGTTTGGAATCAAAATTTGAATGAGACAATTCTATCAAATTGCCTAGAAATGAAGTAATTCTGTCAAATAACATCATTTGGCTATAGAAAATGGGAATTCAACAATTGAGGTGGGTCAATTTGAATTGTCTTGTTTTGTATCAATTGGAATTGACACAAGAGGATATGAATTTTGAAATGATGTGTCTTTTCAGAGATGATCTAATCTTAAGATAATTGGATCAAATGATCTCATTTCATAAATCCATTACTACTCCTCTTGGTTCTTGTATATTGACATCTCAAGTGTTACACATATTTGACGTTGTATTATGGCATGCGTTATTAACCCGATTCGCTATCGTTTGCGGACGAACCATTGAACCACGGCCACCCATGGCTGTTAGTTGGGCTTGGGGAGCGGGGTAGTAAATGAAAGATGGTGAGGGGACAAAGGCCTTCAATAAAAAGGGGAGAAATTAGGTGGGTAAACAAGGAGAGTATGAGTTGTTTTCTTTTCTTCCTGTGAACACATTTATTTGTGTCTCTGCACAACTTTTTTTAAAAAATAGGCAAAATACACTTGTATAGCCATAACTTTCACGTTTGTGACAAATATAGCCATAATTATTCGAAAATCAAAAATAGCCAATTCCGTCCATCTCTTTAACGGTGTTATATAACGGTATGACTGGACTAACAGAAAATGCTGAGTTGGCAATATTTTGTCAATAGGTGGAATTAACTGAAACAAAAACAAAAATAAAAAGCAATTAATTAAAAAATTTTATTTTCTCTCCCCTCTCTCCTTTCCTCTTCCGCTGCGAATAATGCCTCCCCTCTCTCCATTCCCAAATCCAACATTCAAAACCAAAATCCCAAATCTCCAGATCTAGAAAACTCCTCCTCGATCCCTTTTTCACCACTGCATCCTCTTCTTCTCTTTCTCCACAGACAACGATCTATCAGTCCACTCCCATCTCCTAGCTACAGAACCCGCCGGCTGGTTCCCGCCGCTCCGAACCGAGCCCTGTCGCCACCGGTGCTTCCAATTTTGCAACAAGTTCCTTCCTTCCTCAATGGACCACAAAGAAGCGAGCCAAAGAAACAGCAAGATGATATTCAATCGCCACCGTCGGGGATGGAGGAGGAAGAAGAAGGCGAAGATCACTATGAAATAGAGTCGCCACCACCGCAACAGGAGACCGATTCAATTCAGCAGTACCAATTGGAAACGCAGAACAACCACACCATATCTCACCCTCCCCCGCCTTCCCTTCTTCACTACCACTCCCCTTCCTCCTCCCCTCCTCAACCGCCGCATCAGCATCAGCAGCAGGCAGCGGAGTCTCCTCCCCAGCTCCGGCGAGTGATGGAGGCGCCGTCCCATGAGTCCCCGCCCATCGCCCCTATGCCGGTGGCTTCTGGGCTTGGGAGACAGACCACCACGCAGAGGCTTCATAGACCGAGGTCGTCGCCGTCGTGAGGAGGAATGATGGAGCCAGAGACTACTCCGCCGCTCTTCTACTCTCTCGCTCTGGCGATTTTTGAGCTTCCTCCAACAAGAACCCTACAGTCACTGGGTTTCTCCTTCCTGTGGAAGAAGACAGGGCGGGGTATGGTGGAGTACGCCAGAGCTTTGGAGGCCACCGCTGACGAAGCGGCGGATCTAACAGCTTTCAGGAGAGCGGAGAATATAGGGGAAGAAGAAGGCTGGTGGAGAAGTTGCAGCTGTCGCCGCCGCTGGGAAACGTGGATTGGGAAGACGATTGTTGTTGGGAAAGGGATTTTGGAGAGCTTCTTTTGGGGTTATTTGCTGAATCAATTTCATGGGCAACTGCTCCTCCTCCAGGAATTCAAACAGAAGAGGTAGGAGAATGGAAAGAAGAAAAGAAAGGGAAATGGATTCTGTTGGTGGGATTTGAGTTTTCTTCAATTGGATTCTGTTGGTGGTAGATCAGAGGAAGGATAATGGAAAGAAGGAAAAAAAAGGGGCAGTGGTTAGGGGTCTGGGAAGGGGAAAATTAAAATTTTATTTATTTTTTAATTTTATAATTAATTAATTTTATAATTCAAAATGACATGACAATGATTTGATGACTGGTCGCTGACGTGTCCGACGATTTGGCATCCTAGTCAGCCAAATGTTAATATAACTGACGGAGTTTCTAACACCGTTAAAGTTTCTAACGGATTTGGCTAGATTTGTCACACTACCCTCAGTTTTTTGGGCTATTTTTGGTTTTCGAATAATTATGGCTATATTTGTCACAAACGTGAAAGTTATGGCTATACAGGTGTATTTTGCCTAAAAAATATAATTTTACTGGCCATGCTGCTGCTGCTATCACTTTGGCAGTCAGACAAAGATTCCCCTCTCCCTTCTCATTCATTTCTCTCCTGTCTCCCCCCTTCTCTAGTTAAAATTAAATTTACTTCCTCTCATTTTTCACTGCTTCTCATTCATTGGTATGCAACAACTGGTTCATGGTTTTGAACCTATAGCTCATGTTCTTGAGCCACCTTCCATGGCCAGAAGTTGATCACTACTGTGGAAAACAATAAGAACTGCTAAAAGGAAAGTCCAACTGGTGCTTCATCCATACCCTTCTTCTATAGCGTATATTAATGCTGTAGGTGGATGGATATATGCGATAAGACATGTTGTTGGAAAGGAAAGGAGAATTTAAAGAGCTGTCCTTCATGCACACATATACCCTAGATAAGCAATGGTGGTTGCTACCTAGCTAGTTCGTGATCTTTGGCACTATTCATTAGCTTTCTGGTCTATTCTTTCATTCGAACGTACGTAATGGCTACTAACCCAACTTCACAATCTTCACTAACAAAACAAAGAGAAAGCTATATTCTTAAAGGGGAACAAGAGAGGCAAGGAGTTGCAGCAAAGCTAATTACTAAGGCTAGTGATTAGGATCCCAAATATTTAGGCTTGGCTAGGCCATTAATAAGTTTGTAACCACTAGCAAAAATCCGTTCGTTATCGCTTCGCCTATCAGAAAATAAATATTGTAAAGAGTAATAGCTTTAATGTTGACTCAAAAGTGAAAGTAATCTTATTTCATTCTTAATCATTATTTTCTTAGGTTGTTATTTACAAAAGTATATGGTCGATGAACTTGCATAAGATAGAAGGGTTGTCGAATAGATGATTTATGTTTAAACTTCTTTCACAACGCTATTGTATCGATTTGTATGACTAGTAGTTGATCGCTGTTAGCCTGTTACTTTAACAGAATAAAGCAGTTTCTCTGGATCTTTTCAAAAAGTATTAAAAACAGTTGAGTGTTTAGCTGAAAAGTTATCAGAATTACTTTAGAATATAAGAGATAATATAAAATGACTAAAAAAATTTCTAACATAAAATATGAATACAAATTCTAAAAATAAAAAATTATTTAAAACGGATCACGTTAGATTAATTTCATATTAAATAATACTATTTTTGAATTTATTTTTTTATTACGATATAAATGAAAGAAAATTATGTTTTCTAAAAGAATAATATTTTGTGACTATTTTGTATTTTCAAATCGGAGCTTCTGCTTTTAAGTTACGAAAAACTACAGCTTTTTAAAAAGCAAAACTTTAGAGGTGTTTGACTTGACTTCAACTTTTGAAACATAAAACTTCTAAAATTCCGGCCAAACACAGTCGTACTGTTTTTTTTTTGTTTGTTTGAGGTAATCGTGGTTCTCCTTTATGAATATTTGGATTGATTGCAGGTTTGAGGAGGTTCAACTCGCATTGATCGGGTCAAATTAGGTTGGATATCCATAGATTTGAGTTAAATTGTCTTTCTCAAACAAAAGGAAAAAAGCGAAAAGAAGAACTCTAAAGCTAAAACTCGCTACCGACTCAAACTCGTCAACACCAAGTTCAACTCGCTTTGACATGGTTGAACCAAGTTTTGGGCAAATTCGCACCTGGCACACCCGCCAATTACAAAAACATATAAAACTCGCTCCCTGCGGAAACCTGTAAAACCAGGTTCAAGTCGCTTTGGTCAGGTCGAATTAGGTTGGATACCCATGTGTTTGGACTCAATTGTCATTCTCAACCTAAAAGAAAAAGATAAAAAAGAATACTAAAGCGGATAAAACTCCCTCACGACCCCAAACTCTCAACATTGCGTTCAACTCGCTTTGACTGGGTTGACCCAATTTTAAAAAATTCACAATTTATCCAACCTGTCAATTACAAAAGAGGATAAAACTTACTCACGACACGAAACGTGTCAACAATGGGTTAGAGTTCCATTGTCATTCTCAACGAAAAGGAAAATGAAATAAAAAAATAATAAAGCATACAAAACTCGCTTTCGATCTAAAATTGGTCCACAATATGTTCAACTGCTTTTGACCAATTTTTTTAACAAATTAACACTTGGTCCAACCTGCCAACTACAAAAGCAGATAAAGCTCGCTCACAATACAACACTTGTCAATACCTTAGATTCAGGTTCAATTGTCTTCCCAACCAAAACTAAAAAAGAGAAATTTATAAATACTAAAGTCGATTTCAAGTTGCTTTGACTGGATAGAATTAGTTTCAAGTCTGTTTCAAGTCAGTTTCATGCTCAACAAAAAAAAAAGTGAAAGAAAAAAAATACTAAAGCGGACGAAACTCGGTCCCGATACAAAACTCACCAACATTGAGTAGATCTGGTATGGAATTTTGCTAGCGGGAATGGAAAACGGTGGAGGGGGACAATTTAGAATTCCGTTGACAATGTTTTGAGAAGTTTGTGAATTGGTGCGCGATGTTGATGGTTGGACAAAGCATATCTACTATGGATCTTTGGTCGCGACCATGGCGAAGGGTGGAAGAGGACAACTCAGGATTCCACCGACAGTATTTCGAGTTGAGTTGGGAAATGGTGCGAAAAGGCGATGATTTGGGTTCAAGTTAGAATACCCATGTTTTTGGGTTCAATTGTGATCATGCTCAACAAAAAAGAAAAAGAGAAAGTGACATGCTAAAACACAACACCAAACTGCGACCAAGTGTAATTGCAGTCCGGAAATGCAGTAAAGTGGCAAGCTCTATTTGTCAACCCGGGGTCTAGATCTACTGCCTACTCTGTGATTATCTATTATCTAGCAAACTAAGTTGAGTGATTGTGATTTTAACTAAAAGCAGTAAGAAAGCAGAAAATGGTTCAAAGTTCTTTAACAAGGGAAGAGTCACTCGGGAATGAGTCCCCCTAGCTCCTTAGTTAGGTCAAGGTTGTAATTATCCTGGGTTGATTAACCGTTGATTAAACTGTGAAAGATCCAACAGTAGCTTAGAATCTCTTAAGCTGACCAAGCCCTCTCAGGCAGACTAACTGGCAAGCGACTAACCTTCACCAGGATAGACTGCTGAGGCAATAAGCACAAAACTCCACTACTGGAATTGGGTTCCAGTACAAAGCAGTAAATCGATTAACTCTCGTATAATCAATCTAACACTACCGATTGATGAAGCTCTAACAACCTAATCAGATTCTATCTATCTCAGGTTGCAGCAGAAATCAAGAAAAGATGATCAGACTTCAATTGACTCAATGAATCATGCATCAATCGATTATAACCAATCAGTATATCAATCCCAAGTCATTACAATCAAGATTCCTAACACATGGAACTAGGGTTGTGCATACCCAAGTGAGAGAAGGTTCTACTCCATAGAGAGAGAGAGAGGAAAACAGAAATCAGAGTAGTCATACTCATAACGATGAGGATAATCTGCTCTGGGATGTCGATCTTCACTCCTAGGGACGCAATCTGGGCTTCAATGGTGAGAAATCTACTCCAAATAGCTCCTAGGGTTTGTTCTTCGCACTTTCTCTCTCTAAAGCTATGTTTTTTGCTCAAAAACTCGATTCCCTCTCCTTTGGCTCGAATCTGCCTCAAAAAACCCGATACTGGGCGAAATATGGGCTGAATTACGGTCGTAAACATGGTCTGCCTGTATTTCACCCAAAACGCGCGTTTCACTTAACTCTGAGGAAGGGAATTACGGTCGTCATTTTCAGTTACCTGCCAGTAATCATGTAATTACGACTGTAAATGAGTCCACTCTTGCCCGTAATTTGCTCTGCGACAGACATTCTCAGGGATATGGCTCGGCATTGCATTTACGGTCAGGGCAGAGGCAATTATGACTGTAATTGTGCAGGGGATGCCCGTATTTTGTGTCTTGATTGCCAACTGACCTCCAAATGACCCGAAACTTGCTCCTATGCATCCCTTTACTCGCTAGGACCTGAGATACGACAAAAAAAACAACCTAGCGTAAAATAGAACAAGAAACCACAAATTGGAGCTAAAATGGTCAGGAAACAAGAGTGCAAACATGTGCAAATACGATGCTATCAGAAAGAAAGAAACTAAAGAGAATGAAACTCGGTCCAGATACAAAACTCGTGGTAGCGGCCTTGGGAAACGGTGGTGGGGAATAACTTAGGATTCCACCGACAGTATTTCGAGATAGGTTGTGAAATGGTGGGCAAAGGAGATGATTCATGCAAAAAACCATAGACGAAAAATCTAGTGAATAATTGTTGGAATAGGGATTTGAAAACCTAGTAGGCAATAATTATTATGGGAAACACAATGGACATTAGAAGTAAACCTAGCGAACAATAGCCAAACACAAAGTTTGTTGAATGGAGAGTGAGATAAAAGAAGGATTTGGAACTTCCCCACTTGCACTTGGAGAAGTGTGAGAGCCACTAATGAATAGTAACTCAAATGTTAGGCTTTTATATATTATATTATAGGGCTAATACCACTGGGAAACCCGAACTATTAACTTTGTGCCATTTGTGTCCTAAAGTATTCGATACGACATTTGTGTCCTGACGTATGATAGTTGTGTGTCATTTACGTCCTGACAATTTTGTTGACCGTTATAGATAACGGTTGACCAAACAGTCAACCATAAAATGTTGACTTTTGGTTCCATGGCACATATGTGGCAGCCACATATGCGCCACGTCAGCTGCCACATCAGATTGTTATTTTTAAATTAAAATTAAAATTAATAATTAAAATAAAAAATAATCCCTTCTTCTTCATCTTCTTCTGAACCGGCAGAGCTCCAATCGACATGAATCCCTTCCTTCTCGTCGACTTCTTCTTCTATGGTAGAGCTCCAGCTCCAATCGACGTGAATCCCTTCCTTCTCGTCGACTTCTTCTTCTCCGGCAGAGCTCCAGCTCCAACCGACGTGAATCCCTTCCTTCTGGTTTACTTCTTCTTCTCTGACAGAGCTCCCCGCTCCAATCGACGCGAGTCTTCTTCAGGAAATGGGGAGGACCAGAGTCTTTCAGTCCCTCCATCGGTTTGGGCACAACCATTGAAGATGACGACGTCGTAGAGGAAGAAGACCCGTCGTTTTTGTTGTTCGGAACTTCTTCATCGCCGCCGACGCCGCTCGGAGTTGAAGAACAAAATAGGTAAAATCAAACTTTCAATTCAAGTCAATCGAGGCCAAAATTTCACAACTCAAATTCAATCCCTAGTCTGATTCAATGAACTCTCGCAGACGAAATCAACAATCTTCCGACCCTTCAATTTGATTTGAATCCCAGTGTCAATTCCGACTCTTCCACTACAATACAAACCTGGGAGTGTAGATTTGGAGTCGGCGGGCGACTTCCCCTCTGTCACCGACCACAAGCGACTTTCGTCGCAATCCCCTGTTACTTGGCGAGACCCAACGATGATGACAGAGAGATTGAGAGGTTTGGAGCAGTGAGAGATCTGGAGAACGACGACAACAATCAATCGCCGACCACTGCGACGAGGATGATGTAGAGGCGAAAGAGGAAAGTGAACGAGAAGTGGCGGAATCATTGCATCCCTTAGCTTCGTTAGATCCGCCGTGGAAGTGGAGCTTGGAGACGAATCGGGGAGAGGAGTACAGGGAGCGGAAAAGCCAATTTGGGAAAGTGAACGAATTTTCCACTTTTTGTTTATTTTTCTTTTAATTTCCATTTTTTGTTATTTTTTCCTTTTAATTTCCACGTTAGATGCCACATCAGCGCTGATTAGATTTTCTGTTTAAAACTAACGGTCAACGCCAGTCAACCATAACGGAAAAATAGTTTGGGACACAATTGTCATATCGAATACTTTAGGACACAAATGACACAAAGTTAATAGTTCGGGTTTCCTATTGGTATTAGCCATATATTATATTATTCTTATAATTAATGTGAGAGCAACTAATGAACAGTAACTCCAATGTTAGCCTTTTATATATTAATTAATATTAATATATTAATTGGACAGAGCATATCTAGTATGAATCTTTGGTCGCGGCCATTGCAAAGGGTGGAAGAGAACAACTCAGGATTCCACCGAAAGTGTTTCAAGTTGGGTTGAGAAATGGTGCGAAAAGGCTATAATTTGGGTTCAAGTTAGGGTACCCTTGTTTTTGGGTTCAATTGTGATCATTCTCAATAAAAAAGAAAAAGAAAAGGAAAAAATACTAAAGTGGATGAAATTCGGTCCCGATACAAAACTTGTGGTATCGGCCTTGGAAAAAGGTGGTGGGAATAACTTGGGATTCTGACTCATCCCGAACATCACAACTAAATCCCACCTAAGGCCCAAGTATAAACATTAGATGGGTGCAATATAGGGCAAGTATGTTTAAATATCAACACGGGCCGGTCCCTGTAACCCTACTTCCATTTTTTGAAACATTACTAAGCGGATTGGTTTTTGGTTGAAAACTATGAGGTTTAAATTAAAACAAAGCAAAGGTAAATGGTTTGAAAGCTCTAGATGAGAAGGATCACTCGGGTGTCGCTTCCCCCTAACTACTACCATGTATCATGGACTCGAACAGATCGTTATGGGTGAGGCAATCGTGAACCGCTAGGAAGTGCAACTCTGGTCGAAGACCACACTCTCAATTGCCAAACCAAGGGATACATTATAGGCTACTAGAGTAGCCCTCTTGGTTAAGGCAACTGGGTTTCACTTGCCTTCTCCCTCAAACCTATGGTTGGACGGCTTAATCACGATTAACCTAGTCGTTTAATTCAAGATAGAGGTTTGCCCTACATTAACCTAGGTAGGTATCTTTATAAGCCCAAGGAATCCCAATTCAATTGAGCCTCTTTGGAATTAGATTGCTAAGCACAAACATGCACAATCATCAGAAAAAATACCTTAATCATTAAATTAAACAACACTTATAAACAATCATTCAATTCACACAACTACATGACAAATAGTTAGGGTTTCACAACACCCAAGTGAAAAAGAAAACAACTCCATGCTACAAAGGGGAAGAACACAAAAGAAAGAAGTAGAAACCATCATGGTGATGCCTCCACTCTCCTTTGATATTGTGGTGATCTTCTCTTGAGGAGATTCTTCCCAATTCACCACTTGGAGCAAACCCTAGCCTCCTTTCTTCTTTGGTTCGTCCTTTCTCACACTTGGGCTCCCTCTCTCTCTCTTCCTTGCAGCTCACGTCATATACTGGGATCGGGCTCAGTTCACGGCCGAGAACTCGGAGTGCTGTGTCGAAACGCAACGCTTCACTCACTTGAGTTCACGGTTTGCATTCAAAGTTCACGGTCTTGGTGACCGTGAACTTAGTCGGCGTCAGTAACCTAAGAAATCGCGTTGGACGCTTCGCGGTTCACGATTTATGACTTAGTTCAAGGCCTTAAGAGACCGTGCCTTCTCAGCACAAGCATTCAAGTAGAGACCCACCTGATATAAGAAGAATGTTTGATGTTGCATCCAATGCTATAAGAAGAACACCGGTGCCTTCTCAGCACAAGCATTCAAGTAGAGACGAAAATCTAGAATTGAGGAGAGAGATAAGGTTAGAAAACATAAAGAAAAATGAGAGGAAAACAAACTTTCCATGAGTGAGTTTCAAAATCTAAAAGATAAATTTTGACAGGCATGAGTACTTACCAGTCCTCAAGGAATTTTTATCGGCTGCTCCGATGAACCAACAGGTGTTGCTTCCATCAAACATAGCTCGCAATTCCTTAAACCGTGGAATTGGAGTAGGCCAGCAAGAGAATGTAGGCTGCAACATCCTCCAACCAGGAATAAAATCACGAAAGGACCCTAGCTCTCCGTTGCTCAAATCGCAAGACCCAATCACGTGTCTTATTCCATCAAAACAAACATGGTGCAAGAAGAGAATTTCTGGATCCGATGGGTGCATACCAATTACTAAACAAGTGTCGAGCTCATACTTACACCAGTCATACCCTGAAGATATCTTCAACAAAACTCGATGACGACGCTTCCAGGACTTACCGTATTCTTGTAGTCTCCAAACAAGCGCTCGTACCTAGAGGTGGCAATTTCAATCCAATCCACCAATCCAATCCATCAATCCATTAAAAATATCCACCTAATCCAATCCATTTAAATCCAATCCATTTGATCCAAATCCAATTGGATTGGTGGATTCATGGATTGGATCCATGGATCATTGGCAAATTACGGTTTAGTACCTATAATTTTTATTTTTTACATTTTGGTACCTAAAATTTAATTTTTTATACGAAAATTATCATTGGAAAATTACATTTTGGTACCTAAAATTTTTTATTGTGACATTTTAGTACTTAAACTTTTTACATTTTACATATTGGTCCTTGGTTGAGGATGTCATTTGGATTCATGGATAATCCACCAATCCACTTGATCCAATCCATGAATCCACCAATCCATTAGATCCAATCCATTTGATCCATGGATCCACCAATCCAATCCACCAATCCAATCCATTTGCCACCTCTACTCGTACCCTTGAACTTTGAAGGGTCACCAACAAGTTCAACTATGTGAAAACCACCTTGTGAAACCGAAACATTCCACCGGACCAGCGAAGACAATAATCTAGGTACGAGGTCGGTATGAACGGGAGGTATATCAAGGCGGAAAGGATTGAATTTTGTAAGCACCGGAGTAGCTGTAGCTTCGGGTTTACGAAACGCCCAAATCAACTCCTGGTTCCACGAAATTACATATGGATATGTAGGCTGGAGTCTTGTAAAGCCATCAAGGACAAGAGCCTTGCTCGTCCATTGTTTCGACTCCTAACAAAACATGTCTAGAAACATAGACTGACCCACCTGATACCAACAGACTACCCGGAACCTATACTCGGAGGAATAAACAAATGTCTGACCATCTCCTAGTTCAAGATCAATAGACTTGAGGGGTTGGCAAACTAAACTCGAGACCAATCCATCATAACCTTCAGATCTTGTAGGAGCTGAAGGAAGGCCGATTCACTACTTCGTAAAAGGATTGCAGACCAGGAACGATCTGCCCCATAGGCTATTACGAGTATATGTATCAGCAAACCCACACAAAATCAAATCCTTGAAGGAATCAAAAACCTTGAGACGGTAACGAACTTGACGATCCATAGGGAGGAAGGTCAAGAAGATGGAGGGCGAGGAGCCGTATGAGGGAACAAGCAGGGGCGGTGCGCTCTTGCTCTGGTTGTGGGAAACGAATAGGCGATTGAAGCTGACACTGAAGATCAGTGAGCTCCACCGCTTGCAAACGATTTTGCATCGGCAGGCGGATCTAGGGTCGGGGAGGCGAATCAGAATATTTATGAGGACATTGTCTCCGAGTTTGCTGGTTAGATGAGGGTTTCCTTCTGAACTGATCCTTCGTTTTCTCGAGGCGCAAGGGAGGAAGCGAGCGCTTGGCTGCGGAACCAAAGCCGAGCTGAAGTTAGAGGTGGGTATGGCGGTAGAGAATAACGCCGCCGCTGAAGGCGAAGGGAAACGACAACAACAGAACCCCAGCGATAATAATCTCTCTTTTGTGTTCGTTCTTGGGTCGGGTAATTATTTTTTTATAAATGGAAGTAGAGCATCTTAGCTTTCATTCACCACAAAACGCAACTCAGAAAGATCTTGACAGTCATACGGCCGACGACTTTTTCCAGTGAAATCCTCCAATCAGACTCACTCTGGCCATCTGTAAAAAAACCACTCTGTCAGTGCGCTAGTTGTACTGATTTTCATCTAGTGGTACGCTACCAGTAGAAGTGGTACGTACTAGTGGTACGCTACAAATACCATTGGTACCGCTACCAGTGAGTAGTGGTATGCTACCACTACCACTGGTACCGCTACCAGTGACTAGTGGTACGATACCACTACCACTGGTAGCGTACCACTAGACAGAAATCAGTACAACTACTCACTGGTACCGCTACCACTGAGTACTGGTACGCTACCGCTACCACTGGTAGCGTACCACTAGACCGAAATCAGTACCACTACTCATTGATACCGCTACTCACTGGTACCGCTACCACTGAGTACTGGTACGCTACCACTGGTAGCGTACCACTAGACAGAAATCAGTACCACTAGAGAATAACATAAAAAAACAAGATCTGGAATCTGGAAAAAATAAGGAATGAGGAAAGAAGAAGGAAGGGGAGAGGTCGTTACCTCGCGGAGGCGGCAGAGGAGGACGGCGGGAGAGAGATGGCGGTGATAGGAGTTGGAGGGAGGCGAGAGGGCTGCGACGGGGAGAGCGTTATGGCGCGGCAGTGGTGATGGCTGCGGCGGGAGGGAGAGATGGTGGCGTCGGCGCTAGAAGGGAGAGACAGAGAGCAGTTAGGGTTCTCGAGAGAGGAAAGAGAGAGGGGAGAGAGAAAGAGTTTATTTTAAGGAAATCAGATTATATAGAAAATGAGAAAGGATCCTGTGTTGTAAGTTTTTCTCTTCCAAAAATAGCCTTCTTTTAATCTAGACTGTTAATTTGAAAAACCAAGATAGAGAGTGGATCTAATGGTAGCGTACCACTAGACTGAGAGCTGCTTGGCCTGATGTGGTAAGGACGGAACCATTAGAGTTGAGAGCCACCAACTCGGGAGGTGGCGGTTGCCACGAGATCCCCACCTCCGTTCTAATGGCCAGACTAGGCATGTGGACGAGCCTGTCTTTGTCCATGACACTCTGCACTACATTAACCCATGCCAGGACGCGCTATAGAAAGACTTCACTGGTTATGACCTTGCCTGCGAAGACCCAGTAATTCCTTGCCCCCCCAGATGGACCAACAAAGGATCCCAAAGAGCAAGTCATGCTGCTGGTCACTGATGAATTTCATAATCCAATCCTGAGTCGTACTGTCGAAGAAGCGATGTTGATCAGAAAGCTGAGGGAGCTTGCTCCAAGTTAACCATGAAAAGGGGCAGTCCCGCAACACATGCATGAGTGTCTCGGCCTCAGGACCCTCGTTGCAGAGGAGGCAATGTGGAGAGCTGGTAAGATGCCGCCGCGTCCTCTCCTGGTTGGTGAGCAGACGTCCATGAACCGCCAACCACAGGAAAAGATTCACCCGAGCTGGGCCACGCCAATGCCATACTCGCCGCCAGTCCACGTCCAACTGCATGTCATCACAGCAGGTTGCATTGGCGTAGGCTGACTTCACGCGAAAACGCCCATCCGGTTCTGGTCCCCACGTTGCTATGCCGACTCCTGAGCCCGGCAGGGGAGGCTGGATCCCTTGAACCTGCAAAACCATATCCTCGGGCAACACAGAACGAAGGAGAGGCAGGTTCCACTCACCGGTAGCAGTGCCGAAATCCGCAACCCGCAGGGAAGGATCAACCGGTGGATCATCTTCACGCGCATAGTCAAGAAGGATCTCCCCAGAGTCAATCCATCGATCGGTCCAGAAATGAGTATCACAACCATCCTTGACACTCATACGCATACCCGTGGCCATAATGGGTCGGGTAATTATCAACATGGAACATATTCACTTTTTTGTACAACACTGTCACAATTTTTACTTTTGTACGTCTTGGTAAAACAAGTTAGAGTGAATAACGAAATGGCCAATCCGTTCAATTCCGTCCAAAACTCCATTACTTTTTGCCCAGTCAGTATGTCACGTCATCAAAAATATTAAATAAAAAATTAGTTAATCACCCCACTTAACCCGTACAACCCAAGCGGTCATAAGAAGCTCTTTACCCACCACCTTCCTGAATTACCCAGCCCTTCCCGAATTGGAGAAAGCCAATGACAAAGAGAAAGTACAACTTTCTTCTCCGCCACTCTACCATCGCAAATCCATCCTTCCTCCAGCCGCTTCCTCAGCGCCTTCTTCACCACCAGTCCGTTGCCGCTCCACCACTACAAGGACAACGTCCTCGCCTCTGCTGAGGACAACGAGCTCAACGAGGACAACATCTTCTCCAACGGCAAATTCTCCTCCAATTCCTCCCGAAATCAACAACAAAAAAGATACCACTTCCCCCGCAACGCTCTCTCCCCCTCCTCCTCCATCTCGACCTTTCCGTGCCACAAGTCCTTCCCCGATTCGCCCATATTGCTCGGTCGAGCACCAAGGAGATTTCTTGCATTTTTTTTTTTGGGCGGATCACTCTTTTCATTCGCCCCACCGAATGAAGAGATCGAATCTTGCCTTGGAGATGACATTTTTTCAAGCCATTTTTGAACATTGTTGGCTACACCCCGGGTGGCTTCTTGTCCAAGCATTCACTAAGCTGAGCAACACCACATGTAGGCAACTGTGGATGGGAGGATACATCACGTGCATTGCTGACCATATTGTGAGTTACCGAGTGGACCTCAAATCTCCAACTTGGCCTCCTTTTCGGTATTAGAACAAGGGCAATAAACCTATACCCCTTGATTCCATGGACGAGACTACACCACTTGGTTTTAAGTTACAGCGGTGCTTAGGCCGCTGCTACCAGATAGGTTTAACTAGTATCTCTTCCAAAACCAAGGATAGGATGCCTCACACTTGACTTTTACCGGACACATTATTTGCCGTGGCATCGTCTATTGATGCAAACCGTACGTGGTAGGATATCGAATGTACGAAGCTACATATTGATCTTATTTTCACTTTAAGTGCAGAAGACTCCTTGTTTTGGAGGAGGAGTTCGAGAACTCAAAAGGAATTGCAGGAAACACCAATCCGTAAGTTTTTATTTGAAGATGGATTCAAGTTTCATGACAAGGTCAACCTTCATATCCCGTACAGTAGCCTCACTTAGATCACGTATTAACGCAGAGACTAGCAATTCAAAGTATGACGATTTTCGCATTTGCTTTGGGTATGTAGCATTACTCGAGATTTTCTAATTTTCTATGCAAATACATACACAAAAAATCTTTCCCATTTTTACGAATTGAGAATAAAATTGTCGGGCAGTTCACGGCCCAAGCCACAACTATAAACCGAGCCGTGAACAAGCTAATGGGCGTGAAATGGCAGTGACAAGCAGAAAAATTCCTCCAAAGCTAGGTTTGTGCAATTTTTACGTGTTTGGGTAGGAAGCACCCTTTCCCATATGCATGAACAATCTGAGCATGGTATATCAAATGAAAACTAGTCTACCTAATCTCATCCCACACTTGAAAATGGGACAATGTCCTCATTGGACCGAACAATGAGGTAAGAAAAAGTAGAATGAAGCTACCATATTGTTGAAAATCCAAGCCGACAAGCTAGTTCCTTGATGATTGGCCTAAGTACAAAAACAATGACAAAAACATATCAGGTTATCTCCCGTTAGTACTTTTGTTTAACGTCTTTAAGTTAGACGCCAGACAATGGTTGCCTCCTTAGAAGTGCTCTCTCTTTTGTGCCTTCGAGCTAGGCGTAGAAACAAGCAATTATGCTTCACCTGTATGATTGAGGGAGTCGTGCACCAGAAATTTTGAGAATCATCCATGGAGAATTCCTGTGATGTTGATGCGGAAGGTACAGGTGCGGTTCCACGACCCTGAATCATCACGGTTACTTGGCCTTCCCAATCCTAGCGCCGTGCATTTTTAGCCCTAAAGTAGGCTTCAAAATTCTGTGTCCAAACTTGCATATGCACCCACTGAGTTGGTAAAGAAGCGCCTAACTCATTTACCCGTGAAATGACGGTAATTTGATTAGTTTCCAAACAACGCAACCTAGTAAGAAAGTACTTGTTCCAGTAGCAGCGACCTAAGCATTGTGTCCAAACCTGCTTAGGCCGCTTCTACTGATAATTATACTACTAAAGATCCCGTATTAGCGGGGAATCCCGACTAAAGCAAACCAAGCCCTCTTAAACAGATCAACCGGAGGGAGATTATCCTCAACCGGACTAAACTCCCAAGGCAATGCAAATAGACCTCCTATACTGGAGTGTATTCCAGTACATAGCAGTGAATTGATTCACTACTCGCACAACTGACTCACTACTTCCAATTGAAGTTGCTCTCTTAACCTAATATGAGATTTTCTCCTAGGTTAAAGTAGTAATAAAAAGAATGTGATTAAGACTCAATCAATTTTAAATAATGCCTCCATTGAATATAATAAATCAATTTAACAATTCAAGAGTTCATACAACCTTATCCTAACATCCAGAACTAGGGTTCTTCATACCCAAGTGAAGAGGGAGATTACTCCATGGCAAGAGAGATGAAAAAGGAAGTTGTGGTAGAAATTATTGTGCAAACACTAATAATCTTATCAAAGTCATCGTCTGCCACTTCTATGGGTGAATCTAAGCTTAAATCATGAAAGGGATACTCAAATCATCTCAAAGGAGGACACTGGAGTGAAGGGCGCTGGAAGAGCAAAATACTCGGCCAGGAGTTAAAATACCCGGCCGGGTAAAATGCAAAGAGAGACCAGGGATTCGTGTTTTGGACATCAAAAAGGCAGAAGGAGTCCCGACCGGGGAGCTAAAATACCCGATCGGATATTCTGGACCTCGATCGGGTATTAATCCCCTAGCTGCTGCTGTGCGTTTTGAAATCCCCGGCCGGGCACCTAAAATACCCGACTGGGTATTATGGCCAGGGATCGTGACCTGCTGATTTTTAAGGGAAAGAAGACCAATTTTTGGAGGGTTCCGAATTTTAGAGATAGAAAGCTGATACCTAGAGAGAGACTGACGAACCAGATTCTCCAAGCGCCCTAGATCGATCTTCATCACCATTGGAGCTCGGCTTAAGCTTGGAGAAGTGCCGATTGATTGCCAGAAGCAGAATCCCATCCTTCACAACATGGTTTCCGCATCTGAGCTAGATTTCGCTTCTCTCTATGGAGTAAACTCTCTCACTCACCTGGGTATGAAGAACCCTAGATTTGTATATTAGGTCTGATTGTATGAACCCAAGTACGAATTCATTAATGTTAATTATATTCAATTGAGGTTTGATTTCCTGAATGGACCAAAACTTATCAAAGATGTCCTAGCATGGACCAAAACTTAAGAACCATGGTCCAGCTCATGACATGAAAGAAGCGCTTGTTGGGAGGCAACCCAACTAGTCAGTTTTCATTTCTTTCCCTATTTCTCTTCGGTTGAGTCAGTTTTTTTCTTTGATTTTATAGTCAATAACTAAACCTTTGTGAGATTTTGTGTGGTGTTTGTGTTCCGAAGACTCTCTCCTCCTAGAATGCACCGTCTACCCCGTCCACAATCATTCACACTTGATGTGGTAACTTCGTTCTACCCTCCTTATATTTCCTCCATTGAGGACAATGTCGTGCTTAAGTGTGGGGGGTGTTCTATTATGTTTGTGTGTGAATGTTTGGTTGTATGTGTGTGCTTGGAGCCTAGTCCACTGTCCAAATTTTATGATTTGAGGGCTCCAAGTACGTATTCCTTGCAATTGCCTACTCAGTATGCTCTGAATTGAGTGGTACGTGGGGATCATCTTCGCCATCTCCGAAAGTGAGTGGGTTAGTCCCGCCCAAGTGGTGCCTAAGAAACAGCGGGATGACCCTGGTACCCAATGAGAAGAATGAGCTCATACCTATGCGGGGAGTGACCGGGTACCGCGTCTGCATCGACTACCGTCGCCTCAACAACGCCACCCAGAAGGATCATTTCCCATTGCCGTTCATTGATAAGATGCTGGAGAGACTGGCGGGGCACGAGTTCTACTATTTCCTGGATGGGATGTCAGGGTATTTCCAGATCCCCATTGCACTAGAGGACCAGGCGAAGACCACTTTCACCTGCCCCTTCCGCACATTCGCCTACCGAAGGATCCCATTCGGGCTATGCAATGCCCCTACCACTTTTCAGCGATGCATGCTCGCCATCTTTGACCGCCTGGTCGGCGAGATTATGGAGGTGTTTATGGAAGACTTTTCGGTTTATGGGGACTCATTCTCTCACTGTCTCCATAACCTAGAACTCGTCCTTAAACGGTGTGAAGAGACAAACCTGACAATGAGTTGGGAGAAGTGTCACTTCATGGTTCGCGAAGGCATAGTTCTGGGGCATAAGATCTCCAAGATGGGGATTGAGGTGGACAGAGCCAAGATCGACACTATTAGTAAGCTGCCTCCTCTCACATCTGTTAAGGGGATCCGGAGTTTCTTGGGCCATGCAGGGTTCTACAGGCGGTTCATCAAGGATTTCTCGAAGATCGCCCAGCCCCTAACAAAGCTCCTTGAGAAGGATGCCCCCTTCCAGTTCACCGTTGCATGCACAGCGGCATTCACGATCTTGAAGGAGAAGCTCACTCATGCTCCTATAATGGTCGCTCCTGACTGGTCCCTACCGTTCGAGCTAATGTGCGATGCCAGTGGCTTTGCTGTTGGAGCTGTCTTGGGGCAGAGGCGAGATCAACACTTCTGTCCTATCTACTACGCCTCAAAGACCGTAAACGATGCCCAGGAGAACTACACCACCATGGAGAAGGAGCTGCTCGCGGTGGTGTTCGCCTTCGACAAGTTTTTTCCTTATCTGGTCTTGTCCCATGTGACCGTGTACACAGATCACTCCGCGATACGATACCTGATGAGCAAGGCCGATGCCAAGCCTAGGATCATACGATGGATCCGACTACTGCAGGAGTTCGACATCGAGATTCCGAACAAGAAGGGAGCTGAAAATGTTGCTGCTAATCACCTCTCCTAGTTGGACGCACCACCTGCGAACAACCTCGTGGAGGAGATCAATGACTCCTTCCCAGATGAGCGACTGATGATGAGGTGCCTGGTGGAGAGTGCCACCCCTTGGTACTCCAATTTTTCAAATTATCTGGTGGGCCAACAGCTACCTAAGGGGATGACGACTCACACCAAGAGAAAGTTCTTCTCTGACCTGAAGCACTACTTATGGGATGACCCTCATCTCTTTAGGATCGGAGCCGACGGGATCATCCTTCGTTGTGTCATGGAAAATGAGATGGAGGGCATTCTGTCTCATTGTCATGAGGGACCTACTGGCGGTCACCATGGCGGTAACCGCACGGCGAGAAAGGTGCTACAGTCGGGCTTTTACTGGCCCACGCTCTTCAAGGATGCAGACTCCTTCGCACGCTGGTGCGACCGATGCCAGAGGTCAGGTAATATCTCTGCCCGTGATGAGATGCCCCAGAATGTATTTATAACCTGTGAGATTTTTTATGTCTGGGGTATCGACTTCATGGGCACCTTTCCTCCATCCTTTGGAAACACTTACATCTTAGTTGTTGTTGACTACGTCTCTAGGTGGGCTGAGGCCAAGCTTTGCCCACTAATGATGCTAGATGTGTTTGTAGATTTTTGAAGCAGCTATTTTCCCGGTTCGGGACACCTAGGGCCATCATAAGCGACCGATGCACCCATTTCCAGGGCCAGTTTGATAAATTACTGTCTCACTATGGTGTCACGCATAAGGTGTCCATGGCCTATCACCCTCAAACGAGTGGTCAGGCCAAGCTGACGAATCGGGAGCTTAAGCGTATATTGGAGAAAACGGTGGATCAGTCTCGCAAGGATTGGTCCACCAAGCTCGATGATGCTCTCTCGGCATACCGGACTGCCTACAAGACGCCAATTGGTACTTCACCGTACCGGCTTGTCTATGGAAAGGCATGTCACTTGCCCGTGGAGCTAGAGCACAAGGCCTTCTGGGCCCTTAAGCTCCTCAACTTGGATGTTAGTGTTGCAGGTGTTGAACGAAAATTGCAGATGCTGGAGCTTGAGAAATGGCATTACCACGCCTATGAGAACACCAAGTTATATAAAGAGCGTACTAAGAGCCTTCACGACGCTCGATTAAGTGGTCTGAAGGAGTTTCAGGTTGGTGATCGAGTTCTCCTCTATAACTCTCGCCTGAAACTCTTTCCTGAAAAGCTCCGCTCCTGGTGGTTTGGACCGTTCACGGTCACACAGGTGTTCCCATATGGCACGATTGAGATTGCCAACCCACAAACTGAGCCGTTTAGAGTGAATGACCATCATCGCAAGCTCTATCTGGGAGACGAGGTCGAACGTGCAAAGTTGGTGGTTGAACTCGCGGACTAAGGGCGTCCAGCTAAAAGACGGTAAAGAAGCGCTTGTGGGGAGGCAACCCCACCACGGTTTGCATTTCTTTTTCCTTTGTTTTGTGGTGTGTTCGAGTCAGTTGCACGTCTGTGATGAAGTTAGGTCGTATGATCTACCTCGGTTTGGTGTGTTCGTGCAGGGGTGTTCGAAAATTTGAGAAAAATTGCATTTTGACGGAAAAAGGGTAAATACCCGTCGTGCCTCAAAATACCCGACCGGGTATTTTGGCGTCACCATCGGGACACATTCTGCCCAGGGGCGCGGAAAAGGGAAATCCCAGACCTTGACCCAAAAACCCCCGGCCGCGGATTTTGGCTTCTCGGCAGGGTTTTTCCTTAGTCAGAAAACGCTGCGTCGCAGGAATACCCGACCGCGGCCTCAAAATACCTGACTGGGTATTTTTGACGGCTGGCCGGGTAATTTTTCTTCAAAATCGAACCCCCGATCGGCCCTTTCTCTCTCCTCTCATTTTTTTCAGAACACTCCCTCTCTTCCCTCTCATTTCCTCTCCTTTTCTCTCGCGTGAGCGATCGCCGGCCACCACGCCGCCTGCCGTTTTTCGGCGACTTTCCGGCAGGTTTCCGACGAAATTTTCCGACCCGTTTTGGGCGTGGTTTCGCGTCCCTCACCCTCTACTCACATCCACACTACAGTCCCACTAGTATTTCCAGGTGTGTTGCTTGCTCAATTTGTATTTTTTTATGAAAAATCGAATTGTAGATGTTAGGACCGAGAACTGTGAATTGCCGGCATATTTGAATTAGAATAGGGTGAGGGATGCCGTGGTTATAAATAGCGAATGCATGCTTGAATGTGTCGTGTTCTACATGATTCCTGCTTGAATTGCGGTTGTTTTGCTTGCAAATCGACCTGTTTGTGCGTGATTGCTTACCATAGGTGTCCTTAAAGTGTGGGAGAACTGTTGAACCCATACTTTTGCTCCTAACGAGTATTTTCTTGGCTCCACCTTTGGTTTGTTGATTTTGCAGGATCATGTCTCTCGACCATCCGTTCATGCAGGATCTGCGCTTGCACCCGGAGTACGCTGACTAGTACCGTCGGGTCATACGCGGGGTGATCCAGCGCCATCACCATTTGGAGTGGGGGTTTTCGACCAGATTGACTGCCTGAACGAGATCTCCATGGCCATTAGCCACCCTGACTGGCGGATTCTGCTGTGCATCCAGAAGCCCACTTACACGGAGCTGGTGTGGGAGTTCTACACCACATTCTGGTACCGCTCCAAAGTGGCCCGGGACTCCCCCACCGGTGTCACCTTCAGGTTGGGCGGGCACCTGCGGGAGATGAGCATCGATGGGTTGGCCTATGCACTGGGCATCCATTACCACCCCTACTCCTGCCACGAGATCGAGATTCCCCATCCAAAGGACTGGAACCAGGACGCGTTCTACCTCCGCATAGCTCATCGTGCCCTACGGGATGGACTACTTCGATGTCGGCCAGACATACGTCTCCACCCTCAAGCCACAGTGGCACATCCTCAACCTCTTGATCACCCGCTCGATTGTCCCCAACGTCACCGGTTCCCACAAGATCCCGAAGCGGGTGCTCTAAGCCATGTATTCGATGGAGGAGCCGGATCACATGCTGCATTTGGGTTCTTTCATGGCCACCACCTTCTCTCGGTGCCACAGGAAACCCAACCACCTATTTTGTGGTCCCCTAATCACAAAGCTGGCACGCCATTTCGAGATCGACTTGGCGAGACTTACTGATGCCACAGCACGGGGCGGCTCTACCCCTCTCAGCCGGGAGGTGCTTCACAATGCGCTCCTGCTGGCCTTTGATGGAGGGCGTTCCTGGGTGGATGGGTTGTCTCTGCCTCCCGAGGAGGATGCGGATGATGATGATGATGAGGACGAGGAGGACGAGGACTACACCGACGAGGATGAGGCCAATGATGATGATGATGATGGCGGGGCCATGGATGCTGATGAGGCGGAGCCCCCGCTCCCCCCCCCCCCCCCCCCCCAATGGATCTTCAGCCACGACGGAGACCCGAGCGAGGCGAGTCCTCCTCCGGTCGTTCTGGTCCGTCGATAGCTTCTGGTCCATTGATGGACTTCTTCACGGAGCAGTTCCATCAGATGGGGCTCCAGTTTCAGCAGCTCGGGGTCCAGAACCAGCAGCTCATGGACCATCAGGTCCAGTTTTACCAACAGTATTCGGCCCACCAGGCCGAGTACCACTCTTGGATGGCGGTTCTGAACGAGTCCCTCGACCAGATGGAGGCTCAGCAGGGAGTCACCAGTGCTTGCATCGAGCGGGATCGTAACCGTCAGATGATGGAGTATCAGGAGCACCCGCTCCAATCTTGCCACCCGCCACAGGAGCACCACTGGACTACCTGGTGGGACCACTTACCAACCCCCGCCACCACCGACAGATGGGGTTGACGACCGCATGGAGCAGATCGACTTCAGCCAGCTCGATTAGGCTGTACTTGCTGGTCGTTTTGTGTTTCTTTTGTTTTGGTTCGGAGTGCAAACTGGCTTTTGTTTGGTTTGTTTTCTTTTCTTTTATATGATGTACTATGGGGCTGACAATTGACCTAACGTATCTGTGCTTGAGTGCTTTTGTCTTCTTTAGCCGTGCCTTTGCACCGACTGGTCCATTCCAGTCCATTTCACTCTGACTGGTCCACCTTCCAGTCTCACTGCATTCTGCGCATACCGGTAACATCGTTCCCCATATCCTTCCCTCTTCTCCATTGAGGGCAATGTCGAACTTAAGTGTGGAGGGATGTTTCTATTTGACTGTTTAGATCTGTTTGTGTGCTTAAAGCCTAGTCCGCTGTCCAAATTTTGATTTGAGGGCTCCAAGTACGTGTTCCTTGCAATTGTCTGCTCAATATGCTTTGAATTGACAGTCTCTATAGTAATGTGTAACCTAGGGAGGTAGTGTAGCGCTATGGAGGATGCTGATGCATTTAAGAAGTCTCCTCTCTTCTTCATATTGTGTTGGTTGATTGTGTGAATTAGTGATCTTAGGACCCGTGAATTGTGTGGTGTTGTGGACTCTCTACCTGTCATGGACTCCTGTATCATGTTTTGAAAACAAAGGTGCTCAAAAATATGCTTTAAAATAACGTCTCCCGTGCGAATAGGACGAAAGTGTGTAAGGGGAGACGGGAATCCGTTCCCAATTTCCACCTACTACCTCCAGCCCCCTTACATTTCTTTCCCCCGCATGAGACTCGAGACATCCGCTCCTGGCATGGCCGGTAAGAGCCGGGCTCCCGCAAAACCTTTGCTAGGTGGGAGCCCCCATTTTCTGAAAAAAAAATAGGTTGGAACCCGTGAAAAGAAAAAGAAAAAAAACACAAATCAGAAAGAAAAAAGCAGAAAAACAAGAAAAAAATAATAAGAAAGGAAAGGGGTTCCAACCTCTTCAAAAAGAAAATAGAGCACCTTAAAAATGCGAGTCCATGATCTTTTGTTTTTGAGAGTCCATTCGTCCACGATTCATTTGTCCTCTGATCACTATTTGCCATGATGCCGACTCGAGACTAGCGTTCTCGCCGAAGAAGTTAGGAGATGACTTGTGCATCGGTTAACTCGTAAGTTGCTAAATGATCTAGAACATCCTCTACCGACAATCAAGGGTGTTTGTTGGTATAGAGGTCTGGAGAGCTGCATTGGTTTGAGTTAGGTTTGCTTGGGGACAAGCAAACGGTTAAGTGTGGGGGCATTTGATAGACCATTAATTGCACATTTTTATACCTCCATTCTTGAGCCGTTTGAGAGTCTATTTTCGTGTTTTAAGCCGATTTCACGCTAGGTTGTGTGTTTAAGTCATATTTTAGGACTTGGCGTTGATGTGAAGGTGAGGAAATGAATTTCGGGTCGAGAAGGAGGACACTGGAGTGAAGGGCGCTGGAAAAGCAAAATACCCGGCCAGGAGTTAAAATACCTGGCCGTGTAAAATGCAAATAGAGGTCGGGGATTCGTGTTTTGGACGCCAAAAAGGCAGAAGGGGTCCCGGCCGGGGAGCCAAAATACCCGATCGGGTATTCTGGACCTCGATAGGGTATTAATCCCCTAGCTGCTGCTGTGCATTTTGAAATCCCCGGCCGGGCACCTGAACTACCCGACCGGGTATTATGATCGGGGATCGCGACCTGCTGATTTTTAAGGGAAAGAAGACCAATTTTTGGAGGGTTCCGAGTTTTAGAGATAGAAAGCTGATACCTAGAGAGAGTGACGAACTAGATTCTCCAAGCGTCCTAGATCAATCTTCATCGCCATTAGAGCTCGGCTTAAGCTTGAAGAAGTGCTGATTAATTGCCAGAAGCAGAATCCCATCCTTCACAGCATGGTTTCCGCATCTGAGCTAGATTTCAATTCTCTCTCTATGGAGTAAACTCTCTCGCTCACATGGGTATGAGGAACCCTAGGTTTGTATGTTAGGTCTGATTGTAAGAACCCAAGTACAAATTCATTGATGTTGATTATATTCAATTGAGGTTTGATTTCCTGAATGGCATGAATCCTGATCAAATTCCTGTTATTTCTGCTTTGACCTAGAAAGAGAATATATGCCTAGGTTGATAGAGCACCCTTGATTGAAGGTAGTGAATTGACGACTTTAGTCGAGGAGTCAATTCACTATTCTGTATCGGATTTACTCCAGTAGAGGAAGTTTGGTTTGTTAGGGCCTCAATCTGTTTACTCCAGTGGAGGTTAGTCGGCCGCTGGGGACTCAGATTGAGAGGGTCTGGAGACCTTTAGTCGAGACTGCAGACTGTTTAAGAACCTCTCGCGGTATAACTATCATTGAACTTGAACTTGGTGAATTACAACGTGGCTTAACTGCAGTATAGGGGGAACCATATCTGGGTGAGCTCTCTCAACTTTGAACACAACATTCACTACTTTTGCTTGCTAGTTTAGTTAAACCTTCACTACACTTGAACCGCTAAATAATAAGATTTGCACGGAGTAGTCATCACACCTAGGACCCGGGTTGACATTTAGAACTGAACCCGCTATACTACGCATTAGTAGGTGGTTACACTTGACCACTTTCTAGTGTGACGGTAGAGGCGTGTCAGTCGACGACAGGAGATTTCGCGCCCGAGCATCATAACTCGTCGGTGAACGTGCGGCAAGCAGTAGGAAATGGTGAGGTTTCGCAGCTCCCCTTTCAATTTGATAAATATAATAATTTTTTATTTTATTTTTTATTTTATGATAAAAATGAGTTTGACATTAAAATAGATTAAATTTTATTTTATTTATTATTTCTTAATCGCCACGTCACCTAGTTAACGGTTAACTTTGAGAGTTGACTGCCACATCAGCCAAAATTAACGGAGTTGGATGAAGAGTGACCAAACATGAACGGTTTCAGTAAACTGAAGTACCACTAATGGATTCAAATATTTCGAGTGATCAAACTTGAACGTTTTTTGTAATCTTAGTGACCAACCATGCAATTAACTCGTAGGAGAAATCAACTTGATGATGAGAAGAAGTGGTGGAAACTGAGGGAACTAGTAATGGTGTGAATGTGGTGAGGTCGAGAAGGTATAAACCCTTACTTTGTTTTGACAAACCAATGTTCTTTTGGGTCTATTGGTCCTAAATTTCACAAACATCATAATGATAATGCAAAGACAAGGGCATGTCTGTGGTCAACTTGTTAACTGAAATGAGGTTGAAAGTGAAACTTGGGACAAGTAGAACATTGTAGAGCAGCAGTCCATAAGGTAGTTTTACTATACCTAAGTGTCTCACTAAGACTCGTTGATTGTTAGGCAAGTAGGCATATGTATTGTGTATCACAATACAATCAACAAAGTGATCTAGAATAAATGTGATATGATCTGAGGCCCCAGTTTCAAGTATCCATATGGTTCTCAAAACAAATTCATCAATGGCATTGTGTGTTGAAAGAACATACTTACCACCATGGTTGGGGTAAGCCGGCAAATATTGGGACACAAAATATGCTTTTGGATTGAGACGTGTGATTTCATCAAAGGAAAAAGCATTCACACCCTTTGATGGACTGATGCTTTCATCTGAGATACTACTGATACTGTTAGATGAACCCCCAATATTCTCTGTGGAGACTGACCCTGAAAATCTCGCATGCTCTTGTTCCTTCTTCTTTAACTTCTAGCAATCCTTGATGTTATGATCCGTTTGTTAGCAATATCTGCAGAAGAGTTTTGCATATCTTGGTTCTTGCTTTCCCTTATACCGATCCTTGCCATAATGGTTGCGAATAGCAAGAGCAACAGATTGACTCCCTTTAATTAATCTTAGGACTAATACCACTAGAAAACCCGAACTATTAAGAATGTGTCATTTGTGTTCTAAAGTATCCAATATGACATTTGTGTCCTAAACTATTTTTCCGTTAGAGTTTACCGGCATTGACCGTTAGTTTTTAACATGAAGTCTAGTCAACGCTGATGTGGCATCTGACGTGAAATTTATAATATTCATTTATAATTATTTTTCATATAAATGAATAAACTAAGAAAAATAAAATTATAAAAATAAAACAGATCTGTAAACTCCCATGTTCCCCTTCCCTCTACCGAACATATCCAATCAGGTTCTTTCTCAATCACTTATCCTAGAATGTTCCACCTAAGAAAAACATATCGGAGCTTCATCTCGTGGCCGACCATCAAACCAGATGGCCGGAGGAGTGTTCGATTCCTTCCAATTATTAGGTGGAGTGACTGGAGGGAAGAATCGAAGGAATCAGACCACCATCCACAACCATCCACCACCATCATCTTTCCTTATTTATCGCGACCTATCACCAAAGCACCACCCACCACCATCCCTTCCTTCCTCAACGTCCCTAGTCGCCGCCGCTCCCTTCTTCCTTCGTCGCCACAACAACGATGACGACGTGAGCTGCCTGAGCAGCGGCGGAGGGATCGCCGACAACTTCGTCTCCACGCGGAAGTCTAGCCTGGATCGGGAATTCTCCGTAATCGCCAATATGTAGGGACTCCTCCTTTCCAACGATTTCTCCATCACGATTCGATTTGCCAAGCCTCTCGATAGCCTCCTGAGTTGGATCGAAGGGATGGATTCGACCGACTCTATGCTGCGGAGGGATTCCACCATCTCTCTGCTGCGGCGGAGGATTAAGGTCGAAGATTGGGAGGAGCCCGAGAGAGAGAGAGAGAATCGGAGGGGAGATTTACAGCAGTGAAGGAGCGGAGAAGGCAGCCGAGAGAGAGAACCAAAGGAGAAGATATAATTTTTTGGGAGAGAGAGACACGAATAGGATAAAGAAGACGAGTGAGAATTTTTTAATTATTTTTTAATTATAAATATGAGGTGTCAATGACGTGGCTGTCACATTTTTGCGACGTCAACAAAAGTTAACATTAAGTTGACCACCATTTGCTCAACCGTTATCTATAACGGTCAACGAAATCGTCAGGACGTAAACGACACAAAAATATCATACGTTGGGGCACAAATGTCATATTGGATACTTTAGGAAACAAATGACACATTCTTAATAGTTCGAGTTTCCTAGTGGTATTAGCCCTTAATCTTATTGTGATCCCCTTTGAGTTTTTGTTCATGTTGAAGTAAATCGTCAACATCAATGGTAACTGTTGGCAAGGGCTTCATCATAAGTAACTAGGTCTTAACAAATTCATACTCCTTGTTTAATCCCCTCAGGAACCTAATCAGATAATCGATTTCTTGCTTGGTTTGGAAGGCTACAACTGCAGGACAAGGATTAGGGTTTGTGGGAGTGCAATTATGTAACACAATAGGTGAAAACTGCAGATATCTTCCCATAATCCTCTAATTTCAGTATAGTACTGTGTAATAGTCCTATCATTCTGCTTACAAGCATGGATCTCATCTTTCAGATTGATGATTCTCAAGGCATTAAGTTGGCCAAAACGTCTCTTCAATCCTTCCCACAGAACACGAGCATTCTCATGATTCATGACACTCCTAGCATTTCCTTCTTCAACGAATTAATAATCCAACAAAGAACAAAGGTATTGCATCCATCTCATAAATGAAAATGTTCACTATTCGTCGGCGGTATAGTTATTGACCAATCAACGAAACCCAACTTGTGCTTCGTCTTTAACGCCAAACGCATAGAATGACTCCACATAGTATAGTTGGTACCATCCAAAACCTCAGCTGCATCTCATTCTCGGTGAAGCTCTCGAACTGAAAATTAGTGACGCTACTACCACCCGAAGCTGAGCCCGGTGTTACGGGTGAAGTCATGCCAGCCATTTCAACCAGGAGATAAAGTCAGATATGAGGCTCTGATGCCATGTAGAAAATATCAAGAAGGCAAATGATTTTTTATCGGAAACCCGCAATGGAGCAATAGCTCAAGTCTCTATCTGTATTTATACTCAGCCTTAAGTTTTTACTGCTTCAACGATAAAGAAAGTATTACCACAACACGTGGCAATCAACAATAGGCGAACATAAAACTAACATCACTATTATTACAGAACCGTTAAATAAAGGAAAAGATGCATTTCAGATGAAGGCTCGAAACACTTCCCATACAGTGAATCGTCTTCAAGTTCGGAACGCATTTCTTTGGCGTCTTCCTTCATATTGCAAGTGGACAACATCACTTCAGCTCTATGTTAACTGCTTCGTCTTCATGAGCTCCTGCTTCGTCTTTTTTAGTACTTTGACAAGGGAAGCCAAGGAGGGTTTTGGTGGTGGACGGGAGGAAGATTATGAAGGAGATTCCACACCCCTCTCCAATCTCCAGTCAACAAGATCGATTGCCTCAAGGATTCAAACATGGAGAAGAAAAAAGAAGAGGAGAGTCGATGTGTGGCTGGAAGACCAAAACTATCATTCTCAAATACAAAGATGTCAAATCGAATGAGAAACCATTGGCTGTCAGCTCTATTGCTTCCTCCGACGACAGCGGTAGTAGAGGCGAAATCCACGGAGAGACAGAGGCTGTTTGAAAACTGAATTTAGATGGTTTGTCGCGGGAGGAATTGTTGGGTGCGCTTAGATTGGTGGAAGAGAAGTTGGAAAAAGTGAGAAGGAGAATTTTTGGTTGAGGAAGAAGGGTTGTGCAAGAAGAGAGGGAATTTTGGAGGGGTCGGAGAAGCAGAGTGGGTTGGGGTAGAGAAATGAGAGGAGTCGGGAAGACAGAGGGGCATATATTTTATAGATTTGTTTATTTTGTTGGTTAAGGATTGAGTTGAGTTAGGGTATATGATGTGGCCAGTTTTCTGATGTGGTAGGTCAAAATTAATTTTTTTAGGGTTAAAATTGGGTGACTAGATTATTCTGTTAGCCATGTCAGCAAAAAATTAACGCCGTTAACGGAGACTAACGAAAGGTAACGGAAAGTGACCAAACTTGAACCATTGAACTAATTTGATTAAGCACGAATGGAATAAATTAATTTTAGTGACAAAGGTGAAATTTTCTAATAATCCATCGAACAAACTTGCAATTTACCCTGAGTATATATATACTACCTCAATGGCGAGTGGTTTATTGAAGTGCTTTTTTGGCTATACTACCCCAATTGTGATATTTTGGAAGCGGAATTAGGAAGTAATCCTAGCTATGTATGGCGCAATTTAATGACTGGACAGTCTTTGATGAAGGAAGGCATAAGATGGTGAATTGGGAGGGGAGATCAAGTTCGCATTTGGTGGGATAAATGGGTTCCCAGTAGCCCAAATTTCAAGATTGACTCACCAATCTCCTCTTTGGGATTACAAGCTCTGGTGTCTGATTTGATTGATCCATCATATAGGAGTTCGAAAAGTAATATACTTCAGTCATATTTCCACCCTACAGATAGAATGTTACACCCGGTATCTGATTTTCCTAGAATTCCCAAATAGCCCTCACTTAGCTGTAGTGATTAAACTCAATGGTTAATCTTAATTAATCGTGTTTTAAGAATATGACTTGATAATTGCTGGGGAAATGATTGTAACCGACACTTAAGTGGTAATAATAAAGAGGTTATGAATAATTAAAGGAAGGTTACGTGGGATGGATGGACAGAAAGCTGTGGATTTGGTACATGATTTTTCCATATATACAAACGTATGAGAGTGAGGAGCAGAGGCGGTCACAGTTGGACTTTTGGAATACCGTCACATCGGAGAGAAATCGATGGAGGGAGATATAGCCATCGGGCCACGATCCATGGAGCAGCAGCGGCCACAAGAAACCCACATCTCCATCTGGATCCTCCCTTCTCGAAATCCTCGGAACCACAAAGGAAGTGAAGTGACGGAAAGCCACTCGTGACGATCACGTCGCGGCCTGTTATGCCTTGTCGGTGCCCAGCAGTGGACGAGCATAAAAGAAAGTCTGGGAGCCAAGAAATTTTCGACGTTCAGATATTGACGAGGATGGGACGTAACAGTAAGAGCTCGAATGGAATTGACCTTCGTTCATGGATCTAAGCCAAGGTGAGTAGATAACCAGCCATTATACTTATATCGTAAGATTTAGATGCATCTAGTAGTTCGATTCTGGAAATTAGTGTCGTGTTGCCTACTGTTTCCAAAGAAAATCAAGGGTTGTAGGTTGGTCAGTTTGATTACGAGATGCGGCTTAAAATAGGGTTGTTGAGGATGGTCAATTATGTGAATAATTGGTGGAAGACAAAGGTTAACGTGGCCAGAAGTAATGATTGGGTTTATTTGGGTTGGAAATAATTAGTGTTTTGGATGGAATTACATGTGTTGGCGAGATGAAGACATGAGATGTGATTACAATTTCTTAAAGAGCTTTCGGAAGCACATGGAGAGGTGGAGCTTGTGTGTATGCGTCAAGTGGGAGGTGATCCTAAGGCGATGAACTCTTACTAGTTGAAGTGGATAGATTCGAATAATGAGGTGAGTGTAAAGGGGGTAAAATCTCCGTCGAGGTCTTTTAGTTTATGCCTTTTTAATTCAGTTATGTTATTTAAATTTTCAAGTAAGCGCGATTATGTGTGTGAGGCATCCCACCGCCTATAAGGGTGGAGGCACGCGTTGTGCTATTTATGTGATGTATGGATGGTGATAATTGAACCCCCGGGCGGTTGGGCCACTACTGGACGCGGTAGATGGTCGGGTCACTACTGGACGGCGATACGTAACGCAGTAGTTGACCGGGCATGGACTGGACGGCGATACGTAACGCAGTACCATTGCCTTGAGGATAGGGACACCGGACGGCGATACGTAACGCGGTGATTCCCTAGTAATAAGTATATAAGTTAAGGTAGTAGTAGAGAGCTTCTATGATTTAAGGATAAAAGTTGAGAACCTCTATGAGTTAAAGTTGAAATGAGTTATTAAGGATGAAAGTGAGAACGACTTCCATCTAAGGAAAGGAAACGCTAATAACGTGTTTTAGTAAGGAGGTTGCTTAGGGCAAAGACCTTAGGAAGTAACGACGAGACTGACCCCTTCTCACTCACCAGGTTGAGGAAGGGTTAGCAGAGGTGGATCCCGAGAAAGAGCAAGGCAAGGCGAGCAGCCGCACCAGCATTGACGAGATGTCCCGGAACTAAGCAAGGAGTTATAGTTTGTTTAGTCAGTTGTGTTTATGATTATGAGTATAACTGGAGGTTCAAAGGTTGAGGTTTATTAACTATGCATTTGAGTTTTGCCCACGTGTTTAGGGCATTGCATTTGACGTTTTTCTTGGGAATGTTTAAGTTGTATTTAAATTTTAAGCTTTGTTTTTAACCGGCTCCGGAGCCATGATTATTTCAGTTGTTTAAAAGGATCGGGGTGTTTCATAGAACAAGAATTCTTCAAATCCCCTTGTCTAAGCATCCACGACTAGACGTTTGGGTGTGGGGAAGGGATAGATTGGGGAAAATACTCAGTGAAGTCTGGATATCACGAATGGAGAAGGAAGAAGATGAGTGATCAAGAGGAGAAATATGTTCCTGTGGACTGGAAGAGAATGTGGCATCTCCAATTACCACAAAAAGTACGAGTGTTCTTGTGGAGATGGGGAAGCAATATCTTCCCAACTGGAGGAAACCTAACTAGAAAAATTCAAGAGGCTAGTGACGAGTGCCCTTTTTGTGGCCTGCAGGAAACGCAAGAAAATATCCTAAGGGATTGTGACTGGGCAGGCAGGGTATGGAGACCTAGCTTCCTTCGAAAATTGTTTATGGAAGGGGAGGCGAAAACCTAATGAGGAATGGTTATGTGAAGTTAGCGACAAAGCTACGGATGAAGAGCTATGCTCTATGGCTATGGCCCTATGGTTCATGTGGAAGGAACGCAATTATCATCTATTCAATAACAGAAAGCTTAAAGAGTGGGAGGTTATTGAAAGGTCTCAACTATACCTATAGGAATTACGCAGTAGCACCCAGGGCCAGATCGACGGGGCAGTGGGAGAAGCCGGAGAGGGGCATGTTGAAGGTGAATGTGGATGCAGCGAAGTTGAAGGAGGGTGGTACAGGGATGGGGATAGTGATTCGGGACGAGGACAGTAAATTTGTCATGTCGGCGGTGAGGAGGACGAGGATTGATTGGTAAGTGGAAATAGCTGAAGCCCAAGCTTTTATATGGACGATGAATTTGGTTAAGGTGCACACGCAGAAGCTGATTTTGATGGAAACTGACTGTCAGTCGTTAATCCAGAAGCTTAATTAGGATAGCCCGATTGAAATGGAACTGGGGACGGTAGTGGAGGAAATCAGGGAGTTAGGTCTGGAGATGGGTGGTGCTCGATGGAGGTTTTGGGGGAGAAATGGCAATAAAATGGCAATGATAGTTTGTCGATGGGAGGAGACAAAAATGTGGATTGAAAGACCTCCTGTTTTTCTTACTTTGTCCTTGATGAAGGACTGTAATGGTACTTTGCCCAATTAAATAAAATATGCAGATTTTGGTTGTAAAAAAAAGTGCTTTTGTTGCTTGTTAGTTGTCTTTTCGCATGAGAAATATATCGGGTTTGGATATGATAAAATTTTGACTCAATTCAAAGGTAATCACCATCACCGAGCCATTGTCAAATATACTATAATCTTCTTGCAAAGCTAGTTATCGTACCATGGTTGTTACAGACTTCCTACTGGATGGTTCAATTGGATACAGCCGGTACTGGTTACCAAACCAGTTGGAAAGGAACCAGTATTCAGTACAGGTCAAATCCTGTCAATGCCGGTCAGAATCGGAAAAACCAACCGGCCAAACAAAAAAATGTACGTCATTATTTTCACACTTGTCCAAATTTCATTTATATACATTTATTTTACTTATCTAATTGTTTACTATTTTCACACTTGTCCAAATTTCATTTATATACATTTATTTTACTTATCTAATTGTTTACTATTAGTTACTAATTACTAACTATGAATTATTTTATGTGAATTAACTCCTTTAGTTGCTTCTTCCTTACTAATGTATTTGGTATTAATAAATTTTCACTTTTCTAATACATTCAATAAAAACCGGTATAAACCAATCATACCACTTTTCATAACATTCCATTTGCCAAATCGGCATAAGGTCATAAACCGTGACAACCATTTAATGTACACATGACATGCCACATCCTCCTACCATGTCACCAACCAGGATCCTCAACCAGCCAATCAGAACATCTCTGATAAGATAAAGCTCAATCTTCACATTGCCCATTCCCCTTCACATCCATTTCATCCTTCCCATTCCAATCCCACATTCTGAACCACACAAAACCGTGAAAAGCTTCAACAATATCTCACCCCATTCCCCTCAAAGTCCCGTCTCTTATATCTCACCATCTCATCTATTTCCCTTCCATTTTTGCGGCCAAACTTCAGAACACAAACCCTTTTGCCCACCAAGCTCCAAGAAACCACCTTCTTCTTCTCTCTACCTCTAGCTATGGCCACCGTCACCTCGGCAGCCGTTGCCATCCCATCATTCACAGGCCTCAAGTCGGCCAAGGCCGCCCCGGTAGCCACAACCGCCAAGATGTCCGTCGCCACCCCGAAATTCGGCGGCATCAGGGCCTCGATGAAGGACCTCGGCGTAGCGGTGGCCGCCACCGCCGCCACAGCGATGCTGGCGGGCAACGCCATGGCCATCGACATCTTGCTCGGCGGCGACGACGGCTCGCTGGCATTCGTCCCCAGCACGTTCTCCGTTGCCGCCGGCGAGACCATCACGTTCAAGAACAATGCAGGGTTCCCCCACAACATTGTGTTCGACGAGGACGAGATCCCCAGCGGCGTGGACGCGTCCAAGATCTCGATGTCGGAGGAGGACTTGCTGAATGCACCCGGGGAGACTTACAAGGTGGCGCTGACGGAGAAAGGAGAGTACAAATTCTACTGCTCGCCTCACCAGGGCGCCGGCATGGTTGGCAAGGTCACTGTTAACTGAGAACAGAGTAAAATGGCTCCCTTTGACATGTTGTTTGCTCCTTTTGTTGTTGGATGGAATATATATAGTCGATTGAGATTTGAGAGGTTGGTGTAAGGGTTTGAAATGGTGTGTTGGTTGTTTGCCTGCAGCCTGCTCATCATCATTTCACTTGCACAATTTGTAGATTTGCCGTGTTGCCTAAGTAACCCAAATAAACCCATAATCTCCATTTCCGCAATCACTAAGCTATGTTCTTCACGTTGGAGTCAATAGATTACAAACCAGGAATGAGACTACGGAAATCAGTACCTTCACAATCGGGCTACACAACGAGGGTGATCATACTAAGTTTCTAATCCACACACAAGCCCCTGTATTAAATAGCCAAGTACACAGTCTCTAGATTGCATATATTTCTTTCTTCTTGACAAACACATTTGGAATCAGTAACATTTCTATGTTAACAGAGACGGTACATAGAAGAATCAAAGAAATGATTATAATACATAGCTCCCCCTCCCCTGCTTTCCATCAGAGCCAAACAAATGAATCAATAAGAGATGTTAGAAGTTGAGAACCTGGGTTTAGATTAACTTCATAAGGAGTTCTTCAAGTAGTCAATGCATCAGGAAGCGTGGTTCGAGCTCCAAGAACTTTACCACCCACGTCAGGGAAAGTTTCGTGCCCCGGCAAAGGATTCACTTTGCCGTTTTTATCAACCTGCACAGGATACTTGAGGATGTGGCCTTGCAGTGACTTGAACTTCTCTGATGTGAACTTCTCCCAGTTCTCTTCCGCCGTCTTGTTCACTGCCTTCACGCAGTCTAGCTTTTCGGGCTCTTTGTACGTGTCATGTAATTTTCCCAAGTGTTCTGCCCATAGCGACATTCTGTATCCATAGACCTGCAGAGAAAGAGGAGAAAGTATCAGATTAGTTTCGTGAAAGCTCGGCAATTCGGGTTTGATTCAGCATTTTAGCTGACTGAAAGCAGAATTCATGTTCCGGAAATACAAACCTGGCCTCGGGGGTGACGTTTCTTGTTGCCCCAAGTGTGGTTCGGCTGGTACCCACCCATTGCTATCTCGGTGTCTCTCGAACCAGCCATGGAACGTTGGTTGATATTTGCAGATCCGATGATCACGTACTCATCATCTACTATCATCCCCTTCGCGTGAACGTAGATCATAAACCGTTGGTGCTTCTGGCAGCTCGAGGTCTGGATTAGTCATATGCATGGAAATGATCAGTTTCTCAGATGATTCAGTAGAATTCCATCGTGTAAGAAGTAGAGAGCATGATTGATTACCACTTCGGGTGGGCTTGCATTTTTGCTGCTGCTTGAACTTGGTGGAGATTCGTCTTTTGGGGGTTGTTCTCTGTTTCCGAGACAAAAGAAGTTCAAGTAATCTTGAGGATGGGCATTCTCCATCTTCATGTTTTCCAGCTCTTCTGCTATCAGTCTGTACATCATTTGCATGGTTTGTCCCTTTGCAAAGCAACAAGTGGTTTGGTCGAGGATGTTCGGGAGAAAGCCATTACACCTTACATAAATATATATACTTAAACCAACTACATAATTGAACCAGTGATTTCCACTCTCATTACCTGCCAAAACAGAATCTCTTGCACACAAGCAGAAGAAGGAAGGCCCTCCGGCCACATTGGTATGACAATGTAAACAGCAAACCTCTCCTTTGCCCTTATCTTGCTGCAGATTTTCAATGCCAGCTCCATAGGAATTAGATTATCCGCTCCTGTCCAACAACATAAATCACAATGAGAAAGATGGAATTTACATTGTTCATCGAGCAAATTTCCCACAGCAGACTCATACCGGCTTCTTTGTATGCTGGCCAAGAGTAAGAGGATCCAATGAAGTACTGGTTCTCAATATACACGAAATGCTGGGCAGATCTTATTGCCTGAATATAAGCCGTCTGAATGCTTCGGTCAATCACCAGATTCTTAGCACACACGAGATTCTGTGATGCAGATATGAATTGGTCCAAGTTCAGATAATGACAACACTACAAAGAATGATGAACAATTATGGATGAAGAATGTTAGAGAAACACAAAACCTGAGCCTCTGCTTGGAAAACATCTTTGGGGAATCCTTTTAATGACCCTGAATCTATAGACCGAAAGACCTGTCAATTAATGAAACAGCGGGAGTCAGAATTCGAAGAGAAGCAGGCTACAGAAAGGATTGTAGTCCCTACCTACTATATCAGTTTATTAACAAATAAATCTATGTACTAACAGTTTTAGTAAGACTAGTATAAAGACGAAATATTCTTAGAAAAACGACACTGCACTGAAACTAACCTGGACATTCCATTTTTCAGGGTCTTTCTCCTCAGTCACCCACAGTGAAGGGTCATCGATTGAGACCGACGGTGAAGGACTAAGTATCCAAGAGATTCTCTCCAACTTAATCAAGGAGTCGTCATGCCAATGGGTCACTGTTTTGAACCGCCTGAGTTTCGCAGCTTTCTTCCAACGCTGCTCGAAATTTGTCAGCACATCGTAGGCAGCTGGTCCTTCGATTTTGCAGTGCAGATCATGCCATGGTTCTCTAGGACCCTTAATCCCTACCTACAGAAGAAGCGACAGCAAGAGTCACACAACAGTTTACTTGAAATACAATGTTGCATGATATGCACCTCCATGAGCCATCAATGACGTGTTCACTAAGCATGGATCAACCAACCTAGTAATGAATTCACATCAAAGTTTGTACAAGACAGACTAAAAATGGATAACCTAACATAATTCATAGACGTGATTGTTCAAACAACATATTATTCAGACGGAAAAAAATGTGCTCACAGGAAGAGTCGGGTTATGGAAATCGCCATCAAACACAGTGTCAACATCACGAAACAATCTATGTTCAGGAGTGTCATAGCGGCCATCACAAAGATCTAGACCACCAAGAAATGCAGTGATCTTCCTGTTATTCCCAGATGCTTGCGAATCCACGATCACACACTTCTGATGGTGAGTGAACAGAGTCCCAACAACCTGCCAGCAACACACACGGTACAATGAAAACTCCATCTTCCAGTCAGGTTAAAGAATAAAGACGCAAACTTTTCTGATGCAATACTATCTTCCTAGCCATCTTCAGATCCTTTAGGCTACCATGATTCGTACCAAGGAAAACTAACTCATGCTTTACAGAAACGAGAGAATGCTTGAATATATGATGACACAAAAGAGGGAAACACCGTGTAAAGCGTGCCTGTTGCTTGAAAATGCTAAGCTTACTGCTGGCATATCGAGGCGACAGCACGCAGTTCACTGAAGAATGCTTGAAGAACTTTCGAGTCTCTTCATCATGTGTTTGCATTACTCCAGCCTGCACAAAAAAATAAGGAAACACACAATCAAACCCTGCAACCCTTTACACTTCAAATGGAAAAGTTGACTGTTCTGTTTTTTCATTACCGTGTTAATGAAGAACTTGTTATGAGAAGTCTTGTCATCCCAAACCAGCATAAGAACCCTAACCCCTTCCTGCGATTTATACTTCAGCAAATCCCCCAAGCTCAAATTCCCGCCGTTGGGCAATGGCTTCGTGGGCTCTCTAATCAATTTCACCTTATGAAACACCGACCAACCCACCACATAAACCAGATGATGCGCCTCCAGAATGGCGTGGCAGATATCCTCCCAGCATTTCTCGTGCTTGAACGCCATCCCGCCGTCCAATTTTATCTCCGGTAACAATCCGTCGGGGCAATGGGCGTCCTGGTACAGGGTCAACGAGCTCCCGGGTCGGGCCGGGAAGTAGCAGTCTCGGATGCTGTACAAGTTCGGGTTGTGATCCGAACCGATTTTGTACATCGGGTTGTCCTCGCATTTCACGAATCGCATCTCGATCAGCATCGCACAGTCGGGCTTTGGCGGTTTACCACCGAGTGAGCTGACGATTGGGAACCAATCCCTAACTCGTTCGCCCCCGGCGATTCTCGCGACGGGGACGACGGCGATGCCGATTAGATCCGCGCCGAAGACGTCGTCGTCTTTGACGTGGAACTCGATGTGGGTAGCCGGGTGGGCGATCGGGATCCGGAAGTTCTCGTTCCAAATGGGGTTCTGCGAGTTGGGTATGACCCGGGTCCGGGCGACCCGGGCTCCGGCGACGCAGACGGTGACGTAAGGGTCACTGGTGATGATGTTGGTCTTCCGGCCGTTTCTCTTCTTCTTTCCCTTACGGCCGGAGAACGGCTTCCGGCAGGTGTCGAGCGCCGTGAAGCACAGCCGTAGCCGCTCCGAGAGCAGATCCATGTTCGGGAGCCGTCGAGCCTCAACGATCGTCAAATGGAGATCTCCGTGGAGATAGACATCGTGCGTCTGGCCGTCGTCGAGCGACGACAACGACGGCGAGACGCAGGACATCATAACTGCTGCGAATTAGATCAGAAAAAAAATTCAGGGAATTATGAACTGAATCTTGCCGGCGCCGGCGGTGAAATTTGTTTAGCGGGGAATATGGGGAGTTACATCACAGAGCGGCGGAAACGGGGGAGGCCTGTCGGTTTCTCCGACATAGCTAACCGCCGCCGGCGACGGAGCTCTGTGAGAGATAGTGGGAGGGAAGTGGGTTGGGTTCGTCGATTTAAACGCTGAGCTGTATATATATATTACTGGAAAAGCGGAAGAAATTATGGGGAAACGGACAAATCAGAGGACACGTGGAAGGAACGTAGCAGGGTTCGTTTTTGGGCCGGCGAAACAGAAAGGGAGATATGCAAATGGGCTTCATACGAGGGATTTTATTCTTTTTGCTTTTGTAGCCTTGTTAAGAACTCGCATCATACGGTAATAATCCTTGGAGGAGACAGCTTACGGTGATTACTAAAAAAATAGTAATCATCGTGGTTACTAAGGATAAATTGGTATGGAAAAATAAATTATATTAATTTTTTAATAAATTACATTTTAGGTAGTTATAAAAATCTATTAATTAAAATTCTCTCTTTCTCTCACTTTCGTAATCTCCAGCCAGATTTTCTTTCCATGTTTTTCTCAATCTTTCTGCAAACAAAAAAAAACAAAATCAGTACCAATACATTAGACAAACACTACCTGTTGGGGCAGAGAAGGAAGGGCCCAAGTAAAGAGGCAGGGGGCTGTCATGGGCCGAGGGAGGGGCCAAGCCCAAGAGGGGACCAAGGACTGAGGCCCAAGCAGTGGGGCCAAGCCTGGAGAGGGGCGCATGGCGACAAAAGAGGGGTAACGGTCAGAAGCGTACGGAGGAGACAGGGTGTGGGGCCGTGCGCCTCCGGGGCGCAGGCCGGTGTCAGAATGTCGGGGCGCCCGGGAGAAATAAGGTACAGTGCATTTAATGAGGTGATGACGTAGGGCGGATTTGGGGGGCATTGGTCGACCCTCCCTCGGGTATAAATAGTGAAGTGGGTGGAGCTCATTTACTCAGGTTCCAACTTCTCTCTAAAACTTATATTCAACTTCTCTCTCTAGAAAGTGATTCTGACTTGGGCGTTGGAGTGCTAACGACCCCTCGTAGAGGGTTCGGTGGGCGCTTTTGTGTGCAGGAGACGAGGCGCACGGGCAGAGCGGTTACGTGGCACAAACAATTGGCGCGCCAGGTAGGGGAGTATAACCGGAAAAAGAAAGAAAAAGGGGAGGAAGGCTCATGGAAGAGGCAGCCGAAGCAGTGGGAGAGGGGAGTCGCGCCCCCAACGAGGCGGCCTCGGAGGGAGCGCCTCATGTGTCTGATATGGCGCAAGGAGCGGAAGGAGAGGCGCAGGAGACAGCCCAATCTAAGGGCGTCACACTGACCAAGGAGCATTTGATCAGCATCATAGAGGAGCAAGCCCAGACGCTGGAGGCATTGAGAAGGGAGGTGGAAGCGCTCAAGAAAGGCGGGGACGCCGCGCCTCCCCTCAGCGGGAAGAAGAGAGAAAGAGACGAAGAGGAGGAAGGGATGTCCAGCGCGATGAGGCGTACGGAGGAAGCAGGACACTGGGCGCGTCACGGTGCGCCAGATCTCGAGGAGCCAATCGGGTGGGCGCCCAGGCGACTGGGGCGTCCATGGGGAGTGAGACAGCCGCTAGCGCGGAGCATCTTGGCGGAACAAGCCAACTCAGTCATCCCGGCGCTTCCCAGTTACGACGGCACGTCCGACCCGGAGGATCACTTGAACAACTACTTCACCAAAATGCAGCTATACAACAGCTCAGACGCCACGTTGTGTCGCGCCTTCCCGTCGACCTTTGTGGGCGTGGTGCTGGACTGGTACCACCAGATCGAAGAAGGGATGATCGATAGCTTTGAGCAATTCGCGGCCATGTTCCTCTCGAAGTTCGCCAGCCGGAAGCGCAGGAGCTTAACGATTAGTGCACTATTCAAGATCAGGCAGCGCAAGGGTGAGGCGCTGCGGGACTTCTACGAACGATGGATGTCAGTCGCAATGGCGGTCAAGGACGTCAAGCCGCCAGTCCTGGGGTGCTGCTTGGATGAATGCACCAACAGTGAGGAGTTATGTCGGGCCCTATCGAAGCGTGATGTCGTGTCGACAGAAGACTTGGACCGACGGGTGCAGAAAGTCATTATGCTCGAGGAGACGTTGGCCGCAAAAAGATTGGAGCGAAGGGAGACGCGCCCCGGAGAGGAGGAAGCGCCGCGAAATCACCGGCCGCTTCACGCCCCGCAGATGACCCAGACATATACCCAGGGCGCCCGACGGCCCGAACCGCCGCGCTTCCCACCTCGGAGCGCGTCGAACTTCACTGAGCTTAACGACTCTTTGAAGAATGTTCTGCAATATGCAAGGGATAAAGGGTACCACCTTCGATGGCCGGGGCCCATGCGGGGGCGCCCAAACGAGCAAAACTTGGACAGATACTGCGAGTTCCACCGCGAGAGGGGGCACCACACGGCCGACTGCTACCAGCTCAAGTCGGAAATACAGGGATTAGTGGACAGGGGAATGCTGAATGAGTTCGTGAGAAAGGGGGAGGAGAAAGCGCAGCGCACTTTTATGGCGCAGGAAGAAAGGACGGCTCCACCGCGCAAGGACAACCAAGAAGAAAGGGTTGAACACGCCCTGAGAGAGGCGCCGGGAGAAGGCGAGGGGTTACCGCCTCCCCCTTTCGAGGTCGAACCCGAGACCAATCCCGCCCGAGTAAGGCTAACCATTGAGGCCATTACAGGCACGATCGATCTAAGGCAAAAGTTGGAGGAGGGAAGGCGTCCGAAGTCAGCCACCGCGAGCGCCCGGGCGGCGGTGCAAATTCGGTTCAACGAAATCTCAGAGGAGGCGTGCCGCGTCCCGTCCGTGGAGGCGTTGGAAATAAGGGGCGTGGTGGCTGGATGCGAGGTAAAGAGGATGCTGGTGGATACGAGAAGCTCGATGGATGTGCTGTTCCAGTCCACTTTCGAAAGAATGCAGTTGTCGCCTAGCATTGTGCGTCCGGCCGACACGGTCCTAGTCGGTTTTTCAGGGGTGCTGGCGCGGGTCGTAGGGCGCGTGAGCCTGCCTGTGACGTTGGGGGAGGAGGAGCACAGGGTCACGCATACCGTCGATTTTGGCATAGTGGATTGCCCCTCGAACTATAACGCCATTCTGGGGTGCCCGCTTCTGGCTCTCTTCAACGGGGTGTCCTCAACGTGCCACCAGGTCCTAAAATTTGTCACCCCGAAAGGAGTGGGAGTGTCAAGGGGCGAGGCGTCGCAGGAGGCACGCCTCGTGAAGAGGATGCGATTGTACAACATTGATGTACGACCCGAAGACCTGCCGCGGGCGGAAGCGGCGGACGCCGAAATCCAAGTCCCCTTGGATGAGAGTCGTCCAGAAAGGTGTGTGCGTATCTCTGCCCATACCAGTGGAGAGGCAGTCGAATCGCTGGTCGGGTTGTTGAAGGAGTTCGCAGATTTGTTCGCGTGGAGTGCCCGGGAAATGCCGGGAGTGAGCCCCGAGGTGGCGTTGCACCGCCTTTCCGTGGAAAAGGGCGTGCGGCCTGTGCAACAGAAAAGGAGGCCATTGTCATAAGAGAAAGAGGAGGCGCTGCGAAGGGAAGTAGGGAAGTTGCTGGACGCCGGGTTCATGGAGGAGGCTAAGTACACCACTTGGCTGTCAAACGTGGTGCTGGTTCCGAAGGCTCTGGGTGATTGGAGGATGTGCGTCGACTACACGAGTCTGAACCGAGTGTGTCCGTCGGAAACGTATCCCATGCCCCGCATCGACCAGTTGGTGGATGCGACTGCCTACCACGAGGCGCTGAGCTTCTTGGACATGTTTTCCGGTTACCACCAGATCCTCATGTGTGAGGAAGACCGAGAGAAGACGGCGTTCATGACGTCCTTTGGGAACTTCCGCTACAAGGTCATGTACTTTGGGCTGAAGAACGCCGGCGCCACTTACCAGCGCATGGTGAACACCGTGTTTCAGAAGCAGATCGGAAGGAACGTGGAGGCATACGTGGACGACTTGGTAGTCAAGAGTAAAAGGAAGGAGGACCACCTGAGAGACTTGAGGGAAACTTTCGAGACTATGCGTTCCCACTCACTCCGCTTAAACCCCCTCAAATGCATTTTCGGTGCGGAGGCTGGCAAGTTCCTGGGCTTCATGATAACGAAGAGGGGGATAGAGGCCAACCCAAAGCAGGTCGAGGCGATCAGACGCCTCGAACCCCCAAGGACGCCAAGGGAGGTGCAGAGTCTGAACGGGCGTCTGGCTAGGGGTGGGCATTGGGTGGGTCGGGTGGATTTTGACTATAAAATGCACCCACCCGCGCTTAAACGGATTGATAATTTTTAACCCACCACCCACCCACATTTAGTCTCGGGTTGGGTCGGGCGGATGGTGGATGATGCGGGTGGGTTTGTGGGTTCACCCACATCACAATTTATATAATATAAAGGAGTCAACTTGACATGATAATAGGTGAAGAGAATCATCGAGGGAAATCAGAAGTTGAAATAGAGCGAAAAATGTCGAATTAGTTCTTAAATTGGATAGAAATTCTATTATGAAAGAGTTTTCTACAGATTGAGACGATTATTAGGTGCAAGGAACTAAGGAAAATAATTCCACAAAGGAAAGAGCGTTGATCTAGGCACAAGAATTAGAGGAAAAAGTAAAGGGAAGAAGAGGGGATCTCCATTTGGAAGGTTGGCTTTGAGGTTCAAACTCCAGGAGCAGTCCGAGTTTATATCTAACGTCTCCACTCTCCTCTCTCTAGCGCCAACGACTTTGATTTTTTTGCTGTTGGGTTGAGCGGGTCACCCGCACACTCACCCACAACCCACCCACCACCCGGCGGATGGCTCCCAGCGCAACCCGTCACCCACCCACAGACCCACCCACTTAACAAAATTTAGGTAAAATGCGGGTGGGTCGGCCCAAACCCGCGGATGATCCGCCCGCATGCCCAGCCCTACGTCTGGCGGCTCTAGGACGATTTATCCCGCCGTTCGAACTCCACCTCCGGGACGTCCTTGTTGAACTTGTCGCGAAGGTCCTTCACCGTATCGATTACCGTGTCCGCCTGGAGGCTCTTCCCGGCCGCCGACTTGGGGAAATCAGAGAGCTCCTTCTTGAGGCGCTCCACCTCGGCAGTGGCCGCCTTCAACTCCTTCTGACTCTGCTCTTTAGCCTTGGTGGCCCTCTTCAGCTCCTCAGAAAATCTACGCGCCTCCGCGTAGTACTTATCACGATCATCCCGGAGCGCCGCCTTCTCCTCACGGAGCAACCTCTCCACTTCGGCCGCCTCAACGCGGGTGGCGGAAGTTTGCGCATCGAAGCGCTTTTGGCATGCCTCTTCGACGGAGGATTTGAACTTCGCACGCTCCGCCTCGAGCCCGGTGGATAGCTTGGCAGCCCAAGCCTGGGCCTCCTTCTGCGCCTCGTCCCGCTCCTTGCTCAGTGCCTCTTGCGCCTCTCGGGCACTCTTCAGCTCGTTCTGAAGGCGCTCAGCGGCGCCCTCTGAGGCCGAGCCCTCCTTGACTAAGCGATCGAACTCACGTGTAGTGGATTCGATCAGCATCATCATCTAACACATGCATGAAATACTAAGGTTAGACACTACAAGAGATTTCGAAAATAACAATGGGAAAGGCGAAGGGGACGGGCGCCTTACCTGGACGTTGAGATTGGCCATGGTGCGGAGGGGGCGTTTGGAGTTAAGGTGATCAGGGCGCTCGATCACTGCAGCGTGAGACAGCATCATCTGCATCGAGGCGCCCGGATCCTTGGTCGCCCTGACAGGGACACCCACCGAAACTTTCTCCAAGGGGCGGGATGGAGGTTGGAAGTATGGAGGTAGGATCCTCCCCGAGTGCTCTCCAACGCTGGGCATGACCAGGCTTGCCGGCACGCCCGAGGCAATAACGTGATCCAGCTTTGCCTTTTTCGCTGCGGAGAGTAGAGGTTCGGCGGGCCTCTTTTCGGGCGCCTGGGAGTGAGAGGCGCGCGTAGGAGTTTGGGAGGTGGCGCCTTGGCTGCGGGGCGAGCCGCCTTGGCTGTGATGTGAGTGTGAGGCGCCTTGACTGTGTTGAGCAGGAGAGGCGCCCTGCTCCTCATCCACATGGAGAGGAGAGTTGTATGAAGGCTGCGGCGCCTAGGCCGTAGCAGGAATGCCTGCGCCCCCGGACGGCGCAGGCCGGTTGGCGATGATCTTCACCCGCACTGGCTTCTTTGGTGCAGATGGGGGTGCCCCAGAGGGCCCCTTGACGGTCTTCCCGGCCTTGCCGCGTTTCCGGGGCGCCTTGGGGGGGATCAGATGGAGCTTTGATCGGATAAGATCCAAAATGTTGGTGAATACAGTGCCTGCTCAAAAAAAGGATAAGAGGATGGTCAGTCAAGGCGCATGCAAGACACAAAGGCGCATATGAAAATATATATACCATCATCATAAAATTCCGCCAAGTAGCGGGCGTAAGCGTCGTCCTTTTTCAGGCTTATCGGCGTGGACGAGAGGCGCCGAGCCATATCTGTTTCTGCCTCATTGAGGACGGGGTGCTTATTAAATTCAGCCTCGTCCCCAAAAGCCCACTGCGTCCGGGGGGCGGCCCCACTCTCGAAGAAGGGTGTGTCCCGAGGGCGAACAAAGAAAAAGGATTCGAACCATGAACGCCCCATCTTCTTGCCCTTGCTTATGAAGTGGTACCCCAACTTGGAGCGCCTTTGTAGGCTGAAGCAATTGGGACTTCTAATCATGGTAAAGAAGTGTTGGAATAGTTTGAGGGAGGGTAGAATATTGTGTTGACGGCATTTGAGGCGGAAGAGGACGGTATAAAGGATGATCACGGGGGAAAGGCGCCTGAGAGAACACCGGCACAAATGTAAGACGCCCTCGAGAATCGGGTCGATGGGGAACCGGAGCCCGAAGCGGGCGTACTCTTGGTACACGCCGATCCAGCCGATCCACAGACCCCCACGGGCGCCACAGGCGAGGGGTGCGTGTAGCGCCAGTCGGCAGGCATCTGTGCCGCTCGGATTATTGAGGTGAAGCGAGAATAGAGGATCTTCGAGGTGTAAGGCGGCCCGGCGTCTTCCTCGGACATTTGATCGATGTCCGTGGGCATATACCCAGGTGGCCACATGTTGCCCCACTGGCTTATCCCGAACTCGCGAGGCGCGCCGGTGCCTAGGTAGTCAGAAAAGGAGGAGGTCAAGAAGAGGGCGCATGTGGAAGCAGGTTATGAAGAAAGAGGCGCTCACGACGCACGAGGCGCAAGGTGCTCAAGAGACGAAGGGTGCGAGTTATTTTTTCGTGGGCAACCGCCGTGAGGCGTAACGCGTGAAGAATAAAAGGAGCATAAGATGAGGGGATAGAGCGCACGGGTACCTGGAGCGGCGGCAGGAGCAGCCGAAGGCGCCACGTTGAGGGGCGCGGTGTTGGAAGGCCCTGCGTTGGCGGGAGCAGAGGCTTTAGGCGCCGTAGTGATAGGCGCGGTACTGGGAGGCGCCGCCTCGGTGGGCGCCGTCTTGGGAGACCCGGGTTGGTTGGAAGAGGCCATTGCTACGCGAGCAAAAAAAAAGCGGGAATTGGGGGAGTAGAGTAAGGCGCCTGGATCAAATGGCCGAGAGGATTGGCCGAGAGAGGTGCAGAGCACTGGGGGACAGAGCAAAGCGAGATCTAGAGAGAGAAAGTAGAGAGAGGGCGATTTGGAGAAAGTGAGGAAGAAAGAGTCGAGGGGGGCAATTTATAGGCAAGGATCGGGGGAGAGAGAATGGTCTAGGGGAGACGGAAGGTCACCTAGGCTGAGCCGAATTCAAAATTTGAAATTTGAAATCGCTTCAGCTTAGGGGGAGGGGAATGGACCAGTGATTAAAGCGGGAGCCCAACGGTCAGCCCGCAATTAAGGCGGAAGCCCAACAGTCGGCCTGCAATAAATAAAGAAATTTTTTAATGAGACGGAGGAGAGAAAGGCGCCCCAGCCAACAGGAAGGAAGAGACTCGAAGACGCACCTCGGAGGAGGAACGGTGACAGGGCGCGTTCCACGAGGAGAGCGGGGAACCAAAGAGAGCGCACTGTGACAGGGGCGCTACTAAGGGCGCATGGGTAGTTAGGCCCCCACCAGGCGGTAGGCGCCTAACTGGGGGGCAATTGTTGGGGGCAGAGAAGGAAGGGCCCAAGTAAAGAGCCAGGGGGCTGTCATGGGCCGAGGGAGGGGCCAGGCCCAAGAGGGGACCAAGGACTGAGGCCCAAGCAGTGGGGCCAAGCCTGGAGAGGGGCGCATGGCGACAAAAGGGGGGTAACGGTCAGAAGCGTACGGAGGAGACAAGGTGTGGGGCCGTGCGCCTCCGGGGCGCAGGCCGGTGTCAGAATGTCGGGGCGCCCGGGAGAAATAAGGTACAGTGCATTTAATGAGGTGATGACGTAGGGCGGATTTGGGGGGCATTGGTCGACCCTCCCTCGGGTATAAATAGTGAAGTGGGTGGAGCTCATTTACTCAGGTTCCAACTTCTCTCTAAAACTGATATTCAACTTCTCTCTCTAGAAAGTGATTCTGACTTGGGCGTTGGAGTGCTAACGACCCCTCGTAGAGGGTTCGGTGGGCGCTTTTGTGTGCAGGAGACGAGGCGCACGGGCAGGGCGGTTACGTGGCACAAACACTACCACTTTGAAAAACATCAATACCATTGCAGAAATAAATCTATACCATTACACGAAAACTACCATTGTAGAAATAAATCTATACAATTACACGAAAACTACCAATATAAACAATCTATACCATAAACAATCAATACCATTGTAGAAATAAATCTATACCATTACACGAAAACTACCAATATAAACAATCTATATCATAAACAATCAATACCATTGCAGAAATAAATCTATACCATTACACGAAAACTACCAATATAAACAAATAGCAGTTCCAGACAGTTCCTCATCCTGTGAGATAGTCCTCTGAAACCATGGGGAGAACGAAGCAAGATAATCAATTATTATACATATATCCCCAATAAGAGATGCACTGTTCAATAGAAGCAAGCACATATTTCCCCAAAAAGGAAGATGGTTACTGCAACGTTCTGAAAACCGTACCTGTGCAGATAGAAGCTACAAAATCTTGTTGAGCACTCGCAAACGATGGGTGGCGTAAATGCTGTTAGCAGGAAGTTTATTCATCCTCTTCACCTCTTCGTGAACCACCGCCTTCTTCTCCTCATTCCCAATCGTTTGCCATCTCATCGGCGTCTGAGCAGACAGATGAGCGGCATCGGCGGCGGCCTCAACGACGGGAGTCGTACGTGGAGGCGGCTGCGACAGGTTTGGCTGGAGGGAGGATAGAACTAGGGTTTAGGTAGATTATATAGAATAATCAGGTGTGGTCACTTTTTAATTTCCAAAATTACCCTAAAAGAATCTTGACCGTAAGATTAAAAAAGAAGGGAAAATAATTAATCAAATGGTATATAAAGAGGTTGCCACCGTGATTACTAAAAAACAAGTAATCACCCTAACCCATTCCATCCTGGAAGGTCCGATTCATTTTCATTTCTTTGACTTGCATAAAGATCATATTATGGTACTATTTTAACATGTTTTACTAGGGAATTAGTCGCGAATTCTGATTTTGGAGTAATTAAGTATTGTCGATGAAGGAATATTTTATTTAAAATATTTTATTATGGTCATTCTAGCGGTATAACGTGATAACAAAGCTTAACAAACAGCATAAAAGTAGTCATTTAAATTCGAATAATGGAACTTGTTTAATAGTTAGAAGTATAACTCGACAATAACTTTCCACAACCCGTCCTTAACTACAATTGGCTATAATTGCCCAACTAAATTCAATTTCGATCATCTCAAATTGGTCATGTATGACCATTTCAGCACTCCCCTATATTCAATGTTTGTGCATAGCGACATATTTGTTTTGTGGCCATATCGGTCTAGGTTAAGACATCTCGGGACAACTGTGATACTGTAAATTTGTACTATTCTTTTTGTTGGCGTCTTGGCGAGAATCAATATAGAACCATATATTCATATGACCAAGGTTGTCAACCCGCGGGTTGATCCAGACCCGGTCGAGCTAGTGGGTCAAGGGTTAATGGGTCAACCGTTTTAGCCCGGTTTGGTCCGGAAATATGGAAAAAGTCATTATATTGTACTTATCCTCATAAATTATATCAAATCTTATCTAACATATGAGTTATAACATATAATATTACACCAAAATAACATATCGTATATAGATCCAACATATAGTGAAAATTCACACACACATATATAACATAAATATTCAAATGTTCAACTTATCATTCCAAAAATTGAGCTAGGCGTAAAGAAAAATCAGAAAATAGGCGCATTTCGCAAACCAAAGAAAAAAATGATACAATTTGACCTCCAACCCGGTACCTTGTAGCGGTCGGTCCGGCAGATGCGTGCGGCCCGTTTTTCTCACCGGGTCAGAGTCAAAGTGGGTCAACCCGCGGGTTGACAACCTTGCATATGATAGTATGATACTGAGATTGACCATTAAAATGCAAGGCGGCATGGCATTAAGTCGTTGGATTGGAGAAAGGACACATGGGAGGAGAAATTTGGTGGACTTGGGTTTAGGGTATCGCTGGACCAGTTAGATTCTTACATTTGGGCCATTATAACCCAATCTGCCCCCCATGTGATGTGAAGGCAACGTTAACTGTTTGCATATGCCTAAGTAAAATAATTATTAAATCAAGCTAATTATACTAAACTTGGCTAGTTGGGTTGTGATTGCTTGTAAATTGTAATGATATACATTGTTTATTGAGAGACAATAGTCTTCATATAGGGTTCATGCACTTGGAGAGACTAGGAGGGACTATTTAAGATTAGTCAAGTGTAAAATTTTTTATCGAATCGATATATCAACAAATTTAATCAGTTTGCAAAATAAACTTCGTGAATCATGATTCAAAACTAAAGTTGTGACTCACCATATATCTATAAAGAACCAATAAAATCGATAATTGCATTGCTGTTGTGCTTTTGTAGCTTATCGAATGTCATCAAACGATAAGTTCTCTAGAAATTCAATGAAATGTATTGATAATCTTATGTGTGAGGTAAAGAGACAAATCCAAAGGGGGGTATGAGACCTTGGTGAAATCTTAATGAAAGCTATCGATCACCGAATGCCAATCTATATTTCATACTTTGCACTACACTACAAGCTATAGTTTTGCGCCATTTCCTTGATTTCTGGCAATATATACAGAATAATAATTAATTAATAATGTCTAACCTATCTATATATATACCCACCTAACTAGCAACTACCCAAAAGACCTTCTCCCATAATGTATGCTTTGCCACCTCCTTTGTTATCGCATCCAAAATCCTTTCCATGTGAAGATTAAGGTAAACCAAAACAAAAACCCTCCCAAATGAACCAACATTACCGTCGATTTGGCGCCTTGTCTCCCTTGTTTGGAGTAGGTATATGAATGTAACAACTAACAGCTTCCAGTAACTACATTCTCATCGTCCATGTTCTAAGGGCAACCACAGGTCATGCTTAGGCATCAACGTAGTTCGGATTATTGACCCTCTCTTCTGAAATGGGAGGGGGAACCCTAATCATGAGACTCTGAACGAAGGCTACCGTCTACAAAACCAAACATTATATGGTCAAGTTTACGAGTCGGTCCATCGATAGAGAACAATGTAGTCAGAGAAGCTCACTTACCATTGCGAATCCAACACACATGATGCTGAAGCCAGGGAAGTCGAATGGGGCATTATCGGAGAGAAATAGAGCTGTCAAGTTACGGCGAATTGATGTTGGTTAGTTTTCTCATCCTGTTGAAGCATGGAGGATTAAATGAAATGTGCATTACCTGATAATGGAGAGAAAACTAGGGGGGAAACAACATTCGCAAAGGAAGAAATCCCTGATATGCATCCTTGAGCCTTTCCCTGAAAAAGAAAAGAGAGAACTCAAACTAATTAATCATCCATAGCAGAAATCATCTGTCTCAATTGAGATATCCTTTCTTTCTGTACCCTGAAATTACCTGCTCACATGAACCAACTTGCTTCGACACAATGGTTCGCATCTGAAAAGGGAAGAAAAAAGTTCATTTGGGAATAAGGGTATATACTATAGAGAATGGATAGAGAACTCAATGGGAAAACTAACTTACACATGGTTGTGAGAAAACGAAGAAAATGGAGAGCATAGAGGCAGCATAAGGGACCTGTTCATGAACATCTTTCAAAAAGTTAGCAATGGTAAAGAGTAAATGAGTTAACCATAGTAAGAAAACAGAAGCCAATGAAGTACCCAATAAGACCATGCGACGCTGTAGAGAAATGTCTGCAGTCAAAATATAGAGCTAAAGGTTAGTGAATGAAGGGGCTATGAGAAACAAGATACGAAAACGCGACGTAACACGAAGCTTACATGGACACAAGAGAAGAAAAGTCCAACTGAAAGCAGAACACCTTCTCCCAAGAATGGAGTTAATATGGGCATCACAATCAGCTGCAACAAAACATTTGCGCTCCCCAGTCGTCAACTCATTGGGGAAAATAAACAAACACCTTGTGGGCATACAAGTGAACATCCCTTTACCTGTGAAACCGTCCCAGCAATCCCGGAAATCACCATTAGATCTGCGAACTGATCCTTATTGAAGTGGAATTCTGCTTTCAGGTAGTACTGCAAAACACAGGAACAAGTAGAATCAGTTGAGTTCAAATCAGCAAAACAAAAGCGAGGGACAGAACCCAGGAGATATACCGTTAGGGAGGCATGAAGGCCGGCATCTGAAAGGCTGAGGAAGAACGCTACGATTGCCGCCTGGGTGAAAGTCTTACTGCGAAATCAAAGAAGCAAAACATTCGGATCAAATCGATCTATTTTACCGACGAAAACAGGACAGAGAAGCGGAGGAAAGCCGAAACCCGACCTGCTCTGCAGCATGGTGAGCATGTCTCGCAGGGAAGGCCTCGATTTGAAGATCTGATCGCTCTTAATCGGAGAGATCTCGTTCGGGCAATCTGCTATGATCTTCGCCTTCCCTCGGGAGAGAATTGGCGTCTTGAGGCTTTCATCGACTGCTACGTCGGGAAGGAAAATCCTCATGTACACCGTAGCTGCGATCGCCACGGCCGTCGCCACCTGGAAAGTGGAAGCAGTGGTGAGGAATCGAGTGACGAAGTTCCCGCAGACGAACGCTGCCGATCCGATCCCGGAGAGTATCCCGAAGGCCGCCGCTCGCCGTCCCACCGGAACATTGTCCGCCTGAAAAGTGAAGAACCAACGGGAAGTTTCAATTAGGTGCTGACGCGGGAGAGCGGGTAATTGCAGGGTAAAAAATTGGCCAGGCTTCAAAACATTGGGCCTGAGACATAGATTAATCAGATAAAAGGCCTTGATATTGGCTATAGGCCCATTCACGCAAGGCCTCGTTGTTTACAATTTATCAAGGTTTTAAACCGGTTTAGTCCGTTGACCCGGTTGATCAAGTGGGTTGAGGGTTAATGATCTAGCCGTTTTAGTCTAGTTTAGTCCCAATATAGGAAAAAGTCATTATATTGTTCATATATTTCTAAATTATATCCAATCTCATGTAATATATAAGTAATAACATATAACATTACACAAAAATTGTGTAATAGCATTGTCGTATTTGGATTTTAACATATAATGAAATTCACGAACTTATATAAAATCAATATTCAAATTAGAATTTCAAAGATAGCGATAAACAGATAGGATTAGAAGAAGAGAAAAATTATAAAATAAACTCATTTTGCAAACCAAAAGTAAAAATGACATCGTGTGATCTACAATCAGGTAACCTTGTAGCAGGTCGACCCGATAGATGTGTACAACTGATTTTCCTCATCGGGTCAGGATCGAGTCGACCCGCAAATCGAGTCGACCCGCAGGTTGGCAACCTTGGAATTTACAAATGACAGTACTTATTTGGGCTCACTTACTATTAGCTGACTGTTTCTGATCATCTTTTATGCCAGATTTCCTTTGGTGAAAAGATTCGGTACAGCTTGAAATTGTAGAATATCACATCAGAACTGAAAAGCCCAAATAAGCATGGGCCGGAAGCCCATAAGGTGGGTGGAAGGGGAATTACCACGTAGGCGAGAGCAAGGCAGTGAACACTTCCTTCACAAACCATGGCAGTGAGGGTCTTAAGCACATAGTAAGCGTAGAAGAAGTTCCTGGACCTGCTGTACGCCAATATGGCTGCAAAAACAAACCAAATGACCATGGCGATCGAAGACGGAAAAAAAGCGACATCATTTTGCAGCAACTTGTAACAAGAAAAGGAAATCTTGCTATGATGATGATAAGTCCAAGCCATTACTTCACAAACCCTAATGTGCCTTCTTTCCTGATTTGTTACTAGGAACTAGGAAGTAGGAAGCAGTAGGTTAGAAGGATTCAACATCACCACATGACAAAGGAGACACAAAGAATGTTTTGTTCATTATATGGTCCCATTTTGTGTGGGAGAAGATCGCGTTGGAGTTGCCAACTGTTCTTTTAATGCCATGTTTACTATTCCCTTTCAGCCCCCAACATTCTCATGGGATGGTGCTTTCATAGAAGAAAAAAAACTAACCACGTTAGTATTTAGCTCGATATTTATATCCATTCTCATTATAAGCTAAAACGAGAAAGAACTCCTTAGTCATTATGCTTCGGACGAATGTCTCATCTCTTAGCGGGGCTGGTTGGTTTTGTTGCTTAGCACTAAGCATGGCATTGTCACATTGTGGTTCATCCACTTCATCTACTCCAAAGAATGAGTAAATGACCAAATGAGATAGGTATAATGTAAGTTATAGGGGTGGTGAGGTCTAACTTTGGAGTCTAAAGGAAGGTTTGTTTTTCAAACCCTTAATTAAGGCCCTAGAGAAATATTTTCTTCAAGGAAGTTAATATTCACACGTATGTTTTATTTTCTGAGTTGGTGAACCAATTTAATCTTAACTACCACTTATATAATGATTGTTGTATTTATATAACTGCCAAATATCACTATGTTTTGGCTACGTCAAATTATCAATCTTCCACTCCAGCAAGTAAGAACCGCCACCTAAAACCATGATCCCGGTTTCTCATTGGACGTAAGACCGCCTTCTATTGTGCACAATTGCACTCCAATTCCAATCAGAGATTCCCTCAAAAAAAGATTCCTCCTTACTTTCGAGAAAGTACCTTGGGTTGATCAAGTATTCATGCTTGAATATCTAATCATGGTAGGTTTTTGTGAATGCTTTAATCAATCACGGACTTACAAATTTAAATATTGTCCTTCATAAATAAATGTATCACTCTCAAACAAGATTTTTAAATATATTTTTACCGTATATTCATCATTACTCTCTATGCATAATTACAATCCATCGTCCTAACAACCTGGTCCAATAACCTAGTCAATTTGTTTCCTTTCTTCTTCTCTGTTTTGTTGGTTTATAGTTGAGGTAGTTGCATATAAGCTCAAGTCAAGCTGAGTCACATTGCTAACCAACTCTCTCCAACCATTTTCTCAAGTTCGCATAAAGATTTGAAAATTTTGTTTTAAGGGTAGTTTTGCATGTATCATTGATTGTCCGCATAACAGATTCCATACATGAAACTGAAAAAAAAAAGGTAAATAAGAAGACAATTGATGAATAATCAAGTTTAGGGTTTGCTTATGCTTACCCAAAGGGATGATAGAGAGGCTCATTGGGAGAGTGAGCAAAGCTTTTCTCCCATATTTGTCTGAAAGATTCCCTACCAATGGCATCATTACTAAAGTCCCAAGCCCAATCACCTGCACCCAAAACAAACACACATAAAAACGAGTCTTCATAATAATACAAAAAAGTTAAATTCATTCCTCGGTCAGTCGAATACAAGACTTTTAGGCGGTCGACTTTTGATTTTGTGTATCTCGAGTTTCGACTAGTTCATCACCAAAAACAACTTCTTTAAACCCCGCAAGTATTATTAAACTACTCAATCTTTAGATATCTAGATTTTTTCACCATATGCATTCACAAATGCCACGAAACAAACTTATCTACACATGTCGATTCATCACTACAAACAAACATTAGGATGACGTCGTTTGCATGTGAGACCGAAATCTGTACGGTTCTCAATTAGAGTAACGGTCCAACCGAAAGATACTTTTATGTGCGAAGTGCAGTCACATGTGTCCGACATATTGTACAGGAACGTACCCACGTAGCCGCCACCCCACAACCTCATTACCTTCCTTTTGTTTCTAAGAAAGAATAATATGATAAGCCATTGCAACGGCTTGGTAAAGCTTACCTTGAATTCCAATTCACGGGACTATAAAAGTGGGAAGGGGACAGGTTTCGGTTGAAGCAACAAAAGATGATTCACACTCGACGTAATCTAATGCGACTGGATCCTTAGCGACAGAATGCTTCATTTTTGTTGCTTGCGAAATGCTCCTTTACCCTCGTTGGAGAAACGAAAGAAATGAGAATACGGATACCTAACCATGAACTGTTTATACCAAATGACGCCTGTCCGGGCAGGACTGTATCGAGGATTCGAGGTCGCGGTATAACCCCCCAACTGCCAGGTTCGAGCCCCGTGAATCCCAGCATGCCTTTCTCCCCAGTAATTACAACTAGAGTCTAGAGTGTAGCTTTCTCTGGGATAAGGGAGCAAATAGAGAGCCACCTGACACTTGATTCAACCCGATCATATCTAGATTGCATAACATAATCGAAATGAACCTCAAATGCCTAGTCGGGAACTTGTGATACAAGTTGACCTAGTGATTATGAGAGAACGAAAACCTCTGAACCATCGGCAGCTCGAACGGAGGCCAATATCAGTTATGCCCTGATAGAAACGGTGGATGGTACACTACTAGAACCTTGTGCGTATTGGGTTTACCTAAAATGGGATCCTTTTTCTGTTACAAGAAAGGAAACATGAAGAAAAAGAAACAGGGGAAACAGAGGAAGCTTCGTTGCTCAGGTACCATACTGGCGCCAGAGGTAACTCCTCTGTTTTGTTCAGTCTCAAGTCTAGAAAAAAAAAATCTTTATTCAGGTTTCCCACTTAACCAATACTTTCTGATTGGACGTTCTCTGCAGCTAACAGTAACGTGGAATACAAGAAAACAATGGGCTAATAACAGAGAGGAGGTTAATCAAGGTATTAACTTTGCATATGTTTACAGGGTGAGTTGGACTCTTGAGCTAAGAACTATGCGATGTTTGGGGTTTTATTAATGAGATGACAGAGAAAGGTTAACCGTTGGAACCAACAACAAAAAAGTTGTCAACTGCTATAGGTTACTTCTTGTCGGGTTTTCCTATGAGAAAAACTGCCCCAAATGTCTCCACCTATTAGAAAAGAGGCCTCTTCCTAAACAAGGAAAGCATAGATAAGAGTCATTAGACAGAGCAAGAGCTACTGCCCAAAGCCAGACTCCGTGATCTAAGACTATCATGTCATTAAGAGAAAGGATGGTAGCTAGCTAGGTATCAGCATGGTCGTATAGGATGATGCTACTACGATCATAGAAGTCTATGACATTCGTATTTGCGACATGTTTGAATAGGTGGTATCAAGAGGGAAGAATGATAAGGAGAGAAATGAATACCGCTTGTTGAAATCCGGTGAGGTAAATGGCAAGGGAGCACTCGGGCTGGTGAGGGCAGACCGCAAACATGGTGACGTCGGTTATAGTCGGAGCCACCATGAACGTTCCAAAGTTGTAGAGAAAGAAAGTGAGGAAGAGGTGGGCTAGTGGCCTCCCTAGCTTCTCCATTCTTTTATTAGTCTCTCTCCACTTCCCAACAATGGCAAAAGGAAAGAGAGGGAGAGGGAGGGAGGGAAGAGGAAAGCTAAGAAGCTCTACACATAGAAACCCAAAGATAGAAGGAACTACTTATAAAAAGAAAAGAAGCCCTATTCATGGATGAATAATTTTTTTTTCATTTTGTCTTAGGCCTCTTCCGTGCAACCATGAATAACCCAAAAGGAAAGGCGTTGCCTTTATGAAACTACCACCTCCAATTAGTCTTATATATAGCTCACAGCTCACAAGGGAAAAAATCAAATGAATTGGTAAGGCTTTGGTGGGTTTTCACTTTCCTTGCTCACTAGATTGATTGCCTAATTTTTATATATAAATTTTTTCTTATATGCATAATTCCCCACTTGTTTCTTAGTGAGTAAAAATATCTCATCTACCCAATTGAAGAAATTGCACATACGTCGACATATGATTCATTTTGGACTTGTGAGAAGTAGTGCAGATAGTAGATACCTTTAACCCTCATGAGTTGTAGATAAAACTGAAGAAGAAGAGAAAAAAAATCAAATTTACGATGTAAATGTTGTCATTCTCATGTTACCGTACCTAGTCCTATACATGTAATGAGTGCTACCATATCCAAAACATTAAATGTGATATGTTACACTAATCTCATTTTGACGAAGTACGAGAGAGATTTATGGACAATAAATAATAATTTAATATTAACTTATAGGACCCATTTTGCAGTGAAGTGGAGGAGTTTTTGAAAGAACTCTTAAGGTTAAACATGCTAAAAGATGAAAATAATGCAAAAAAAAAAAAAGGTGACCTCTTAGGATTTCATCATGAAGCACAAAAGCACGAGTGTGCTTTGTGTTAGAGAGTGGTATAAGATCCATGATTGAACCTCTCCCAACAACTCGAGTTATTGGGAGCAACTGGTTCTTGACATGGTATCAGAGCCTAGAACCGAAAGGTCATGTGTTCGAATCTCCACGACCCCCAATATTAATCGTTGTCTTTCAAGCACATGGTATGGTGGGCCTGTGCAAACTTCAAGCCCATGGATTGGCTTTCGTTTGAGGGGGCGTGTTAGAGAGTGGTATAAGATCCATGATTGAACCTCTCCCAACAACTCGAGTTATTGGGAGCAACTGGTTCTTGACACTTTGGACTAGACCCGAAACATATAATATTTTTATCAACACAAAAAAAAAAGTTGAGCTGAGAATTGAGATGTTACAATTACCAATTCTACCATCGAATTCAAACATTTATGGGTTGTATTCATGACGATACCTACAAATAACCCTACATTTTATTAGCATCACCTCATTCATAAAAGTTTACCCTCAAAGTAACAGAGGGGGATGATGACACTCAGAGAGCGATGGGGAACGAAAGTAAAAGGTGCCCTTGGGGCTTCCTTGTGAGGAAAGCAAACTCCAATGAAAATCCCACCATACCCTATCTTGCATTGCAGCCGAAGCAGCTGCCGAAAGGCAATATGAGGCTCAAGCAAGCAAGGAATTCTACAACAGTGACAGTATTGTGACAACAACACTCCCTCTCCTCGTTCTTCTTATGGCTGGGTTTTTCGCCCTTTTTCTTTTCGGTATTGGGCTTTTATTCAACTTTGGGTTCGAGTTTGGCACTTCACTACTTTGGGCTGGCTTTCCTTTTCCCCCCCTTTTTTTTAATCCTTCCCTTTCTTTATTTCGATAAGACTGTGAATCTGCTTTACTGGGTTTCGACCCTTTGTTACCAAACAGGTCAAAAAAGAATTTACCCACATCAGATGGCATGGCACGAACGATGTGGCTTTAGCCTTTAGGTGGTGGGGGAAGAAGAATACTGGGGAAAGTGGAGTCCGGAATTTGGGCCGGCGGTTTCGGTTATGCGAGCTAATAACGCCAAAAAAAAAAAAAAAAAACATGAAAAAAGCCCACCATCGTCCTAAATCCTAATAGACACCTAGACAGAGAAACCACGGCGAAATTTCTCGGCTGAATCATAACAGCGACGGAGAATCTGAATCTCACACAGAACCATTGCCACCCTGAGAACCCCGTTACTTCACTATAGCAAACCCAGTTTCCGTCGTAATCATCTCGAGAGGTTGAGCTAGTGGTAATACAAAAACGGAACATCACCCACTTATTGGGGTTTCTTGTATCCCACGGTTGATTGTGAAGACAGAGTCTGCATGTCTGTTTAAACGTGCTATTGCGGCCAACATTTGAACCAAATTAGAGATTGTGCTTCTAAAAGAATCCTAAATCTGATGCTTAGGAGCTAATTAACTTGGGTTCGAATTACGGGGCGAAGGAAGTAGCTAGGAGGAGAAGGTGGACTTACAGCTTGTTGGAAGCCAGAGAGGTAAATGGCGAAGGAGCACTCGTCTTGACCGGGGCAAAGTGCGGCCATGGTGACGTCGGTGATGGCCGGAAGCACCATGAACGATGAGAAGTTGTTGAGAAAGATGGTCATGAAAAGGTGTCCCAAATTCGGCAGCTTCCCCATTTCCTGGCCCTTCTTCCTTCGTTCCCCTGTTTCGAATCGGAGATTGGAGGGAGAAAGGGAAAGGGCGAGAGCTGTGGGAAGGGAATGAAGGACTGAAGCTTATGTGTAGGATGATGAACAAATGTCGAGTGCACACTTCCCTTCTTATATTTACAACTGTCAAACAGGGAATCATACGTGGCAGCAGAATTCGCTCCTCAAAGTTAAAGCAAAGCAACCCCGTTTCCTTTCTTTATGGTCTTCGTGTCTTGGACCCCGGTCGTGATCACATCTTGGCCGTTGATTGTATGGCCGTGGGTTGATTGTGGATTTATGGGAGAGTGTTGGGTAGCGGGGCCTAGTGGGGTTGGGTTTGTTTGGTTCGGTCCAATCGGGATTTTAGCGTGAGTTATGAACGAATCGTGTGACTGAGGAAATCATCGCATTTTAATCTGCATTTTAAATCAATCGTGGTATAGAAAGATCCTAAAATCATACAAAGCGTAGGAAATTGCAAACACAATTAAGGAAAATTCAGCCACTAGTCAAATAATCAACACATTTGTTATCCTCTCGATAGATATAAGAAATCACAATGTCCCTATTATGATTGGAGTAAATCATGAAAGCTTCAATTGATGGCGCTCCAGTATGTCTTTGTGTTGCAACGGTTGGGATGCACACGTGAATCCAACACAACACATACTCGCCTATACCCAGCGCATCAAGCCAACTAAAGTCCTTCTACAATGCCTCTTAACTAGGCCCTGATTATAGAGCAAATTTGTGAGTTCAATGTAAATATTGTCAAATAGCCTTTTTTATCATCTTGAATCAGACCACCTGCTGTAGCGTGCTCGAAGTAGTGTGGATATGGAGCCGTCAGAATTGAGAGGTAACCAACTCTAGATGACGGTTTTCCAACACGAAATAAGCTCTTATATTAGCTTTGGAAGAGCACATTCATGCAATAGCCCAACTCGAGGAGGAAGATGGTGGGCCCAAAAACATGCCCTTTACAACACACAAGTAACCACACAGGAATATTCTAGTCGTTTAGCTGAATTTAGGCCTATTCACATTGGCATTATGGCTCTTATTGGATTAGGAATTTAGGATGCAGGGAAAAAAAGAAGAAAACAAAAATTGAGGATGCTTTGCTTGTAAGTTGATGCTAATGCAGGAAATTAAGAAGTTAAGGAAGGGGGATAAATTTGGGTGTAGTGGGCCTGGGTGGGCCCAATTGCGACACAGAGTAATGCGGACGCGTGCAGAGTGTAATTACGCAACAAGGCGTGCAAGTTTTCACGCAAGGAGAGTAGGAGACAAGAGAGTAGGGGTGTTCAAACGGTTTGGTTACCATGGTAACCGTTTTAACCAGTACTATTTGGATAATTTGGTCTGGTTAATTTGGATAATTGGTTTGGTTTGGTTAAAGTTTTTAGCTTGTTTGGTTTAGGTGGTTTGGTTTGGTTTCAGACACTCCTATCCAGTCTAACCAAATTAACCAGTTAAGTAATTAGTCATATATCTAACATATATTATATACACATACTTAATACTTTGCATAACCACTCAAGAGTTAACGTTCATCCCTTTTAGACTCATAAAATATAAATCTCAATATTGCTCATATACTGTATATTTGTATATGTAAAATGTAGACCACAACATATGGACGCCTAATTTAGATAAATTTCATACATTATGATGGATGAAAACTTGAAAGGAAGGTTATTTTCAGCCTATGATAATTGCTAAGAGACTAAGTCAATTTACACAAACACAACAATTCATTAACCCATACCATTGTCATAAATTTTTGTTAGGTGAATACTTCTATACTAATCGTAAGATAATTGTCTTAGTTGCATGTATTTTTGTTAAGGGTCAACTATAACTACGTGTTGATTGTTATGTTTTATTCATTATATAAATTGCGAATTGTTGCATTAACCCGAAAATTTTTTATCGTCAATGATAATGTGATTTTATATTGGTTAATCTGGTTAACCAATTAACCAAACCGATTAAACTTTAGTTTGGTTAATTTGGTTGTTGTATTAGTTTGGACGGTTTGGTTATTATATTGTATTCTATGGTTAATGGAATTTAGCCTTATTTGGTTTGGTTATAACCATGGTAACCATTTGAACACCTCTACAAGAGAGTGGGAATATGGGGGTTTGGATATATGATGGGCCGGAAATGAGGTGAACCGGTCAAGATTAGGTTTCGATGATTTGTTTCATTAATTTAAATCACGGTAAAAAGATCCGTGGATATTTGTTCGAATCCGACCTAATTGGGACTAGATACTATAACAACACTCCTTGTGTTGTTATTGTAACAACATTAGTCTCCAACCAATAGGAAGCTAGGGTTGTGATGACTTTTTATTAGATGAGTTGACCTAGTGTAAAATCAAAACAGGGGTATAATTGTCATTATGAAAAATATGTTTAAATAATAAAAAAAAATATTTTTTTATTTTTTCGGCCCAAAATTTTGGTCGCCGGAAAATGGTCGTCGGTCACCGGAATATGCTTTTCGTCGCCGGAATATGCTATTTTCTCATCGGAATATGCCACCGTCGTCGGAATATGCTCACCGTGATCGGAATATGCTTACCAGCGTCGGAATCTAGTCATCGGGGCCGGAATATGCCTATCGGCGCCGGAATCTACTCACTGACGGTCATCGGCGTTTGGTCAACGATCTTCGTTGACCGGTCAACGTTCTTCGTTGACCGGTCAACGGCCAACAACCACCAGATGTTATGGTCTGCATTGTGAGATTTATGGTTTGGTTTCTCACATTTTTGTATGCCTTTTGTGGTTTGCTTTATCGCGTTTGTGGTTTGCATTGAGAAGTTTTTGGTTTGCTTTATCGTGTTTGTGGTTTGCATTGAGAAGTTTCTGGTTTGCTTTAAAAAAATTTGTGTTTTGCATTGAGGGGTTTCTGGTTTGTTTTAATATATTTATGGTCTGCATTAGGACGTTTACTGTTTGTTTTTTCGTGGTTTGATTTACCGTGTTTGTGGTTTGCATTAGGAGATTGCTGGTGTGCTTTCGCAAATATTCTGGTTTGCTTTGTGAGGTTTGTGGTTTGTTTTACGGGATTTGTGGTATGCATTAGGAGGTTTCTAGTTTGTTTTATTGTGTTTCTGGTTTGCATTAAGAAGTTTATGGTGTGCTTTCGAAAATTTTATGGTTTGATTTGTGGGGTTTCTGGTTTGTTTTAATGGATTTGTGGTCTGCACTAGGAGGTTTTTGGTTTGCTTTACTGTGCTTGTGGCTTGCATTATGAGGTTTCTGGTGTGCTTTTCGAAATATTTGTGGTTTGTTTTGTGAGGTTTATGGTTCGTTTTAGGAAATTGTTGTATGGATTGAGAGTTTTTTGGTTTGCTTTTTTGTGGTTTGTTTTACGGCCTTTGTGGTTTGCATTAGGAGGTTTCTGGTGTGCTTTCGCAAAATTTTTGGTTTGCTTTGTGGCATTTGTTGTTTGTTTTAGGGGATTTGTGGTATGCATAAGAAGGTTTTTTGTACTTTTTTTTTAGTTTGGTTTACCGTATTTATGGACTGCATTAGAAGGTTTCTGATGTAATTATGAGATATTTGTGTTGTACATACCAATAAATTCCAAATACATAGTATAAACACAATAACCCGTAAAAAAATTTGAAAAACACGATCCTCACGAACGTTGTTGTCAACTTCGATAATCTTGGATCCAGCCAAGAATTTGGCTAGAAGAAGCATCATTTTGACGATGCTTCAAGCACAATAGTGATTTCACCGTAATAGAGTTGTGATATGCTTCAATACATGATTATTATTGGCTGGTGAAGGGTTATAAAGTAGGAGATGAACATGCCATCTGATTCATGACCTTCCACTTCAGGGGGAGAGAAGCAATGGACAGTGGCTCCCCCATCAACGGAAACAATCTGGCCGGTAATATAAGAGGCCGCCGGAAGGCAGAGGAATGCAACCAACCCTGTCGCCTCCTCCGGCTCTCCAGTTTGTCCCATGAGAGTTCGAGCTCTCACTGCCTTTGAGAACTCCTCGCTCTCAAAGTACTGCAAAACACAACATAAAACCAAACGCTACATTACAACATTTCAATAGCTGCTGCAAAGCCAACTTCATAAATCTCCCCATTCCACTTAAAAACAGAGATTTTTCAAGCCATGGTATTCCACAAAACAGTATCACCAAAACCACAGCTATCGTCCAGATTTCCTCCCTCTCCCATCGGATTCCTCCGCCGCCCGGCGAATCTCGTCCTCCGTCTCCTGAAAGTCGCTACACAAACCAAGAATCAAATTCAGGTTATTTACCTTGCTCACGAACAGGCAGAGGACTAGATCAGTGATTTTTCAAGCCATGGTATTCCACAAAACACTATCACCAAAATTTCGCCCACGTTCTGATCTTTCTTCTGCCACCGTAATCAAGAAACACGGTGGGTTCAGTATCCTGAACCGGGCCGCATGTGTAGCCAGGCCCTGGAGCGAAGAGCGTGAGATTCGCAGGTGGGTGGCTGGTATTGGTTGGGAGATTCCCAACTGTGATTTCGAATGCAGAGAATGATAATGGAGGATCAATTGCCCAGGCCAAGATCACTCCGCTGAGGCAGCATCCCTCGACGGTGGCTCCTTCGGCACCGGGCCATAGGTCGGCGATGAGAGGGTTTTGCTTGCAGCAGTGTGGCTTCTGGGCAGCGAAGTTCTTGTAGTCCCCTGAATCGGTGGCGTATGCGCCTGCTGAAAGTTGCTACTCATCACTCTGTTCCAGTATTCCCCTGCTGCGCTGCTACGACGACCATCAACCTCCTCCTCCTTCTTCGTCTTCGTCTTCTCCTCGTGCGGAGGATCCAGATTCAATCCACTCTCCGCCGCTTCATTTACCACCAACGGACCTCCCCAAGCTTTTCCAGGTTCACTCCTCTTTCCCTCTCCCCTGCTCTGGGGAACGATTCTCAATTTACGAATCCCCACAGCGCACTGAATCTTCTTCCTGCTGATTTGGTCTCCGCCGCCGCCGGATTCACCCTTCTTAGGACGCGGCTCGTTAATTGACCCGCTCCAAAAATCACTATGTGGGTTGTGAAGAAGAAGCCGAGGAGAAGCTGATGGTGGCGGAAGAGAAGCTGATGGCGGCGGAGGAGATCGAGGTCTGGTAGGGGAAGAGATCTCCTATTGCAACTCCTCGGAAGAGCGTCGCCTGTGCTGGCGCCGGAGGGAAGAAAACGATCGGCCGCAGAATACGATTGGGATCTGAAGAATTGGGGATTGGAGGAGAAGGAGAAACACGCTTTTTATTGCCTTTTTTAATTCTAATTTTATTAATTTTCGTGTAAGTTTACTCTTATACCCTTGTTGTTACAGTAACAACATAATGGGTGTTGTTATGCTATCCGGCGCCGACCTAATTCGAAGGATTTGAACCGGTATATATAAAACCAAACCCAAATATTATGGGTAATGGATGGACATGATTTTCTCACTATTTAACTCGAACTCGCCCGATTATACACATACATATGTATTTTGTCTAGAAATTATCATTATTTTTCTCCATATTTTATATTAGCATACAAATATAATATTTTTATGAAATTGTGTTATTTTTTAATTAATTAATTTATTATAGTAATTTATTGTCGTACTTTTTGTTTTATTTAACATGTGTGAATGTTAACATGTTGGTTGGAGTTATAAAGAAAAACTATTACCCATGGATAACCTTGGATATCCAAAACCCGAACGGATATGGGCATGGTTTTAATTTTTACCCAATTCTTATGTGGGTATGAGTATGGTTAAAACTCGAATTTTTTTTAGTAGGATAATGGATATACACTATCGGCCCGACCCGTTGCCATACACTTTCTTGTTATAGTATTCGATCCCTCAAAGCATAATGAAGGTCAATAGTGGGCAGATGATTTTTTTTTTCCCGATAAGGGTGATATAGGTTTGATTTTTTGTGATTAAGGTACTACTTAAGGGATTCGAACCTAGGACCTCCAGGTTCTAGGCTAGTGGTATTACCACTTGATATGAGCAAGAGTGGCTTGCTCAAAGGATCAAAGTCACTCATTCCTCTCAACTCCAAAGATCGAACAAAACACAAAAGGTTTCGAGACGAAACAAGGGGCATGGTATTGGATGATGATCGACGGGCAACTTCAACACTCGGATTGGGGAAGAGGCTCGTTCGATTCGAAGGTAGCAACTCGACCATGATTGAGGGGAACACCTAACCGATACTGAGCTTGCTTGATTACGGGAATTAATCCAACAAACAAGGACAATCTATGATTCGGGCCTAAATGTACACTTTTGATCCCCATTTATCTTTGGCGTTTGTGGCATTTGAGCTCCGAAAGGTGTGGTTTTACGCTAGGTTTGTCGTGTTTCAGTGTGTTTCAGAATCTAACAGGTGGAACCAACCCCTGAGTCGATTGTTGGAAGAAATTGCGCGAAGATCGGACCAAAGGAGGAAGCAGCCGAAGATCACAGTTCATGCAGGAAGTTCACAGTCATCAGGACCCTGAACTGGAGCCATAAATTGTGAACTGACAGGGTTCCAGAGCGATTCTACAGGTTACTGGCATCTAATCAGTTCACGATCGCAGAACCGTGAACTGAAGCCATGGACCGTGAACCAGCTAAATGAAACGACGCGAATTGGTTCGAGGTCACGGTCACTGCCAGTAGTTCACGACCGAGAACTGAGCGCGATCTGTGTGTAAAAGGAGAGTTGAAAGGAAGAAGAAAAGGGAGATCCCAAAGGGAGAGAAACTTTCTTTTTTCTTCAAGAATCTAGAGAGAGAAAGCCACGAACCAAGAGGGAGAAGAAGCTAGGGTTTACTCCAAGTCAAGATTTGGGAAGTTCCTCTTCAAGAGAGGATTACTACAAGCACAAGGGAGGATTGATGCATCACAATGATTGTTTTTCCTCTTTCCTTTGTGTTCTTCCTTCTTCTAGCATGGAGTAGTCTCCTTTTCACTTGGGTGTTGTAGAACCCTAACTTCTACCATATAGTTAATTGTGTGAATTGAATGATTGTGTGTGGGTGGTGTTTAATTTGATATTTGAGGTATTTTCTTGGTGATTGTTCATTGTGTGTGCTTGGCAATATATTGTGCTATTCTAACCTAGCTTAGAGGGAAACCGCCTTATCTTAAGCGGTTCAAATTGAGTTGGGTTTTCGTGGGCATTCCATGCCTCCAATCTAGGTTAATGTAGGGAAAATCTCTAAACTCAAATCGAGCACCTAGGTTAATTGTGATTAAGTCGTCCAAACCCCGGTTTGAGGGAGAAGGTAAGTCAACCCTCAATTGCTTGGTAGTTAGTTAGGAGGAAACAACTCCCGAGTGAAGTTTCTCACCAAGAGTTTCGATCCTTTTACTTTTCAAGTCTTTCTTTTTAATTGTAGATCGTATAGATTTTCACAAACATCATTCCGCTAGATAATGTTTCAAACAGTCGAAGTAAGGGTACATGGGCCGGCCCAGATCGATATTTAAACATACTTGCCCTATATTGCACCCGTCTAAGGTTTATACTTGGGCCTTAGGTGGGATTTAAGTTCGATATTCGGGTTGGGTCAAGTTTTTGGCGCCGTTGCCGGGGAGCTTCGGTCCATTATTTAGAAAAGATTGTTTGGTGTTAATCTAGCTTTCAATTTCTATTTTGTGTGTGAAAATCTTGTTTGTGCTAGACGTGTTGTGGTTCTTTTGAGTGTGTAGAGAGGTGTAGACCTGGAGTAATCCAACACCTTTGGTGCCACTAGACGAGGATCTCAACCGGACTCTCCGACACTTGGCTTGTGAGAGGGAACTAGCAGAGGCAAGAAGGAGGATAAAAGAGGAAATTGTAGTTGAGGAAGGGGTTGATTCCGAAGAGGAAGGAAGTGAAGCCAAGATGGCGGCTAATCAATACGCTCAAGGAGCGGTCACGTAGGAGCAACCAAGGACCATGGGCTATTACATGGCTCCAAGGTTGGCCGACATTCAACCCGCCATTCGACATCCACCCGTGGCCGCCAACAATTTTGAGATCAAGCCCGCCCTTGTCACCATGATTCAAAACAATGCCCTATTCCATGGGCTTAGCAGCGAGTTTCCAAGGGAACATGTTCAGAAGTTCATTGAGCTTGCGGGGAGTTTGAAGATCAATGGTGTCCTCCAGGATGCTTTGAAGTTGAGGCTATTCCCCTACTCTCTTGCGGGGGATGCGTCTCGGGCCCAACAATAGGTCGTTCTCTCGATCACTTCGTGGGATGATATGCTCAACAAGTTTATGATTCGGTATTGCCCACCTTCAAAGATGGCGGAGTGGCGCAAGAAGACCACCCATTTTGAGCTAGAGGAAGATGAGACATTGAGGGATGCTTGGGAAAGGTACTCCGATTACTTCCTCCAATGACCACATCATGGATTCGAGGATCAATTCCTGATTGAGAACTTTTATGGCGGTCTCCATCAAGACAACAAGATCCTCATTGACTCCTTATGTCAAGGGAAATTGATGAACATGACTCCACCCCAAGTGACCGAGTTTCTTGAAGACATGGAAAGTAAAGGGTATGATTGGGGCTTGACAAGAAGTGGAAAGAGAAGTACTTCAAGGGGAGTGCAAAGTGTAGGAGCGAGTCCCTCGCTTGAAGCTAAGCTTGACAAGTTGATTGAGGTGATCTTTGAGGAAAATAAGTAAGGGAAGAAAGTGTTGATGTCTTGTGATTGGTGTTCTATCACTAATAATGAAATTGTGAAGCGGGAAGGTGACTCCGGAGGTTGTTTCCAAAGACGTGATCGAGAAGAAAGACTCTCTACCAAAGGATGGAGATGAAGAAACCTCGGGAGAAAAGAAAGGAGTGGCAAGGAAGGCATCGCCAACGCCACCTCCAGTGGGTGAGTACACGCCACCCCTTTCTTTCCCCACAAGGGTGCACAAAGAAAGACTGGAAGCGGAATGTGGAGGTTTCATGAAGATTCTCAGAAAACTCCACCTCAACATTCCCTTCCTTGAAGCAATGGCCCACATGTCATGGTATTCAAAATACCTCAAGGGGCTTCTCTCCAAGAAGCCAAAAGTCCAAGACCTCACCAATGTCACCCTAGGCGAGGAGTGCCCCCCCTTATCCTCAAGTTTCCCGAAAAGCAACTCGATCCAGGTAGTTTCACATACCTCTTTGCATCGGAAATCATCATATAGAAAACTCCTTGGCAGACTTAGGAGCAAACATTAATGTGATGCCTTAGAAACTTTCTAGGAAGTTGCATTTGGGTGAATTGAAGCCCACTAGGCTTAGTGTCACATTGGCCAATCGCTCTGTCATTAGTCCTAGGGGTATTGTGGAGAACGTGCTAGTACGAGTGGGAAAATTATGTTATCCGACGGATTTTGTGATCCTTGATATAAGTGAAGATTCTGAAATGCCACTCATACTAGGACGCCCCTTCCTTGCCACCGCAAGGCTTTAATCGATGTTAATGAGGGAACTTTTATTCTGAGATACGGTGAGGAGAAAATTAATCTTGGAATTGAACCCAAGCCTAGGAGTGAGGATGTAAAGGAAGTGGAATTGGATGATATGAATGCAAGTGGAGGAGAGCCTCTCAAGGTGAACCCCACTAGTACTCTTGTTCCTTGTGGTGATGTGAAGCATGAAATTAAGGAGGGTATCAAACCCAAAGGAGGAAGAAAGCTTGGAGGGAAAAGATGAATCACGATATTGCCCGGAAAAAGGACAAGGGCAAAGCGAAAGTCATCGGCCAAGAAGACCACCTCGTGGAGTTTAAATTGGGAGGCGACAAGCCTCGCCCCGAGATCGTGGAGGATTCAATCTCGGTGGCTTCATGTTCTCAAACATGATAGATCTGCAACGTCAAGCTAGTGACGATAACTTAGCGCTTGTTGGGAGGCAACCGAACGTAGGTTTGTTTTTCTTTTCCTTATTTTCTCTTTATGTGATTGAGTGAAGAGTTCAAGTGATCGAATAGGTATCCCTGTGCCAGTTCTATGTGATTGTGTGTTTTGAGATGTGTTGTGATCAATAATAGGGCAAGGTGGAGTAGGTCGAGTCAAAGATTTTTGAAAATGCCTTGTTTTCACTTCAGTTCATTGTGCTTGCAGTTCACGGTCTTAGTTGACCATGAACTGATCAACGCGTCTGTGAACCAGGGTGCTTCCGCATTTTGCAAAACTTTCCGTTTTACCCCAGTTCACGGGCTGCTAGTTATGTTAACGCGTCCATGAACTAAGGGTTATGCCTATAAAAGGGGTGTGAACCCCTCATCTTCACTTCACGACCACTTTTCACCGGAATCCTTTCAAAATCGCCGGAAAATCGCGATTTTCCATCGATTTCATCGACCTCCGGCCACCCAAATCCAAAATGAATCACAGACCCATTCCCACGTCGAGGGCTACCTTCGCCGAAGTTTTGGGGAGATTCGAATCTGATTTTTTCTAGAGAGGTGAGCCTCCGGCGAGCTTCCGACGAAGCTCCGACGACACCTCTCCGATCTATTTTCGTGCGATATTTCGACTCCCTCGCCCTCTCCTCACTTCCCCTTCGATCCTACTTGAGTCTCCAGGTTTGTTTTCGACCTTTGCATTGTTAACTGTTGGAGAATCGGATTAGGGAGTGTAGTGAGGTGACTTTTGTGAATTGATTATTGAATGTTGAAATTGTGCGAGGGATTAGTTGATTAATGATGAACGAATGTTGCATGAGGTTTGCATGAGCTTAATTGAACTTTGGTGGGCACGATTTAGGTCCAGTTGCTTTTAAGTGTGAAATTTGCCCACCAAGTGCAAAAATGTGAATGAATGTGGATATTTGATGTTTGTGTGGTGGATGGTAGCCGTCGTAGCATGGTTCGGGTTTGTTATTGTGTGGATAATCCGTGAAACACCTAGAATCATGCCTCGATGTGTGTGAGCTAAATTGTCTGAATCCATTCTTGACGAAAATTTCCAATGGCATGGGACCGTAGTGGAAACAGAAGTGTGAGGGGGGGGGGGGAGGGGATCCCTTTTCCTCCTTATGAGTTGAGATTGACAGTTATTTCCATGTATGGTGCATGTTTGAATGTTTTGCAGGATGGTTGATACGGATCACGAGTACATCCACTACATGGTGAATCATGAATGGTTTGGAGCCTAGTTTGCGCAACGGAGGTATAGTGAGGCTGGGCCTCATTGGATGCTTGACCTGGACATGTTCAACATGTTCAGGTATCGGGCGGTGATATCAGAGGTTGTTTGTCATCCCTATTGGCGCCTGTTGCTGACAGTAGACGAGCTCATTTACCAAGAGCTCTGCTTGGAGTTCTACTCCACTTTCTCCCACATCATCCCGGCGAGTAAGCGGAGTCGACCCTATGTGCAGTTCGTGATGGGAGGCCAGCCGCAGGTGCTGACGTACGACGAGTCTGCTCAGGCCATGGGGCTCGACACCACTCACATGACGGTGACTGAGAAGTAGTGCACCATCGATTTCCACTACCATGCTGCATTCCGGACCATCTGTCGCCTCGAGCACCAGAATGACGAGTTTGAGGGTGGCCACACCAATGCGGTGAAGCTTCGGACTCCGTGGAGGATTTTGCACACCCTCCTAACGAAGTCCATCATCCTCAGCCTACTGTCGGGCCACTTGATCACCAATAAAGGGTTGATTGCCCTCAATCCATGAAAAACCCTGCCGAGCCACTCCATCTGGGAGTTGTGGTTGCTATCACCTTGGCCAGCTGTCTAGGGCGGGACCGAGTGGCACGATGCACTTGGGGGGGCATCATCACCAGGTTGGCCCGACACTTCGATATGGACGTGAAGGGGTGCTCCATCATTGGCCGGACAGAGCTATTTCCAATGGAAGCACTGTACAAGATGAAACTAGTGCTTCAAGGAGAGCGAAAGATCAAGTACCTTGACGGACTTTGACCTTCGGCGGCCCTAAGGCCGATGGTCGACCCTGCTCCAGGGGAGCCTGATCCATAGGTCCCTCCTCCCAAGCAGCTACCTGCTTGAGCTCCCAGCCATTGTCTGCGTGCCGCACTTCCACGACCTGCACCTCCACCAGCAGCATCATTATCATCATTCGGTTTCGGTCCTTCCACCTCCAGGGATCATCTAGTGGAGTGGATGGATCGCCTCAAGACTCACGTTGTAAGTGTCACCACTCAGCTCGACCACACCACAGATTTGTTAGAGAGGATAGCTCGATGTCAAGGTGTCCTTTAGGACGATGAGCAGGGGCCTTCGACCCGTAAGAGGTAGTCGACGAGTGAGACATGTGGCCTTCGACCCGATTTCTTTCTCCCCACTTCTCCACTTGGAACTCTGAACTATTTTATCCTTTATTTTGTTTTTCTTTCCTTTTATTCAGTGTGTGTGTGTGTGTGTGTGTGAACAACAACTACTACTATCGTACTGTTATGTGTAATAAACTCGCCTCGAGCGAGAATGTGTGTGTTTGTGTTTTCTTTTGTCTTCTCCTTGAAGCTCCAATCTCCTACCCCGGAAAAATTCCAACTTCACTCATGACTCACCAAGCCATGAGGTAATATCGTTCTACCCCCTATCTTACTACATTGGGGGCAATGTCGAGCTTAAGTGTGTGTGTTGGGGGGGGGGAGCTTATTATATATGCTTGGAGCCTTGATGTATGCCCACATTTGAAAATTTTAAGGGCTCCCAGCAATGCTTGCATGATCAAAGTGGCCGGTTTGTGGGAGAATCTTGTGTTTATTGGCAATGACCTTGAATTGTTGCATGTGATCGAGTATGTCCTATGATGATGACTGAGAGGTGCATTAGGATAG